>JARZZO010000003.1:46048044-46677046 GCA_030544215.1 Zantedeschia hybrid cultivar
ATAATAAAAATCTAATTTTTTATATAACCCCGAAAATACCAAAACTCATATCATAAACAAAATATCTTCCATATAATCAAAACGTCATTGAAAATGAACTCTAAACATAATAAAACCGGTCTAGGGTAAAATTACTAAAATACCCTCATATACTTAAAAATTAATTTCATAACTCCCATAAGGTTTTGAAACCTTTAAAACTCACCCCTATATGCTATAGACTATAATACTCCCATAATTCATAAAAAACCCTAAAAAGTGTATAATTGCAGAAACACCCCTATGGGTTTTAAATATTTGGAATCAATCCTTATAACTCGAAATTAATCCACATAACCTGGAATCAATCCAAATGACTTGGAACCAATCCTAAATCATATAAAAGTTATCCCCAAACCGGGGTGAGGCTAAGGGTTCAACCTAAAATATGTCTTCATACTCATACGCATGCGCTGCCTGTAGTAGTAGTGTTGCATGATTAAGGGCATCATACGGACGGTTAATCAAGGGTTGCCGAGCACTTGCTCGACGTAATTAACACTGACCGAGGTCAGTGGAGAGAGGTCATATACTCGAATCTTCGCTTGATTCGAAGTCCCGGATTCCCTGAGGGCTAATCCCAAGCTCTCATAGTCCGATAAAATATAAAACCGACCTATACTTCTCTAGATAAATAAAACAAAAAAATAGATTTTCCAAATAATCCGATATAGGAGAGAGACGTCTAGGTCAGGTCCCGAACGAAGGGTTTGGTTAGAAAAAAACCCTCCAAACAGCCCCCTAACCACACAAGCACACCCACCTGACTCACACACACAAAAACCCCATCCCAACTGCCCTTACCCACTCTACCCCCAACTCCCTACACATACCCCTACACTTACCCACGCTCATCCCCACACACCTCGACACTCCACCCAACATCCCCAACACACCCACCCATACCCCATCCCTACACCCACCTACCCACGCCCATGCCCACCCACCCCTACACCCTCAACTCCACCCACCCCCTTGCCCACACCACCTACCTATGCCCATACCCTCCCACAAACATACACACTTGACTCCACACACATAAACACCCCCCACCCCCATGGGCTCCACCGCCCTTACTTACCCCCCACCCAACATTCCCATACACCTACCCATGCCCACCCCACACCTATCGACACCCTACCTACCGCCACCCATAACCATGGAATCCCGACACAAATTGGGAGGCCGGATCGGGACCCACCGATCTCGATCCGAATCGGGATCGGATCGGCCGAAATCGGCTGGGATCGGCCAATTCCATTGGGATCGGGACCCGCCGATCCCGATCTGAATCGGCCAATCCGGATCGGGATCGGCCGATTCTGCATTCCATGCTCATAACCCACCCCAACACCTACCCACCTATGCCTACCACCCCACCCCCCTACCCAACATTCCCATACCCCTACCCATGCCCTTGCCCACACGACCTACCTACGCCCATACCCTCACACAAACATGCCCACCTGACTCCCCACAAAGAAACACCCCTTACACCCACGGTCCACACCACCCTTACCTACCTCCCCCCAACATGCCCACCTGACTCCCCACAAAGAAACACCCCTTACACCTATGGTCCACACCACCCTTACCTACCTCCCCCCAACATGCCCATACACCTTCCTACGCCCACCCCACACCCATGGACATCCCACCTATCACCACCCATAACCCACCCCAACATCTACCCACTTATGCCTACCACCCCACCCCCCACCCATGCTCATGCTCCCAACCACCCACCCCCACTCCCCTTTCCTACATGCCCATCCACCCTACACCCCACCTACCCCCACCTATAACTCCACCCCAAACCCACCCACCTATGCCCACCACTACCTACCCACCCACCTACCCCTTCCCGCCTGTCCGACTAGGGGTGTCCATTGTTTGGTTCAAACCGAAAAACCAGACTAAAATTCCGGATTGCTTTGATTCATATCATAACTTAGTTTGGTTTTGGTTTCAACTATTATCAAACTGCACAAACCGAATCAAACAAAAAAAACTAATTTGTTTAATATACTTAATACTTATTATTGTTAACATTTTCTTTTCCCAATTTCTCTTCTTCAATTGATGCTGGTCAACATCCAGCGGTAACAGGGCCAGACTGTACCATATGCACCTGGCTCCTTTTGCTCAAATTTAGTAAGTTTTCTCAAAACCTTCATGTGTTTTTTCAATATCGGACTAATGGAGCTGCTTAAGCACTATCCCCCACGCTTATACCACCTCTTACCACAATTTATGCCTTGATCGAGACACCCCCTTTGCATTCATATTTAAGAGCATCGTCACCCTCCTCGGATGCTCTCTATGACCATCTCGCTTGTATGATGGTAAAGAGATTATTTCTTGATCAGTAGCATAATTTCCCACACTTTCTAGTAGACATTTTGGCCAATGCTTTCCCAATGCAAGGCTTGCTGCATTTGGTTCCATCCAACTTGATAGCAGGAGAGCAAGGGGAAGCTCAGACTTTCAACCTATTGTTGGGATTATAACTTCATTTTCCATTTTCTCATTCACTACTGTTCAATTTTAGAACGTATTGGGTACATAGAAACTTTTGAAGAGTGCTTTAAGTCTCAGTCTTAACAGAAGACATCTGAGTTAAAAAGGGAGCTGGATTTCCAACAAGAAGGTGATTTTCAGAATAAGGTGTGGCCATGCAGGGGTGGCAATGAGCTGAGATAGGCCTGAGCAGAGATTTGCACGCTTGAGCTAGACTTGAGTCGGGTATTCAGGGCTTGAACTTGGCAAGTTAGATCCCCTCTGAGACCCCATCTGGGAAACCTCTGTGAGGAGGGTGCGGTGCAGGAGGATGGCCGGCATTCAGCAGTGGTTGCCTGGGTGCGAGTGTGTGCACATGACATCCCAAATATACCCCCTCCCCCCCAGCCAAAAGAAAGGGAAAAAAAAACAAGAAAAAGAAAAAGAAAACCATCCCCAGAGCACAGTCAGAGATTTGTCAATTCCTTCCATAGATTCTGCCAGATAATGTTGACAACATATGATGTGGAGAGAGAGAGAGAGAAAGAGGGGGGGGGGGTGTGCACGGGTATCTGATCATATAGATGAGAAAAGATGGGGGAAGAAAGGGGATGGGTTGGGAATTAGATACAAACACGGCTTTAGATTAAAGCAGTGGGGCATGGTTCATGTAGCTGATACAAAATAAACAGGATAAGGCTATGATGATGATGATGTATATACTATATAGATGGGCTGGATTGAATGTGCCCCAGCTAGCAACTAGCCTGACCTGCTGTCTGATCTTGATCTGACAGCAGGATACAAAGAAAAAGAAAAAAGAGGAACACGTGTTGCAGTGATATGGAGGGCCATATGATTTGCGCAGCCTGCTCTTATGGGCCATGTGAAACGTATGAGCCATTCAATCCAGTGCATTTTGCACTGCAGACCCAATAACACACCCTTTCTTTTATTTTCTTATAGTCCTACCATCTGAATCGTTCAGGAGGCAAATTAATTAGTCCCTTGCACCCTGGGTTGCATCTGATCCAGCCGGTAAAATATCAACAAATTCAAAATCAGATAGGGAGGTTGAATTGGGTGGCACTGGTTCCTACCTTGATCCTGATCCAAATCAAGCCTGAATCAATCAAATCATTTAAAAAATAAATCATATTGACTTCGCTGATTCTAATTTGGATCCAACCCTGAACCCATCCAAACCTGTTTGATTCCGGCCAAGCGGAGCAACTCTCCTATTGTTTTGGATTTGTTAGTTCTAATCCTGTTCCAACCCAGCTAACTCTAAGCATGGAAGATACCGAAGTCAGCTGTGGTTCTGCAGTGGTGGTAGACACGGCATATGGTGGCAGATGGCAGCAAACTCGGAGGTCAGAGGAGAAATACTCAATTAGGGATTGGGACCAGGGTCGTGCTGGTTTTAGCTCAACAGTACTGAGGCAGCATTGGATCCTTGTTAAGTGGGCATAAACAGTCCAACCCTCCAAGGTGCCCATGCAGCCTCCTCTAATCGTCTGGCCTGCCTAGGGAGGTGTACCAGAAGTGACAAAGCACCGCCTTGGCATGTACCTTGTTGGAAGCATTGGCAACAATAGCCAAGCTGATGAAAATGCTGGACAGGTGCCTGACACAACCCAAGCTGGACAGATGCCTCGTATTGGCCTTGAAACTCCTGGGATCTACTGGTTAGAAAACATATGCACTTCATACTTGAAAGTAAATTGGTCCTGTGGCAGGTCTGATGGACCAGAAAGTTGCTCCCAGGGGTACGGTCATGAAGGGGAATACTGGAGGAAAGGAGATGGGTCACAATTGCAAAGGAAGCTGTTCTTTTGTTTTGGGGGAGAGAGAGCAGTTTCCAAGCAAGCTTGTGATCTAATGAGCCAAGCTGAACTGCACCCAAGCTCAGCTCTAGGCCTTGCAAATGACTTGATTCATAGCTCATTGCCAGCCCTAGTTGGTTTATTGACATGATTTTCAGGTATGAGTCCTGAGGCACACTCAACAGTTTTACAGCAACACAACTCATAATTCCGTGTTGATTTCACATTATTCATGGCACTATTTTTCATGTACCCTAGATAGAGATGTCTATGGCACCCATATCATGAAGGGTCCTCCAATATATTTCTTTAATTATTTTGTTAGAAGAATAATGGACCCTCACAACCACGGGAAAAACTTCGCAGCATGAAGAAAAGAACACTCAGACTTGGAGATTGTCAAATCCTTAAATTAAGTCTTAATTGAATTAACTGTTAGCTAGATCACGAACCAGTAGATCAAAGTGAAATTAACCTTTACCCTTTCTATTCTACACAAAGATCATCGGTTACACTGGCAAGGGTAATTCAAATTTTGCACATGTTTTTGGTTCACAAACAAGCCAGGATGTCCCAATGAGGCAAAATATTAAACCAACCTTGATGTATCTAGCTTTCCAGTAGCCAAGGGTGGATAGGAGAAAGCTTACTAAAATTTATTTATGAAATAATAAAGTCAATAAGGCAATGAACACGAAGTATGGATACATGACTTTTCCCCTCTTTCTTAACATTAAACTTAGAAGACAGCCTTTATGAATCAGTATCTCAACCAAGGATTCAAGGAGGTAATATATCACCACTTGAGTCATGTCTTTCTTCACATAGAAGCTATAATAGAAAGTGGATAAAAAACAAGTAAAGAGGGTGTCTGCATTTAACCAAGATATGCATATCAATGTTTAACAAAGATCAAGCATTGCAACATCCATGTGCGTTCTAACAATGAGTGCAAACTCTTCATACGTGTGAAAACATTACATGAGCATCAATTAACTTTTGGCAACCCCAATGGAATATCTTTGTCATGGTGCAAACAATTGAAACACAAATCAGACATGAAGTCCAACAACCTGTGGCATGGGCTCTGGCTGCGCCTCGACAGCCGCCTTCTTATTCCCGGTCGGGAAGGACAGTGAGGTGGAGACATCAGCGGGGGTCACACCGCTGGGGCCGCCACCCAGGCCTGAACCCACCAGGTGGCCATCACCGGTGGACAACAGGCATTGGAACCCATCAACATGCCCCACCAAGGAATTCCCGGTCGGATCGGGTCCCCGAATCGGGACCTGGCAATCCCGATCCGAATCAGAATCGGATCGGCCGAAATCGGCCAGGATCGGCTAGAATGACCAAGAGGATTTTATATTGGTTTGATCTTAGTAGACCTACATCCAGTACCTAGGCCACACTTGAGCTTTCTACTACATCTTGCAAGAAGTGCACCTACTGATTGATCAAGTGCCTATCTTACCAATCTTGCCCTCAGGTAAATACACACTCAGATCCTCGGATCCTACTGCGCTCTAGAGAGTTACAAAAATCACATGGGATTATCTAACTGTCCTCATACAGCTATAAAGCAAATTAGAAAGTTCCACCAGAATGAATACCTCTAGAAGGCTAACAATGGAGTAAATCAAGTCCAAGAAAAATAAGACAATGCAAATTGATTAGGGTTAAGCACAGAGACTTGAGTGTTAAGAGAGAGAATATAGTTAATGCAGTGACTTTGTGAGCACTTCATGGAGAGAGAGATCAACTGGAGTTGCTTTCTGCTAAATGGAGCACAAGAGATGCCTCTTGAATGCAATTGACCTCTCTAATAGGAGGAATTGAATGGTCAAGCTTATTGAACTCCTAGGTTGATTTTGATGTTGATAGAACACTTCATACTAATATTGTTGAATCAAATACCCATATACAAATATTCATGTCTAGTTGTACTTCAAATGATACTTTGCTAAATATTTTTTTTTTTATTAGTACGGGTATGAATATGCATTGAAATCCAAGGTTGGAAACAACCAATTTTTTGATGATCAAAATGTTCCATAAAGAAGAAACCTCAAAAGAAAGCAACTGAGAAGACCAATACCCAAGATAGGGCATTGGTCGACCAATACTGTATTGGTCGACCCATGATAGTGCTCAATTTCTTGAGTCTGCTTGGATTGGTCGACCAATTCAATATTGGTCGATCAATGGCAGAACTCAGTTCCTTGTGTATGCCTGGGTTGGTCACTAACATAGATTGGTTGACAAAAGATAGAACTCCCTGTGTAGTCTATATGTTGGTACCTTTGGACTGGTCGATCAACCAGGTCCACTAGTCAACTATGCCCACAACGTCTAGGTAATAGGTGGACTGACATGTCCTTATCTATTGCAGTCCAAGGACAAGTCACATGGGTGTTGCTTTTTTATGAAGGACTGCCCTAAAATTATATGATAGCACAAGATCCTCTCACTTTTCCTAAGATCCTAAGGTACTCTTTTTGCAGGTTTACTTCTTTCCATTTCTTACAACAAATTACCATCACTTTTCACCTACCACATGGTTGACTCTCTAACGAAACTTCCTACATAAACTTTTTGGTTTTAAGTGGCATCGTGTGATGCTCTTGCTGTGGTACCTGATTTACTCTTGCCCACTTTTCCCTCTCGACTATGGTTGACCTTCTTTCTTTAGGGTAGTCGTTGGGTGGTACATAAGATGCCCAAATTTTTGGCATTGGTCACACTTTCACATAATCGAGGGAGTCTTACTAAAAGGTTCGAGCCAAGACCTACTCACCAAGCAACTGCCACACATCTTGTCATGGACTTCCTCGATAGCCCTTGATTTGGTGAAGCACTTCAAGAGAAATTGGGACAAGGATCATTGGTACAACTTGTCATCGATCATTGTGAAATGCCTTGCCTGATTCCAAAGCCTCTTAGCCTAGAGTGGCTCAAGAACTTCATGTTTGGGTCAATCCATCGCAGACCTAGACTGACAAAGTTAACTCGTTCTTCCTTAATGCTGCATTAAAGTAAACCCTCACTCATCACTAATTGGGATGGGAGCATGTTGATCGAGAAGGACAGCCGTAAGAGAAAATATGGATTAGTGTAAGCCTTTTGAGGTATTATACTACCTTGAAGGCTACAAATTCTGATGTTTGATCTTTCACCTTCTAATGGTACTCGACCATTGTTAATTTTTAGACTTTACATTGGCCATTGACCTGGCTAGCCACCACGCATGAATTGGTGAAAGCCCATATCTAGGTGGACCTATATGATTGGCCATTCGGGCCCTGAACATTATCCCCCTTATTCACCACACTGTTTGATGAAGGGAGAAGACCATCATCCATTATATAGATTATGGATTTGTATGAAAGTTGTTTCAATCTAGTTGAAATGGAACTGAAAATTTGTGATGTATGACATTTCCTTATGATCAACTAATGCAGTAGCTTTCTGGTTGTAGGTGTTAGGACTTTGATAGTACGACTCTTGACAATGTGACTTAAGGCCACATTAACCACCTATTGTTTGCTTGCAATCATATTGTTAGTAGCTATGCAGCTTCCATATGAGGGTGAATGGGAGTGCCAAATAAAATTCTGAAGTTAAGTTTAAGGTATAAACTAATTGTGATGAAACTAAACTTAGAGGCACAAATATAAATCAAATATGTAGATGAAAGATGAGGATGAGAAGGTAAGGATCAATCACGCATGAACACATGGATTTTATATTGGTTCGATCTCAACACACCTACATTCAGTACCTAGGCCACACCTGAGTTTTCTACTATGTCTTACAAGAATTATACACACTAGTTGATCAAGTTTCCCTTCTCACCAACCTTGCCCTCAAGCAAATACAAACCAGGACCCGAGGATCCTACTGCACTTCAAAGAGCTACAACAGCCATATGGGATTATCCAATTGTCCTCATATAGTTATAAATCAAATCGAAAAGTTCCACCAGAATGAATACCTATGGAAGACTAACAATGGAGTAAATGAAGCACAAGAAAGATGAGACAATACAAATTGATTAGAGTTAATCATGGAGGCTTAAGTGTTAAGGGAGAGAATATAGTTGATGCAATGACTATGTGGGAACTTTAGAGAGAGAGAGATCAGTTGGAGTTGCTTGCTGCTAAATGTAGCTCAAGAGATGCCTCTTTGATGCAGTGGAGCTGTAAGGACTGAGGTTTCGGGTTAAGTTTTCGGGTCGGTTTCGGACCGGATCCCCTGAGTCGGACCTTGAGGGGTCTGGAGAGTTTCTTCTGAATGACGTCTACACTACATGACGCCTTTTAAACGACGTCTTGATAGGTGGACGCCATTTAGACGTTTTGCTGTTGTGCCACGTGGGTGCCACGTGGACGGGTTTCGGGCCGAGAGAGTACGGCCCCTGTCTCGTCGTCTGAACGGCGTCCATGATGGACGACGCGATTCAGACTGCCACCCTGCGATGTCAGTGTACAGTGTCTGACATGTCAGCTGAACGGCGTCCGTGGTGGTCGATGCGTTTCAGACAGCTGTCAGTACGGCCCGTCCTGTCATCTGATAGGCGTCCTTCTCGCTCGACGCGTTTTAGGCAGTTCATGTTTGACCCCGCGAGCCCTCCTTTCTTTCCCTCATTCTCACCCTTCCACTCTCTCTCCTCTCCCTCTCCGCCTCCTCCGAGCCCACTCTTCCCCTTTCCCTTCCTCTTCTTCCTCTTCCACCACTCCAACGCCTCCCTACCTCTCACCTCTGCCACCACCACTTCCTTCGCGGCGCTCCATTCTCCGGACGGCTGCCGACGTCCCGGCGGAGTGGCGGCGTCCTCGGGGGTACCGGCGGCAGTCTGCGGTGCGGCGGTTCGGCGACACGGAGCCAGGAGGAGTTCAAGTATCCGGTAGGGGGACGAACCTTGCATGTGTTGCTCGTGATTTTCCTTGGCGTGACATGATGTGTTTTGGGGTAGAATGAGCATGTTTAGGGGGTTTTCTTGTGGGAATGGCCGTGCTCGTGAACGTGGATTTTGTAGCATGATTGTGGTGGTTGAATTCCTCTTCCTCCCCCTTTCTGTTTTGGGGTATTTTCGGGGTATTTGGGGCTAAGGGAGAAACCCTCGGATCGAACCAGGGAACCAGGTTTCTGGCGCTAAACGGCGTCGTGCCTAGTCGACGCCTTTTAGAAGGACGTCAGGGCAGTACGACGCCTTTTAGGACATAAACCTCCCTGTTCGAGGTTTTACGAGTAAGGGGTTCTGGTGCTAAATGACGTCATGGATGGACGACGCCTTTCAGAAGGACGTCGGGCCATCATGACGCCATTTAGGCAGGAAATCACCCCATCTGAGGGTCCGTCAGCTCGGGATTCTGGGACTAAAAGACGTCATGGGTGGGCGACGTGATTTGAATGGCGTCGGGTAACCATGACGCCTTTTAAGGCAGAAATCCCCTGAGTAATGTTTTCCTGAAATTCCTGGATTTCTTAGCTGAATGGCGTCGGAGGATGTCGACGCCTTTCAAAAGGCGACCGCTAGTGTCGACGCCTTTTAGGCCAGATTTCCGTAGGCCTTTGTTTTATGAACCAGGTTAGGGAGCTTGAATGGCGTCGGCCTTGGGCGACGCGATTCAGGATAGAACAACACTAATTCATGCCAGTAAAATGTGTTCATACTGCTAGATATTCGGTTAGTGCATGCTTTAGTGTACTCGGATTCTTCGGGACCGGATGGCACTGCGTTGTGTGCCGTGCGATCGCGGGCTTTTCACGTGACCGGATCGTACTGTGCTGGGTTTTGGTGGTTTTGTGTTACTGTGGACCTGGAGTGACATTGTAGTGCTTTTTCACCCTGTGCTGGTGGGGGCGTGAGCACAGTGCCGGTGGGGGCGTGGGCGGGGTGACGCCTAGTGAGAGAGGGTTACCTGGTGAACCCCGGAGTCAGCTAGTACCGGTGTCGGAGTGGTACATTCGGAGAGTCACTCGTGCTGAGGGAAGGAGTAACCACCTGAGCCAGTTGGGCCGGAGTAGCTAGCGTGCTATCCGAGGGGTTACTGTTTGGTCTCAGCGGGTCGGTGTTTCCCACTTTCGGTTGTGTGGTCGGTGTTTTTCCCACTTTCGGTTGTGTGGTTGGTGTTTCCAACTCTCGGAGGCGTGGTTGGCGTGTTTTACCGAGACGTGAGTTGTAGGCTTCTTGATAGAATGATCGTAGAATTATGCATATTACATTTCGAATGCATATGGTTCATATTGAGATTTTAGGAGTAGTGTGCTGCAGCTTTACTTGTCTTATTACCTGTACCTTTGTTACTGCACTTGTGGGTGTGTATGTGGGAGGCAGGGGATCGGATGATCCCTACTGAGCCCAATTCTGGTGTGGCTCACTCCCTGCGTTTTCATGTGTGGTCCTTGTGGCGTGTGACGGCGCGTGGCGTTCTCCTTGGTGTGCGGACCAGCAGCTATCTTAGTTTCTGGGGTATGCCCCGATGTTGTTGTACCTTATTTCTGCCTGTACTTAATTAATTTGTTGGACATGTAATTATTGTTGGACTGTGTACGGACATTATTACTTTACTTCCTGCGCACTGTATGTAAGGATCGTGACCTTCGGATCCGGTTTTCGGGGTCGGACCTTGTAGTTCTAGCCTTGTGAGGGCGGAGGTTCTGAGTTGATTCGCGTCAGGACATCGGGACGCATTTTAAACGGCGTCCACCGTCGCTGACGCATTTCAAGTTCCGCCACGTGGGGGCCACGTGGGCTGGTTTCGGGCCGCAAGGGTACGGCCCTGTCTTGTCACCTGAACGGCGTCCACATGTGTCGACGCCTTTCAGACTGCGACTCTGGGATTGTCAGAGTACGGCCCTGACATGTCGTCTGAACGGCGTCTGCCTTGAACGACGCGTTTCAGAGTCTTGTCAGAACAGCCGTCAAATCAACTGAATGGCGTCCGTGGATGTCGACGCGTTTTAGCCAGTCTCTGGTTAACCCCGCGAGCCCTCCTTCTTTCCCTCATTTTCTCCTCTCTTCCTCTCTTTCCCTTCCGACGAACTCGGCGGCGATCCCTTCCTCCTCCCTCTTTTCCTCCCACTGTTTCATCTCTCCCTCCACTCCATCCTCTACCTAGCTCCTACCACTACCACCTCCACTTCCACTGCGGCGTTCTACTCTCCGGACGGCGGCCGACGTCACAGAGGAGCAAGGACGACCACGGCGGTACCGGCGGCGGCGTGGGGCGAGTCGGGTGGACGGCGTGAAGCTCGGAGGTGTTCAAGTGTCCGGTAGGGTGACGGTTCCCCTTAGCATCGCGTTTTAAGCCATGTTTACCCCCGTTTAAGCTTGTTTGGATCCTTGGTTTCGGGGGGTAGAATGAGCATGTTTAGGAGTTCTTTTGATAACATGGGGGATTTCTATGAATGTGTTGCCTATGGATAGTATTGATCCTCTTTTTCCCTCCATTTTTGGGTGAATTTGGGGTTGTTTGGGGTTGGAAAGGGAGCCCTCGGGCTCAAGCGGCTCTGGTTCCTGGGGCTGAAACACGTCGTGCATGGACGACGCCTTTTTAAAGGGCGTCGAGCCATCACGACGCCTTTTAGACAGGAATCGCCTGACAGAAAGTCTGCCAGTTTGGGGATTCTGGGACTAAAAGACGTCATGGGTGAACGACGCGTTTTCGAATGGCGTCGGTTAACCATGACGCCTTTTAAAGGCAGAAATCCCCTGAGTAAGGGCCTTGGAATTTCTGGATTTCTGTGTTGAATGGCGTCTGAGGATGTCGACGCCTTTTAAACGGCGACTACTGGTGTCGACGCCTTTTAGGCCTGATTCTGAATACTGTTTCACATGAACCTGTACTTGGAGCTTGAATGGCGTCGGCCTTGGGCGACGCGATTCAAGACAGAACATCACTAATTCATGCCAGTAAAACGTATTTATACTGTTAAATAGATGGTAGTGCATGCTTTAGATGGATTCTTCATAATCGGATGGCTCTATATGTGTGTTATGCGATCGCGGACTTTTCACGTGACCGGATCGCACTGTGCTGGATTTTGAGTTACTGTGGACCTGGAGTGACATTGTAGCACTTTATCACCCTGTGCTGGTGGGGGCGTGAGCACAACGCCGGTGGGGGCGTGGGCGGGGTGACGCCTAGTGAGAGAGGGTCACCTGGTGAACCCCGGGGTCAGCTAGTACCGGTGTCGGAGTGGTACATTCGGAGAGTCACTCATGCTGAGGGAAGGAGTAGCCACTTGAGCCGGTTGGGCCGGAGTAGCTAGCGTGCTATCCGAGGGATTACTGTTTGGTCTCAGCGGGTCGAGGTTTTTCCACCGTTGTTGTGTGGTTAGCGAGTTTTATCGAGACGACAGTTGTGGGTTTCCTTGTCGGCTGGTTTAATATATGCATGTTTGATACAATACGATTGCATGTAATTTCACGTTAAGAATTAGGAATTGTACCTCTTGTGCTTATCACCCTTCCGTTAGCTGTACCTTGCACTTGTGGGTGTGTGCGTGGGCTGTGGGGATCGGAGTATCCCTACTGAGTCTTGTCTTTGAGACTCACCCCTCCTACGGTTTTCAGGTGAGGACTCTTAGCAGACTTAGCGAGGAGAGCGCGGCCGTGAGTTGAGCACCGTCAGCAGTTGTTCCGGGGTATGCCCCGACGTAGTTGTGATTTTATTTCTGGCCTGTACGTTTAATTATTTCCTTTCTGTTGAAATATGTAATTATTTGCTGTATCGAGTCGCATTGTAATAATTTTAATTCCTGCACATTTATTTCAGTTCAATGCGATGTGAATGTTTAGCTTAGTTTATTATTTATCTCCCAGACTTGATTAGATCCGGGTTTGGTTCCAAATTAATGATTCGGTACCCATTTAGTAATCGGATCCCCGATTATAGGGTGGCGGGTCGTTACAGTTGGTATCAGAGCATACGGTCTGGCAGATAAATAAATAACTAGGTTAAATATTATAAATTCGGCAAATAAATACATTATCCCGTATAGGCACAGCGGTAGCATAGGCTTTAGGAATCTAATTAGAACTTTTTGATTTTGAAATTGTAGGCGAGTAGATGGCTCCCAGAAGGAGGATGCCAGTTATTCGAGAGCAGGGAGATGTCCCTAGTGGGTCCGAGGCCGGAGGCTCAGCTTGAGGAACTTCGTGGATCTGACGCAGGGGAGCATGACAGTACTTGAGTACCAGGCGAAGTTTGTTTCGCTAGGTCGGTTCGTGCCTTTCATATCTGGGGACGAGGAGCGTCGTACTGAGAGATTCGTAGACGGACTGAGGCTCAGCTTGAGGAACTTCGTGGCGTCTCACTGTTGCACGGATCTGGCTTCCGCGGTTAGATGTGCGGCAGCAGTGGAGGCTCAACAGAGCCAGTCAGCCCGAGAGAGAGGACTGGCTGCTCAGAGCCCAGTTCGTGGCAGGGGTAAGGCAGCGGCAGCGGCCCCTTCTGCTGGATCGGGATCGTCGTCACTCGGCTCCCGATTCAGGAGATTCTTCAGGGGTGGTGGTAGCAGTAGTGGCAGTAGCGGCAGCAACAGGCCCGGGCAGGGTCAGCAGAGTCAGTCTGTATCCAGTGCACCGCAGGGGCCAGCTCAGAGGCTTCCGGCAGTCTGTCAGCACTGTGGGGGTGCCCATGGTGGGACTCAGTGTCCCACTCTCCCCAGGAGATGTTTTACTTGCGGCCAGCAGGGCCACTTGGCGAGGCAGTGCCCGCAGGGATATGGTCAGGGACATGGTTCAGGTGAGCAGAAGAAGCCGAGGACCCAGGGGAGAGTGCTAGCTATCACCAGGAGGGAGGCTCGCGCGTCCAACTTGGTGGAAGGTACACTTTCTGTCCTTGGGAACTCTGTACACGTATTGATTGATTCAGGTGCTTCGCATTCTTTTATTTCTGAGCAGTTCTTAGATATCCTTTCTGCGCCCGTTGTTGAGTTATCTGATGGTTTGATGGTGGAGGTTCCTTCTGGAGACTATATGATATCTTATAACTGCTTGAGGAATGTTCCCTTGACCATTGAGGGTCATGTGCTCCCTGCCCAGTTGGTTGTGCTTGCCATTCGAGACTTTGATGTCATCCTGGGTATGGATTGGTTGGAAGCCTTTTATGCAGAGGTGGACTGCCACAGGAAGAGGGTGCGATTCTCCATTCCGGACATCCCGACCTTCTTCTTCCAAGGTATTAGGCTTTCTTCCCGAGGTATTCTTATTTCTGCCTTTAAGGCACGGAGGTTGCTTGATGGTGGCTGTGAGGCTTTCCTTGCCTCTGTTGTTGTCTCTGATGTCCGGGATAGTCTCAGCCCTGGGGAGGTACCTGTTGTGTGCGAGTTCATTGATGTTTTTCCTGAGGAGCTGCCTGGCCTTCCTCCTCAACGAGAGGTCGAATTTACCATCGAGCTTGCACCAGGTACGGCGCCCTTGTCTAAGGCCCCGTATCGAATGGCGCCAGCTGAACTCGCTGAGTTAAAGGCACAATTGCAGGAGCTGCTGAATAAGGGTTTCATTCACCCAGTACATCTCCATGGGGTGCTCCAGTCCTGTTCGTTAGAAAGAAAGATGGTTCTCTAAGGTTGTGCATTGACTATAGGCAGCTGAATCAGGTAACGATAAAGAATAAGTACCCACTTCCAAGAATTGATGATTTGATGGATCAGCTGCAGTCCGCAAAGGTATTTTCCAAGATTGACTTGAGATCCGGATATTATCATATGAGGATCCGGGATGTGGATGTTAGCAAAACGGCTTTCAGAACTCGGTATGGACATTATGAGTTTTTGGTTATGCCCTTTGGCTTGACCAATGCTCCAGCGGCCTTTATGGAGCTGATGAACCGAGTCTTCAGGACTTATCTGGATCAGTTTGTGGTTGTGTTTATTGATGATATTCTGATCTATTCTTCTTCTGAGGAAGAGCATGCCACCCATCTTCGAGCAGTGTTGCAGGTCCTAAGGGAACACCAACTTTATGCCAAGTTTAGCAAATGTGAGTTTTGGCTAGACGAGGTGCATTTCCTTGGACATGTTATTTCTGGCAATGGTATCGCAGTGGATCCAGCCAAGATCGAGGCGGTGATGGATTGGAACAGGCCGACTTCAGTGACTGAAATCAGGAGCTTTCTGGGGCTTGCCGGTTATTACAGGCGGTTTGTTCAGGGATTTTCTTCGATAGCAGCCCCTTTGTCGAGGTTGACTCGAAAAGGAGTTCGCTTTGTGTGGACCGAGGATTGTGAGCAGAGTTTTATTGAGTTGAAGACCCGTCTCACGTCAGCCCCTGTGCTGGTGCTTCCATCTGGATCAGGTGGATTTGTGGTTTACTCTGATGCGTCCCGTCGAGGTTTGGGCGCAATTCTAATGCAGCATGGCAGGGTAGTGGCTTATGCTTCTCGGCAGCTCAAGAAGCATGAAGAGAACTATCCTACTCATGATTTGGAGTTGGCGGCTGTGGTATTTGCACTCAAGATCTGGAGGCATTATTTATATGGGGAGAAATTCCAGGTTTTTACGGATCACAAGAGTTTGAAATATGTGTTTACTCAGAGGGACCTGAATATGAGGCAGCGAAGGTGGATGGAGTTCATTAAAGATTATGACTTTGACCTTTCTTATCATCCGGGCAAGGCAAATGTAGTGGCAGACGCCTTGAGTCGGAAGACGGTCATGTCATACCTCATGATTCAGGAGTGGAAAGTGGAAATTATTTGAGCAGGTGGTGGAATCTTCCTTTAGGGTTCCACGTGAAGATGACAGAGCCGTGCTGGTCAGTTTCACTGTGAGACCAGCTGTGTATCATGCAGTAATTGAGGCTCAGAGGGAAGATGTTGAGCTACCACAGATTCTCCAGAGGTCAGAGGTGGAGTTGTGGGACGACGGTACGGTCAGGTTCAGAGGTAGACTTTATGTTCCGACTGAGGAGGACGTGCGCAGATGTGTTCTTGATGAGGCGCACCATTCGAGGTATGCAGTGCATTCGGGGACGACAAAGATGTATCATTGTTTGAGGAGGCACTTCTGGTGGCCCGGTATGAAAAGAGATGTGGCTGAATATGTGGCCAGATGTATGACTTGTCAGCATGTCAAGGCCGAGCATCAGAGACCTGGTGGATTGCTACAGCCCTTGCCGATTCTAGAGTGGAAATGGGAGCATGTGACGATGGACTTCGTGATGGGATTGCCTACATCCCCTAGCAGGAGAGATGCCATCTGGATCATCGTTGATCGGCTGACCGAGTCGGCACACTTCCTAGCTATTAGGAAGGACTGGTCAGTCGGCAAGCTGGCAAAGTTGTTTGTAGACCGGATCACCTCTCTGCACGGGGTGCCTTTGTCTATCGTATCAGATCGAGATCCAAGGTTTACTTCCAGATTCTGGAAGAGCTTTCAGCATGCATTAGGCACTCAGTTGGCTTTCAGCTCAGCCTACCATCCCGAGACTGGCGGGCAGTCAGAGAGGACTATTCAGACCTTGGAAGATATGCTCAGAGCTTGTTGTCTAGACTGGGGAGGTTCTTGGGATCAGTATTTGTCCACAGTGGAATTTGCATATAACAACAGTTACCATTCCAGTATCGGCATGGCGCCGTACGAGGCTTTGTATGGGCGACCGTGTCGATCTCCTGTATGTTGGTCCGAGATCGGTGAAAGGCAGATAGCAGGACCCGAATTAGTACAGTAGTGTGCTGAGATTGTCAGGTTAGTTCGGCAGAGATTGATCGCAGCGTAGAGTAGGCAGAAGAGTTATGCTGACATCCGACGGAGACCGCTTGAGTTTGAAGTTGGGGACCACGTGTTTCTCCGAGTCTCACCCTCCAAGGGTGTAATGAGATTCGGGAAGCGAGGCAAGCTGAGTCCGCGATATATTGGGCCTTTTCCCATCCTTGCTTGGATTGGGGAAACCGCATGCCAGCTGGCCTTGCCGCCCAGTCTTGCAGGGGTGCATGATGTGTTCCATGTTTCCTTACTGAGGAAGTATGTTCAGGATTCGTCCCACGTCTTGGATTTTTCAGAGTTGGAGGTCGCTGAGGACCTGTCCTTTCCAGAATATCCTGTTCGTATTGAGGATCGCAGAGAACAGGTCCTACGGAACAAGATTGTACCGTTGGTCAATGTAATTTGGCAGTACCGCTCCGAAGGTGAGGCAACCTGGGAGCGAGAGGATGAGATGCGGGAGCAGTTCCCTTACCTCTTTTCGTAAGTTTCCTTATAAACTTGTATCCCTGTTTGACTTTGTTAATTCTAAGCAGTCAATTTCGAGGACGAAATTCTTTTAAGGGGGGGAGATTGTAAGGATCGTGACCTTCGGATCCGGTTTTCGGGGTCGGACCTTGTAGTTCTAGCCTTGTGAGGGCGGAGGTTCTGAGTTGATTCGCGTCAAGACATCGGGACGCGTTTTAAACGGCGTCCACCGTCGCTGACGCATTTCAAGTTCCGCCACGTGGGGGCCACGTAGGCTGGTTTCGGGCCGCGAGGGTACGGCCCTGTCTTGTCACCTGAACGGCGTCCACATGTGTCGACGCCTTTCAGACTGCGACTCTGGGATTGTCAGAGTACGGCCCTGACATGTCGTCTGAACGGCGTCTGCCTTGAACGACGCGTTTCAGAGTCTTGTTAGAACAGCCGTCAAATCAACTGAATGGCGTCCGTGGATGTCGACGCGTTTTAGCCAGTCTCTGGTTAACCCCGCGAGCCCTCCTTCTTTCCCTCATTTTCTCCTCTCTTCCTCTCTTTCCCTTCCGACGAACTCGGCGGCGATCCCTTCCTCCTCCCTCTTTTCCTCCCACTGTTTCATCTCTCCCTCCACTCCATCCTCTACCTAGCTCCTACCACTACCACCTCCACTTCCACTGCGGCATTCTACTCTCCGGACGGCGGCCGACGTCACGGAGGAGCAAGGACGACCACGGCGGTACCGGCGGCGGCGTGGGGCGAGTCGGGTGGACGGCGTGAAGCTCGGAGGTGTTCAAGTGTCCGGTAGGGTGACGGTTCCCCTTAGCATCGCGTTTTAAGCCATGTTTACCCCCGTTTAAGCTTGTTTGGATCCTTGGTTTCGGGGGGTAGAATGAGCATGTTTAGGAGTTCTTTTGATAACATGGGGGATTTCTATGAATGTGTTGCCTATGGATAGTATTGATCCTCTTTTTCCCTCCGTTTTTGGGTGAATTTGGGGTTGTTTGGGGTTGGAAAGGGAGCCCTCGGGCTCAGGCGACTCTGGTTCCTGGGGGTGAAACACGTCGTGCATGGACGACGCCTTTTTAAAGGGCGTCGAGCCATCACGACGCCTTTTAGACAGGAATCGCCTGACAGAGAGTCTGCCAGTTTGGGGATTCTGGGACTAAAAGACGTCATGGGTGAACGACGCGTTTTCGAATGGCGTCGGTTAACCATGACGCCTTTTAAAGGCAGAAATCCCCTGAGTAAGGGCCTTGGAATTTCCGGATTTCTGTGTTGAATGGCGTCTGAGGATGTCGACGCCTTTTAA
This sequence comes from Zantedeschia hybrid cultivar, assembly GCA_030544215.1. Classification (NCBI taxonomy): domain Eukaryota; kingdom Viridiplantae; phylum Streptophyta; class Magnoliopsida; order Alismatales; family Araceae; genus Zantedeschia; species Zantedeschia hybrid cultivar. Next base: position 46,066,894 of record JARZZO010000003.1, read on the forward strand.
AAGGCGACTACTGGTGTCGACGCCTTTTAGGCCTGATTCTGAAGACTGTTTCACATGAACCTGTACTTGGAGCTTGAATGGCGTCGGCCTTGGGTGACGCGATTCAAGACAGAACATCACTAATTCATGCCAGTAAAACGTGTTTATACTGTTAAATAGATGGTAGTGCATGCTTTAGATGGATTCTTCATAATCGGATGGCTCTATATGTGTGTTATGCGATCGCGGACTTTTCACGTGACCGGATCGCACTGTGCTGGGTTTTGAGTTACTGTGGACCTGGAGTGACATTGTAGCACTTTATCACCCTGTGCTGGTGGGGGCGTGAGCACAGCGCCGGTGGGGGCATGGGCGAGGTGACGCCTAGTGAGAGAGGGTTACCTGGTGAACCCCGGGGTCAGCTAGTACCGGTGTCGGAGTGGTACATTCGGAGAGTCACTCATGCTGAGGGAAGGAGTAGCCACCTGAGCCGGTTGGGCCGGAGTAGGTAGCGTGCTATCCGAGGGGTTACTGTTTGGTCTCAGCGGGTCGAGGTTTTTCCACCGTTGTTGTGTGGTTAGCGAGTTTTATCGAGACGACAGTTGTGGGTTTCCTTGTCGGCTGGTTTAATATATGCATGTTTGATACAATACGATTGCATGTAATTTCACGTTAAGAATTAGGAATTGTACCTCTTGTGCTTATCACCCTTCCGTTAGCTGTACCTTGCACTTGTGGGTGTGTGCGTGGGCTGTGCGGATCGGAGGATCCCTACTGAGTCTTGTCTTTGAGACTCACCCCTCCTACGGTTTTCAGGTGAGGACTCTCAGCAGACTTAGCGAGGAGAGCGCTGCCGTGAGTTGAGCACCGTCAGCAGTTGTTCCGGGGTATGTCCCGACGTAGTTGTGATTTTATTTCTGGCATGTACGTTTAATTATTTCCTTTCTGTTGGAATATGTAATTATTTGCTGTATCGAGTCGCATTGTAATAATTTTAATTCCTGCACATTTATTTCAGTTCAATGCGATGTGAATGTTTAGCTTAGTTTATTATTTATCTCCCAGACTTGATTAGATCCGAGTTTGGTTCCAAATTAATGATTCGGTACCCATTTAGTAATCGGATCCCCGATTATAGGGTGGCGGGTCGTTACACTGTACCTCCTTGTAGTCAGTGTGAATGTTATATTTAATCTTGTTTAACGCTTACTCCTCCAGATGTGTGTATAAGATCCGAGTGTGAACCTTCAGTTAATGGGCTGACATCCATTGAGTGACCGGGTCTCCGGTCATAGGATGGCGGGTCGTTACAGTTGGTATCAGAGCTCAGTCTGGTCGAGTATGTAGTAAACTGGGTTAGATATCGTAGTCCAACAATAAGTACGAGTCTGTACAGGCGATGGCTGCTGGTGTAGAGTGATAGGTTTTGACGTGTTTGTGTTGATTTTCGCGTTCGTGAGGTAGTGATGGCGCCGAGGAAGAGAGTTTCGTTGGCTCGTGGTACGAGGTCAGACGATGGTAGTTCGGGGGCAGAAGGGCATAATGTGGATCGTTTCGTAGAGGCTATGATTGGAGCTATGGCTAGATACCAGCAGGGAGACGGTAGTGAGGGATCCAATTCCCGAGGTGACCAGTTCACGGTATTGGAGCGGTTTTTGAGGTTGGAGACCCCTTCTTTCACAGGTCGACCAGTCCCAGACGAGGCAGCTCGTTGGATTAAGGAAGTGGAGAAGGCGTTTGATGTTCTTGAATGTGCTGAGAATGACAAGACCTTGTTGGCAACCTATTTGTTGAAAGATAATGCATACGAGTGGTGGGTTACCATCAAGACAAGGATGTTTGCAGATAGATCCTTGAGATAGATCCCTTGGGAGGTGTTTGTGAGAGAGTTCAGTGGATAGTACTTTCCAAGGCTCGTCCAGGAGACCGAGGAAAGAGAGTTTATGGAATTGGTGCAGAATGACATGTCAGTTCCAGATTATCATACGAAGTTTGTGGCTCTTGGAAGATTCGTTCCACACTTATCTGAGCATGAGAGATATAGAACATAGAGATTTGTAGATGGGCTCCGATATGATCTAAGGACAATGGTGGCACCTCAGGGTTGTAGAGATCTAGCGTCAGCGGTTCGATGCGCGGCAGCGGTGGAGACTCAATTTCAGCGGATGGCGAAGGAGTTGGAGCGATCGGCACGAGGGACGCAGCAAGGCAAGAGCAAATCAACGGCCCTTCCGTCAGGCGGTTCGAGTTCCTTTGAGTTCGGGTTCCAAGAGACGTCACGTGATGAAGATGAGGACGATTCGGCCCAACAGATGCAGACTGAGGCTAGCAGGCAGCAGGGAAAGAGACATGATGCGGCAGATTATTGTCCCCGCTGTGGTAGGTATCACGGCAACCGGGTGTGTCCATTGGTCGCGGGTAGCTGTTTTGGCTGTGGCAGGAGGGGACATCTCGCGAGGAACTGTCCCCAGAAGAATAAGGCAAGTTAGGGGCCGAGTGGTCAGTAGGAGCCCGGTACCTTATGTAGTGTTGTGTGCCCTTTCTGTGGAGATCCGAGGTACGGGGATAGATGAACACTCTTATCTTGTCTTATGAAGTAGTAGTGGTGAACTCTTATGGCACTCTTTATGCATTTTGGGTTGTGGTGGTGATTTGGTATTGTAATGTGTACTTTGTAAGGTTATTATATAATGATGTTGGTCTATCAATGTTGGTGGAATCATGGAACATATTTAATTTGGTATTGAGCTGTTTGACCAATTGTGTGTGGGGAGCCCCGTGTAAGAGTGCGATCGGTAAGGGCATTAGCAGGATTTTACCGATGGTTGGTCCAGGGGTTTTCTTTGATAGCAACCCCCCTTGTTGAGGTTGACTCGTAGGGGAGTTCGTCTCACGTGGACCGAGGAGTGTGAACGAAGTTTCATTAAGTTGAAGACTCGCCTCACTTGGGCTCCAATGTTGGTACTTCTATTAGGTTCCGGTGGATTTGTGGGATATTCAGTTACATCACATTGAGGTTTGGGTGCGTTTCTGATGCAACTTGGTAAGATTGTGGCCAATAGGCAGTTGAAGAAGCTTGAGGAGAACTATCCATCTATGACTCAGAGTTGGCAGCTGTGGTGTTTGTACTATAGATCTAGAGGCTTTGTTTGTATGGGGGTTATTTGAGCAGACTGTGGAATCTCCCTTTTTGGATTCCACGTGAGGCTGATGGAGCCAGGTTGGTCAGCAGTAGTACAGTCAGGTTAGAGGTAGACTTTGTGATTTGACCGTGAAGGACGTGCGCAGGTGTCCCTTTTGAAGGCACATTGTTCTAGATAAATGATGCTTCCCAGATCAAGTAAGACGTATCATTGTTAAAGTGGTCTAGTAGGAAGGAGGACAGAGTTGATTTTGTAATTGAATGTTTAATTGTCGGCAGGTTAGGGTGGAATATCAGAGTGGCGCTGCGGTAGCGTGGTGGCAGTCCTTGCCGATCCCGGTGTGGAGACGGGAGCTTGCGACTTGAGGCATGTATTAGGATTGTTTTATTCCCTGGTGGAGGGAGCGTGATCTGGATTACCATTGAGCAACTGACTACGTCAGCACACTTCCTGGCTATCAGGGAGGACTGGTCAGTCGGTAAGTTGGCTGAGTTGTTTGTGAGTCGGATCATCTCTTTCTACTCGATGTTCCCTTATCCATTATGTCTGATCGGGCTTTGAAATTTACTTCTTAATCGTGGGAAGAGTCTTTGGAAGACTTTGAGTACGCGGTTAGCCTTCAGCCCGGCCTATCATCCCGAGGCTGATGGGCGGTCTGAGAGGACCATTCGGATTTTGAAGGTTTTGCTCGTGGCATGTTGCCTAGACTGAGGAGGTTCTTGGGAGCAGCGTTGGTTTACAGTGGGGTTTTGTGTACCATAGCAGTTATCACTCTAGCATTGGCAGGGCGCCTTATGAGGCATTGTTTAGATGGCTATGTCGATCCCTTGTGATCTAGTCTGAGATCGGCTAGAGACTGTTAGTAGGGTCAGGGTTGGTACAGCGGTGTGCTTAGGTTGCCAGAGTTGTGCTATCATCGGTGAGAGACCGATTGAGTTTGAATTGGGGACTTCGTGTTTTTCCAAGTCTCGCCCTCCATGGGTGTAAGGAGATTTGAGAAGCAAGGTAAGCTGGGTCCGCGCCGTGCTGGGCCTCTTCCCGTTTTTGCTTGAATTGGGGAAGATCGCCAGCCAGCCTTGCCGCTCAATCTTGCGGGAGTACACGATGCGTTTCGTGTTTCGTTACAGAGGAATGTTCTGGATCCGCCCCAGGTGTTAGAATTTTCAGAACTTGAGGTCGCTGAGGACTTGTCCTTTCCAGTGTGTCTAAATGCGTTTTGAGAATCACTAGTGACAGGTCCTCCGAAACAAAGTTGTATCCTTGGGTTGAGTGTGTTGACAGTATCGCTCCGGAAGCGAGGCGACCTGGGGGGCGCGTGATTGAGATGCTGGGAAGCAGTTCCTTATCTTTTCTGGTAAGTTCCCATGCGGGTAGGCAGTAGAGGCATTTCGCCCTCGTTACTTATACCAGGCTAGTTATGTGGAGCCCTGTGTGTGTGATTGGTGAGAATGATTGTTGTGATCTGTGTTGCCGGCATATGTTGGTTAGCCGTGATTATCGTATGAGCAGTTGCAATTTCGAGGACGAAATTCTTTTAAGGGGGGGAGAATGTAAGGACTGAGGTTTCGGGTTAAGTTTTTGGGTCGGTTTCGGACCGGATCCCCTGAGTCGGACCTTGAGGGGTCTGGAGAGTTTCTTCTGAATGACGTCTACACTACACGACGCCTTTTAAACGGCGTCTTGATAGGTGGACGCCATTTAGACGTTTTGCTGTTGTGCCACGTGGGCGCCACGTGGACGGGTTTCGGGCCGAGAGAGTACGGCCCCTGTCTCGTCGTCTGAACGGCGTCCATGATGGACGACACGATTCAGACTGCCACCCTGCGATGTCAGTGTACGGTGTCTGACATGTCAGCTGAACGGCGTCCGTGGTGGTCGACGCGTTTCAGACAGCTGTCAGTACGGCCCGTCCTGTCATCTGATAGGCGTCCTTCTCGCTCGACGCGTTTTAGGCAGTTCTTGTTTGACCCCGCGAGTCCTCCTTTCTTTCCCTCATTCTCACCCTTCCACTCTCTCTCCTCTCCCTCTCCACCTCCTCCGAGCCCACTCTTCCCCTTTCCCTTCCTCTTCTTCCTCTTCCACCACTCCAACGCCTCCCTACCTCTCACCTCTGCCACCACCACTTCCTTCGCGGCACTCCATTCTCCGGACGGCGGCCGACGTCCCGGCGGAGTGGCGGCGTCCTCGGGGGTTCCGGCGGCGATCTGCGGTGCGGCGGTTCGGCGACACGGACCAGGAGGAGTTCAAGTATCCGGTAGGGGGACGAACCTTGCATGTGTTGCTCGTGATTTTCCTTGACGTGGCATGATGTTTTTTGGGGTAGAATGAGCATGTTTAGGGGGTTATATTGTGGGAATGGCCGTGCTCGTGAACGTGAATTTTGTAGCATGATTGTGGTGGTTGACTTCCTCTTCCTCCCCCTTTCTGTTTTGGGGTAGTTTCGGGGTATTTGGGGTTAAGGGAGAAACCCTCGGATCGAACCAGGGAACCAGGTTTCTGGCGCTAAACGGCGTCGTGCCTGGTCGACGCCTTTTAGAAGGACGTCAGGGCAGTACGACGCCTTTTAGGACAGAAACCTCCCTGTTCGAGGTTTTACGAGTAAGGGGTTCTGACGCTAAATGACGTCATGGATGGACGACGCCTTTCAGAAGGACGTCGGGCCATCATGACGCCATTTAGGCAGGAAATCACCCCATCTGAGGGTCCGTCAGCTCAGGATTCTGGGACTAAAAGACGTCATGGGTGGGCGACGCGATTTGAATGGCGTCTGGTAACCATGACGCCTTTTAAGGCAGAAATCCCCTGAGTAATGTTTTCCTGAAATTCCTGGATTTCTTAGCTGAATGGCGTCGGAGGATGTCGACGCCTTTCATAAGGTGACCGCTAGTGTCGACGCCGTTTAGGCCAGATTTCCGTAGGCCTTTGTTTTATGAACCAGTTTAGGGAGCTTGAATGGCGTCGGCCTTGGGCGACGCGATTCAGGACAGAACAACACTAATTCATGCCAGTAAAATGTGTTCATACTGCTAGATATTCGGTTAGTGCATGCTTTAGTGTACTCGGATTCTTCGGGACCGGATGGCACTGCGTTGTGTGCCGTGCGATCGCGGGCTTTTCACGTGACCGGATCGTACTGTGCTGGGTTTTGGTGGTTTTGTGTTACTGTGGACCTGGAGTGACATTGTAGCGCTTTTTCACCCTGTGCTGGTGGGGGCGTGAGCACAGCGCCGGTGGGGGCGTGGGCGGGGTGACGCCTAGTGAGAGAGGGTCACCTGGTGAACCCCGGGGTCAGCTAGTACCGGTGTTGGAGTGGTACATTCGGAGAGTCACTCGTGCTGAGGGAAGGAGTAACCACCTGAGCCAGTTGGGCCGGAGTAGCTAGCGTGCTATCCGAGGGGTTACTGTTTGGTCTCAGTGGGTCGGTGTTTCCCACTTTCGGTTGTGTGGTCAGTGTTTTTCCCACTTTCGGTTGTGTGGTTGGTGTTTCCCACTCTCGGAGGCGTGGTTGGCGTGTTTTGCCGAGACGTGAGTTGTAGGCTTCTTGATAGAATGATCTTAGAATTATGCATGTTACATTTCGAATGCATATGGTTCATATTGAGATTTTAGGACTAGTGTGCTGCAGCTTTACTTGTCTTATTACATGTACCTTTGTTACTGCACTTGTGGGTGTGTATGTGGGAGGCAGGGGATCGGATGATCCCTACTGAGCCCAATTCTAGTGTGGCTCACTCCCTGCGTTTTCAGGTGTGGTCCTTGTGGCGTGTGACGGCGCGTGGCGTTCTCCTTGGTGTGCGGACCAGCAGCTATCTTAGTTTCCGGGGTATGCCCCGATGTTGTTGTACCTTATTTCTGCCTGTACTTAATTAATTTGTTGGACATGTAATTATTGTTGGACTGTGTACGGACATTATTACTTTACTTCCTGCGCACTGTACCTCCTTGTCGTTAGTGTGAATGTTATATTTAATCTTGTTTAACGCTTACTCCTCCAGATGTGTGCATAAGATCCGAGTGTGAACCTTCAGTTAATGGGCCGACATCCATTGAGTGACCGGGTCTCCGGTCATAGGATGGCGGGTCGTTACAGGAGCTCTCTAATAGGTGGAATCAAATGGCTAGGCTTGTTAAGCCCCTATGTTAGATTTTAATGTTCATTAAGCACTTAATACCAATATTGTTGAATTAAGTAATCTAATAGATGTGTTCATGTCTATTTGTACTTCACATGATACTTTGCTAAATATTTTTTATTAGGGTATGAATGCAATTCAGGCTTGGAAAGAACCAAATTTTTAATGTTCAAAATGTGCCTTAAAGAAGAAACTCCAAAAAAGAAAGCAAGCGAGAAGACTAATCCAAGCGAACTTAGAAAACTGAGTATTGTCATTGGTCGACTAATGGTAGAACTCCCTGTGCAATATGTCTGTTAGAGCCTTTGGGTTGGTCAGTCAACGAGGTCCGCTAGTTGACCAATATGCCCAGAACGTCCAGGTGATAGGTGGATTGATATGTCCTTGTCCCTTGAAGTCCAAAGACAAGTCACATAGGTGTTACTTTTAGTAAGGACTTCCCTAAAAGCCTATGACAATACAAGATCCTCTTTTTTGCAACACGTTACCATCACTTTTCACCTAACATATAGTTGACTCTCAAAGGAAACTTCTTTTAGGAATTTTTTTTGGTGCAAGTGACATTAAGTGATGTCTTTACTAGCTGTTACAAACATAGGAACCAATCCTGAGCAAGGATTTCATACTAACATGGATTTCTTCATATTGAAATATTTAAAACCTAAAGAACTTTTCCAGCTTGTATCCAATGGTTTTCAAACATCTTGTGGGACTATCAGAGGGAGTGTTGTCAGTGGTTTTTGGCCAAGGTTCTTGGGGGGAAATGTGAGCTTCATTAAGAAAGAAACTCCCATGCACTTTATGTCATTCTCTTGCATTTCCTTCTAATCATTTGAAAGGAGATTGTTTGTGAGTTTCTTCATGTGTGTAAGTCAAGAAGAAAAGTGCTATGTTTGGTGTATTTCATCTTCATCTTCTTCTTGATTAAGACCAAAACCAACAACCATGAAAGGCCTTCTTAGTGCTAAAGGCGTGTTCTTCCTCTAAGAAGAAGATATTGGTGGAGCTTCTTAAGCAAAGGCTACTAGCAGAACTTAGAGAATCGTCATCTACATCAACAAGCTCTTAGTGCAGGACACCAGAAGAGAGGATCTAAAGGCTTGAGCTTTCTTTTCTTACATTATCGTTTGTAATATTTAAGAAAATCAACATTGTCTTGTGGGTGTAATTGGTTAGAAGTTTAGGACTCTTGTCTTCTAATTATTTTTATTGTTGTGATCTTTCTTTAAGGAAGATGACCAATCCTTGAGATGATTGCAGGTTGTATTGGGTTCCTTTAAGGAAGAGGGCCAATCCCTAAGAGAATTGGAGATTGTGTCATTTTTCTTTAAGTAAGAGGGCCAATCCTATGGCAGGTTGGATGTTAGTCTTAGTAGATGCTTGATATCTAGAGGGAGCCTTACTTGATGCCTAGTATCTAAGCGGAGACTAACTAGATGTTTAGTATCTAGGGAAAGCCTGTTAGCCTTAGGTGACCTACAAGTCGATATGACTTTGTAATCTCGTTCATTTATTAGTATATAATGGCATTATATTCATTATGTATAATTCGTTATTATCGTCTAATAATGAAGTCCGTGAATATGTGCGATAGTGATCAGATTATGATGAGATCATACTAGTGAGACTGATCACTTAAACACACATATTCTTAATAGTTCATAGTCGGAGGATATCCGAGAAGGACATCGGATATCCGGTTAGACTAGTACAGATTACTCTTGCTCATAAGATGAGGGTGACTGATCTCATAGTCACTTGTGTGGAGACACTAAGGCGAATCTGTAGGTGCTCATTAGAGAATGAGTTCATTGAACTGATCCGACTGAATCACTAGATGGTATTGTACCTCATTGTCAACCAGCTTGATTCTATTGTCGCAGTTGCGTGGATGATCTTCGGACCTGAGACACCAAGGACACCTTGTCGGTGGACTTCTATACTTTGACCTTGGTTTATGAATCTTTAACCACAGGATTCTAAATAGCCAAGGATTAGGTACAGCGGAATACTGTCGAAGGGAATTGAGTGTCAATAAGGAATCATTCGCTTTCGGTACTTAGAGAGAGAATGCTCTAGGAAGGATGCGCGGAAGTCCCTGGCCAGGGCGGACGATAATATCGGGAAATGAGTTTTCTGATATTCATCAGCGGCATCCAATCCAAGTGAGTTGATCGGTTAGGGTTTGACAGTACAACATACTCTGAGTTGACTCAAGAGCATTGTACAAATGAAGGATTATAACCACGCGACAACTGTTGACGGACAGCTTCCAAAAGTGGGTTACTTAACCCTGATACCTTCCAAGTTCACGTAGTGTTGCTTGCCACCCAATGTGATCGGAGGCCCGATCGAATTTAATGTGCGACTTTAATTCAATTGATTAATTAATCAATAAAGAGTTATTAATTGATTAATAAAACCAGTGAGGAGTCATTGGACTTATTGGGCTATTAACTGAACTGGTTATTGGGCTTAGAGGGTCACACACAAATGATTCTCAAGGCAGTGGATAATAAGTGGGTTTTATATTAAACTAGGGGCTTTTATGAAAAATCGCGCGGTTCATTGTAATTAGATTTCTAGTAAAAAAGCCCTACAACGTTGGAGAGTGGACGTAAGTCACCATTTAATAGATCAAACCACTATAAATCTTGAGCTCTCATGAGGTTTTTCTTGTGTATTATCATCTATTTCTCAATTGTGAATTTTAGTTTAGCTTTCTAGGAAAGCCTTGCTAGAGGCTTGATATGTAGGAAAGCCTTGCATTATATCTAGGAAGCCTTGCTAGAGGCTTGATATGTAGTGTGTTTAGTTTGCTAGGACCAAATCTATTAGCATTATATTGTAATTAGATTTCTGGTGAAAAAGCCCAACAATGTTGGGGAGTGGACGTGGGTCACCCTTTAGTGGATCCAGAAAATACACATACTATTAACTAATACATGCTGTATGAGAAATCACAACTATTACTAGTGCTTGTATTGTAAAAAAACAACATACCCATTACCTTGCTGGTTTGACTATTATGCCTCAATTATGTTCAATATGTCAGACTATTTGAAGCGAAAGAGGTCGACTGCTTAATCGAGTTGGCTAATATTTAGGCAAAGCTATATCTCCTAATCATGAAGTCCATATATGTGATTGGTAGGTGGACTATGCAACTTATTATATAATGACTAAGAGTGTTACGTGTCGTGTTTAAAGGTGAAGTGTATCGACTATTATGTTATTCTTGAAGTATTCAAGTTCACCTATCAAAGTTTACTAAGGAAGGTAGTAGGTGAAGGGCGAGGAGGTTAACATAATAGCGGTCTACCTAAAGAGTATGAATAAAGAGAATACAGGCAGAGTTTGAGTTACTGGGCAAATAGGTGGACCTAAGTTTGCATTATCAGGTGATCTAGTAGTTTCAATGATAAGATGATCCAAGTTGGCCTATAAGGTATAAGGTTATAGGCGAAGTTGGTGGGCGAAGGTAACATTTGAGAGGGTTTGTCTAATGGGATCAATTCAAGATGGAGCAAAAGCTCACCTAAATATGTTTAACAAGTAGTAAGTGAAATAGTTCATCTATTAAAATTCACCTATAGAGATTAAGACATATATAAGAAGTTTATTCTCCTACGAGGTTCACATGGTGGAAGTTTTTACAAGGGACATGCAAAATTTATACTTAAAATATTTATATGAAGTTAGTTCTCCTAAAGGAGGTTCACCTAGCGGAGTGCATTAGATGAAGCGATACGTGAACATAGTCTAAAGGGTTTATTTTTACTTATTTTAAAATTGGCAACTTCAAAACCAATGTCTATGGCATTTTTTGGAAGAGCAACGACGACGACGATGAATCCCACAAAAAGAGAATAAGGTCCCACCAGGGAATGGGAGATGGTGACAAGCAAGATGGAAACGGGGTGGCAAGGAGGCGACTAAGGCGACTATGGGAAGAAGGCGTGATAGCATATATGGTGGTGGGGGTGTTTAGCAACACAGAGCAAGGAAGATGGCGGCGAGACGGAAGGGCGATGAGGCCATACAGTGGAGGTGGTAGCGGATCAGCGAAGAAAGTAACAAAATTAGAAATGAGGGCACCGAGAAGAAAAACCTGGGGGGAGGAAGGCAGTGAGGTGGAGAGCCCCCCCTCCAAAGACGATGCTGAGAAGACCGCCACAGTTCGGCCAAGCCAGTGAGGGTTCCGGGAGATGAGCTCCCGAGGGTTCCATTCTTCTTACGATCCTTTGTGGAGACACCGAAGAGCGAAGAGGATATAGAAACAGTCATTGAATTTAATTTTATCACTGGTCACAATAGATCACAATCATATGCTTCATCGATTAATATATCTAGTCATATAAAGGATGATTAGATAGCAGAATTTGAAGAAAAGTGTTTCATTTTTCGCATCCTAAATAGATCAAATAAGTTTGCTGTCCTTTTGTTTACCTTGTTTGTATCCTTCAGTCCAAAGTTGAAATTTGCAACCCATCATTTATCAGTGTAGTGCACTGTTATTGGATGCCTGTGCCATTGAGTAGCTTGCAAGTTGTTTTGTCACAGGCGTCATTCTTCTCTATCTCTATATGAAGGGTTTTTTGCATATATCTACCTGAAAAAATTATATTGACATTTTTATCTCTAATTCCCTCATAATGCTATTAATGTCCCTGAAATATTTAGAAAGGTTACATTTATACTCCTCCGTCAAAAAAAAAAAAAAAAGAACTCCAACCAAACGGGCCAAAAGGACTTCATAAATCTTGATACTTTTGGAGGTAGATATGTAAAATTCTAGAGAATCAAGGAGTTTGTAGGCAAAATATTAGTGAATTTAGAAGTACCTATGCAAAATATTTACATTTGATTTAACAACATTTTGATGGAGGAGTATAACTGCAAACTTTCTGAGACATTAGGAATATAAATAATAATATGAGGAAGTTGGGGGTGTGTAAGGACCCCCAAATAAATTGAGGATATTTACATGATTAAAAGAGTGCTACTCATGAAAATCCTTACAATGTACGAAAGGAAAAGTTTATTTATCATTTTAGTGAACTTATGATGCAATTATTAATAAGTTTTATGTAAATTCACATTATTTTAGAATAGGTATATAATTATAAATACTTAAAAAGTATAAATGCAATTGTAAAAAAATTATGTCTTATGATGCAATGGATGATTTTTATAGGATTTTAAGTGAAAATTTTAAACTTCCTAAAAGTACCCATAAATAGCCAAAAAGGACCATTATTGATTAGTTGGTGAAGAAGTAGGGATATATATATATATATATATATATATATATAATTATTTAAAAAGAGTGGGTGGATAGTAATTACTTAGCCCTTCAGCTCCCTCCTTGCCACCTTGTCATACCATCATTATATTTTGTCTTCTAGCAATCATTGGACTGCCACCTCAATGAGCCACCTCACCGCATCTAGAATTTTCTTTCCTAAAGAATATCTTAGAAAATATAATTAAAATATATTAGCATATCTCATTTAGTTAATACATAATCTTCTCCTCATGCCACCTTGCCTGTGTAATGATGGAGAGGGACACCTCAATGGACACTTGTCATCCATTCCTTATCCTTATCTCCAAGCCATGATGAGAGAGACACCTCAGGGGGACACCTAAGCATACACTTATTGAACCATAATTGGTTGTCTAAATCTATAAATATGGGTGTTAGCTCCTCTTCTCCTCAAACACAAGGGGGAGAGAGAGAGAGTGTGTGTTAGGGAGAAGTTTAGAGCGCCTTAGAGAGAGAGTTCTAAGCACTGCTTCGAGATGCCTTGGGGGCAATGCGAGGAGGATCTCCAGGAGGCTATGAGTGCGTGTGTAAGCGCTTCTCGCCTTGCCTAGGCGAGCTCCTTCGAGTTTCTTAGTATAAAGCAAGAGGCAAGTGATGGGTAATCTGCTTTCCATAGTTTCTTATATATGAAAATTTATTTTCAAGTTATTTATTAAAGTACTATAATAGTAATTTGGAAGATGGTTTTATGTAAAATATTAAGCACGCATAAACATTTATGTTTAATTATTCTTGTCGAATCATGTTGATTTCGGCTAATTCTTTGAAATCTGTCAAAGAAAGTTAAAAAACATCACCTGCCTATGATGTAATTCAAACTTATATTTCCGATCTTTTACAGAACCTGTCATACATCATGATAATAACCTTGATTTATGCACGATTATTCATGACATTGTCACCACATGATTTGCATGCATATAATAAGATGTAATTTTTCATGGACATTGCCACCTTAGATGTATAACCGTCCAACCCATAAAAACGTCCTTGTGGGGAAGACTTAAGTTAAGATGCATGAACTCGGGGGCAACATGTAAAATTTTGACTTCCATCCAGCTAAATCATGGGATGACAATACGTAACGCCATGATCAGTTTGAAGTTATGTAGGATATGTAGTGTAATCTCTCAACTACACAGCTGAAGATGTGGTGGGTCTTGTCTTACCACTAGTACACGTCATGTCACGCAAACATGATTAGACACTCCTCATGTCGTGGTTGGATGCATGTCCATTAAGCGAATGAAAAGATGATATTTTGCATATCATGATTCATGCCATCATAATTTATGCTATGGCTTGATGGTCCTTGTCATGTGAAGATGATTCATGTGATATTTCATGAATCATGCTCTATGGTTTATGACTCATGCTCCATCCTTTAACTTAAAACTTGCAAGAATAATAGCACATAGGTGACCTAGACTATTTAAAGAACATGATTAGTGAAAAAAGAAGCATGACTATATATGTTATAATTGTGCAAAAATAAATGCTATTTATCATGCTTTTTCTTTATAATAACTATTATGCAAAACTGTGGATTGTGGCATTATGAACTTGTTTAGTCAGTTAGGACTCACCCTTGCAAAATAAATCCCTTTTCACGATACGAAAAACCCGGGGAGGGAGAAGCAGGAAGAGGGGCTTGAGGACTAGAGCTTGAGATTTTAGTCCCCTTAGCATACAATAGGCTTTACTTCAGTTTAATGTAATAAGTTAATTTTCAGTCCTGAGATGTTCATATGAATATGTAGAAATCCTGGACAAATCTTGTTGTACTACCTTTTCAACAGTGACTTTAATTAGTGGATTTTCCTTGTGGCAATGATGGTTGACTTATAGATCATGGATTGAATGAATGTACATGTGCTCACTCTCAAAATAAGATCATATTTTGGGTTGTTCCCATTATGGATGGCACCCTCGGGTCGCAGCTAACAAAACCAGGTCGGCGGGGGTCATCACAGTAGTTGGTATCATAGTTAGAATTAAAGATTGAGCACTTATTATTGATCAACCTAAGCCACAAGTCCAAGATCATAGGTGTTGGTTCTAGAATGAAAAAAGGGTCTATGTAGAAGGATTGGATTAACATCTATCCTTTATTGGTAATGGCTGAAAGGCATAGGCGCCAGGCAAGAGTACCCCAGCAACGAGAAGTAAGTCTCGCAATGGAGCATAGTCCTGAATGGGAGAATAAGGGAGTTGGAGGTGTAGCACATGTTCCTCCACTACCCCCACCTTTGGACATTGATGCTTTCTTGCATATCTTTCAGGGCTTCATGCAAGCTGCCCACTAATAGAGGCCCATAGTGCTAGACGAGTCGAGAATCGTCCCGATTTAACCGCTACGGAAAGATTCAAGAGGATGGGGCCACCCTCCTTTAAGGCAGAGAATGATCCTCTAATAGCAAAAAGTTGGATAAGAGAAATTAAAAAGATCTTTAGGGCCATCAGATGTCCTGAAGTAGATAAAGTTAGTCTTGGAAGCTATATGTTGCAAGAATGGGCTAATGTATGGTGAACCTCTACTTTAAGGTCAAAGTTTGTGGGAAGAGAGGCATAAGTTTCTTGGGAAGAATTATTGACAGCCTTTAAAGTAAACTTGTTTCCCCAGCATATTTAGGATATGATTGTGCAAGGCTTTCTGAGTTTGACTCATGGGTCATTGAGCGTACTGGCGTATGACGCAAAATTATCTGGATTGGTAAAATTTGCACCTCACATGTGTTCAGATGGAAGGTGGTAGATGCAAAAGTTTTCGATGGGATTAAAGTCGGTATTCAGGACAAAATTGGTAGTCTATAAGTTCAATTCCATTGAGGAGGTAGTAGATGCAACATGCAGACAAGAGGTCGAGTATGAGATCTTTATAGAAGAATGCAAGATAGCCTCCAAAGGGCAAGCATCATCATCTACGTTCTCCAGGATACAAAAGAAGAGGAAACAGTTTGAAACATCAAGGGCACGAGCAAAGACTACCATGCCACCCGCCGCTAGAACAACCCTTGCATATCCTTTGTGCCAAAAATGTGGAAAGAGGGACGAAGTATCTAAATGCTTGAGGGGATCAGGCAGATGTTTCGGATGTGGCACGGCAGGTCACATGGTCAAAGAATGCCCTAAGCTGAGGGCTACTCCAGCAACAACACCGGTAACTACACTTGCCCAGCCACAAAACCCTGCTCGGGTTTTTGCATTAACAAGAGAAGATATGGAGTGGCCAAGAACATAATACATGCTAGAGTTTTGTTTGATACTGGAGTTACTCATGCATTCATATCTTCAAGTTTGCTCAAGTAATAGTAGATAAGATGAACATAGTTGAGATTTTTGTTGCCATAATTGGTTCCACGCTAGGTATGGGGTAGTATAGTCAAATAGATTCATAATATCCTTGTATGTTGAGATTTAGGGTAGAAGGTTATCTGCTCAGTTGTATGTGCTGGAGATGAAAGATCTATTAGGTATGGATTGGTTGGAACAACATCATGCCCTCTTAAACTACCGAGAAAAGAAGATAATCGTCCAAATTCCAGGCGAGGAGGAGTTTTCTTTCAAGCTTCCCAAGTCTGGTAAACATATTATCTCAGCAATGAAGACTCAGAGGTGGATCAATAGAGGATGTAGTGCCTTGTTAGTTAGCGTTGTGTCTATTTATTAGGAAAGCCATCCTTTGAATATCTCCAAAATTGAGGTTGTCAGAGAGTTTCCTGATGTTTTTCCCTATGAATTTTCTGGATTGCCACCTATACGGGACATTGATTTCACTATTGAACTTCTCCCTGGAATGGTGCCAATTTCTAAAGTTCCTTATCATATGGCACTAGCAAAGTTGACAGGATTGAAGAAGCAACTGTACGAGCTATTTGATAAAGCGTTTATCTGTCCCAATGTGTCTCCATGGTAAGCACTTGTCTTATTTGTAAGGAAGAAGGATGGTTCCTTGCGGCTATGCATTGATTATCGAAACTTGAATCAAGTAACCGTTAAGAATCGGTGACCCTTGCCAAGGATTCATGATCTTTTTTATCAGCTATAAGGAGCAACAACATTTTCTAAGATTGATTTGAGATTTGGCTATCACTAGCTACAGATTAGGGAAGAAGATATGCCTAAGACAGCTTTTCAAACCTGCTATGGCCACTATGAGTTTTTAGTGATGTCATTTGGATTAACAAATGCTCTACAACCTTTATGGATTTGATGAACTAGGTATTTAGACAATATTTAGATCAGTTTGTGGTCGTATTTATCGATGATGTGCTGGTCTATTCCCCTGATGGTCTAGAAGTATTAAGAACTCATAAGCTATGTACTAAGTTTAGAAAATGTGACTTTTGGTTAAGTCATGTAGAATTCATTGGCCATATTAGTTCTAAAGATGGAGTTGTTGTCGATTCAGCCAAGTTACAAGCTTCTCTTGAATGGGAGACTCTTAAAACTCCCACAGAGATTAGAACCCTTTTGGGTCTTGCAGGATATTATAGAAGGTTTATTGAGGGATTTGCTATATTAGCAGGCCCTTTGACTAGGTTGACCCAAAAAGGTGTAAAATTTGAATGGATGGATGACGTGAAAGTAGTTTCCAAGAGTTAAAGACTTGATTGACCACTGCCCCAGTTCTTGCCTTGCCCAATGGATCTGAAGGATATACAGTATATACTGTTGCATCTAGGCAAGGATTGGTGTGTGCTTTGATGCAACATGGGAGGGTTATAGTCTATGCAACCCGACAATTAAAAGATCATGAGTTGAATTACCCGACCCATGATTTGGAACTAGCAACAGTAGTACATGCACTAAAGATCTAGAGACACTATTTTATGGGATAGAGTTTCTAGTGTTCACTGATCACCGAAGTCTGAAGTATATCTTTTCTCAGAGGGAATTAAACTTGAGACAAAGAAAGTATATTGAGTTCTTGAAGGATTATGAGTTTGAGTTGAACTATCATCTAGACAAAGCCAATGTAGTGGCAAATGCTTTAAGTAAAATTTTTTGATGATGCTTCATGATTGGAAGATAATTGAAGAAGTCATTGCTTCTCTATCTTAGGTATCTATCAAGTTAGATGTTGTAGGAAGAATTATTGCAGCATAAGAGGATGACCAACAGTTGCAAGATATGGTAGAGAAACTTGATTTCAATAGAGATGACCATGGAATAATTTGATTTCAGGAAAGGATTTGTATGCCCGATGATCCAAAATTGAAGAAAGAACTTATGACTGATGCACATCAATCTAAATTCACAGTACGTCTGGGCAGCACAAAGATGTTTCAAGATATGAAGAGGACTTTATGGTGGGCAAGCATGAAAAAGGATATTATTGAATTTGTCTCTAGATGTCTGATTTGTCAGCAAGTAAAAGCAGAACATCAAAGACCACCTGGATTACTGCAGAAGATTGAAATTCCAGTGTGGAAATGGGAACATATTGTTATGGACTTTATAGTAGGTCTGCCTCGATCAATTAGAGGTAATGATGCGATTTGGGTAATTATAGGCAAGTTTACAAAATCAACACATTTCTTGGCTATAAAGGTAAAGAAGTCTGTGGAGAGCCTAATCAAGTTGTATATGAACAATGTAGTTAGATTGCATGGGGTCCCCAAGTCTATTATATCAGATCGGGATTCCATATTTACTTCTCGTATTAGGAAAGGCCTTCAAGAGTCATTAGGGACACAATTAAAGTTCAACATAGCTTTCCACCCTTAAACGAATGGCCAATATGAACGAACCATCCCGATGCTGGAAGATATGCGTAGAGCCTGTAGTCTAGATTGGAAAGAAGATTGGGATAAAAATCTAGACTATAATAACAATTTTCACGCTTGTATTGGAATGACTCCATTTGATGCTCTACATATAAGCCCTTGCAAATCACCTTTATATTGAGAGGAATCTAGAGAACGACAACTAGTTGGACCCGAAATTATGAAACCAAGTATAGGGAAAATTTAGCCAATCCAACAAGGGTTAATAGTAGCACAAAATAGACAGAAGAGTTATGCTAATAGAAGAAGAAATGGCATATCTTTTGAAGTTGGGTGATTTTGAAAGTCTCTCTTTCAAAGGGAGTTATCAGATTTGGGCAGCATGGTAAGTTGAATCCTCAATTTATTGGTCCCTTTGAGATCTTGCAGAAAATCGAAGAAGTGGCCTACAATCTAGCCTTGCCCCCTTCCATGGATGGTATACATGACGTATTCTATGTATCGATAGTAAGGAGGTATGTACCACATCAATCCCATGTGATAGATTATGGTAAACTCTAGTGTAGACACGCTAATTTTAATCTCATATTGAGTAAATTTTATGTCACATTGATAATGTCCCAGAATGGTCTGATATTTAATTATTAATTAATGTTTATTGATTTTTGTCTAAATTTGTTGATTAGCGTCGACCGTGGCCGACGCTATTTAGGTTTCTAGTAGAAATCAATTCGAAACTAAAATTGCTAAAATCAGTTAGATTTAGCTTAACGACATCACCTATGGACGACGCCTTTTAGGTCCTAATCCGTCTGGATTTCTGATTTTTAATTTTCAATTAGTTTCCTAATTATCTAAATTACGACTCCCATAGTCGACGTGTTTCAAGTACTTTCTTGATAAGCTTGATTTGGCTGAGCTAACTTGTTTGCAGAGGTTGGAAAGGTTGCTAACTCTTGGATAAACATCTAAGACAAGTCCAAAACCATGGGAGAGTACTTTTGAAGACCAAAACACCCTAAAATCACTTCTTATAAATACATATGTACATTGACTTTTGAAAGAGGTTGGCGATTGGTGTTTTGGAGTTAAAATCAAGGTGAAAAGGAGCCTTCCACTACAGAAAACGTGGGAGGAATTTGAAGGCTTCTTCTTCTTCCTTTTCTTCTACCATTGAAGACCAAGGCTTTAAAGGGGCTATCCAACTATCTTCTTCCTTCTAGTTTTTTTATTTCAAATTGTTTAGAATGCTGTTTTTCTAATAGTTATTCATCTCATCACTCCATATTTCACACATTCACTACATATCTCTTCATAACTACATAAGATAGGGGTTTAAATAATACCAATCAAGTGAGTCTTTCTTTTGTTTAATTGCATGATTGATTGGTTGATAAGAGTAGATACTATACTTCCATAGTTCTAATCCATATTTTCTTTCTTCTTTATTTGTTTTGATCTTTCTTGCAAGGATTTGAAGAGAGACTAGAAGATTTGAAAGGAAGGATTTAAAGCTTGAAGAAAGCTTAAAGAGCAACCCAAGAACAAGAGTAAAAGAAAAGAAAAGGCTCTTCTCTTTCGACCGGCCGAAAGAGAGGAATAAAAGAACCCACCAATCTTCCAATACACAAGGTTAGTAAAGCGATCACTTTTCCATTGAAGCCCTCGGTTTCTGGCGATCACAACTTTTCTTTTAATTTATTTGTTAATCATAGTAAACACATGAGATCATGATAATAGTACACACAATTTGAGCACCTACAACTTTTTGGCAATCACGGTGGGACCTGTCTTGTCGTTTTCATTTTTTTACTCTTGTTATTCTCCATCAGGCACCCTCAGTGCACCACCTGTGTCCCTCGAGCATTTTTGATAATCGGCCGATTGGTTGGTTATTTTTTTTCTCCCCACGTGCACCTCGTGCACATCCCTAGTGGCAAAATTCCCCCCCCCCCCCCATGATTACTCTAAGTGTTGGTTTGAAAAGCATGTTTGTCATCATTAATATCATTAGTTTCTATGATTAAGTAATCTGTTTAAAATAAAGTTTTTAGCATGAACATTTGATCACTGTTATATCTTGTCCACTTGAAAAGGGAATGCCCCTGCCATATTTACTATTTACTCTGCTGTGGGCTTGAACCACGTCGAGACAGAGCGACGTCTTTTTAAAGGACGTCGACTAGGCCCGACGCGTTTTAACCTGCATATCCCTGCTTGTTCTGATTACCCGAGGCTCTGTTAGTAGGGAGTTGTTGTGTTGAAAAACGTCGACACAAAGCGACGTGGTTCAGGCAGTCTAACTTTCGATCAATAGACCTCGGATTGGTGTTTGTTTTCATTAATATATTCATATGTTGTTGCATTAGAGGCCACCCCGGCCACAGGTGTAACGACCCGCCATCCTATGACCGGAGACCCGATCACTAAATGGATGTCGGCCCATTAAGTGCGGGTTCACACTCGGATCTCACACAACACATCTGGAGGAGTAAGCGTTAAACAAGGCTAAATATAACAATCACACGGACTACAAAGATATTACAAGTGCGTAGGAAGGAAGATAACAATGTCCGTATACAGTCCAACAATAATTATATGGTCCAACAAATTAAATAAGTACAGGCAGGAGTAAAGTACAACAACATCGGGGCATACCCCGGAACTGAGATAGCTGCTGGTCCGCACACCAAGAAGACAACACACGCCGCCACACGCCACGAGGTCCACACCTGAAACCGCAGGGAGTGAGCCACACCAGAATTGGGCTCAGTAGGGATCATCCGATCCCCTGCCTCCCACTCACACACCCACAAGAGCAATAATACAGATACATGGCAATTAAATAAAGCAGTAAACATACCTCCCAAACCTGATATGAAACGTACGCATAAGCAGTGTAGCAGGGACAGTTCTAAGTAACCCGGAGAACCCAACACAACGTCACGACTCACAACCAAGGTCCACGAAGTGACCGAACCACACTGTCGACTGTCAACAAACGTCGCCTCACAACACCATCACTACTCACGCCTGTCCGCCCCTACAGTGTTCCGGGGCACCGTAGGGTGAGGCAGTGAGTCAAACTAGGACTAGCTGGGACCAGTGAACCACCACTGCCCAGCTACGTGTGCACACAAGCAGTCTAGACTACTGTCCTACCGACTTGATTTCCTCCACGCCAGGCCTCGGCGCTTCAGGAGGGCCCTGGGGACCGGCGAACCCCCGTCAAGTGGAAGCTACAGAAACTACCCACAACCCTAACCTCCCGGGCTGCGTCAGGCCAAAGGGCAAAGGGTACCACTCGTAACCTTGATCAAAGGTCACATCAGGCCCAGTGGCTAAAAGGGTAAAACAACTCCAACAGTACCACAACCAGCTCCACAGCAAGAAACGCGCCGGAAGCTGCCACGACAAACAGGGAAACCTCGACCCGCTGAGACCAAACAGCAACCCCTCAGATAGCGCACTGGCTACTCCGGCCCGACGGGCTCAAGGTGGTTATGCTTCCCTCAGCCAAAGGTAAAACACAACATGTACCACTCCTCCCACCGGTATGGCACAATGCCTCACAGACACCATGGCCCTTCCCTATCGGCCCAAGGTGACATACGTAAACCACAGTTATTTCGATTCCATATCCGCAAAAGCACACACACACACACACAGATGATGTAATTTCATTCACGCAGAAGTCCTCAGTCTCAGTGTACAACTCAAAGCATACATTTGAACCAACCCACCGTGAAACATGTGTTAATAACCAGAGTTAATGCAGTTCTGTCTTGAATCGCGTCGACTGAGGTCGACGCCATTCAAGCCCCTCAAACAGGTTCATTTAAATCAGATTATGCCCTAAAACGCGTCGTCCTGGGAAGCCGCCGTTTAAAACGCGTCAGAGTCCACAGACGCCATTAACATCAGAATTCCAGAGTTGCAGAAGCCTCAATCGGGGGATTTTCCTGCCTAAATGGCGTCATGCTGGCACGCCGCCATTCGAAATGGCGTCGTCCAGGCATGACGTCGTTTAGCGCCAGAACCCCAAACTCACGGAACGACAAATAGGGAGGTTTCTGCCTAAATGGCGTCGAGATGGCCCGACGTCCTTCTAAAAGGCGTCGTCCAAGCTCGACGTCTTTTAGTGCCGGAAACCTGGTTCCGTGGTTCAACCCGAGGGTTTCTCCCCTTAACCCCAAACACCCCAAAACACCCAAAACAGAAGGGGGAGAAAAGGGAAATCAAACTACCACGAGCATGCTACAATTCCACGATCCCGAACACAGCCATTCCCACAAGAAAACCCCCTAAACATGCTCATTCTAACCCAAAACACATCATGCCACGCCAAGAAAATCACAAGCAAGATAAACACAGTCCATGCAAGGTTCGTCCCCCTACCGGTTCTTGAACTCTTCCAAGCTCCGTGCCGCCGACCTGCTGCACCGCAGACCGCCGCCGGTACCCCCGAGGACGTCGCCATTCCGCCGGGACGTCGGCCGCGGTCCGGAGAATGGAACGCCGCGAAGGAAGTGATGGTGGTAGAGGTGAGAGGTAGGGAGGTGTTGGAGTGATGGAAGAGGAAGAAGAGGAAGGGAAAGGGGAAAAGAGGGTCGGAGAGGGCGGAGAGGACGAAGAGAGAGAGGGTGGAGGCGAAAATGAGGGAAAGAAGGGGAGGCTCGCGGGGTCAATCAGAAACTGGCTAAAACGCGTCGAGCGAGAAGGACGCCTATCAGATGACAGGACGGGTCGTACTGACAGCGCTCTGAAACGCGTCGACCACTACGGACGCCGTTCAGCTGACATATCAGGCATCGTACACTGACATCGCAGAGTCGCAGTCTGAATCGCGTCGTGCATCACGGACGCCGTTCAGACGACGAGATAGGGGCCGTACTCTCGCGCCCGAAACCCGCCCACGTGGCGCAAACGTGGCACAACAGTAAGCAGACTTAAATGGCGTCTACACAGACAGACGCCTTTTGAAAGGCGTCGAGCAGTGCAGACGTCAGTCAGTCAAAATTCTCAAGACCCCTCAAGGTCGAAACCAGAGGATCCGGCCCGAACCCAAACCGAATACTGAACCCGAAACCTGAGTCCGTACATTCTCCCCCCCTTAAAAGAATTTCGTCCTCGAAATTTGCAACCGCTCAACGCTAACCTCGGCTAACCATCACATACCGGGCAACACGATTCACAACAATCATTCTCACCGTTCACACACATTGGGCTCCACATAACTAGCCAATCAAACCCACACCAAGCTAACCAAGATTCTCAATTCTGACAAAAGCTGATAGATCGAAATAACCAAACATTAGCAAGGCACAAATTACAAAACCGATTCTCCATCATGTCCAAGTACATAAAAGTGCCACAAGAGTTCACAACCACCTCTGAATAAGATAAGATAAAAGTGCTTATCTAGCCCAGCCTCTCGGACTTCCACAGAGAGACGCAACACCACTCAACGTCTCGGACACCTACTGACCACTCGGCTCCTGACCTGCCTTATTCTTCTGGGAACAGTTCCTCGCGAGATGTCCCTTCCTACCACAACCAAAACAGCTACCAGTGATCAATGGACATATCCGATTGCCATGATACCTGCCACAACGGGGACAACGATCCGCAACGTCCCGCCTCGCTTCCTATTGCCAGCTGACCTCCATCTGCATCTGCTGAACCGAACCATCTTCATCCTCGTCACAAGGTACCTCTTGGAACTCGAGCTTAAAGGAACTCGAACTGCCTGACGAAAAGACCGCTGATCTGTCCTTGCCTTGCTGCTTCCCTTGTGCTGATTGCTCCGACTCCTTCGCCATGTGTTGGAACTGAGTCTCCACCGCTGCTGCGCACCGAACTGCTGACGCCAGATCCTTACAACAATGAGTTGCCACAAACTCCCTCAGATCATGCCGAAGTCCATTCACGAATTTCTCCGTCCTAAGATCCTCATGCTTAGGTATGTGTGGAGCAAATCTTCCCAGAGCTACAAATTTCATCTGATATTCTAGAACTGTCATACCGTCTTGCACTAATTCCATAAACTCCCTTTCCTTGGCCCTCCGAACGTGCCTCGGAAAGTACTACCCGCTAAACTCTCTCACAAAGTCTTCCCAAGTGATCTCTCTCAAGGACCTATTTGGAAACATCATCCTTTGATGGTAACCCACCAATCATAAGCATCGTCCTTCAGCAAGTAGGTTGCCAACAAGGTCTTATCACTCTCAGCACATTCAAGAACATCAAATGCCTTCTCTACCTCCTTAATCCAATGAGCTGCCGCGTCTGGAACTGGTTGACCCATGAAAGAAGGGGGCTTCAACTTCAAGAACCGCTCCATCACCATGGACTGGCCACCTCAGGAATTGGACCCCTTACTTCCATCTCCCTGCTGGTATCTAGACATAGCCCCAATCGCGTCGACCGAGGTCGACGCCATTCAAGCCCCTCAAACAGGTTCATTTAAATCAGATTATGCTCTAAAACGCGTCGTCCTGGGAAGCCGCCGTTTAAAACGCGTCAGAGTCCACAGACGCCATTAACATCAGAATTCCAGAGTTGCAGAAACCTCAATCGGGGGATTTTCCTGCCTAAATGGCGTCATGCTGGCACGCCGCCATTCGAAATGGCGTCGTCCAGGCATGACGTCGTTTAGCGCCAGAACCCCAAACTCACGGAACGACAAATAGGGAGGTTTCTGCCTAAATGGCGTTGAGATGGCCCGACGTCCTTCTAAAATGCGTCGTCCAAGCTCGACGTCTTTTAGTGCCGGAAACCTGGTTCCGTGGTTCAACCCGAAGGTTTCTCCCCTTAACCCCAAACACCCCAAAACACCCAAAACAGAAGGGGGAGATGATAAGTCCACGATTTTACATAAATAACAGATCAAATTTACATAATTTGCTATCAATTTAACGGACAAAATCACATGGAATGATAAGATAAACCATTTGCGCATTCAGAATCTGAATTTTAAAATTTCATCACTCCATGGATGGAATAAGGGTAGCAACTTCATTTCCTCAGCAATTATTTAATGCGCAGTTGAATGATTTATGGCTATGAGAACTTAACTGTTATTTTATGTGAAACAGGACATAAACAAGCAGATGGCATAGTGGTTGGACCACCTGAACTTCAAGGAAATGACCAGAGTTCGAATCCTGGCAAAAACATCATTTTATTTTCGTATTTTAGCTTCAACTGGGGCCCACATGCCAACTAAGAGAGAAAGAAGGAGGGAATTCTGAAATTCAAAGAAAGGAGGATCCATTTCAGAAATTCGAAATTCAAAAATACCAATTAAATGTTTTAAAGAGGATCCCCTAAATCAAGGGGAACTTAATGAAAGGATTTTAACATCTCTTTTTTGAAATTCAAACCCCCCCCCCCTCTTTTCTATAAAACTAAGGGAGGAGGTCAAGGTGAGAGGGCCCGGAAATTTTCAGAAATTTTTAATCCCTCTCTCTCCCACAGTTTTCTCTCTCTCACTCCCACTGTTCTCTCTCTCCCTCTACGCATCCCTCTCCCTCTTCTTTCCCTGTTTTTTCTCTCTCTCTCTCAGATCTATCTCTCTGTCCCTACTTTTCTCTCTCTCTTGCTCCCTCTCTGTCTCTCTCTACGCTCTCTTTCTATCACCCGTATACTCTCTCTCTCTCCCTACCTTTTCTTCTCCCTCTCTATCTCTCTCTTCTTTTTCTCCCTGTGCATCTGCCTCTCTTTCTCTGCAGCTCACCAGCCTCGGGACCCGCCCGCCGCCTTCACGCGTTGGCATGTGGCCACGCCTGCGCCCTCCTGGGCCCGCCTTGCCACGCGGCAGCAGCCAGCAATTCGCCGCCGCCCTCCTCATCTGCACCGGAGACACGCGGAAGCCCACGCATGTGCCAGCCGTCATCGAAGGGCCCACTAGCAACACGCGTCGCCTCTGCGCGTTTCGCAGGGGCCGTTCTCGTCGCCCGTGGCCGCTGGGCGGCGTTTCCCGCCCGTAGCCGTCACCTGCCGGGCCCGCTTCCGCCACGCGACAACACCGCGTCTCTCGCGCGGCTGGGGCATCGTCGCCCGTGCCGGGCCTCCTGCCTCGCGCCGCCGCCCCGTCAGCTCCTCGCCTACTGTGCATACCCTGCACCCAAGCCAACGCTGCCGCGCACCTAGGTCCACTGCGCCGAGCATCCCAGCACCACTCTTAGCAGTCCATCATGCCCACAGAAGCCCCCGGTTCCCTGTTATTCAATTTAATTACTTTACTTGAGTGTTAAGCAATTAGTTAACATATTTGTTGTTAATTTTTTTTAGAACCATTGTAATAGTTGTTACTCCATTAACAGTGATCAAGTTGTTGTTTTTTTTCTTGTGGATATTCCTATTTCTTTTCTAAACTTGGATTATTTAGTTAGGTGCATATATTTTGTTTAATCTGATTAATAGTGTCTTAAATAGTAGTTTCTTAACAAGAATTAGATGTTTTAAACATGTTAGTAAATTTTGGTAATTATCTTTTCTAGATTTGCTTTTAAAATCACACTTATGAACAAATTTTGCTAAAAATCTCAAAGTTTTCAAAATAAGAATTTTATTTCCTTGTGGATCGACCCGGTCTCAACCAAGCACTACGTTGTTATCTTTATTGGGATTCGGAATTTAAGATTGATGATATTTGTGTTTTAACGACGGCATTTAAATACGCATCAGGAGAAAAGGGAAATCAAACTACCACGAGCATGCTACAATTCCACGATCCCGAATACGGCCATTCCCACAAGAAAACCCCCTAAACATGCTCATTCTAACCCAAAATACATCATGCCACGCCAAGGAAACCTATAGCAAGATAAACACAGTCCATGCAAGGTTCGTCCCCCTACTGGTTCTTGAACTCCTCCAAGCTCCGTGCCGCCGACCCGCCGCACCGCAGACCGCCGCCGGTACCCCCGAGGACGTCGCCACTCCGCCGGGACGTCGGCCGCCGTCCGGAGAATGGAACGCCGCGAAGGAAGTGGTGGTGGTAGAGGTGAGAGGTAGGGAGGTGTTGGAGTGATGGAAGAGGAGGAAGAGGAAGGGAAAGGGGAAAAGAGGGTCGGAGAGGGCGGAGAGGACAAAGAGAGAGAGGGTGGAGGCGAAAATGAGGGAAAGAAGGGGAGGCTCGCGGGGTCAATCAGAAACTGGCTAAAACGCGTCGAGCGAGAAGGATGGCTATCAGATGACAGGACGGGCTGTACTGACAACGCTCTGAAACGCGTCGACCACCACGGACGCCGTTCAGCTGACATGTCAGGCACCGTACAGTGACATCGCAGAGTCGCAGTCTGAATCGCGTCGTGCATCACGGACGCCGTTCAGACGACGAGATAGGGGCCGTACTCTCGCGGCCCGAAACCCACCCATGTGGCGCCCACGTGGCACAACAGCAAGCAGACTTAAATGGCGTCCACACAACCTAACGCCTTTTGAAAGGCGTCGAGCAGTGCAGACGTCATTTAGTCAAAACTCTCAATACCCCCTCAGGGTCGAAACCAGGGGATCCGGCCCAAACCCGACCCGAATACTGAACCCGAAACCTCAGTCCTTACAACAGGTCATTAGCACTAGGATTTTATCCCCCTCTTATAAGAACACCCTTCTTGGTACTTTTACCTCTCTCTGATTGGGTTGGTCCCTCAGTCAGACTAGCGCGGCTAGTATTAAGACCTCCATAAGTCCCCAAAAGCGGAGAACTCCTCTCTGTTCATCGGGCTGGTTGGACCAACGAAGTACTGAGTAGATCTTCTTCACACTAAGAGAAAGCCATAGCGCACAATGGTGGAAACTGAACTGAAACTAGGATTCTACCCACTGAGAGAACTTGAGTTTTAAAAAAAAATCCAATTAATTTAACAAGTAACTCTCAAAACAGCGTAAGCATCCATTTGATTGTTAATTTGTGCCAACTTGATTGAATTAGTTATTAGTCTAAAACATAATGATGTTGTGTTTAGGTAGAACCCTCAGCATGGTTGCCTTTGAACAAGAAGATTTGGTTGAGTACGAGGGAGACCCTCATGCCCCTCGGGTTTATGATACATCCTATTCTGAAGATGAGAGAGATGCTTATATCTCTCATAATCCCAATCAATTCCAAACCATATACGAGGGAGATGCTTACGCCTCTTAGTTTTAGGTTAATTCAGCTTATGATTAATACAATCAGGATATGGGTGATCATTCCCATGTTCATGTCATCTCCAACCTCACCTTCGAAGGAGCCCTAGACCAAGCTGAGCCCTTTTCCAATCATCCTTCTAATCTCGCTACCCTCATAGGAGTTCTATCTAATCATTTGGATCCTCGTCAGTTTGATGCCATCCAATCTATTTTAAAAGGAAAAACCCCTTTGCATCCTTCTGAACCAAATCCCTCGGTTCTCCCATCTGTTTATCAAGCTCCTACTCGGGCCATGCAAGGCCTTCATATTTCTACCCCTCGGCCCACTGGCCATCAACAATCTAGTTCGTGGCATCCTGTCAGGCCGCAAACTCCAATTTATTAAAATGCCTTCGGGAATGGTGGAAATGTTTCCAGTTCACAACCTTACTGTCCTCCCATCCCTGCTTATTCTAGGAGGCAGTCTTTTCAACAACCCCCACCTCCACCATCAAATTCTGCCACTCAGCTTCTACTTTATAAAATTTCTCAGATGCATGAGCGGTTTAAGAACTTTGAGGAGAATATGGATAGTAAGACCGCTCCCGAATTCTCTGTCCCTGATTTGCCAGTCTTCCATCTCTTGCCTTCCAAAATGCTAGTCTACAGAAAGTACAATTGCACATGCAATCCTTTCTTTCATATCAAGGAATTTCTATATGAATCATCGTTCTGGCAGCATGATAAGAGAGCATTGGCTTTCCTCTTCAGGAGGTCATTGGAAGGGTCAGACTTGGAGTGGTTTTTCTATCTGGATCCGAGTGAGGTAGAGAATTTCGACATTGTGTCAAAGAAGTTCCTGCAAAGGTACAAAGACAGGGTGGCACCCACCCTTACTGATCTGCTCAACGAAAAGATGAAGCCTAATGAAGACTTCATAGTGTTCACCAATAGATGGCGAGGGATGGCTAAGAAAATAAGAGATCACATGTCCGAGCAAGAACTGGTGAAAATGATGGTTGCCAACGCCACTCCCAGTATAAGTTGGTATTGACACTGAATAACCTGACCACGATGGCAGATCTGTACAAGAGGGTGCGTTATGCTCAGAATGCGTTCAAAGACTCCACTTTTGCCAGTGTTTTTTATCCTCATCGACCCAATAGACCTCCACCTCAGAAGTCTGTTATTCCCAATTCTTCTTCCATGGGTCCAACTACCGAGGGCACACTGTCCTATGAATAGGTTAGCACGATGAACAATAATCAGCCTCATTTTATGAGAAATCAACAACAATATCAGCCACAAAGGCCTCAAAACCAACAGGGTTATAGGCCATCTGCTCAGCAACTTCAGTCACCATTACAGCACTTCCCTCAGCAAGTGTACAACCAACCTCAGCAGCAGTTGAACTATATCCAGGTTCCCCCTCCTAATGACTACACACAACAGACGAAACCCCCTGGTCCCAAAAGATCAGCATACCTCCAACTGTTAGACTCCCTCTCAGATATCTTCAACGCCCTTATGGCAGCCAATGCTTTGGTATTGTCGAAGGAAAGGGCCATCTGGCCACCAAATGTTGACATGTCCCGTTATTGTGTGTTTTATCTTCAATCGGGACACACAATAGATGCTTGTTTCCATTTTAGGGATTGTATTCATGACCTCAATGATCAGGGAGGTATTGATTGGGAGGAGATGAAGAAGTATATAGCCGCCTTAAAGGCAAGGAGACCGCAACAGCAACAGCAACAACAACAACCGCAGTAGCAGCAACAACAGGTACATAGAGCACCAGCACAGGCAGCAACACCACCAAACATTGGTATAGTGCAGAACCCGCTGCCGGAGCACCAAAACCAGATCGCCCCAATCTTGACAAATAGCCAGTCTAAGGCTAATAGAGGGCAACATTGGAAAGTAGAGGAGTCTTCCTCTATCTATTCAACATGCCACATCCCGAGTACCGTCGAGCAGTCGCCTAGCCGCATCCTCAGTATACCTAAACTGCAACCCATCACCATCACCCCCATACCAACACCCGCGTATCATAAACCCATTACCCTCATTCCACCACCTACCTTCCTTAAACTCATTACTCCCATTCCACCACCTACCTTCCTTAAACCCGTTACCCCCTCCACCACCACGCCTCCATTAAATAACCCTCCACAACTTGACCGCAAACCCCATCATGCCATCCAAACCATTGCTCCGCATTCCATTCCCCACATCACCTACACCCATAACCTACCCCAGCACCATACAACCCGCAAACCACTCATCCACATCGCACCACCTCCACCAAATAATCCCCCGCCATCACCCGTTTATGAACCCCTCACACCCTCCAAACCACTCATCAACCCGACGGTGCTCAAGATATCACCTGGAGCTTCCAATATTGAACAACACACGCTCTGGAGCGAGAGAATCTTCAATAAGGTCTTCCCTCAGTCAACAGTGAGAGACGGCCCTTCCCACCAGAGGAAGTGCAGAATGAAGAGAGTGCACTTGGTACTCAGTATGACCTACTGAAGCAACTAGACAGTACACCAGCACGGATCTCTGTGCTCGAATTGATCAAAAGATCTAAGACCCCCCAAGAAGCCTTGATGGAATACCTACAGCAGGTCATGGTCAATGAAGATGTGCCGGTAGAGAAGATAATGGCACTGCTAGTTCCACAGGGGGATCAACCCTCTATCTCTTTTCACACATCTGAACTAGCACCACCAGCAGTCAGAGGCATGGCCTTGAGCATTACCATCAACATTTGCAAGAAGGCTGTAGATGCATGTCTGGTTGATACAGGGGCTTCCATCAATGTGCTATCACCGAAGACCCTAGAATTCTATAGTATATCCAGGGAGAAGTGGCTGCCTTCCCCTATCTCTGTTACCGCCTACGACAACTCTACCCGTTCCCCTCTGGGAATGGTTTATTTGAAGGTGGAGTTAGGTCTCGTTTGTCACGTCGAGGTCGGATTCCATATTCTTGAGATCGATCCTTCATTGAAAGGCACCCTTGGCTGTCTGTACATTAAATCCCTTGAGGCAATTCTATCTACAAACCATCAATGCCTCAAATTTCTATACAAAGGACGGATTATTAAAGTAACGCGCATTCCTATACTTGCTGCTGCTCACTCTCTAAACATCAAGCCGACTCCTTCACCTGGCCGACAACCCATTCTGTTGGTATTACAGGTTTACCATCCTCTGGCTGACGCTTTGAAAGCCACCATATCTGTTCCTTATCCAGTTGATGCTGTGGAGAGGGGGAAGTGCATGAGTACCCCTGACTGGGATATCATGATGAAGGGTGGTTACCGGCCTGGAAAAGGCTTGGGCACGCAACTGCAGGGCATAACCAAACCTATCAAAGACAACATAAGGGCACCTGGTAACGGCTTAGGCTACAGGCCAGGAAGAATGAGGCAACCCATTGTTTAGCAGCAGGGAGACGAAGACGGTCAGAAAATCTGGAAGACAATGACCACCTCATGTAAAGAGGGTCGGGTTCCCTCGACTTAGACCTTATATCCACACTTCATTAAGGGACCCGTGATTAATCATGACAATGATAACACAGTGGTGAGCACCTCCTACTTCGATCTCCATGACATATACGGGAGGGATTTGGGCAGACATTGTTATAAGTTGCTGACGTATCGGTCCTTGGAGGCTCTGCGGCCGATGAAGAGGAGGAAGATTCAAGATTTAGAATATGAGTGGTACCTCTAGTTCGATACATGGGACCTGTGCATTGCACTGAATAGGCTTTCCCTTGATCCCTCTGAACTAAAGTGACCGCCATTGATTGATGAATTGATAGAGAGCCCTAGGGCTATATTTGATAAGAGAATCCTACTGGGCGAGGAGACCGACGAAGGGGAGCCTGATGACCCCTACCAACCTGGATTCACCACTGATCTTCTCTGGAGGGGAACCTATCCCCAACATGTTTTCACTCTTCATACTTTGTTTCGCACTCTGCTCCTGACCCCGACTTGGTCGAGGGTCATTACTGAAGATATCCCTCGGGCTTCGCCCATTCTTGTCACCCTGTCCCTTCGGGACCTCCTTCCTCAGATTCCTCTCGACCCTGAGAGGATCTATGATCTGATTTAAGACATACTATTTGTAGACATGCTAATTTTGACCTCATATTGAGTAAATTTCATGTCACAATTATAATGCCCCAAAATGGTCTGATGCTTAATCATTAATCAATTTTTATTGATTTTTCTCAGAATTTATTGATTAGCATCGCCTTTGAATGACGCCATTTAGATTCCTAGCCGAAATCAGTTCGAAATTAAATTTCTAAATTCAGATAGATTTAATTGAATAGCATCGGCTAAGGGAGACGCCATTTAAGTCCTAATCCGTCTGGGTTTACGATTTTTAATCCGAATTAATTTCCTAGATTATCTAAAGCATGTCGCCCTTCGGAGACGCGATTTAGGTTTCCTAATATATTTCGGTTTTCTTTTCAGTTTTTATTTCTATTTTGGCCGCTTTAATTAGACAAATGGCGTCCCGGTTGGACGACGCAATTTTTGGGTTTCCTAATAACCATGATTTGGCCGAGATAATCTGGTTTCCCATGTTAGGAAGGTTGCTAACTCCTCCATGCTCATCTAAGGTAAGTCCGACCGCGGGAGAGAGTCCTTTTGAAGCCCTAAACACCCCTGATGGGGCATAATCCGATTTGGCCCATTAAGCAGCCCAATACCAACAGCCCAACAGCAGCAGCTCAACAATAGCGGCCCACTGGCCGCCTTCGGCCCATCAGCGGCCCAGCAGCATTCGGCCCACCAGCGGCTCTCAGCCCAATTGGCCTCGGCCCAGCTAGCGGCCTACAACCCAGTTGGCTTCAGCCCACTAAGCGGCATTCGGCCCAATAGCGGCCCCCAACCTTCGGCCCAGTAGCCGTATCCGGCCCACTCCGGTGGGAGCGTTAGGCACTATGGCGGTTTACCAGTAAACCAAAACATAGTCCTATATTGGCTGCCACGGTTGAGTAACCTCTATCCTCCGTTATAAATACACGGCTATTGATTACCAAAGGTATGTCTTCTTGACCAAGGACAACAGTCCAAAAGCATTAAAGCTGTCTCTTCTTCCTTCCCTTCTGAATCGAATCTTCTTCTGAAGCTGACTTAGTCGTCGGAGGGGGTTCTCTTGGGTTGAAGCCCGGGACCCCTACTGACTGGTTCTTCTTCTTACAGGGCCTCAGTTTAAATCTTCGCTGACCTCTTCGAGTCGGCCTCGGCCACCGACTTCGGTCTTCTCCCTCCGGTCTCGGCGTCGCCCTTCGCCGGTCGGGACCCCTTCGACCCTGCGGAGTCCGCTTCGCCCTCGGCCTCGCTCTTCGCCGCGTGGATCCTCCTCGGCCGAAGGAGTCTCGGCTTAGCTCCCGGCACGTCTTTGCCCGGGTGCATCTCGGCCACGGAGCCTCGGCCCCGTGCTTCGCCCTCGTCTCGGTCCGGATCCCTGTCGGTCTTCTTCTTCGATCTTCTGTCTCGGGTTCTAGTCCCGAAATCCGATCGTGATAGCTTCGGCTACATCACGTGGCGCCGTCTGTGGGAAACCAACGAGAAGTCATGTCTCATCGTCCGGTGACCAGACGATCCGGACAAGACGAGGTGGAGACACGGGCGACTCCTGCGCAGGCACTCCACTCCGAAGGTGCTCCGTCCGTTCTTCCACAAGGTTCTGCCCTTCCTGTTATACTGGAGTCCATCACTCCTAGAGACGATCAGGTGGAAGAGCTTCAGCAACAAGTGGCGATGCTGGCCGCCACTGTCACCTCCTTGGCGCCCCTGTGAGATATGGTGTCTGCCATCGCCCAGCATATGGGATTACTGGGTTAGCCCCCGCAGCAGGTACCACCTCCTCCATCCTGTCCTGCTCAAGCTGCGAGGCTACAGCCGACACCCTCGCAGGCCTTCCCCTACAAGTAGGTTAAAGAGTCGATCAGCATGGTGCAAAGACCAGTGGACTCATAAAATTTAAAAGCTCAAATTCCCTTATCAGTTTGGATAATTTAATTCAAATACATTACTACACACAATGACACGTTTGATTCGTGAATAACAAGAGATGCCAAGTCCTAAGGAATACCGAAAGCTTGACCAAGGGTGTAAAGTGCAAATCATTCTTTTCAAACAAAATTCTGTTTTTACACTCAGCCCATGATGTCAGAACAAAGCTTAGAATAGATTACCAAGAATATCCGCCAGCTTAGGAGGAGGCCGTCATAAAAAAAATGGGGGAGATTCGTCCCAAGAAAAAGAAAAGAAATAAAAGGGAACGCAATGTCGATAAATACCCCGGAAAGAAAATGACCGAACTCCAACAGATATTAGGGTAAGAAAGGAATATCTTTTTAGGTCTCCGGAACCTTCTCGTGGGCTTTTTAAACCAATTCTTCCTTTCTTTCTGAAGAGGTGTACTCCAAACTTCATGAATGACCTAGATTGACTAAGGATCAAATCATCAAATGAGATCACGAATGGAAACACAAGTTCAAACACGATGGGTCTAAGTTAGATTATTGAAGAACAATATGAGAATTAAGTTAATAAATGAATATGTTTCCTTTTGATCTAAGTACCATGTTGGTCTTTTAGTTTGCACCATATTCCAAAATCCAAAAAAAAAATACATATTTCAAAATCCAAAAAAAGTACATATTTCAAAATCCAAAAAAAATACATATTTCAAAACAAAGAAAAGTACATATTTCAAAACAAAAAAAAATACATATTTCAAAACAAAAAAAGTACATATCTCAAAACCAAAAAAAGTACATATTTCAAAACCCAAAAAAGAAAGTACATATTTCAAAATCCAAAAAAAGTACATATTTCAAAAAAAAAAAAGTACATATTTCAAAAATCCAAAAATATATATGTTCCAAAACCCAAACAAAAAATGAAAATTTCAAAACAACAAAAATATTTCAATTAGCATCTGCTTATCGCATATAGTGTGTTTCATTCCTTTTATTTTCAGTGAAGATCTGTTTGCTTGCATGTTGCATTTTTGCTTACAGTTTGATTATTCATGCTACCTTTGTTAATAAAGGCTATGCCCCTTGACCTTGCTACCAAGTAAAGGATCAAACATCTCGGCTATTCAACCAAGCAAGGGGCTATGTCTAAATAGATACTTAACCTGTTTGTTAAGTAATGTATAGGGCACAGGTTAAATATATAAGGCACGAAAGAAGGCAAAAGTTTCATACATATATCAAAAGGTGTTTTGTACATGATACACAAAAGAAAAAAGTACATGATATGAAGCCCTCAAGGCTGGCTCTCTCCTGCCCCTTCATCAAACTGACTCTGGGCTTCATCCTGGGCATCCGGTACTGGAACTCTAGAAGGCGGTGGCGGTGGAGCCATAGCACTCGGACCAGCTTGACCAGAGGAGATGGCCACGCTGGCTGTGAAGGCGCTCGCCTGCCTGCGCTCCTGAGCACGCTGCCGAGCATGTCTACATCTCTCCTCAACACTCCGGCGCTCATGCTCGACGATGCCTAACTGGACTCGAAGGGAGGTCATCTCCGCGTCCAATCTCGGCCGCTCCAGCCGCTCCCTCTCTCTCTCCTCAGTAACGAACTCCAGTCGGGACTAGAGATGTGAGAGATCTCGAGGAAGATCACCAGTGGAGAGGCGAGCCACCTGCTCCTCGAGGTCACAGACTCGGGTCGCATCCGCCTCAGCCCTCTGAAGGGCTTCATGAAGCTTAGCAACCTGCAAGGGAAGATATTGTCAAATCATCAAGTAATTAATGAATGCAATAAAGAGAAGTCAAAATGTAAGGACTGAGGTTTCGGGTTCTGTATTCGGGTCGGGTTCGGGTCGGATCCCTTGGTTTGGACCCTGTGGGGGGTCTTGAGATTGCTGACTAAATGGCGTCAGCACTGCTCGACGCCTTTCAATCGGCCTCAGGTTGTGTGGACGCCATTTAGGCCTGCAGGTTGTTGCGCCACGTGGACGGGTTTCGGACCGCGAGAGTACGGCCCCGGTCACATCATCTGAACGGCGTCGTGCTTGGTCGACGCGATTCAGACTGTGACCTCTGCGATGTCAGGGTACGGCGCCAGAGCGTTGTCAGTACGGCCTGTCCTGTCGTCTGAACGGCGTCCACGGTGGGCGACGCGTTTCAGACCGTTGTCAGTACTGCCGTCCTGTCAGACTGATAGGCGTCTGCCTCGATCGACGCGTTTTAGCGGGATTCTGGTTGACCCCGCGAGCCTTCCCTTCTTTCCCTCATTCTCGCCTTCACTCTCTCTCTCTTCGCTCTCTCCGCCCTCTCCGACGCTCTTCTTCCCCTCCCCTTCCTCTTCTTCCTCTTCCACCACTCCAACACCACCTTACCTCTCACCTCTACCTCCACCACTTCCTTCGCGGTGTTCCACTCTCCGGACGGCGGCCGACGTCCCGGCGGAGTGGCGGCGTCCTCGAGGGTACCGGCGGCGGTGTGCGGTGCGGCGGGACGGCGGCACGGAGCTTGGCGGAGTTCAAGAACCGGTAGGGGGACGAAACCTTGCATGCGTGCTCGTTTGCTTCTTGGCGTGATGTGGCGTGTTTGGGGTTAGATCGAGCATGTTTAGGGGGATTCCTTGTGGGAATGGTGGTGTTTGTGGACGTGGTTTCATAGCATGATCGTGTTGCTTGACGTTCTCATTTTCCCCCTTTTGGTTTTGGGGCTTTTCGGGGTGCTTGGGGTTCAATGGTGAGACCCTCGGGTCGAACCAGGAAACCTGATTTCTGGCGCTAAAAGGCGTCGTGCCTGGTCGACGCCTTTCCGAAAGACGTCGGGTCAGTACGACGCGTTTTAGGGCAGAAACCTCCCTGTTCGAGGTTTCCTGAGTTAGGGGTTCTGGCGCTAAATGACGTCATGGATGGGCGACGCCTTTCTGAAGGACGTCGAGCCATCATGACGCCATTTAGGCAGGAAATGCCCCCGTTTAAGGATTCGGTAATCTGGATTTCTGGGTTGAATGGCGTCTGGCGACCCTGACGCGTTTTAAAACGGCGGCTTCACTGGTGGACGCGTTTTAAGCGTTAATCTGGCTTTTAATAAACCTGTCTGAGGGTCTTGAATGGCGTCGACCTCGGTTGACGCGATTCAAGACAGAAATGCTTCAATCCTGTTATTTCATGCGTGTTTCACGGGGGGATGGTTTAAATGCATGCTTTGGGTTGTATACTGAGACGGAGGACTTCTGCGTGAGTGGAATTACGTCACATGTGTGTGTGTGTGTGTGTGCTTTAGCTATATACTGAGACTGAGGTTTACTGTGCGAATGGAATCATGTTATATGTGTGGTTGTGTTATGCGAATGCGGATCGGGTTAACTGTGGTTTACGTCTGTCACCATGGGCCGATGGGAGAAGGGCCATGGTGTCTGTGGAGTGGTGCATGTTGTGTTTCACCCTCGGTTGGGACAAGCAGAACCACCTTGAGCCCGTCGGGCCGGAGTAGCTGGTGTGCTATCCGAGGGGTTGCTGTTTGGTCTCAGCGGGTCGGGGTTTCCCTTGGTTGTCGTGACAGCTTCTGGCGTGTTTCTTGCTGTGGAGCTGGTGGTGTTTCTGGTGGGAGTTGGTTTACCCTTTAGCCATTGGGCCTGATGTGACCTTTGATCAAGGTTACGAGTGGTACCTATAGCCCTTGGCCTGACGCAGCCCGGGAGAGTTGGGTTTGTGGGTAGTTCATGTAGCTTCGGCTTGACGGGGGTTCGCCGGTCCCCAGGGCCCTCCTGAAGCGCTGAGGCCTAGCGTGGAGGCAATCCGGACGGTAGGACAGTAGTCTAGACTGCTTGTGTGCACACGTAGCTGGCAGTGGCTGTACACTGGTTCCAGCTAGTCCTAGTTTGACTCACTGCCTCACCCTACAGTGCCCCGGAACACTGTAGGGGCGGACAGGCGTGAGCTGTGGTGGTAGTGTTGGGAGGCGACGTTCGACTTCGGTCGACAATGTGGTTTAGTCACTTCGTGGACTTTGACTGTGAGTCGTGACTCTGTGTTGGGTTCTTCGGATTACTTAGAATGGTTCTTGTTACACTGCTTACCGTGCGTTTCATATCAGAGTTGGGTGCTGTGTTTACTGCTTTACTTAAATTGCCATATATTCCTGTTGTTACACTTGTGGGTGTGTGAGTGGGCGGCAGGGGGTCGGATGATCCCTACTGAGCCCATTTCTGGTGTGGCTCACCCCCTGCGGTTTCCAGGTGTGGACCTCGAGGCGAGCGGGAGCGTGGTGTCTTCTTGGTGTGCGGACCAGCAGCTGTCTTAGTTCCGGGGTATGCCCCGATGTTGTTGTACCTCCTTCTGCCTGTACTTATTTAATTGTTGTACATGTAATTATTGTTGGACTGTATACGGACATTGTTATTTTTCCTTCCTGCGCACTTGCTTATCTTTGTAAGTCCGTGAGATTGTCATATTTAATCTTGTTTAGCACTTACTCCTCCAGACGTGTTGTGTGAGATCCGGGTGTGAACCCGTAGTTAATGGGCCGACATCCATTTAGTGACCGGGCCTCCGGTCATAGGATGGCGGGTCGTTACAGATGGTATCAGAGCTCAGTCTGGTCGAGTAGGTGATAAACTGGGTTAGATATTATAGTCCAACAATAAGTGCGAGTCTGTACAGGCGATGGCTGCTGGTGTAGATTGGTAGGATTTGACGTGTTTTGGTTCGATTTGCGTGTTGTGGGGCAGCGATGGCGCCGAAGCGGAGAGCTCCGGTGGCTCGGGGTGCGAGAGCAGATGGTGGTGGTTCGAGGGCAGAAGGCCATAATATGGATCGCTTCATGGAAGCTATGATTGGGGCTATGTCTAGATATCAACAGGGGGATGTAAGTGAGGGGTCCAGTTCCCGAGGTGGCCAATCCATGGTGGTGGAGCGGTTCTTGAAGCTGAAGCCCCCTTCTTTCACGGGTCAGCCTGTTCCAGATGCGGCAGCTCAGTGGGTTAAGGAGGTGGAGAAGGTGTTTGATGTCCTAGAATGTGTTGAGAGTGACAAGACCTTGTTGGCAACCTACTTGCTAAAGGGTGATGCTTATGATTGGTGGGTTACCATCAAGGGGTTGCTGTTTCCAGATAGATCTTTGAGAGAGATCCCTTGGGAAGGCTTTGTGAGAGAGTTCAGTGGACAATACTTTCCGAGGCACGTTCGTAGGGCCAAGGAAAGGGAGTTTATGGAATTGGTGCAGGATGATTTGTCCGTCCTAGAATATCAAATGAAATTTGTACCTCTGGGATGGTTTGCTCCTCACATATCTGAACGTGAGGATTTGAGGACGGAGAAATTTGTGGATGGACTTCGGCATGGTCTGAGGGAGTTTGTGGCGGCCCATTGTTGTGAAGATCTGGCGTTAGCAGTTCAGTGCGCGGCAGCAGTGGAGATGCAGTTCCAACACACGGCGAGGGAATCGGAGCATTCGGCGCAGGGGAAGCAACAGAGCAGGGATAGATCGACAGCTTTTTCGTCAGGTGATCCGAGTTCCTTCGAGGTCGAGTTCCAGGAGGTACCTTATGGCGAGGAGGAGGATGGTTCGGTTCAGTAGATGGAGACAGAGGTCAGCTGGCAGCAGGAGGCGAGGCGGGACGCTGCAGATCGTTGTCCCCGATGTAGCAGGTTTCATGGCAACCGGATATGTCCCTTGATCACTGGCAGCTGTTTCGCTTGTGGTCGGAAGGGACATCTTGCGAGGAATTGTCCCCAGAAGAACCAGGCAGGTCAGGGACCGAGCGGTTAGCGAGTGTCCGAGGTGTGACTGGAGTCGCGTCTCCTTGTGGAGGTCCGAGAGGTTGTGCTAGGAGAGCACTTTTATCTTGTCTTTTTCTGAGGTGGTTGTGAACTCGTGTGGCACTTGTACGTATTTGGGTAGGTGGAGAAATCGGTTTTGTAAATTGTGCCTTGCTAGCGTGTAGATATTTTGATCTATCAGCTTTTGTCAGAATTGAGAATCTTGGTTAGCTTGATGTGATGTGATTGGCTAATTATGTGGAGCCTTGTGTGTGTGATTGGTGAGATTGATTGTTGTGATCGGTGTGTGTCGGCGTATGATGGTTAGCCGAGTTGAGCGTTGAGCGGTTGCAATTTCGAGGACGAAATTCTTTTAAGGGGGGGAGATTGTAAGGACTGAGGTTTCGGGTTCTGTATTCGGGTCGGGTTCGGGTCGGATCCCTTGGTTTGGACCCTGTGGGGGGTCTTGAGATTGTTGACTGAATGGCGTCAGCACTGCTCGACGCCTTTCAATCGGCCTCAGGTTGTGTGGACGCCATTTAGGTCTGCAGGTTGTTGCGCCACGTGGGCGGGTTTCGGGCCGCGAGAGTACGGCCCCGGTCACATCATCTGAACGGCGTCGTGCTTGGTCGACGCGATTCAGACTGTGACCTCTGCGATGTCAGGGTACGGCGCCAGAGCGTTGTCAGTACGGCCTGTCCTGTCGTCTGAACGGCGTCCACGGTGGGCGACGCGTTTCAGACCGTTGTCAGTACTGCCGTCCTGTCAGACTGATAGGCGTCTGCCTCGATTGACGCGTTTTAGCGGGATTCTGGTTGACCCCGCGAGCCTTCCCTTCTTTCCCTCATTCTCGCCTTCACTCTCTCTCTCTTCGCTCTCTCCGCCCTCTCCGACGCTCTTCTTCCCCTCCCTTTCCTCTTCTTCCTCTTCCACCACTCCAACACCACCTTACCTCTCACCTCTACCTCCACCACTTCCTTCGCGGTGTTCCACTCTCCGGACGGCGGCCGACGTCCCGGCGGAGTGGCGGCGTCCTCGAGGGTACCGGCGGCGGTGTGCGGTGCGGCGGGACGGCGGCACGGAGCTTGGCGGAGTTCAAGAACCGGTAGGGGGACGAAACCTTGCATGCGTGCTCGTTTGCTTCTTGGCGTGATGTGGCGTGTTTGGGGTTAGATCGAGCATGTTTAGGGGGATTCCTTGTGGGAATGGTGGTGTTTGTGGACATGGTTTCATAGCATGATTGTGTTGCTTGACGTTCTCATTTTCCCCCTTTTGGTTTTGGGGCTTTTCAGGGTGCTTGGGGTTCAAGGGTGAGACCCTCGGGTCGAACCAGGAAACCTGATTTCTGGCGCTAAATGGCGTCGTGCCTGGTCGACGCCTTTCCGAAAGACGTCGGGTCAGTACGACGCGTTTTAGGGCAGAAACCTCTATGTTCGAGGTTTCCTGAGTTAGGGGTTCTGACGCTAAATGACGTCATGGATGGGCGACGCCTTTCTGAAGGACGTCGAGCCATCATGACGCCATTTAGGCAGGAAATGCCTCCGTTTAAGGATTCGGTAATCTGGATTTCTGGGTTGAATGGCGTCTGGCGACCCTGACGCGTTTTAAAACGGCGGCTTCACTGGTGGACACGTTTTAAGCGATAATCTGGCTTTTAATAAACCTGTCTGAGGGTCTTGAATGGCGTCGACCTCGGTCGACGCGATTCAAGACAGAAATGCTTCAATCCTATTATTTCATGCGTGTTTCACGGGGGGATGGTTTAAATGCATGCTTTGGGTTGTATACTGAGACGGAGGACTTCTGCGTGAGTGGAATTACATCACATGTGTGTGTGTGTGTGTGTGTGCTTTAGCTATATACTGAGACTGAGGTTTACTGTGCGAATGGAATCATGTTATATGTGTGGTTGTGTTATGCGAATGTGGATCGGGTTAACTGTGGTTTACGTCTGTCACCATGGGCCGATGGGAGAAGGGCCATGGTGTCTGTGGAGTGGTGCATGTTGTGTTTCACCCTCGGCTGGGACAAGCAGAACCACCTTGAGCCCGTCGGGCCGGAGTAGCTGGTGTGCTATCCGAGGGGTTGCTATTTGGTCTCAGCGGGTCAGGGTTTCCCTTGGTTGTCGTGACAGCTTCTGGCGTGTTTCTTGCTGTGGAGCTGGTGGTGTTTCTGGTGGGAGATGGTTTACCCTTTAGCCATTGGGCCTGATGTGACCTTTGATCAAGGTTACGAGTGGTACCTATAGCCCTTGGCCTGATGCAGCCCGGGAGAGTTGGGTTTGTGGGTAGTTCCTGTAGCTTCGGCTTGACGGGGGTTCGCCGGTCCCCAGGGCCCTCCTGAAGCGCTGAGGCCTAGCGTGGAGGCAATCCGGACGGTAGGACAGTAGTCTAGACTGCTTGTGTGCACACGTAGCTGGCAGTGGCTGTACACTGGTTCCAGCTAGTCCTAGTTTGACTCACTGCCTCACCCTACAGTGCCCCGGAACACTGTAGGGGCGGACAGGCGTGAGCTGTGGTGGTAGTGTTGGGAGGCGATGTTCGACTTCGGTCGACAATGTGGTTTAGTCACTTCGTGGACTTTGACTGTGAGTCGTGACTCTGTGTTGGGTTCTTCGGGTTACTTAGAATGGTTCTTGTTACACTGCTTACCGTGCGTTTCATATCAGAGTTGGGTGCTGTGTTTACTGCTTTACTTAAATTGCCATATATTCCTGTTGTTACACTTGTGGGTGTGTGAGTGGGAGGCAGGGGGTCGGATGATCCCTACTGAGCCCATTTCTGGTGTGGCTCACCCCCTGCGGTTTCCAGGTGTGGACCTCGAGGCGAGCGGGAGCGTGGTGTCTTCTTGGTGTGCGGACCAGCAGCTGTCTTAGTTCCGGGGTATGCCCCGATGTTGTTGTACCTCCTTCTGCCTGTACTTATTTAATTGTTGGACATGTAATTATTGTTGGACTGTATACGGACATTGTTATTTTTCCTTCCTGCGCACTTGCTTATCTTTGTAAGTCCGTGAGATTGTCATATTTAATCTTGTTTAGCACTTACTCCTCCAGACGTGTTGTGTGAGATCCGGGTGTGAACCCGTAGTTAATGGGCCGACATCCATTTAGTGACCGGGCCTCCGGTCATAGGATGGCGGGTCGTTACACAAAATGTCAGAA
The DNA here is from genome assembly GCA_030544215.1 of Zantedeschia hybrid cultivar. Lineage (NCBI taxonomy): Eukaryota > Viridiplantae > Streptophyta > Magnoliopsida > Alismatales > Araceae > Zantedeschia > Zantedeschia hybrid cultivar. The sequence goes on from JARZZO010000003.1 coordinate 46,110,265, forward strand.
CTCACTCGAGCAGCCCGATCCTCCTCCGCGAGAGAAGCTCGGTGGATGGCAGAGGACAGCTGACTCTAGACGTCAACCAGGGTAGCCTCATGAGCAGCCGCCGCAGCAGATGAAGAAGCTTCAGTAGATAAAGTAGGGGGAGCCGCCTGGGTATAGACGGCTCGCTGCACCAAAAGACAACCGTCAGTTGCTAATCGGCAAAACAAATTAATTAATTAAAATATTCATTCATAAGCATGCATGCATACCAGGTCAAAGAGCTCCTTCTAGACCTACTCCAGCTGGGCCTCCGCATCATGTAGGCGGGCCCGGAGGTCGATGATGACCGCATCTCGTGCATCCTGCATACCATACATACACACATTCATTCACAGATATAAATTAAGATAATAATAAAATGAAAGAAGCATAAATCATACTTACATCGAGTGGTCGGAGGAGTGGTAGATGGTCGTCGTAGTGGGCCCGGTATTGCTGGAGATAAGCCTCACTGCTCTCCGCATGGGACTACACTCGGATGCCGCGGTGGTGCCAGTCCTCGTACTACTCGGGGAACTTGGCATGCCAATCCGTGAGGGCCTGCTTTCCCCTCATGCTCCTCCCTACTCCCTCCGGGACCTCCTCGTCGATCCACTCCTGGTGGAGGCCCAGGGTCCTCATGACTAGGCGGAGGCCGAGCGGCTCGATCTCGTTCAGGCAGTGGAGCCACATCTGCCGACCGAACCGTCTCCGGCCAGCCGTCACCTACGGATGGCCCTCCTCGCCCATGCCCATATATGGGTGCCAGATCACCTGCATACAGGTTAGATGCATTCATATAAATTGCATTTAATAAATGAAACACTGCATTTAATAAATAAAACTGAACAAATCAAAACTCACTAAAAGCTCCAGGTAGTCAAGAAACTGACGGCGGAGGGCTGTCAGTTGATGGTGCTGTGGGGCTGTGTCCACAATTGGCTGCCAGCAGCAAGCCAAGGGGACAGCATCCGGCCTCACGATCCGCGCTCGGCCGAGCGGGAAGTAGTGGTAACTCCAAACCTGCACAAAAAACATGTAATTTAGAAAAGTATCATATCATTGCATTTCATATCATAAACAAATAATTAAAATAACTTAATACTTGGAGGAACGGGGAGAAGCCGCTGATGGTGGTCTCGCGGTCCGGCATGACCGCAGAGAGATCAGCAAACAAGTGGGCCAGGAGGGCCGCACCCCATGCATACTCATACAAACTATCTAAGTCATCTAAGAGATAAAGGAACCTACAGTGGATATGGTCGCCTTTCGTACCGAAGAGCAACTGACTAAAAAAGAAAACAAGGAAGATTCTCAACTGTCTATCTACCTTATCTACCTGGCTAGGGTCACTGCAGTAGACAGAGGAAGATGACTCTGCTAACCTATCTTTGAATGCCTCGCGAGTCTCATCTGATCGCTGCCTAGGGTCTACTAATCCTAGGGCTGCCTCCACCTCTACTCTAGGGACAGTCCTAGACTCTCTATCTAGGATAGACACTTCTATCCCTAGCAAAGCCTCTGCCAACCCTCGGTAATCGGGGTAAGTCACCCTGCTCACCGGTCGGCCCTCTACCCTAAGGCCAGTGATCCTGGCCACGTCCTCTAAAGTCGGGACCATGTGGCCCCAAGGCATTAGGAAAGCCTTGCTTTCCGCATGCCATCTCTCCCGCAGCACCTGCAGGTGGACCAAATTGAGGCAAAATGGCTCGATCTCGAGAATCTCGCCGAACCCCATCCTGCGCAGGCGCGCCTTCTGGAAGTCCGGGAGTCCACGATATGCTCCTACTACCAGGTCCCACGAAATCCGGGCCCTCATCGTCCCCTGGAAATGAAAACAAGAAGATTTCATCAGTTGATGGACTTAATAAATCCATAAAATGTTCTGTTTAAAAGGCATTGAGATATGTGGACGTCCATTGAAAGGCGTCCACCACTCCTGATGCCTTTTGAACCTATTTTCTGTCCTATTTAAAAATTCAATTTCTGCCTGAATGGCGTCGGACCATGGCGACGCCCTTTGAAAGGCGTCACCTAGTCTGGACGCCGTTCAAGCCAGATTTTGGGTTCTTTCAAAGAACCCATTTCCTTCCCTCTTTTCTTCACCTCATTCAAACCATAGGAGACTTACCAGGTGTAGAGCTTCTTCCCCTTCTTCTTCCTCGTCCATGGGCGCCGGAGGAGCCTCCTCTTCCTCTGAGAATGCCGCCACCGCCGCAAGGTTGGCCGGTGGCACCTCAAGGACTTCTTACGCCAGCACCACTGCGAGAGGGGCCGTCCTCCGCCGCTTGGCTATAGACTTAGCCTTGCGCGATCCTTCGCCGGACTCCATTAAAGAGAGCTTGAGAGGAAGAGAGAATTAGAGAAAGAGAGCTTGGGCTCGAGGTTAGAGAAAGAGAAGGAGAGAGAGATTGAGAGGAAGAGAGTTTGAGAGGAAGAAGGCACAAGAGAGATATGAAGGAGATGATCGCCGGAGTTGAAGTCACCGGGCAACGGAGGAGAGTTGCCACAGAGGAAGAAGAAAAAAGTAAAAGTTTGGGAGAATGAGGAAGAAAGAGGGGGCTTTCGCGGCTTCTGTTTGGAGAAGTTGAAACACGTCGGGGTACAGCGACGCCATTCAGGACGCATAAACTGAGGCGGCAAAGGACAGAGGTTTGAAATTGATCAAAAGGCATCTACACATAGCGACGTGTTTCAGTTTAAACCGCCAATTCTGGTCAGAACAGTATATATGGAACAAATAATCCTCTATCTGTTTCTTGAGAGAATTTTACACGATGATTGAAGCTAATATTCCACAGTATGACTATAAGTTCAGTAGCTTCATAATCTTCATCGGATTCCAAGGTACGCTTCTTGATTGGAGATGTATGGAAAAATTCAGGGAATTCATAGCGAGGCAAGCTGAGTTGAGTATAGCAGCGATAAGGATTGTACAGTACGAACTCAGTAGCCCCTATCAGCTTAAGCTCTGCACCTGTTGCACGACATACTCGAATGGACTTTCCTACGAGTGCAAGTGGAGAGGAATCAAACCCATTTACTGACATTCTTCTCAAATAATCTCTCCAGTCAGCTCGAGTCTTGAGTTTCGGCACTCGATTGATCATCTTCTCATTGAATTTCACAATGTTGGAAATATGGAAGATAGGGCTATTCTGATAGATTTGAGATGGTCTTGCATAATTTCTAGTGTGATATTCAAACTTGAAGTGCAACTCGACCCACAGAGTGAAGAGTAGCATGCAACCATACAGAGGCTGACCTATAGACGCTGCAGAGAGCCCACTGTAGAGATAGGATAGAATCGATGTACCTATCTGTCTTCCCTCAAAGATCTCGCAGATTGCACTAACTTGATCATCTTCTAGTATGTTGTCTTGAGCAGGAAAGAACAGAGCTCCGGCTAGGCACGTGGTGAATGCTTTCATCACGTTCTTAGTGTCATCCTCTCTAAGATCTTCAATTTCGTACAGAGTCCACTCTGCAAGCTTTACAAAGTTGATTCCTTTCTTGGTGAGGTACCCTTTAACTTCTTTTCGATCCTTCATGATCTTCATCAACAATTGTTGACCGGTGATCTTGTCCTTCATCAAAGCCATCTTATTCTAGATCACTTCATTGTCACCGTACAACTTGATTTTGGGAAGGCCCAATAGGAGTTCAACCTCCTCTAGAAGAATAGTACATTCAAATTCAGGAAAAATAAAGGTATGGGTTTGAGGATGCCATAATTCAATCAAAGCACCCATAGCCGTCCAGTCCACGTTTGGACTTTTGTAATGCTTTGCATGGACTACTAGACCTTGGATGTTCCACTTGGAAACAAAAGATTGCATAGAAATTGTAGTACTTTTAGCAAGCTTGCGAATCAAAGGGAGAGATGTAAATTTCCTTGGGCCGGGAAACAAAGGATATGCCTAAAAAAACCAGGGAGAATTGCTATGAATTGCAATGAAAAACTTGAAGAACTTGAAGAATATGGAGAGAAAAAGGAAATTGAAGAAGAAGGATTGAAGGAGAAGAGGATTTAACTTACTTTGAGGTTAGGATATCTTCCACTTAGATGATTTTCCACGTCGGAGAGCTTCTCTAACGTCTTCTTCACCCTCTTGTTTGAAGAATCCATCTTGTTCTTGAGCTTTTCCTTCTTGAAACCTTGAAAACCTTAAAAATCCTTGAACTTTGAAGAAAATCTCTAACTTTGATATCTAGATTGTGTTAGGATTGCTTTGATACAAGTTTATGGAGTTTATATAGAGAGAATTGCGATTCTAGGAAGGCTTTTACAGATTGGAGAAAGGATAAGCATAGAAGAGAGTTGGAATCCGGGTAGAAGTTAGCCAGAACCTGTTTCTGCGACTAAAAATGTGTCGTTGAACAGCGACGCGTTATAGTTGGATTAATGGCGTCGGCCCGACACAACGTGTTTTAGGGTTTTCTGTTATTTATCTGAAATTCAATGTTTATCTATATTTTGATGCTTAATTAAACATTTGTTTGAAGTTACTGATGAATTTAGAGTGCAAGAAATTCAAGAAAATCCAAATGAAGCTGAAAATTCAAAGAAGATCCCATTGTGGGAGTTTGTAAGTCCCGACCGTAGCTAAAAAGACGGTTATCTCTATCCCTTGTATTTTTTCATGTAATTGATTTACATCATCATTACTATATGTTAAATATTTATTAGACTATATCAAGGACCTCGTGGTTTTGATGAAACTGGAATTTGAGTTCCCTTACAACAAAAACAGTGATAATTCCAGAGATTTCTTAATCGCGCGGATAGGCCGTTTGATTGTTAATCAGTGAGGACGATGGTTCCACTTTTGTGAAATAGTGCGTGGATAAACAAGCTTCGGCTTAGCATTGAATTACAAGAATTGGTATCTTAACTCATTAATGACAATTTAACAATATTATCCTTGATTATTTTATATTTTATTTTATTTTATATTTTTCTTTTAGCCCAGCATGCATCATGTAGGACTTTGAAATCAATGTGATAAGAATTAATTATTGATTAAGTTTCAGACTATTGATCAATTAATCCCAATAAGATATGAAATATTCCATTTTGAATTGAGTATTTTGATTATCTTTGAAGTTCGCTTAAAGATATCCTTAGAATTCTATCCTTTCTTGGATTCTTTATCCAATATTCTTGTTTTCTTTTAAGATCCATCATGGTTGCAGCACGTCCACATTGGTTGGCAATCGCTTCCTATGATGAAACCTGCACTGTCTATGACCTAGGGTACTTCCCAATCCATGGAGGTTGATCGACCTTATTTTATTTCCTTATCTATTTCATCCAGACATGATTAATTCTATTGATCTCCTTGAGCTATCTTCATTGATGATTTTGAGAAAAATTCCAATCATATGATGTTAAGAGCGTGTCTCATCACACCTTGGCATCACCTTTTCAGTACATTCCATTTCATTTCACTCCGTTGCAAAGACGATGCCAAGGTGAGGCAGCTGTAGACACGCTAATTTTGACATCATTTTGAGTAAATTTCATATCATATAATAATGCCTCAAAGTGGTCTAATATTTAATCATTAATTAGTTTTTATTAATCTTTCTGAATTAATTATTTAAATAGTATCGGGTCAGACAGACATAATTTTAGTTAATTAATTAGATTGATTTTAACTCAAATTTTAATCAAATATGAAAAAGTCTAAAAGACGTCGACATGTGTAGACGCCATTTAGAGTTTATTCCTATTTTGATATTTAAGTTTGAATTTTAATTAATTGATTAATTAGCTAAAAGACGTCTGCCAAGCACGACGCCATTTAGGTCTCCTAAGCTGTTTCTGTCTCTTTTTTCGGATGTTTATCCTTATCTTAATTAGTCTAAAAGACGTCTCCCATGGGCGACGCGTTTTAGATAATTACAGATAATGATGAATTAATATGTGTTTATATGTTTGTTAGTTGGATAAACTTCAAAATCCTTCATGTTAATCTGATCATAATTGCGGATGTAAAGCCTATAAATACCCATCCCCTTGGTCATTGAAGAGTTAGTGATGATAGCGATAATTGAGTGAAAATTGAGCAAAGAATCTTGGCGACGACGTCCAAACGTTGAAGGATCGAGGTGTTGCTGCTAGTTCCAGGAGTCTTGAAGCAAGCTACATCATTTCTTCATCGTTTCTTCATCCTTTCAAGATCCTTTCAAGACCATGGCTTTTCAGGGGCCATCCAACTCAGTTCTTAATTTTTCATCATCATATTAGTTCAAAATCTCATTCATCACATCACTCCATGCAACACACACTCACCAGCATTATTTTCCAATCCATGTTTTAAGGGGTTTACAAAGACCACAAACAAGTAAGTTCATTTGTTTAGTTGCATGATTAGAATTTCTACTGGAATTGATACTACATCTATTTGCGTTCTTATTGTTCCCTCTTTCTTTGTTTCCACTTTTTGCAAGATTCAAAGGTACAAAAGGAGATAAAGAGGAGAGAATCAACAAGGAAAAGGAATCTGGATGATCTTCAAAGTCTGATAAACAGCCAAAGCAAGAACAAAGTCAAAAGGGCTCTCTTTCTTCTGCCGGCTGAAGGAGGGGAATCAAGAACTTCAACATCTCCCGATTCGAAAACAGGTAGGCGATCAATCTTTTCTCTTGGAACTTTTTAGTTAAAAGTTTCTGGCGATCACATTCACTTAGTTTTAATAGGTTTATTTGTCACATAAACAACATAATTTTCATGATAATCATACACCTAATTTGAGCACTCATAATGAAGGTCAAGCTGGGTGAGAAGTATCTTTCCCCGACTTACCGCCGCCGCCTCATTGATAGGTGGCATAGCATACCTCAAGGTACTCGCACTATTTCTGAATACATTGCAGAGTTCAACAAGTACCTGATGAGATGTGGGGCTCGAGAGGAGTGTGCGTTGACTCTTTCCCGATTTCGGAAGGGTCTACGCCGTGTGTATCAGCAAGAACTGTTCTGTCAGCATGTCACGACCATTGAGCATGCCTATTAGGTCGTGAGAGAGATGGACCGGTTTGAGCTTGAGGTGGAGTCACCCCCGCGTGCTAGGCCGACCTATCAGCGACCTCTTGATCAGCGTGCCGCACCGGGAGTGCCCCAGAGGGCTCCAGCCTTCAGGTCTACTGATCCCAGTCATCAGGGCCCTCCCTCTCGTCCACGTTTTCCCCAGAGGGACCCGGTGCCCAGCTTTTCGGCTCCCCCAGTCCATCCATCCATGGGAGTCCCTCCACCCAGACGGGAGGATAAGAGGAAGGCCCCAACTGTAGGAGAGTCCTCCGTGGAGGGCGGATCCCGTGGTCGGTGCTTCAGGTGTTAGGGATTTGGATATTACCAATCTCAGTGCCCATTCAGATCCTTGGGTATTGGAGATGCGGATCCTGAGGAGTACCAGCCCGAGTTGTAGACGGTGAGTTATGCGGCTGGTGAGGATATGGCTAATGATTTTCACTCTGAGGGTGAGATTATGGGTTGCACCCAGACTCAGTTTTTGTGGGATGGTGATTGTGAGGACCTTCCTAATGAGGGTAGGATTAGCGTGGTTAGATGCATCTTGACCTAGCCAAAGGTGTGTAATAATTGGCGCTGCATCACCATCTTTCACACTTATTACCGTGTTGATGGCAAGGTGTGCAAGGTGATTATTGACAGTGGAAGTTGCATTAATGCAATCTCCACTAATGCCGTCGCGCGCCTTGGGCTGGTTGCCATTGACCACCCTCGTCCCTATCGTGTATCCTAGGTGGATTCTACTTCCATTCCGATTCAGACGAGGTGTCTCGTTCCCATTTGCTTCCCACCGTATGAGGATAAGATTTGGTGTGACGTCCTACCTATGGAGGTCGGGAGCCTTCTTATACTTGGAAGGCCTTGGCTGTACGATATGGACGCGACCCTCCAGGGTCGGTCCAATACATGCATATTTCAGTACGGCGACCTACTTATCACTTTACAGCCCTCCCGACCTAGGTCGCCTTCTCAGCAGGGGACTACTCAAGGGAGTTCTTTGGCTTCCCGGCTTCCCCGACTACCCCTCCCACTTCTGGTGCCACTACCACCTCCAGCACCACCCCTGCTTGTCCATCTACCACTCTCAGCACGGCTTTAGCGAGTATGTGTTCCAGTCCCCGTTCGACCTTACCGGGCATCGCCAGCACTCGCGAGCCTTCCCCCCTTGGCACACCTCCCACTGTGGCTTTACAGATCATTGAGCTCAAGCATGATTTGGTTGAAAGTGAGCTAGTTTTTCTTTTAGTGGTTAGAGAGGTCACTGCCGAGGCCCCGAGTGAGCACCCCACTGAGGTCTCCTCTCTTCTTCAGGAGTTTTAGGATATCTTACCCGAGGATCTTCCGAAAGGTCTACCACCAATGCATGATATCCAGCACGCCATCGATCGGATTCTGGGATCCACTCTGCCCAACCTACCGCACTATCGCATGAATCTTACGGAGCATTCTGAGCTCCAGAGGTAGGTTGAGGAACTCCTGACTAGGGGCTCCATTCATGAGAGCATGAGTCCTACGCCGTCCCCGCACTCCTAGCTCCAAAGAAAGATGGCGCTTGGAGGATGTGTGTGGATAGCTGCGCGATCAACAGCATCACGGTGAGATATCGCTTTCTCATTCTCCGCCTTGATGATATGCTTGATATGATGGCGGGAGCCACTGTGTTTTCAAAGATCGATCTAAAGAGTGGTTATCACTAGGTTCGGATCAGACCTGGGAATGAATGGAAGATGACTTTCAAGACGAAAGATGGACTTTACGAGTGATTGGTCATGCCCTTTGGCCTGTCCAATGCCCCTAGTACCTTTATGCAGCTTATGACGCAAGTATTACGACCTTTCATTGGTACATTTTTGGTCTTGTACTTTGACGATATCCTCATCCATAGCCATTCTAGGGAGGATCACTTGGAGCACCATTGGCAGGTGTGCCTTATCCTTCGTCGCGAGAGTCTATATGGGAACCTTAAGAATTGCGCTTTTATGACTGATCAAGTGATCTTCTTAGGGTTCATCGTTTCATCTGAGGGCGTTTCCGCTACGAGAAAGTCAGAGCGGTGGTAGAATGGCCTGAGCCACAGTCTATCCATGATGTGCGGAGCTTTCACGGCTTAGCGACATTCTATCGTCATTTATCCACGGATTCAGCTCCATTACGACTCCGACCACTGACTGCATTCGGAAGGGAGCATTTCACTGGACGAAGGCCGCTGCTTCGGCCTTTCCTCACATAAAGGAGCGTATGACCCACGTACATGTCCTACGTCTGCCTGACTTTTCGAGGGTGTTTGAGGTCTCTTGTGATGCTTTTGGTGTCGGCATATAGGTGGGGTTTTGAGCCAGGAGGGCCATCCCATTGCATACTTCAGCGAGAAACTGAACGACACTAAGCTGAAGTACTCCACCTATGATAAGGAGTTTTATGCGATAGTGCAGGCATTGAGATATTGGAGACATTATCTGCTACTGCAAGAGTTCGTACTATACTCCAATCATGAGGCACTTTGGTTTCTCCATGCCTAGAAGAAGTTGAACATAAGACACAGTTGATGGGTCGAGTTTCTTCAGGCCTATACATTCGTCCTGAAGCATAAGGCGGGTGTAGAGAACCGCGTGGTTGACGCATTGAGCTGTCGATCTTCCCTACTATCAGTTGTCAGTGCGGAGGTCACGGGATTTGAGAGGCTCCGGGACGAGTATCCTACTTGTCCCGACTTTGGTCCTATCCACTCGGCCCTTTAGTCCGGGCCCTCTAGAGAGCACAATGATTACATCCTTCATGAGGGCTATCTGTTCCGTGGGTCTAGGTTGTGCATTCCCCAGACTTCGGTCCGTGATTTCTTGACATGAGAGATTCATGCTAGGGGTCTAGCTAGTCACTTTGGCCGGAACAAGACCATTGAGCTTGTAGAGTATAGATTCTTCTGGCCGAGCCTGAAGCGCGATGTTGCTCGTATAGTTGCTCAGTGCCGCATATGCACTACAGCGAAGCAAAATAAGCTGAACACTAGTCTTTACACCCCTCTTCCTATGCCGGGTTGTCCATGGTAGGACATCAGTATGGATTTTGTCTAAGGCCTGTCTCGAATAGTCCGAAAGCACGATTCTATCATGGTCGTGGTTGACAGGTTTTCCAAAATGGCACATTTTACTCCCTATTCGAAGATGGTGGATGCATCTCGAGTAGCCCACTTATTATATGAGAGTGTGGTTTGTCTGCATGGGCTACCCAAGACCATCGTCTCGAATAGGGATGTCCGCTTCGCCAGCTATTTTTGGAAGACCTTATGGCATTTGATGGGCACCAAGCTCAAGTTTTCCACTGCCTATCATCCTCAGACTGATGGACAGACCGAGGTTGTCAATCGGAGTCTAGGAGACTTGCTGCAATGCCTTGTAGGTGAGCGTGCGTGTGGTTGGGATCAGTGCTATGGCAGGCTGAGTTTGCATACAATAGCTCAGTCAATAGGTCTACTGGCATATGTCCGTTCGAGATTGTTACTGGTTATAGGCCTAGGGGACCCATATACATCATTCCTTTGCCCGTCCACTCCCGCACGTTTGAGTCTGCACAGTCCTTAGCTGATCATATTAGGAGTCTGCATGAGGATGTCCGTCGTTACATCGAGATTAGCAATGAGCACTACAAGCGAATGGCAGATGCACATTGGCGATCCCAGGAGTTTCATGAGGATGATTATGTCATGATCATGGTTCGACCTGAGCGGTTTCCTTTAGGAACCATCAAGAAGCTGCAAGCTCAAGGAGCCGGCCCTTTCAGAGTGCTAAACGGATTGGACCGAATGCGTATGTGGTAGATCTACCCTCGGATTATGGCATCAGCAATACATTCAATGTCTCCGATTTGGTGGCCTACCGGGATCCGGTAGTGAACCCAGTGATCCGTTTAAGCCTTCTACCTCCCTTGCGAGCGACCCTACTCCTGAGTGTCCACTTCTAGCCCCCCTACTAGCACAGCGAGAGCAGATTGATCATATAATGGATGAGCAGGTTGTCATTACTAGGGAGGGGGCCTATCAGCACTATCTAGTCCACTGGAGAGGACGGCCGCCTATGGAGGACATGTGGCTTACACGTGAGGAGCTTCAGCAGATCAGCTTGGACCTTCTGGAGCGGTATCAGAGTGGGCAAGACCCATACTCGACAGGGTCAAGTTCTTCCCAGCCGGGGAGAATTGGTGAGGACACTCGCGTACGGACCCGCTTTGACCCGACCCGTGTCTACCATCGAAGGAGGACAACAACAGTGATTCCAGCCTCCTTGTGGCTCGATGATGGCCCGCTTGAGGGTTGATGGGCACTATCATTCTAATGGAACAGTGGGAACTTGTGTATGGCCCATTATGAGGCCCATTTATCAGTTTTATTTTCTCAACATTTTTCTACACGAATTTCTTTGTATTTATCTAGACTCAGGGTTAATTCGGTCATTAGCTTCATTAGGGCTTCACTAGGTTGAGTTTTTCTATTTAAAGTGTTGTAAACCTTATGGAGGTCATTGATGATTAATGAAGAGAGAATCTACAGCCGTCAAGCGCGTGTTCGTGCCTAGGGTGTGAGTCGCCCTTCCCCTTGTCTTCTTCTCTCGCTCCGCTCTGTCATTTCTGCGCCAGTTTCCACTCTCACTTGCGTTCCCCCTCTCGGTTTTCCCCGCTTGAATCGCCCGCCCGCCACCGTAGCCTGCGAAATGCCTTGCAGGGCCACGTGCCCGTCGTCATGCCTCATCAATTACGCCCGGGGCAGCAACGCTGTGAGCCCGCGAACACGCCGGCCGCCTCCTCTTGTCGTCCGAGCCCATCCGTGCGGGAACCGCCGTCTCCCAATGTCACGCAGGAACCCACGCACGCCTACACGCCCGCCGGCCCGCTTCGTCGAGCCCACTCCACGTGCGCCCACGTGGCGCTCCAGCTAACAACGCTCGAAACCCCCCCTCGTTGCTCGAGCCCGATCGCGCGGGAACCGCCGCCGCCCGGCACCACGCGGCCCCTGTTCCGGGTTCGCAAGGGTATGCCTCGTCACCCGTGCCCCCCTCCTTTCGTCCCATCCTGTCAACTGGGACCCGATCCTGTCCCGCACATCACCATGCTCCCGAGGGGTCCACGGTCCACACAGCGTCTGCCATAGCCACGCGCCTCTTCCACCATTCGTGTCCGTTCGTGGCTCCGCATGTGCCGTACGAAGCAGCAATGACAGCCCGCTTCGGTTACCCCAGGACGGGTTCACAACGCCCATGTCTTTGCTGGTTTTGAAGTGATTCTGCTTGGAGTTTGAGTCGTACTGTCACCTACTCAGTGCACCACAACCCATCTCAGTCGCCATCCAGTGTCAGTTTGAGACTACATTCATCCGTTTATGGATCTCTATCCTAAAGTGACCCCACTTGACAGTGGAACGGTTAGCGATGATTTGAACGCTTACCTTGCCATTGTCGTTCTTTATATGATTATGTCTGATTCCGTGCCTGCGAGTTAGGATTCTAGCCACTTAAATATTTATTACTACCGGATTGTGAGTGCGAGGACCCGTCCCATGGTCCGATTTGAATGCATTTGAACGTGTTGTTATTGCCCTAGTCCTTCGGTAATTCTCACTACCGATGATCCTAGTCGTTTTATCATTGCAAGAGGACGGTTTTGAGTTTGTTAGCTAATCGTTGCGAATTCACTTTCATGGACTTGAGGTCCGATCGTTGTTGTAAGGATTGAGGTTTTGGATCCGGTTATCGAGTCAGTTTCGGTGTCGGACCCCTTGGTTTGGGCCCTAGTGGGGCTGGGGCATGGGTTCTTTTTCGCGTCGAGCTTGCTTAACGCAGTTCAAACGGCGTCTGGTTAGGGAGACGCTTTTTAGAATGTGCCACGTGTGCTGATTTTGGGCCGCGAGAGTACGGCCCCGGTCTTATCGTCTAAATGGCGTCTTGCATAGTCAACGCCATTCAAAGATCTGTCAATGTACGGCCCTGTTATGTCATCTGATTGACGTCAGCCTTGGACGACGCGTTTTAGCGAAGTTTCGGTTGACCCTCTGAAGCCCTCCTTCCCTTCCCTCATTTCTCTCATTATCTTCTCTCTCCTCCCTCTCTCCGATCCATCCGCTCCCCCTTCCCCTTCTCCTTCCTTTCCTCTCCCCATTCCTCCTCTCCCTCCACTCCATCAACCTCCTAAGTTCCACCACTACCACCACCATCTCCTCCGCGGCGCATTTCTCTCTGGACGGCGGCCGATGTCCCGGTGGAGTGACGGCGTCCATGGCAGTACCGGTGGCGGCTTGTGGCGTGATGGTTCGGCGGCTTGGAGCTCAGAGGAGTTCAAGTAACCGATAGGGTGACGATCATCGCGGTGTTTTATTTAAAAATCATGATTTTCCCGCTTTGAAGCATGCAATACGTGAGGATGATTCTGGGGTAGAAAGCATGTTCTAAGGGGTTCTTTATGAAAATGATTAGGCTTCTCCCCTACCTTCTCCATTTTTGATGTTTTGTGCGATTTGGGGGAGAAATCTCACTTTGTGACTTGGGGGAGGCCGGAGGGGAACTTGTTTACGTGTGCTAAATGGCGTATGGGGACAGCGACGCCATTTTAAATGGCAACTGCCACCCGAGACGCGATGTAGCCCAGCTTGTTCCAAGGCCAGTTCAGGAGATTCTGTCTCTGTATTGAATAGCGTCTGGGGACAGGGACATCATTTTATATAATGTCTGCCCGGGGCGACGCGATTTAGGCCATCTCCTGAGGCCAGCTTTTATGTGAACCAGTTTAGGGGTCTTGAATGACGTCAGCCACGGGCGATGCGATTCAAGACAGAACTTCATTAATTCATGCAATTAACATGTGTTTACATTGTTAGATAGTTTGATTCAATGCATGCTTAAAAATGTACTTCGAGGACGAGGATTTCTACTTGACCGGATCGCACTGTATTGTGTTTTGTGCGATCGTGGACCTAGAGTGACAGTTGTTAGCGGTTAGGCACCCTGTGTCAGTGTGGGAGTGATACGGCGCCGGTGTGGGATTGGTAGGGTGACGCCTAGAGAGAGGGTCACCTGGTATACCCCAGGGTATAGCTAGTACCGGTGTGGGAGTGGTACATTCGAAGTGTCACTTGTGCTAGGGGAAGCAGAACCACCTAGAGTTAGACAGGCTGGAGTAGTCAGCGTGCTATCTGAGGGGTTGCTGTTTCATCCCAGTGGGTCGGTGTTTTTCACGTTCGGCTGCGTAGTTTGTGTGTTTAGCCGAGACGCTGGTTGTGGACTTCGTGGTGAAGTGGTTTCAGAGTTGTGCATGATGCATTTACAAATGCATGTGTTTTATATCAGAAAATTGGGAATCTTTGAGAGTTGTGTTTACTGCTTTACTTATTTAATTGCCTATATTTGAGTAGTTGCACTTGTGGGTGCGTGAGTGTGTGGTGGGGATCGGACGGTCTCTACTGAGTCCATTTCGATGAGACTCACCCCTACGATTTTCAGGTGAGGGTTCCAAGCAGAAGTAGCATGGAGAGTTTCGTCTCGGGTTGTGCGCCGGCAGCCACTGTTCCGGGGTATGCCCCAATGTAGTTGTTATTTTCATTTCAGGCTTATACGCTTAATTATTTCTTTTAAGTAGGAATATGTAATTATTTGTTGAGTCGAGTCGAATTGTAATAATTTTTAATTCCTGCACTTCCTTTACAATTTGATGTGATGTGGAATGTTTAGCTTAGTTTATCATTTATTTTTCAGACTTATCGAGATCCTGGTTTGGCTCTAAATTTTAATGATTCGGTACCCATTTAATAATCGGATCCCCGATTATAGGGTGGCAGGTCATTACAGTTGTGCCTTTGCTATTTGTTACAGTACTCGTGCTGATCTCAGATTGTGATACCCATTAGGAGCCTTTGTCAGTAGCCGTCCCGCATCAAGATATGCACTCATTCTTTGCATATGACATGCATAAGCTGTATTCAAGGCTTGGTCATTTGTTTCTAAAGTTGCAGCTATGTCACCCTATGTCAGTGCTTAAATTCAAAAGAGATGTATGCTTAGTACATAGGTTATCAAACTGATAAGCATTTTTGAAGATCTTTTAAAAGTTTTTGTCGGCATGACTTTTGAAGTCATTGCCGCCGCATTACTTTTAAACAAGTGTTAGATTTTTATAGCACTAATATTTTCTTGGAGAACTTCTCCATAAGCTTACTTCAGATTCTATCCTTTCCATATCATTTTCTTTTGCTCTACAGTAGTTTTTGGCAAAAGTAACCTTTCCATAAGTGCGAAAGCAGCTTTTAGGAAGTCGACTTTTTGAATTTTACATGAGTGCACGTGCCAATGGTGTGCTAAATTGGGCATTGGACATGCATCATTATGGTGTGTGGCGTGCATGCGCATCTTGGGTCTCCTATTGAGGTTTAAGAGAACCACCTAATTGAACGAAGTGTGAAATGCATATGTAGCTGTATTATATCACTCTCATTGCATAAGCCTTTGCTGCTAAGTTCGGTTTGTTAATTTTATTTTATAGGACATGTTATATCGGATTTAAACCATCTCCGCCTCCTACAAGGAATGGATTAATTGCATATATAGACTAGGAGATTTTGCAAATTAATGTGCCTTAATATTAGCAAGAGTTGGTAGGGAGATTTAACGGAAATATTGGCATAAATGTTAGGGTCGGCCCATATTTTAGGTGGGAGCTGGGAATGTGAAATAACCCAAGGTTCGCATTGTTAGCATAAAGTTAAGCCAAGGCATTCCAGAATAACTTACTCTCCTTGTCAAATTGATAAAATGTGGGTAAGAGTTTGTATGACCAAGGTTATTGTTGATTAGAGAAGTTTACATGAACGCGTGCAAAACCCTCGTCAAGCCAAGCGGAAGATGGAAAACGGTCCCCGCATCGGAGCGGTGTGGCTGCAAGAGTCACCCGCAGAATCTACAAACCAAGTCCCGAAAGTCGCCGGTGATTCCTCCAAGAGAGAGATAGAGATGAAAGGGAGGAGGTTGGGAGAGGAAAAAGGAAGGAAGAGAGCTCCAGTAAGTGCTCTTCTTCTTGTCTTTATGTACACATATATTGAGATCTCCCTTAGAGTCCCCACTCACTAGGAACTCTAACTCCACATCCATATCATATAGAGACCTGACCAATGTGGATGTCAAAAATCGAACGTGACTCTGTTACGCATTGTATCTCCCACTCAGAGACATTGGATATATCACATTTGTCTCTCCTCTTATAACTCTTCCTTTTATATAGGGAAATAGCGTGTGTGACCGAACGAGAAGGATATGTAAGTAAGGAGTGTTATATTAAGTCATCACTATATTACATAACACTACAACTTAAAAATCTCATTTCATACCCCAAACCACAAGCTCACATCGAGTTAAGAAGATCTGATCCCTTTGAGATTTCTTCCTCAAGCTCTCAAAACTAAGTTTATGCAATCATGATTATGTTGGACACATCTATCATAACTGCTAGCTAGCAATGAGTCAGAACGACATAAATATGATATAAGTGGGTTTTTCCTACGCTACACATGTCAATCTACTTTAACTTGATTGTTTTCCTAGACATGCTCTATTTGACCACATGCATCATGGTCTTTGAAAAATATGCTAAAGTAACATCATCAAGTGTCTACATCATGACAAGGTGCATAGTCCCAAAAGATATAAAAAAAGATAGAGGCTTCACATAGTGACGAAGTAGGGATTCATTCAGTCACTCATCTGATGGTCGAAAGGGATAGCACATATAATATGATTAGTATGTTATGGTGGTGCTAGGAGCAGGAATTGTCACGCTCAGATACCATACAAATTTGTAACCCTGTGCTCCACTAAGTACATCCAGGTTACCCACATAGCTCTCATCGGACTTGGCTATCAACAGGCTATATGAAAGAGTCTATGTCCGATTGTTTTCAATTTCTCTCATCTTAGCCGTCTGCTAAGGTGATTACAACTCTTATCACAGTTCCAATGAACGTAAAAAAATATACACTCCCACTGAGTGCAAAGTTTATAGAGTCTATCTCATCATACTCGCTCTTATAGCGACATGGCGATTGTCTGTGTGAGTAGACCGACCGATCACAGCCTGGTGGCAAATACATTCACATTAATAAATATAAGTGCACAAATAATGCAAAGACAATACTCGTATTTTTTTGCATAAAATAGTGTCCATAACAAAAAACAACTAGACCCTTCTCAATCCTAATATGTTTGATAACGAAATTCTCACAAGAGATTTGGTGAAAGGATCTGCAAGCATCTCATTAGTAGAGATATATCTAAAGACCACTAACCCCTGCACACTGATGTCTCTGATAAAGTGATAACGAGTGTCAATATGCTTTGACCTTCCGTGATACTTGGGGTCTCTCATATAGGCTATCGCAGCCATATTGTCATAATGGACCACAACAGCATCTCCTGCATGTCTTGTGACATCTAAGCTCACCAAGAATCACCTCAACCAGATGGCTTCCTAGGCCGCAATGGTGCAAACAACATATTCAGACTCCATCGTAGATAAGGAGACACATGCTTGCTTCTTGCTGCACCAAAAAATAACTTCTCCTCTAAGTACTAATGCATACCCAAAGTGGACTTGCGCTCATCTCTATCAATTGATTCATCGGCATCTGAATATCCAGTCAATCTAAGGCTCTCACTATGAGAGCACAGAGCGAGGTTCTCAGTACCTTGCAAATATCTGAAAATCTTTTTTATTGCTTGCCAATGCATAGTTCCATAATTACTCTGATATCTACTAACCATGCCAATTACAAAGCAAATGTCGAGACAAGTGCATATCATAGCATACATGAGACAACCGACTACATTGGCGTAAGGGACATCCTTCATTCGTTCTTTCTCTTCCTCTGTATTAGGACATTGATCAATGCTAAGAACTAAGCCCCTCCCCATTCGAATATCCACAAGCTTGGCTTTGTGCATCTAAAAGCACTCCAAGGTTTTCTTAATGTAAATCTCTTGAGACAAACTTAGAAGCCTCTTTGATCGATCCCTTTGGATCATTACTCCCAGTATATAATCAACCTTACCTAAATCCCTCATCTCGAATGTAGAGGATAATTATTCTTAGTGGTTTTGATTAACTCCATTTCATTCTTGGCTAACAATATATTGTCAACATATAAAGAGAGAATGAGAACACTTTTCTTAACTCTCTTGACATAGAGACAGTGGTCTTCCTCGGTCATTCTAAAGCCAATTGAAATGATTGCTTGGTGGAACTGATAGTACCACTATCTAGACAATTGCTTGAGACCATATATGGAACGTTTCAGGCGACACACTTTGCGCTCTTGTCCTTTAGCTTCAAAGCCCACATGTTAAGCCATATAGATCATTTCATCTAATTCTCCATTGAGAAATGTTGTTTTAACATCCATTTGGAACAATTCCCAATCTAAATGAGTGACGATAGTCAGGATGAGGCGAATAGAGGCGAATCTCACCACTGGGGAAAATGTCTCTTTGTAGTCTATTCCCCCTAATTGGATATAGCCTTTCGCCACGAGTCGGACTTTATACTTGTCAATTGACCCATTAGCCTTACGCTTGACTTTAAGAACCCACTTGTTCCCAATAGCCTTAGTCTAGGTGGTAGATCAACCAACTCCCATACTTCGTTCTTAGCCATTGAACTCATTTCTTCCCTCATTATAGATATCCACTTTTCTGAGTCAAGTGAAGTCATCGCTTCCTCGTAGGATGCAGGCTCATCATCATCCACAGAAGTACATATGAATTATTCCCCTTCAATTGTAAAACGACGTCGAGGGATATATCCATGTTGACTTCTGTGAGGTAAAATGTTAAGTGGTTCACCCTGACTATCTATTGGAAAACTCTTATTATCCTCGGCAACTTTTAGGATGAGACTAATTCTCCCCGTGCCAGAAGACATAGTGTTCTCAGCAGGATCTTGCGACTCATATGACTACATGTCCTGCCTGATCTCTCCTATAGATGAGTGATCCCCCTCAAAGAAGACCACATCTCGGACCTCTTTCTCAGTCATTCCTCTATGCAGATGTTCACCATACACCACATAGCCCTTGGATTTCTCAGGGTACCTTATGAACACTTGTTTTCTAGCTCTAGGGCCTAACTTCCCATAGGTATGGGAGGTACTGTGAACATATCCAGCTAATCTCTATAGGCATAAGTCCTCCAAGTAGGGCTTTTCACCTTTCCATAGTTTGTAGGGAGTTGAAAGTATTAACTTAGAAGACACTCGATTTAGGATATAAGTAGCAGTCAATAGTGCATCATCCTAGAAATTTATTAGAAGGTTAGCTTGTGCTACCATCGACTGAACTATCTCCATAAGAGTACGATACCTCCTTTCTGCAATACCATTTTGTTGCGGAGTATAAGAAATAGTAAGCTATCTGCAAATTCCTTTTTCCTCACGTAACTCTCTGAACTGATCTGAGAGGTATTCTCTACCCCTATCAGTGTAAAGAAACCTGAATGCTCCTCTCTTTATCATTGTCTACCTCAGCCAGAAAATGCTTAAAGTAAGTTAAGGCCTCTGAGCGATGAGAGAGAAGATTCACTGATCTATAGCGAGAATTATCATCTATGAATGTGATAAAGTAGGATTCGCCATGACATACCCCAACATTTAAAGATCCACATATGTTTGAGTGGATTAGCTCTAGTAGGCAAAAGGCCCTCTTGGCCTTCCTAGATGGCTTTCTGCAGGCTTTTCTTGTCAAACATGGCTTACAGACAGGGAGACTCACCTTACTGAGGGACTCCAATATGCCTTCTCGAGCCAATCGGCTCATTCTCTTCTGTCCTATGTGCTCCAGTCTTGCATGCCACAATATAGGTTCAGAAACAATTTCAGAAGAAGATGCAATTAATGAAATAGAATTATTATTTTCTAAATCCATGACAAACAAATTGTCCCTTAAGTGATCAAGACCATCAAGACTTTTATCATAATAAAGAGATAATGTGGTCCCTAAAAAGTTGAAAGAATAACCCAAACGTAAAAGTGTTATAACTGAAAATAGATTACATCAAACACCAAGTGCATAAAGTACATCATGTAAAAGAAGAGTGCATCCAGTTTGCATCTTTAGCTGGTATGAGCCAACTCCGAAGACTTCTTCATGAGCGCCATTCTCCATGGAAACGTATTGGCTACCAGCTGGTATTCGACGATAATCTAAGAACTTGGCTCACTCACAAGCTATGTGGTTGATTGCTCCTGATTCTACAACCCAATGAAAGACTGAATGAGCAATGAAAATATTAGAGCACACATAAACATGATTTCTAAGGATGAGACAAACCTTCTTTGGCTCAATGCAATCACTGGCAGAGTGTCCCATCTTCTGACAGTTGAAGCACTCAACCTTTCTCAGGTTTTTCTTTCCTCACTTGCCACACTTACCATTTTGGTTGTTTTACTGTCTCCGTTTCTTTTTGGCCTTTTGCTGAAAATTATTATTATTCTTGCTTCAATTTTGCCTGGGCCTCTTTGCTGATGTGTCTGTATAATTGCTCCCACATATCTTTGGCAGTTTTGTAGCACTTAAATTCTTTGATAAGGTCATCGTGCGTGCAACTCAACATAGTGTAGCGTGTACTTCTATCCTTATTCAGCCATTTATCATAAATTTGCTCGTCACAATTGACTTATGCAAGCAGTCTATCATCCGATGATGGCTGCATCACATTAGTCAAGGTCTCAAGTACCTCCTTCTCGTTAAGGAGATACTGAATTTTTCTATGCCACATGTCGTAATTTTCGTCCTTTAATTTATCTTGACCAGACAACTCGTGGTTTAGAGGCCATTGTTAGCTCCTACATTGCGAAAGTGGAAAAATTAGGCACTTAAAAAAAATTCTTTCTTCTTAAAATTAATTGGTTATAAAGTTTGTTTTACATATATCAGTTCAAAATTTTTCCTAAGCTCGTAATCATCATTTTAATATGTGCTATAAACTATATTTTCAATTAAATAAGAGCAAAAAATATATAAAATATTAAGGGACTCATTCCCTAACATTAAATCTATATGATTTAAAAAAATAGGACATATTCCTTTAAAATACATGATAAGTGTATAAGAATGCATTTCTTAAATATAACATGCATACACGGAAGGGATATATTGATCATATCACAAAGTAAAAAATTTAAATTTCATGCTACCATAGATCAATATAACAAACATATATAAGTAATTCATTAATAACTAAAAATAAACTACCCCCTCCCTTAAATTATAATGAGTGCATCTAATAATGGTTAAACAAAAATAGTCGGATAGCCAGTGCCCCGGTTAGTCCATCATCAAGATAAAAAATTAACAATATTAAAGTCTAAAGTCAATATACATTAAAATTATATTACACCTCTCAAATTGTTCAACTTGGGAATTAATTTCGATCGGCCCCTAATAATTACAATAAAATTGGACTTGAGTAATGAAAACTGTCAAGATGGCATCTCCATGCTCTCCGATGAGTCCCTAAAAATAACACTTTAGGATACTGGCCATCCATCTAAACAACCACACATAACCATGCAATTTCGCGATAATTTTTATGTAATTATTATACCCCCATCTCGGTAAATAAAATAATTTTCATGAAATTACATGATATCATGGAACATAAAGAATAGAGGATATAATAAATTGCATGATTTTTTCGATTAAAAATTATTATATTTAGACCCATTTTGTAACTTTAAACAGATTTTTAAATGAATCACTAGAACTATATATCCAACAGGGATATATAGACAATTGAAAAAAATTTAAAACCAGAATTCAAAAAATAGGTTGACTTATTCCTCTCTCTACAGATGAGTAGTAAATAGGGGATGAACAATGAAAGGGGAGGCGGCCATGCTACGGCCTGCGCACACAGGCACGTGCGCGCGTGGGCTCGCAGCACCCTACGCGCGCCTGAGCACCCTACACTCACACCCCCTACGTGATGCCCTACACGTGCCATGTGGCATGCGTAGGGGCGTGCTGCCCTGTCGCGCGCTGCCCTACGTGCGCGGGCGCGTAGCGCCTTGCGCATGCGAGCAGGGGCGCACTACCTTGCATGCATGGGCTCGCAGCGCCCTGCATGTGCTGCGCAAGCGCACGCATCCCTTTGCTCACCTACGGTAGGACTCCACCGACGTCAATGTCTCCGACCGCAGTCACCCCCATGGCGCATGAAGTCGAAACCTGGATGCTTTGATACTAGTGTTGATTAGAGAAGTTTATCTGAACGCATGCGCATCTCTGGTTGAGTCGAACAGAAGACGGTAAATAGTCTCCTCGTCGGCACGGTGTGGCTACAAGAGTCACCGGCAAAGTCTACATGTCAAGTCCCAGAGGTTGTCGATGATTCCTGTAAGGAATCGCCAAGAATGCAGCGGAAATAAAAATGATTACATTGTATCGGTTGCTGGGGTTGTAAAACGGACATTAAAATCTAAGCGGGAAGAACAGTTCTTCACCTTTGCGGGGTTTCGAATCTCCCGTGGATGAAGCCGACTCGTTAATTGCGCACGCGCACGATCTCTAGAGGTATCCACACGAGTTCCCGCAGCAGACGCGATTTCCTCCTCGACTTGAGTGTTCCGACCAGATCTCAGATCCACCATGCGCGGAGAGAGACAGATCCACTCCGAGAAGGAGAGAGAGAGAGGAGAGAGAGAATCTGGGGAGTAAAATTCGTCCAACTAACTTTTTACCACTCCCCCTTGGCCCTCCTTATATAGAAATAAGGATAAGCACAAGAGTTAATCCTCGTGATTATCCAAGAGTTTGGCCTTGGATAATTCTCCATTAAATCTTCATGTTTATCCTGCAGCTTTTCACAAAAACCCAGATAAGCATGAAATTTAACATCTCTCACCGTCTGACGAGAACTCTTATGTGTGTGACCCTCTAGGCCCATATATCAGTCCGGTTGCAGGCCCATTAAACTTAGAACTGTTTCTTGAGTTTAATATTTATTAATTAATATTTAAACATCATATGTTAAATGATTAATTTAATAAACAAGCAAATTATCATCCGATGATTAATTCACTTGGCCTTCCAATCATGAACAGCACCAAACACTACCTCATAATCCCAGAAGATATAAGGGATACTGTTCTCTTTAATTGAACCTTTCCGTCTGCAGATACCGCACAGATATAATCCTTCACTCATGCAATGTCCCGATAACGCAAGGGTATGGTTTTATAGTCAAACCCTCTATCGCATTATCCAGATGGATTCCAGTACACAGTTAATATCTAGAAAGACATCTCTTTCATTTGACCCTGGCCAGGGATTTATGTGTACACATCCATAGGACATTCTCTCTCCAGTCTTATACCAAGAGTGAGTGATCCCTTGTTGTTCACTCAATTACCTTCGCAAGCTTTCCACTGTATCTGAAAGACCGATTATGGTGGACTTAATGGTTAAAGTCCACGAGTCAGAGAATCAATATACAATGGTCCACAAACAAGGTATCATTGGTGACTCAGGTCAAAGGACCAACTGTGCTACTGCAACGTTTGAATTCCCTGGTTGACTAATAGGTATAATTACCATCCAGGAATTCTTATTTGGGTCTGTTCAGTGAACTCATTCTCTAATGAGCACCCACTCGTTTGTCTTAGTGTCACCACACGAGTGAATGTGAGATCATTCACCCTCATCATATGAGCAGACATAACTTGTGTCGATCTTATCAGATATTTAATGTCCATCTCAAATATCCTATGATCGAGAACTATTTAAGACAATTGCCTTAGGATATTGATCTCACTATCATGATCTCATCATGATTCAATATCCCATACATTTGTCTATGGACCTTCATTACGATAGTCGTTTGCGAGAACTATTAAATGAAGAAATAATTGCCTTTATTAATAATCTTGAACTAGAATGTACAATGATTGGCTTTGAGGCCACCCAATTCTAACATTCTCCCACTTGGACTATAGCCAGTCACCCATGTGTCTAAGTCCCATAGACTTAAGGTGACGTTCTAAATTGTTTTGAGACAATGGCTTAGTCAAGGGATCTGCTACATTATCTTCAGATGAGACTTTCTCAACTACTATAGCTCCTCGGGCGATGATCTCACGAATCAGATGAAATCGTCTCAGAATGTGCTTTGACTTCTGATGTGATCTGGGCTCCTTCGCTTGAGCTATTGCCCCATTGTTGTCACACAATAATGGAACAGGATCTGAAATGCTTGGAACTACTCCAAGCGCCGAGATGAACTTCTTCATCCAAACCGCCTCCTTGGCCGCTTCAACTGCAGCAATGTATTCTGCTTCGGTCGTCGAATCTGCAGTAGTTTCCTATTTGGAACTCTTCCAACTTACTGCACCTCCATTTAACATGAACACAAATCCAGAGATGGATTTGCTGTCATCCATATCCGACTGGAAACTCGAGTCAGTAAATCCTCGAAGTTCCAAGTCGTTTCCTCCATAAACGAGAAATAGATCCTTAGTCCTTCTCAAGTATCTAAGGATACATTTCACCGCCTTCCAGTGTTCCTCACCTGGATCAGCCTGATATCTACTGGTGACACTTAGTGGGTGTGCCACATCAAGCCTAGTACATAACATTGCATACATGATAGATCCTATTGCCGAGGCATAAGGAACTCTATCCATGTATGCTCTCTCATCAGGTGTCTTGGGAGACATTTCTTTAGAGAGATAAATTCCATGCCTCATAGGAACGAGGCCTCTCTTGGAATTTTCCATGCTAAACCTTTTGACTATGGTATCTATGTACATAGATTGGGACAAGCCAAGCATCCTTTTGGACCTATCTCGATAGATCCTTATTCCCAGAATATAGGATGCTTCTCCCAAATCTTTCATGGAGAAGTTTTTGGATAACCAAGCCTTTACCGATGATAACATTCCTACATCATTCCTAATGAGTAGAATGTCATCAACGTAAAGTACCAAAAAGGTAACTGCGCTCCCACTAGCCTTTTTGTATACACAAGGTTCATCTTCATTCTTAATGAAGTCATAAGATTTGATTGCTTCATCAAATCTTAAGTTCCAAGTTCGGGATGCCTGTTTTAATCTATAGATGCATCTTTGCAGCTTGCATACCTTGCTTGAATGCTCTTTGGAAGTGAATCCTTCAGGTTGTATCATATACACCTCTTCTTGAAGGTTCCCGTTAAGGAATGCTGTTTTCACATCTATTTGCCATATTTCATAATCATAGAATGCGGCGATAGCAAGAAGTATTCTGATTGACTTAATCATGGCAACTGAAGAAAAGGTTTCATCATAGTCAACACCTTGCCTTTGACGATATCCTTTTGCTACAAGCCTTGCCTTGTATGTGTCAATTTATCCATCTGCCCCGATCTTTCTTTTAAAGATCCATTTACTACCAATAGGTACCATACCTTCTGGCAGATCAACCAAGTTCCAAACTTGGTTGGCATACATGGACTGAATTTCTGAATCCATTGCCTCTTGCCATTTCTCTGATTCATGACTATTTATGGCTTCTAGGTAGGTTTGAGGATCATTATCCTCATTTAAGTGCACTTTTGGTTTGCCTTCATCGATATGTCCAACATATCTTTCAGGCTGCTTAGGCACTCTACCTGATCTGCGAACCTTTTGTGTATCATCTTGAACAAGTTCTTCAGTCGATGGTTCAGTAGATAAACTAGTGTTGATTTGTGAGTCTAGAATTTCTTCCAATTCTATCTTGCTCCCACTGTCTTCTTTTGAGAGATATTCTTTCTCTAAGAAGACAACTCTTTTTGCGACAAACACCCTTTGATCGCTGGGCTGATAGAAGTAATATCCAAAACTCTATTTTGGATATCCCACGAATCTACATTTCTCTGTCCTGGAATCCAGTTTGTCTAGATCATGTCTTTTGACATGTGCAGGACAACCCCAGACTCTAACATGCCTAAAGTCTGGTTTCTTTCCTTTCCATATCTCATATGGAGTGGAAGGTACTGATTTACTCGGAACTTTGTTCAACAGATATGCAGCAGTCAACAGTGCATATCCCCATAAAGAGATTCGAAGTTTGGCATAACTCATCATGGATCGTACCATATCTAATAGAGTACGATTTCTCCTTTCCGATACACCATTTAACTGAGGTGTATAGGGAGGAGTCCACTGAGACAAAATACCATTATCCTTAAGATATTATGTGAATTCTGTACTTAAGTATTCACCCCCTCGATCTGATCGAAGAGTTTTAATACTCTTTCCAGTCTGGTTCTCAACTTCGTTTTTAAACTCTTTAAATTTCTCAAAGACTTCTGACTTATATTTCATTAAATATATGTAGTCATATCTTGAGAAATCATCTGTAAATGAAACAAAGTATGAGTAACTATCCATGGCATGAGTGGACATTGGACCACATACATCACTATGTATTAGTTCCAATAAGTCCTTAGCTCTTTCTCCATGTCCTGAGAATGGAGCTTTGGTCATCTTTCCCATGAGACAAGCTTCACAGGTTGCAAATGATTCATAATCAAATGGATCAAGATATCCATTCTTTTGCAACCTTATGATCCTGTTCTCATTTATATGACCTAGCCTACAATGCCATAGGTACGATTTATTCACATCCTTATCTAAGCGTTCAAGATAATTATTTACCAGACAAACATCATATGAAATATCAAGTAAATATAATCCATTCAATAAATACCCGGAAGCAAACAATTTGTCTCCTTGATAAATTGAACAACCTTTAGTCTCTAGCTTCATAGAATATCCTTGTCTATCTAAACATGAAATAGATATGATATTCCTAATAATGGTTGGAACATAATAACAATCTATCAGTTCCAAAGAGTCTCCTGACGGCATCTGAAGTCTTGCTGTCCCCACAGCTAACGCAGCAACTTTTGCTCCATTCCCGAGCCTCATATCCACGTCTCTGCGGTTCAATCTTCTTTTACTTGTTAACACCTGCAAGTTATTGCAGATATGAGAAACACATCCAGTATCTAATACCCAGGATGTTGATTCTCTATAAGACAAGTTAAGATCGATCATGAGAATACCTGAAGCTTCACCAAGCTTCTCCTTTGCTTTTTCTGCAAGATAAATCTTGCAGTTTCTCTTCCAATGACCTTCTTTATGGCAGTGGAAACACTGACCTTTATCATTGACTTTAGCTTTGTCCTTTTGTGCTGCCGGTTTGCTTTTCACTAGCTTCTTAGGCTTACCTTTCTTAAAGGTCTGTCCAGCTTTTCTTTTCTTGTTGGTCTTACCAACAAGCATTACATTTGGCTTATCTTTCTGGATAGTGCCTTCTGCTGTCTTCAACATGTTGAGCAGCTCAGCTAGTGAAACTTCAATTTTGTTCATATTGAAGTTGATAATGAATTGTGAAAATGAATCTGGAAGAGACTGTAGGATTAAGTCAATGCTTAGGTCATTGTTCATAACAAAGCCCAGCACAGCAAGCCTCTCAATCCACTCTATCATCTTGAGCACATGAGTTTGCACAGATGTGCCCTCGCTCATTCTGGTCCTGAACAATTTCTTAGATATCTCATATCTTTCTGTTCTGGATTGTTCACCAAACAACTCTTGTAGGTGATTCAGAATGGTCTTAGGTTCCATGTTATCATGCTGTCGCTGCAGTTCATTGTTCATTGAACCGAGCATATAACACTGGACCTTGACAGAGTCCACCTTCCAATTTTCATACATCATTAATTCATCTTCGTTAGCATTATCACTGGGTTGCACTGGATCTGGTTGATCCAGGACATAGGCTAGCTTTTCGCACCTGAGGACAATCTTCAGGTTGCATAACCAGTCAATGTAATTTGGTCCCGTGAGTTTGTTTGCATCAAGTATGCAACGGAGGGGGTTAGGTGACGACATAGCGACCTACATAGAAATATATAAAATGAGCAGATAGTTCTTAAAATCAGATTTAGGACTTTTAATCTTGATTTATGCTCCCACTATTTTTCGGCGATCTGTATGACCCCCTAAGATACAGAACGGGAGATTCCGGTGATCTCCTAGTGGGGATCAGAATCCTTCGAGCAACATGCATGTGACCTTGTGGTAGCACAACAAATCACATCAAGTCCCTTAGGCAGTCAACTCTTGACAGTTGCAACGTTTGCAATATCCGATCGATTTATCCCCTGAATCAGAATGACCTTGTGGTAGCACAACAAATCAATTTGATTCAGTTAAGTTTATCCATCATTACTTAGATGACATGAATTCACAGTGCAATCCTTGTGGTAGCACAACAAAACTACACTATTTGTCCATCCATCTTAATGACATCACATGTCGTAGACCTAGTTTAATTTCTAAATCAAACAGACCTTGTGGTAGCACAACAAATCCATTTGAGATAAGAATTATCCTAAGTTCTATAATGATGGTGGGTTACGTGGATTATTCTGAATATCTCACGTTTTCAACTTAAGTTTTAAAAGAGGGTTTTGATTTTGATTTGTAAAAATCGTGCTATCAATAGTATTTCGATTTGAAGTATCAATATACTTAATAGAAATATATATATGATAGCATAGTCCACAAATATCACATATGTGCAGAAAAATTAAATGGGGATGATCATGGACTGCTTAAACTACTATGGAATCATCGGAGCCAAACGATGATCCATAATAGGATCCTAATGTGAAAACAGCAACACTGGTTCCATTTGATGCGAGTCCTCCCTCCTGAGGTGTCTTCAGAAGATCCCGTCCTCTTAGCTTAATCCGATACATTTAAATATGAAATTCAGGACTCGCAGGTCCACAAATGTACATTTAAACAATTAGAAACCTTGATCTTATCAAGGGGAGTACAATCTTATAGGAAGGTAGAAGGTACACTTGGATTAAGAGAGAGGAGGACACGCAGGTCCTATTTAAAATACCAAATGAAATAAGCATCGCATTCATCCACATCATTCATCACATAAAAAATCTAAGTCCATGATCATCCCACCATAAAACACATCACATGCATCACAATCATCACATAATTGCTGTTTGGTATTAAATTTTATAAATATAAAATTATAATACCAATTAGTTTTCGAAATAATATTTATTTCAGCATTATCAATAATATTTAAAACATTATTGACAAATAAACTAACTAAACTATTCAGTTAATCTAAATAATGATTCAAACAATTTGAACATTAAGAGTAATCAAGTTATACATGAAATTAGTTTAAAACAGTTTTAAACTAATTAAATTAACAGGGAAATTAATTATCTAAAACAATTTTAAATAATTAACTAACACCCATTAATTATAAAGCCCTTTAATTGACTAACAGTTATTAAACACTTTAATAAGCTGTTAATACTCATAAAAAATTAATTAATAACATTTATTAATTATTCTTATAATTATTCTGTTTTAAAACAATTTTAAAACAGATTTAATTGGGGTTTAATGGGCTAAAATTGGGTTTAATGAGGTTTAAACAGGCATTAAAAACAATTTTTAATAAAAATAAAAATGGGCCCAGCCCATTAGGGCCCAATGGGCCCGGACCCGGACCCTGGCTGGACCAGGGTCGAGCCCTAGCTCGGCCAGGGTCGAACCCTGGCTCGGCCAGGGGCTCTGGCTCGGCCAGGGTCGAGCCCTGGCTCAGCCAAGGTCGAACCCTGGTCGAGCCAGGCACCGGACCTGGCCCAGCCAGGTCCTGGCGCTGGCCGGGTCCGGCCGAGCCGGTCTGAACCGGCTCGGGACCGGCCGGTTCGCTAGTTCCTGCAACCCTGAACACCTTTCTTTCTACAGAACCAGCGGCTAGAAGGAAGGGTGGCAGCGCCGCCGCCGGCCGGCGACCGGCGCCGCCAGGCCCCTGCCGGCGTTGCCCCGGCGCCGGCAACGTGCCCGGCGCCGGCAGGGCCGCCTGTGGCCTCCGGTGAGGTGAAAAAATTAAGCCCAAAACCCCTCCAAAATCTGATTTTGCAGGTTTTAAATCCGACTTTGGGCTCGATTTTTTTGGGACCTCCAAGGGCACTCCGGTGCCGATCTTCATACCCAATGTGAAGTGGTGACTATCAGCAATAGATCCAGACATCCGGGCCGCCATCCCAACACTTGGAAAGCCCGTACGAAGCCGCCGAAGTACCCCGGTTCATCATCACATGAAGAACTCCGAAAAACCCAAATAAAATCCGAAAAATACAGAAAAATAATCAAATTGATTGTGATCATCATATGAACACTAATCTGTCATTTTTAATCGGATTAGACACAAGAACACGTACAATATGGGTTCTTCACGCATAACGAGAAAAACACGCATAACGGTGCCGTTTTACAACCGAACCAGCGAACCTGGCTCTGATACCACTGTAAGGAATCACCAAGAACGCAGCGGAAATAAAAATGATTCCAATGTATCGGTTGCTGGGGTTGTAAAACGGACATTAAAATCTAAGCGGGAAGAACAGTTCTTCACCTTTGCGGGGTTTCGAATCTCCCGTGGATGATGCCGACTCGTTAATCGCGCACGCGCACGATCTCTAGAGGTATCCACACGAGTTCCCGCAGAAGACGCGATTTCCTCCTCGACTTGAGTGCTCCGACCAGATCTCAGATCCACCATGCGCGGAGAGAGACAGATCCACTCCGAGAAGGAGAGAGAGAGAGGAGAGAGAGAATCTGGGGAGTAAAATTCGTCCAACTAACTTTTTACCACTCCCCCTTGGCCCTCCTTATATAGAAATAAGGATAAGCACAAGAGTTAATCCTCGTGATTATCCAAGAGTTTGGCCTTGGATAATTCTCCATTAAATCTTCATGTTTATCCTGCAGCTTTTCACAAAAACCCAGATAAGCATGAAATTTAACATCTCTCACCGTCTGACGAGAACTCTTATGTGTGTGACCCTCTAGGCCCATATATCAGTCCGGTTGCAGGCCCATTAAACTTAGAACTGTTTCTTGAGTTTAATATTTATTAATTAATATTTAAACATCATATGTTAAATGATTAATTTAATAAACAAGCAAATTATCATCCGATGATTAATTCACTTGGCCTTCCGATCATGAACAGCACCAAACACTACCTCATGATCCCAGAAGATATAAGGGATACTGTTCCCTTTAATTGAACCTTTCCGTCTGCAGATACAGCACATATATAATCCTTCACTCATGCACTGTCCCGATAACGCAAGGGTATGGTTTTATAGTCAAACCCTCTATCGCATTATCCAGATGGATTCCAGTACACAGTTAATATCTAGAAAGACATCTCTTTCATTTGACCCTGGCCAGGGATTTCTATGTACACATCTATAGGACATTCTCTCTCCAGTCTTATACCAAGAGTGAGTGATCCCTTGTTGTTCACTCAATTACCTTCGCAAGCTTTCCACTGTATCTGAAAGACCGATTATGGTGGACTTAATGGTTAAAGTCCACGAGTCAGAGAATCAAGATACAATGGTCCACAAACAAGATATCATTGGTGACTCAGGTCAAAGGACCAACTGTGCTACTGCAACGTTTGAATTCCCTGGTTGACTAATAGGTATAATTACCATCCAGGAATTCTTATTTGGGTCTGTTCAGTGAACTCATTCTCTAATGAGCACCCACTTGTTTGTCTTAGTCTCACCACACGAGTGAATGTGAGATCATTCACCCTCATCATATGAGCAGACATAACTTGTGTCGATCTTATCAGATATTTAATGTCCATCTCAAATATCCTATGATCGAGAACTATTTAAGACAATTGCCTTAGGATATTGATCTCACTATCATGATCTCATCATGATTCAATATCCCATACATTTGTCTATGGACCTTCATTACGATAGTCGTTTGCGAGAACTATTAAATGAAGAAATAATTGCCTTTATTAATAATCTTGAACTAGAATGTACAATGATTGGCTTTGAGGCCACCTAATTCTAACAATTCCTCCAAGAGAGAGATAGAGAGGAGAGGGAGGAGGTTGGAAGAGGAAAAAGGAAAGAAGAAAGCTCCAGTAAGTGCTCTTCTTCTTGTCTCTATGTACACATATATAGAGATCTCCCATAGAGTCTCTATTCACTGGGAACTTTAACTCCACATCCGTATCGGATAGATACTTGACCAATGTGGAAGTCAAAAATCGAACGTGACTCGGTCACGTATTACAGTTATCTTAAGATTAACCTCAAATCAAGTCCTAAGAGATTTGAACCATACATTTCGGTTAATGGGATTAAGAAAAGAATAATCGTAATATCATTTGTGAGACCACTTCCTGCAAGACAAATTAGTCTCTCACATTAGGTTGGCAAAAATTTGGGCCGCTCACGAGTTACTTGAGGTAAGCTCAAAGCTAACTTTGCTTAGCTTGACTCAGTTGAGTAAGTTAATGATCCGAGCTCAAGGCTGACTCAAAGCTCGATTGACTAGATAAGTCAAACCCAAGCTCGGTGGAGCCTACTAGGTTGGCTCGCGAACGAGCTCAAATCAAAAAGGTTTATTCGGTATCTATATTTCTTATACTATTACCGCCACAATGCAACACACCTCACTCGTCAACGAGACAACTCGCTTGAACTGCGTAAGTTACCTAAAATGGTCGTCCAAAAGATATGGAAGACATTATTTTTCGATAGGACTATGACATGCTCTGGGCAACCTTGATCAAATTAAGAGGATGAATCAATTATTTTCTTAAAAAATGGCATCATTGTTGTCACCTAAAAAATGAGCAAGAGAAGAGCCCAAAAAATTGTCCAAGAAGGCCCAAGTTAAGAAAACCCAAGATGCAACAACTGGGCCCATTCTTGCAAGCCAAAGGAAATCAAATACAACCACTTTGGGCCCAAATGAAGAAGAAACCGAAAGGCAGAACCGGGCCCATGTTTTCAGCCGAGAAGAAGCCTAAAGGGCCTCCACTGCAACCGGTTTGAGCCCAAAAAGAAAGTATTTCGTGGTAGCCGTTAAATAACCACAAATGGTCCCCTCCATGTCCCATTCTTAGCCCATTGGCCCATGCTCAAATCTGCTCAAGGATGGATAAGAAGAGAAAGAGTGGTCTCCCCTTCAAAGATGCTTCTAGAAGGTGGTAGGTGAAAAGCAAAAATGGAGTCAATGGGGATTCTCCAAGTGCAAAGGCCCTATTGGATGGCTCCTAAGTGGGGGATTTTCCCTCTAATCCAAGCCTAATAGATGCCTAATCTACCCCCCTAAAAATAACCCAAGGCTATCTATAAAAGAAACCCATCCTCCTCCAAGCAAAAGTTGGAAACAAAAGCCCGCAAAAAAGAAAAAGAAGAAGAAAAGAGAGAGAGAGAATAAGGAGGAGCACGTCTCCCTCCTCCCCTCCCCTCCATTTCCTGCAACCCAAGAGAGAAAAGAAGGAGAAAAGAAGAAAGAAAGAGAGTGATCGTTTCGAATTGTGCGTCGTTAAACACATGAAAACGTTCAATCTAAATTTATCCGGCTCACTCAAATCAAAATTTGGAAATTTAATAGTGGTGAGTCCGAGTCGAACCACAGGGAGTTAGAATTTTAATTTCGAAAACTTTGGAATCTAGTTATCTAAAAAAATAGATGAGAATTTGAATAACTAATTACTTAATTAAGCTAAAACTCAATTAACTAATAATACTTAAAAATATAATTACTTTAATTAAACAAATCCTTTTTTTTTTCTTTTTTTTTTTCAGAAATTAACCAAAAACGTAAATGAAAAATAAGCACGACAAATAAAATTATAACATCAAAGACAAACTATTGTTTAAATATATAAATCATTAATTATCATGAATCAAATAACCTAATTAACAACTAATAATTAATTAAACAACAACTATTCAAGAACTAATCTTAATTAAATAACCAAAAACTAACTAAATAATACTAACACTATCCCTAATTAAAGAACCGAAAACAACACAAAATTGGAGTGGTTTGCTGCAGGTTGCTCGGTCGGTGCAGGCTTGGAGAAGCTGCTGCGTTGGGCTCGGTTGATGGAGGTGGCTGCTGTGAAGGTGCTTGCTTGGCTGGGACAGCACGTGGACTGCATGCGTGGGGTGCTTGGCAAGCTGCTGGTACGTGGACAGTGGAGAAGGATGCTGCTGGAAGACTTGCCGCATGCGCCGCTGGAAGAAGCTGGACGAGCAGCTGCTGGCGGTGCGCTGGAGTTTCTGCTGGTGCGTGGATAGGTGAGGAGGAAGCAACGGGCTTCAACGGGCATGCATGCAGGTGCCGTGTGGGTCTTGCTAGTTGCTGGAAGCTGGTGGAGGACGGGAAGAATGCTGCAGACAACGCGTGGAGGACAGGAAGAAACCGTAGCTTGCCGGATACGTGCAGGTGGAGAAGACTGCTATGCGTGGCTGCAGTTGGGAACTTGGAGGTTGGAAGGATGCTGCCAGCTGCATGAGGAGCTTTCCGTGAACGCAGCTACGTGGAGGAGCTTGGAGAAGCTGCTGGTTCTGCAGGCCGTGGATGTGCAGCCAGGTGGAGAAGCTGCTGGTGGCTGGGCATGGGCAGTGCAGGCTTGCCGTGGACGAGCTCGTGTGGTGCAGGTTTTAACCGTGTGGAGGAGCTGAAGGTGGCCGCTGCTGGACGCTCTGCCGCGTGGAGGATTCACCGGACCTGCGTGGGCTGGTGCTGCTGGAAGCCCTTGTTGGCTGCTAGCCGGAGGATAGGAGGAAGCCGGCGTGGATCTTGCATGCGTTGCTGCGTGGGCTGGTGCTGCTGGAAGCCGGCAACGTGAAGCTGCTGCTGGTTGTTGGGGCGAAGTCTTGCAGGGATGCTGAGAGAAGGAGAGGAACCGAGAGAGAGGAGAGGAAATAGAAGAGAGAGAGAAGGTGCGTGGGAGAAAGAGCTGCTGAGAAGGAAGAACAGAGAGGGAGGAAGGGTGCTGGGAGAAGCTAAAAAAAAGAGAGAATAAGAGGGTGCGGCTGTGGGAAACCGAGAGAGGGAGCATAGGAGGGAAAACCGGAGAGAGCGTGGGGGAGAGAAAGAGAGGCTGCGGAGAGAAGGAAAGATAAAATCTGGAGCGAGGTTGAGGGGGAGAGCCGTGAAAGAGAGTTGGAGAAGGAGAGGGCTGCGGGAGAGAAAGGCTACGGAGGAGGAGGAATCGGCTAGGAAAACTGCAGAACAAAATGTGGGGGAGAGTTTTTATAGAGAGGAGAAGGAGGAGAGGTTGCCGGGTTTGAGTTGGAAAAGGAGGAGGATATGTGGGAGACTTGGAGAAGGGACATGATTTGGATCTGGAGAGGAAGAGGAAGAGGAAATTGAAAAAGAAATAGGATTCGACTTTCTAAAACGAGAAAGAGAGAGAGGATTTTTAAAATAAAGGAAGGGATGTGTTTAGGAAATCGGAGAGACGGAGGGAAATAGTGGGTTTTAGGAAACTCCAGCGAAGGAAGGAATCAAATTGTATTTTTACCCCTGTTTTAGTTGAAATCCGCACACTAGACCTCCCCCAAATTTCCGAAAACTCCTCCAGCTGCACTGCATCATCGACGTGTCCTGTTCACATCAAATAAATATAATTTAGCGCATTATCATAAAAATATCATCATATTTATTCATTTCGTCTCGGTTTTGTCGAAAAACCGCAAATGCGCTACACTCCTTTGATCACATGAAATGACGATGTTTTTAAGTCAGAATTTGATGAAATTGGTACCGTTGGACTTGTTACACAATTATCTATCATTTCATGCTATTTTGGAGATAAAAATATGAGTATGATGCATATGGTTGCCCTTAAATGATCAATTTAACACTTTATTAGAGAGTAAGAGAAGAAGAGAGCAAGAGAGAGGGCTTCTAGAGCCATTCCCTCTTTCTCATCCCCTCTTTAAGGTGGATGAAGTGTAAGGACTGAGGTTTTGGATGCAGTTATCGGGCCGATTTCGGAGTCGGATCCTCAGGTTTGGGTTCCCGTGAGCTTAGTTCAGGGGGCTTCTTAAACATGTCGAGCTTGTAAGATGAGGTTTAAACGGCGTCGGGTTAGGGGAACGCTTTATATAATGTGCCACGTAGGCTGGTTTTGGGCCGCTAGAGTACGTCCCCGGTCGTGTCGTCTGAATGGCGTCTTGCATGGCCGACGCTATTTCAGACATCTGTTAGGGTACGACCCCGTCCTGTCAGCTGATTGACGTCGCTCTAGGGAGACACTATTTAACGAATTCGGTTTGACCCCGTGAACCCTCCCTCCTTTTCCTCATTTCTCCCATTATCTTCTCTATCCTCCCTCTCTCCAACCCATCTGCTCTGTAAGGATTGAGGTTTCGGATCCGGTTATCGGGTCGATTCTGGTGTCAGACCCCTTGGTTTGGGCCCTTGTAGGGCTGGGGCATGAGTTCAAGCTCGACGCAGTTCAAACGGCATCCGGTTAGGGAGATGCGTTTTAGAATGTACCACGTGGGCTAGTTTTGGGCCGCGAGAGTACGGCCCCGGTCTTATCATCTGAATGGCGTCTTAAATGGTCGACGTCATTCAGAGTACGGCCCTGGTATGTCAGTGTACGAGCGCGTCTTCTTGTCTGATTGACGTCGGTCTTGGACGACGCGTTTTAGCTAGTTGCGGTTTGACCCCGCGAACCCTCCCTCATTTCCCTCATTTCTCTCATCCTCTTCTCTCTCCTCCCTCTCTCCGACCCTTTCCCTTCTCCTTCCTTTCCTCTCCCCATTCCTCCTCTTCCTCCACTCCATCAACCTCCTAACTTCCACCACTACCACCACCATCTCCTCCGCGGCGCATCTCTCTCCGGACGGCGGCCGACGTTGTAACGACCTGCCACCCTATAATCGGGAATCCGATTACTAAATGGGTACCGAATCATTAATTTGGAACCAAACCAGGATCTAATCAAGTCTGGGAGATAAATAATAAACTAAGTTAAACATTCACATCGTATTGAACAGAAGTAAAAGTGTAGGAATTAAAAGTTATTACAATGCGACTTGATACAGCAAATACTTACATTCTCCAACAGAAAAGAAATAATTAAATGTACAGGCCAGAAATAAAATAACAACTACGTCGGGGCATACCCCGGAACAACTGCTGACGGTGCTCAACTCACAGCCGCACTCTCCTCGCTAGGTCTGCTGAGAGTCCTCACCTGAAAACCGCAGGAGGGGTGAGTCTCAAAGACAAGACTCAGTAGGGATCCTTCGATCCCCACTGCCCACGCACACACCCACAAGTGCAAGGTACAGCTAACGGAAAGGTGATAAGCACAAGAGGTACAATTCCTAATTCTTAACGTGAAATCACATGCAATCGTGTTATAACAAACATGCTTATATTAAACCAGCCAACTATGAAACCCACAACTGTCGTCTCGATAAAACTCGCTAACCACACAACCACAGTGGAAAAAAAACCTCGACCCGCTGAGACCAAACAGTAACCCCTCGGATAGCACGCTAGCTACTCCGGCCCAACCGGCTCAGGTGGCTACTCCTTCCCTCAGCATGAGTGACTCTCCGAATGTACCACTCCGAAACCGGTACTAGCTGACCCCGGGGTTCACCAGGTGACCCTCTCTCACTAGGCGTCACCCCGCCCACGCCCCCACCGGCGCTGTGCTCACGCCCCCACCAGCACAGGGTGATAAAGTGCTACAATGTCACTCCAGGTCCACAGTAACTCAAAACCCAACACAGTGCGATCCGGTCACGTGAAAAGTCCGCGATCGCATAACACACATATAGAACCATCCGATTATGAAGAATCCATCTCTATCGGGTACACTAAAGCATGCATTAACCATCTATCTAACAGTATAACCACGTTTTACTGGCATGAATTAGTGAGGTTATGTCTTGAATCGCGTCGCCCAAGGCCGACGCCATTCAAGCTCCAAGTACAGGTTTATGTAAAACAGTCTTCAGAATCAGGCCTAAAAGGCGTCGACACCAGTAGTCGCCTTTTAAAAGGCGTCGACATCCTTAGACGCCATTCAACACAGAAATCCGGAACTTTCAAGGCCCTTACTCAGGGGTTTTCTGCCTTTAAAAGGCATCATGGTTAACCGACGCCATTCAAAAACGCGTCGTTCACCCATGACGTCTTTTAGTCCCAGAATCTCCGAACTGGCAGACTCTCTGTCAGGCGATTCCTGTCTAAAAGGCGTCGTGATGGCTCGACGCCCTTCAAAAAGGCGTCGTCCATGCACGACGTGTTTCAGCCCCAGGAATCAGAGTCGCCTGAGCCCGAGGGCTCCCTATCCAACCCCAAACAACTCCAAAAACGGAGGGAAAAAGAGGAGCAATGCTATCCACAAGCAACACATTCATAGAAATCCCCCATGTTATCAAAAGAACTGCTAAACATGCTCATTCTACCCCCCGAAACCAAAGATCCAAACAAGCTTAAACGGGGTAAACATGGTCTAAAATGCGATGCTAAGGGGAACCGTCACCCTACCGGACACTTGAACGCCTCCGAGCTTCAAGCCGTCCACCCGACTCGCCCCACGCCGCCGCCGGTACCGCCGTGGTCATCCTTGCTCCTCCGTGACGTCGGCCGCCGTCCGGAGAGTAGAACGCCGCAGTGGAAGTGGAGGTGGTAGTGGTAGGAGCTAGGTAGAGGATGGAGTGGAGGGAGAGATGAAACGGTGGAAGGAGGAAGGGATCGCCGCCGAGTTCGTCGGAGGGGAAAGAGAGGAAGGAAGGAGAAAATGAGGGAAAGAAGGAGGGTTCGCGGGGTTAACCAGAGACTGGCTAAAACGCGTCGACATCCACGGACGCCATTCAGTTGATGTGACGGCTACTCTGACAAGATTCTGAAACGCGTCGTTCAAGGCAGACGCCGTTCAGTCGACATGTCAGGGCCGTACTCTGACAATCCCAGAGTCACAGTCTGAAAGGCGTCGACACACGTGGATGCCGTTCAGGCGACAAGACAGGGCCGTACCCACGCGGCCCGAAGCCAGCCCACGTGGCAGAACCTGAAATGCGTCTGCGACGGTGGACGCCGTTTAAAACGCGTCCCGATGTCCTGACGCGAATCAACTCAGAACCTCCGCCCTCACAAGGCTAGAACCACAAGGTCCGAACCCGAAAACCGGATCCGAAGGTCACGATCCTTACAATCTCCCCCCCTTAAAAGAATTTCGTCCCCGAAATTGACTGCTTAGAATTAACAAAGTCAAACAGGGATACAAGTTTACAAGGAAACTTACGAAAAGAGGTAAGGGAACTGCTCCCGCATCTCATCCTCTCGCTCCCAGGTTGCCTCACCTCCGGAGCGGTACTGCCAAATCACCTTGACCAACAGTACAATCTTGTTCCGCAGGACCTGTTCTCTGCGATCCTCAATACGAACAGGATATTCTGGAAAGGACAGGTCCTCAGCGACCTCCAATTCTGAAAAATCTAAGACATGGGACGGATCCTGAACATACTTTCTCAGTAAGGAAACATGGAACACATCATGCACCCCTGCAAGACTGGGCGGCAAGGCCAGCTGGTACGCGGTTTCCCCAATCCGAGCAAGCATTGGGAAAAGGCCCAATATATCGCGGACTCAGCTTGCCTCGCTTCCCGAATCTCATTACACCCTTGGAGGGTGAGACTCGGAGAAACACGTGGTCCCCAACTTCAAACTCAAGCGGTCTTCGTCGGATGTCAGCATAACTCTTCTGCCTACTCTGCGCTGTGGACAACCTCTGCCGAACTGTCCTGGCAACCTCAGCACACTGCTGTACTAACTCGGGTCCTGCTATTTGCCTTTCACCGATCTCGGACCAACATACAGGAGATCGACACGGTCGTCCATACAAAGCCTCATAAGGCGCCATGCCGATACTGGAATGGTAACTGTTGTTATAGGCAAATTCCACTGTGGACAGATACTGTTCCCAAGATCCTCCCCAGTCTAGACAACAAGCTCTGAGCATATCTTCCAAGGTCTGAATAGTCCTTTCCGACTGTCCGTCAGTCTCGGGATGGTAGGCTGAACTAAAAGCTAACTGAGTGACTAGTGCCTGCTGAAAGCTCTTCCAAAATCTGGAAGTAAACCTTGGATCTCGATCCGATACAATAGACAAAGGCACCCCGTACAGAGAGATGATCCGGTCTACAAACAACTTTGCCAGCTTGCCGACTGACCAGTCCTTCCTAATAGCTAGGAAGTGTGCCGACTTGGTCAGCCGATCCACGATAACCCAGATGGCATCTCTCCTGCTAGGGGATGTAGGCAATCCCATCACGAAGTCCATAGTCACATGCTCCCATTTCCATTCTGGAATCGGCAAGGGCTGTAGCAATCCACCAGGTCTCTGATGTTCGGCCTTGACCTGCTGACAAGTCATGCATCTGGCCACATATTCAGCCACATCTTTCTTCATACCGGGCCACCAGAAGTGCCTCCTCAAACAATGATACATCTTAGTCGAGCCTGGATGCACTGTATATCTCGAACGGTGCGCCTCATCAAGAACACATCTACGCACGTCCTCCTTTGTCGGAACATAAAGCCTACCTCTGAACCTGACCGTACCGTCGTCCCATAACTCCACCTCTGACCTCTGGAGGATCTGTGGTAGCTCAACATCTGCCCTCTGAGCCTCAATAACTGCATGATACACAGCTGGTCTCACAGTCAAACTGACCAGCACGGCTCTGTCATCTTCACGTGGAACCCTAAAGGAAGATTCCACCACTTGCTCGAATAATTTCCACTCCTGAATCATAAGGTATGACATGACCGTCTTCCGACTCAAAGCGTCTGCCACTACATTTGCTTTGCCCGGATGATAAGAAAGGTCAAAGTCATAATCTTTAATGAACTCCATCCATCTTCGCTGCCTCAAATTTAGGTCCCTCTGAATGAACACATATTTCAAACTCTTGTGATACGTGAAAACCTGGAATTTCTCCCCATATAAATAATGCCTCCAGATCTTGAGTGCAAATACCACAGCTGCCAGCTCCAAATCATGAGTAGGATAGTTCTCTTCATGCTTCTTCAGCTGTCGAGAAGCATAAGCCACTACCCTGCCATGCTGCATTAGAACTGCGCCCAAACCTCGACGGGACGCATCAGAATAAACCACAAATCCACCTGATCCAGATGGAAGTACCAGTACAGGGGCTGACGTGAGATGGGTCTTTAACTCAATAAAACTTTGCTCACAATCCTCGGTCCAAACAAAGCGAACTCCTTTTCGAGTCAACCTTGACAAAGGGGTTGCTATCGAAGAAAATCCCTAAACAAACCGCCTGTAATAACCGGCAAGCCCCAGAAAGCTCCTGATCTCAGTTACTGAAGTCGGCCTGTTCCAATTCATCACCGCCTCGATCTTGGCTGGATCTACTGTGATACCATTGCCAGAAATAACATGCCCGAGGAAATGCACCTCGTCTAGCCAAAACTCACATTTGCTGAACTTGACATAGAGTCGATGCTCCCTCAGGACCTGCAATACCGTCCGAAGATGGGTGGCATGCTCTTCCTCAGAAGAAGAATAGATCAGGATATCATCAATAAACACAACCACAAACTGATCCAGATAAGTCCTGAAGACTCGGTTCATCAGCTCCATAAAGGCCGCCGGAGCATTGGTCAAGCCAAAGGGCATAACCAAAAACTCATAATGTCCATACCGAGTTCTGAAGGCCGTCTTGCTAACATCAACATCCCGGATCCTCATCTGATAATACCCGGATCTCAAGTCGATTTTGGAAAATACCTTCGTAGACTGCAGCTGATCCATCAAATCATCAATCCTTGGAAGTGGGTATCTATTCTTTATCGTTACCTGGTTCAGCTGCCTATGGTCAATGCACAACCTCAGAGAACCATCTTTCTTTCTAACGAACCGGACTGGAGCACCCCATGGGGATGTACTGGGGCGAATGAAACCCTTATTCAGCAGCTCCTGCAACTGCGCCTTCAACTCAGCGAGTTCGGCTGGCGCCATCCGATACGGGGCCATAGACAAGGGCGCCGTACCTGGTGCAAGCTCGATGGTAAATTCGACCTCTCGCTGAGGAGGAAGGCCAGGCAGCTCTTCAGGAAATACATCAATGAACTCACACACCACAGGTACCTCCCCAGGGCTGAGACTATCCCGGACATCAGAGACAACAACAGAGGCAAGGAAAGCCTCACAGCCACCATCAAGCAACCTCCGTGCCTTAAAGGCAGAAATAAGAATACCTCGGGAAGAAAGCCTAATACCTTGGAAGAAGAAGGTCGGGATGTCCGGAATGGAGAATCGCACCCTCTTCCTGTGGCAGTCCACCTCTGCATAAAAGGCTTCCAACCAATCCATACCTAGGATGACATCAAAGTCTCGAATGGCAAGCACAACTAACTGGGCAGGGAGCACATGACCCTCAATGGTCAAGGGAACATTCCTCAAGCAGCTATAAGATATCATATAGTCTCCAGAAGGAACCTCCACCATCAAACCATCAGATAACTCAACAACGGGCGCAGAAAGGATATCTAAGAACTGCTCAGAAATAAAAGAGTGCGAAGCACCCGAATCAATCAATACGTGTGCAGAGTTCCCAAGGACAGAAAGTGTACCTTCCACCAAGTTGGACGCGCGAGCCTCCCTTCTGGTGATAGCTAGCACTCTCCCCTGGGTCCTTGGCTTCTTCTGCTCACCTGAACCATGTCCCTGACCATACCCCTGCGGGCACTGCCTTGCCAAGTGGCCCTGCTGGCCGCAAGCGAAACATCTCCTGGGAAGAGTGGGACACTGAGTCCCACCATGGGTACCCCCACAGTGCTGACAGACTGCCGGAAGCCTCTGAGCTGGCCCCTGCGGTGCACTGGATACAGATTGACTCTGCTGA
Source organism: Zantedeschia hybrid cultivar (assembly GCA_030544215.1). NCBI lineage: Eukaryota > Viridiplantae > Streptophyta > Magnoliopsida > Alismatales > Araceae > Zantedeschia > Zantedeschia hybrid cultivar. The sequence goes on from JARZZO010000003.1 coordinate 46,153,155, forward strand.
CCCTGCCCGGGCCTGCTGCTGCCGCTACTGCCACTACTGCTGCCACCACCCCTGAAGAATCTCCTGAATCGGGAGCCGAGTGACGACGATCCCGACCCAGCAAAAGGGGCCGCTGCCGCTGCCTTACCCCTGCCACGAACTGGGCTCTGAGCAGCCAGTCCTCTCTCTCGGGCCGACTGGCTCTGTTGAGCCTCCACTGCTGCCGCACATCTAACCGCGGAAGCCAGATCCGTGCAACAGTGAGACGCCACAAAGTTCCTCAAACTGAGCCTCAGTCCGTCCACGAATCTCTCAGTACGACGCTCCTCGTCCCCAGATATGAAAGGCACGAACCGACCTAGCGAAACAAACTTTGCCTGGTACTCAAGTACTGTCATGCTCCCTTGCGTTAGATCCATGAACTCCCTCTCCTTGGCCCTCTGGACATGTCTAGGGAAATACTGTGCGTTGAATTCCTTAACAAATGTCTCCCATGGAATTTCCCTAAGACTCCTGTCCTCGTAGGACAAACTCTTCAAGGTGGTCCACCAGTCATAGGCGCTATCCTTCAGCATGAAGGTAGCTAACGGGGTCCGCTCTACTGCAGCACAATCCATAGTGTCAAAAGTCTTCTCTATCTCTCTAAGCCAGTGGATGGCCTCGTCAGGGTCGGGACGACCAGTGAAGTGAGGTGGCCTCAGCTTCAGAAACCGCTCAAGTGTAGCGGTGGACCCTCCCCGCGCACTGGAATTCTCACTAGGGTCTCGTGTCTGATAACGAGCCATACTGTCCATCATCGCCTCCATGAACTGCTCAACACTCGGCCTCCCGGCCTCGGACCCACTAGGGACATCTCCCTGCTCTCGAATAACTGGCATCCTCCTTCTGGGAGCCATCTACTCGCCTACAATTACAAAATCAAAAAGTTCTAATTAGATTCCTAAAACCTATGCTACCGCCGTGCCTGTACGGGATAATGTATTTATTTGCCGAATTTATGATATTTAACCTAGTTTTTTATTTATTTGCCAGACCGTATGCTCTGATACCAACTGTAACGACCCGCCACCCTATAATCGGGAATCCAATTACTAAATGGGTACCGAATCATTAATTTGGAACCAAACTAGGATCTAATCAAGTCTGGGAGATAAATAATAAACTAAGTTAAACATTCACATCGCATTGAACAGAAGTAAAAGTGCATGAATTAAAAGTTATTACAATGCGACTCGATACAGCAAATACTTACATTCTCCAACAGAAAAGAAATAATTAAATGTACAGGCCAGAAATAAAATAACAACTACGTCGGGGCATACCCCGGAACAACTGCTGACGGTGCTCAACTCACGGCCGCACTCTCCTCGCTAGGTCTGCTGAGAGTCCTCACCTGAAAACCGCAGGAGGGGTGAGTCTCAAAGACAAGACTCAGTAGGGATCCTTCGATCCTCACTGCCCACGCACACACCCACAAGTGCAAGGTACAGCTAACGGAAAGGTGATAAGCACAAAAGGTACAATTCCTAATTCTTAACGTGAAATCACATGCAATCGTGTTATAACAAACATGCTTATATTAAACCAGCCGACTAGGAAACCCACAACTGTCGTCTCGATAAAACTCGCTAACCACACAACCACAGTGGAAAAAAAACCTCGACCCGCTGAGACCAAACAGTAACCCCTCGGATAGCACGCTAGCTACTCCGGCCCAACCGGCTCAAGTGGCTACTCCTTCCCTCAGCATGAGTGACTCTCCGTGTAAGGATCGAGACTTTCGGATCCGGGTTTCGGGTCAGACCCTGTTGTTCTAACCTTTGTGGGGGGCGGTAGTTCTGAGTTGAATCGCGTCAGGACCTGGCGACGCGTTTTGAACGGCGTCCACCTTGGCAGACGCTTTTCAGGTGCTGCCATGTGGGTGCCGCGGGGGTTGGCCTTGGGCCGCGTGAGTACGGCCCTGTCAGGTCGTCTGAACGGCGTCTGCGAAGGACGACGCCTTTCAGACTGCGACTCTGGGTGTGTCAGAGTACGGCCCTGACAAGTTGTCTGAATGGCGTCTGCGTAGGACGACGCGTTTCAGAATGTTGTCAGAGCGGCCGTCTTGTCACCTGATAGGCGTCCGTGGATGTCGACGCGTTTTAGCCAGTTCCTGGTTACCCCCGCGAGCCCTCCTTCTTTCCCTCATTTTCTCCTATTCTCCCTCTCTCCTCCTCCTCCGGCGACCGGCGGCGACCACCTCCTCCTCCCTCTTTTCCTCCCACCATTTCGCCTCTCCCTCCACTCCATCCTCTACCTAACTCATACCACTACGACCTCCACTTCCACTGCGGCGTTCTACTCTCCGGACGGCGGCCGACGTCACGGTGGAGCAAGGACGACCACGGTGGTATCGGCGGCGGCGTGGGGCGAGAAGGGTGAACGGCGTGGAGCTTGGTGGAGTTCGAGTGTCCGGTAGGGTGACGTTCCCCGTAGCATTGTGTTTAAATCATGTTTTCCTCGATATGCATGTGGTAGATATTCGGTTTTGGGGGTTAGAACGAGCATGTTTAGGTTCTCTATGGGGGTGTTTTCCTATGAATTGTCTTGCTCTTCGTTTCCCCTCCAGTTTGAATGATTTTTGGGCATATTTGGGGTTGGTTAGGGAGCCCTCGGGTTTAGGGCGTTCCTGGTTCCTGGGGCTGAAAGACGTCGTGCATGGACGACGCCTTTTTGAAGGGCGTCGGGCCATCACGACGCCTTTTAGACAGGAATCGACTGACAGGCAGACTGCCAGGTCGGGGAATCTGTGGCTAAATGGCGTCATGTGTAAACGACGCATTTTTGAATGGCGTCAGGCGTCCATGACGCGTTTTAACCACAGAAATCCCCTGAATAAAGCTCTTGGAAATTCCGGATTTTCATGTTGAATGGCGTCTGGGGATGTCGACGCCTTTTAAAAGGCGACTACTGGTGTCGACGCCTTTTAAGGCCAGAATCTGAAGACTTATTTATATAAACCTGTACATGGAGCTTGAATGGCGTCGACCTCGGTCGACGCGATTCAAGACAGAATCTCACTAATGCATGCCAGTAAAACGTGTTCATACTGCTAGTTAGATGATTAGCACATGTTTTAGTGCACCCGATAGAGATGGATTCCTCATGATCGGATGGTTGTATGTGCGTTATGCGATCGCGGACTTTTCACGTGACCGGATCGCACTGTGTTGGGTTTTCAGTTACTGTGGACCTGGAGTGACATTGTAGCACTTTATCACCCTGTGCTGGTAGGGACGTGAGCACAGCGCCGGTGGGGGCGTGGGCGGGGTGACGCCTAGTGAGAGAGGGTCACCTGGTGAACCCCGGGGTCAGCTAGTACCGGTGTCGGAGTGGTACATTCGGAGAGTCACTCATGCTGGGGGAAGGGGTAGTCACCTGAACCAGTTGGGCCGGAGTAGCGAACGTGCTATCCGAGGGGCTACTTCTTGGTCTCAGCGGGTCGAGGTTTTCCCCACCGTTGTTTGCACGGTCGGCGAGTTCTATCGAGATGATGGTTGTAGATTTTCTAACGGCTGGTTTAGAATGTGCATGATTATTATAACTGCGATTGCATGTATTCTCACGTAGAGAATTAGGAATTGTACTTGCCACTACACTTGTTACTTCACCGTTAGCTGTACTTTACACTTGTGGGTGTGTGCGTGGGCAGTGGGGATCGAAGGATCCCTACTGAGTCTTGTTCTTGAGACTCACCCCTGCGGTTTTCAGGTGAGGACTCCCAGCAGACTTAGAGCGGCGTGTGCGGCCGTGTGTTGTGCTTCTTCGGCAGTTGTTCCGGGGTATGCCCCGATATAGTTGTCATTTATTTTTCTGGCCTGTATGTTTAATTATTTCCTTTCAGCTGGAGTATGTAATTATTTGCTGTAATCGAGTCGCATTGTAATAATTTTAATTTCCTGCACTTTCAATTCAATGCGATGTGAATGTTTAGCTTAGTTTATTATTTATTTCCCAGACTTACTAGATCCTGGTTTGGTCCCAAATTAATGATTCGGTACCCATTTAGTAATCGGATCCCCGATTATAGGGTGGCGGGTCGTTACACTCCGAATGTACCACTCCGACACCGGTACTAGCTGACCCCGGGGTTCACCAGGTGACCCTCTCTCACTAGGCGTCACCCCGCCCACGCCCCCACCGGCGCTGTGCTCACGCCCCCACCAGCACAGGGTGATAAAGTGCTACAATGTCACTCCGGGTCCACAGTAACTCAAAACCCAACACAGTGCGATCCGGTCACGTGAAAAGTCCGCGATCGCATAACACACATATAGAACCATCCGATTATGAAGAATCCATCTCTATCGGGTACACTAAAGCATGCATTAACCATCTATCTAACAGTATAAACACGTTTTACTGGCATGAATTAGTGAGGTTCTGTCTTGAATCGCGTCGCCCAAGGCCGACGCCATTCAAGCTCCAAGTACAGGTTTATGTAAAACAGTCTTCAGAATCAGGCCTAAAAGGCGTCGACACCAGTAGTCGCCTTTTAAAAGGCGTCGACATCCTCAGACGCCATTCAACACAGAAATCCGGAAATTTCAAGGCCCTTACTCAGGGGTTTTCTGCCTTTAAAAGGCGTCATGGTTAACCGACGCCATTCAAAAACGCGTCGTTCACCCATGACGTCTTTTAGTCCCAGAATCCCCGAACTGGCAGACTCTCTGTCATGCGATTCCTGTCTAAAAGGCGTCGTGATGGCTCGACGCCCTTCAAAAAGGCGTCGTCCATGCACGACGTGTTTCAGCCCCAGGAATCAGACTCGCCTGAGCCCGAGGGCTCCCTATCCAACCCCAAACAACTCCAAAAACGGAGGGAAAAAGAGGAGCAATGCTATCCACAAGCAACACATTCATAGAAATCCCCCATGTTATCAAAAGAACTCCTAAACATGCTCATTCTACCCCCGGAAACCAAGGATCCAAACAAGCTTAAACGGGGTAAACATGGTCTAAAATGCGATGCTAAGGGGAACCGTCACCCTACCGGACACTTGAACGCCTCCGAGCTTCAAGCCGTCCACCCGACTCGCCCCACGCCGCCGCCGGTACCGCCGTGGTCGTCCTTGCTCCTCCGTGACGTCGGCCGCCGTCCGGAGAGTAGAACGCCGCAGTGGAAGTGGAGGTTGTAGTGGTAGGAGCTAGGTAGAGGATGGAGTGGAGGGAGAGATGAAACGGTGGAAGGAGGAAGGGATCGCCGCCGAGTTCGTCGGAGGGGAAAGAGAGGAAGGAAGGAGAAAATGAGGGAAAGAAGGAGGGTTCGCGGGGTTAACCAGAGACTGGCTAAAATGCGTCGACATCCACGGACGCCATTCAGTTGATGTGACGGCTACTCTGACAAGATTTTGAAACGCGTCGTTCAAGGCAGACGCCGTTTAGTCGACATGTCAGGGCCGTACTCTGACAATCCCAGAGTCGCAGTCTGAAAGGCGTCGACACACGTGGACGCCGTTCAGGCGACAAGACAGGGCCGTACCCACGCGGCCCGAAGCCAGCCCACGTGGCACCCACGTGGCAGAACCTGAAATGCGTCTGCGACGGTAGACGCTGTTTAAAACGCGTCCCGATCTCCTGACGCGAATCAACTCAGAACCTCCGCCCTCACAAGGCTAGAACCACAAGGTCCGAACCCGAAAACCGGATCCGAAGGTCACGATCCTTACAGATGTCCCGGTGGAGTGACGTCGTCCATGGTAGTATTGGCGGCGGCTTGTGGCATGGTGGTTCAGCGGCTTGGAGCTCGGAGGAGTTCAAGTAACCGATAAGGTGATGATCCTCGCAGTGTTTTGTTTAAAACCATGATTTTTTCGCTTTAAAAGCATGATATATGTGTAAGTGCTTATGGGGTAGAAAGCATGTTCTAAGGGGGTTTCTATGAAAAATTAGGTTTCTCCCCTACTTTCTCCATTTTTATGTTTTTTTGTGCGATTCGAGAGAGAAATCCCACTTTATAACTTGGGGGAGGCCGGAGGGGGAACCTGTCTGCGAGTGTTAAATGGGGTCTGGGGACAACGACACCATTTTAAATGGCGGCTTCCTCCCGAGACGCGATTTAGCCCAGATAAGGGACACTGTCTCTTTATTAAATAGCGTCCAGGGACAGCGACGCCATTTAAATGGCGGCTGCCAGGAGTGACGCGATTTAGGCCATATTCGGAGGCAAGTTTTTCGTATGAACCAGTTTAGGGGTCTTGAATGACGTCGGCCATAGGCGATGCGATTCAAGACAGAATCTCATTAATCCATGCAATTAACATGTGATTACATTGTTAGATAGTTTGGTTAAATGCATGCTTAAAAACATACTCAAGGACGAGAGTTTCTACGTGATCGGATTGCAATGTGTTGTGTTTCGTGCAACCGTGGACCTAGAGTGACAATTGTTAGCGCTTAGGCACCCTGTGTCGGTGTGGGAGTGACACGACGCCGGTGTTGGAGTGGTGGGGTGACGCCTAGAGAGAGGGTGACCTGGTGTACCCCGGGGTATAGCTAGTACCGTTGTGGGAGTGGTACATTGCATTCAGAGTGTCACTCGTGCTGGGGGACGCAGAACCACCTAGAGCTAGACAGGCTAGAGTAGCCAGCGCGCTATCCGAGGGGTTGCTGTTTGGTCCCAGCGGGTCGATGTTTTCCGTGTTCGGTCATGTAGTTTGTATGTTTAGCCTAGACGCTAGTTGTAGACTCCATGGTGGAGTGGTTTCAGAGTTGTACATGTTATATTTATGAATGCATGCGTTTTATATCAAAATTTGGGAATCTTTGGGTGTTGTGTTTACTATTTTATTTATTTAAATTGCCTATATTTGTGTTTTTACACTTGTGGGTGCGTGAGTGGGTGGTGGGGATCGAAGGATCCCTATTGAGTCAATTTCGATGAGACTGACCCCTTGCGGTTTTCAGGTGAGCGTTTCGGGCAGGCGTAGCGTGGAGAGTGTTGTCTCGGGTTGTGCGCCAGCAGCCACTTGTTGGGATCCGGGCGGGACGCGAAGAACGCAGCGGAAACGACGAACAAAATAAATCCCGCCCGATGCCTGCTGATCCGATTCGGAATGAAAAACTAAAACCGAAAACTACGAGAAGTAATCCGATTACCGTACGCGGATTCGAATCCACTTCCGTCTCGGTTCCGTCGAGGCGATGCCGCGAGCTGCACAAGCGTCCAGCCTCCAGCGGTATCCACGCGATCCTCCGCTATGGTTCATCCTCGATCCCTCGTCCGTTTCAGCTCGCTCGCTGAAGATCCGTCGCCGCAACGATTGCTGAAATCCCGCCGACGGGAATTCCCGACTTTCGGGAATCACACGCGGTGGAGACGGAAGCTGTTCTGGCACCTCGAACGGGATGCCCAGAGGAGGAGAGAAAAAAGGAGGGATGACGGACAGCATGGGGAAATCCTGGAGCTTGGCCAAGGGTTTCTCAACAGCGCAGATATATATATTAAGTCGGCGAGACTTTTCACAAAAGTCCCCGAGTTAATATAAATCCCACTTATATACCACCGACTGAGAATCTTATTGCGTGTGACCCTCTAGGCCCATTTACCAGTCCGGTTTTTAGTCCGTTAAGTCCAATAACTAGTTATTGACTTATTGTAATTAATTAATATCTAGATATTAACTAATTACTTAATTGAATCATCATCGCATGTAAATTCGGTCGGACTTCCGATCAAGTTGGGTGCCAAGCAACACCGCATGATCCCGGAAGGTAATGGGGTTCAGCAACCCACTCATGGAACTTGTCCGTCCACAGTTACTGCGTGGCTATAATACTTCGTTCGCACAATGCTCTCGAGTTAACCTAGGATATGGTCAACTGTCAAACCCTAATTACTTAACTGAACCATCATCGCATGTAAATTCGGTCGGACTTCCGATCAAGTTGGGTGCCAAGCAACACCGCATGATCCCGGAAGGTAATGGGGTTCAACAACCCACTCATGGAACTTGTCCGTCCACAGTTACTGCGTGGCTATAATCCTTCGTTCGCACAATGCTCTCGAGTTAACCTAGGATATGGTCAACTGTCAAACCCTAGATTGTCAACTCACTTGAATCAGACTCGGCTTTACAATATCCGAAAACCTATTTTCTAATATTATTTCTGCTCTGGCCAGAGACTCCTGCGGATCTATTCTAGAGCATTCTCTCTCCAGTTACCTGAGAGAGAACGATCCTTTATTGAACATACAATCACCTTCAAAGGTCTTCCGTTAGACCCGATCCTTGACTATTAGAGATCCCGTGGATAGGGATTCGTAGGTCAAGGTCAAAGTCCAGAAGTCCACCGACAAGGTGTCTTTGGTGTCTCAAGTCCAAGGATCAACCACGCTACTGTGACGATGAATCAAGCCGATTGACAGTCAGGTAAATTACCATTCGGTGATTCATGTCGGAGCAGTTCAGTGAACTCATTTCCCAATGAGCACCTATAGGTTTACCATTGTGCCTCCACACTAGTAACTAATGAGATTAGTCACCCTCATCATATGAGCTGGAATAACCTGTACTAGTCTAACCGGATGTTGATGTCCTTCTCAAACATCCTACGACTAGGAACAATTGAGAATATGTGTTTATAAGTCATCAGTCTCATTATTATGATCTCATCATAATCTGATGACTATTGCACATATTCATGGACTTCATTATGCGCAATTATAAATATGCCAATCTACATAATGAATTTAATACCATTTATTAGTGAACCAGATTGAAATAGGTGCCTTATGATTGCCTTAGAGGACACCTATATCCATCACCACTGTCCCGAGGTATGCCCCGATGTAGTTGTTATTTTCCTTTCAGGCCTGTACGCTTAATTATTTCTTTTCAGTTGGAATATGTAATTATTTGCTTAGTCAAGTCGAATTGTAATAATTTTTAATTTCTGCACTTCCTTTACAATTCCATGTGATGTGGATGTTTATCTTAGTTTATCATTTATTTCCCATACTTATCGAGATCTTGTTTTGGCTCCAATTTTTAATGATTTGATACTCATTTAGTAACCGGATCCACGATTATAGGGTGGCGGGTCATTACAGTTGGTATCAGAGCATTCAGTCTGGCAAATACATGAATAACTAGGTTAAATACCATAATTTCAGCAAATAAATGCATTATCCAGCACAGGCACGGCAGTATTGTAGGTTTTGAGTTCTTATTAGAAATTTTCGATTGTTATGACTGTAGGCGATTAGATGGCTCCTAGGAAGAGAGTGCCAGTTATCAGGGAGCAGGGAGATGTTCCTAGTGGGTGTAACGACTCGCCACCCTAACATCGGAGATCCGATTACTAAATGGGTACCGAATCATTAAAATTTGGAGCCAAACCAGGATTTTGATAAGTCAAGGAAATAAACGATAAACTAAGCTAAATATTCACATCATATTGAATTGTAAAGGTAGTGCAGGAATTAAAAATTATTACAATTCAACTTGACTCAACAAATAATTACATATTCCAACTGAAAAGAAGTAATTAAGCGTACAGGCCTCAAAAGAAATAATAACTACATCGGGGGATACCCCGGAACGATGGATGCTGGCGCGCAACCCAAGACAAAACCCTCTTCGCTACGCATGCCTAGAACCCTCACCTAAAAACTGCAGGGGGTGAGTCTCATCGAAATAGACTCAGTACGGATCCTTCGATCCCCACCACCCACTCACGCACCCACAAGTGAAACAACACGAATAAAAGCAATTTAAATAAATAAAGCAATAAACACAACTATGAAACCACTCCACCATAGAGTTTACAACCAACGTCTCGACTAAACACGCAAACCACGCAGCCGAACGTGGAAAACACCTACCCGCTGAGACCAAACAGCAACCCCTCGGATAACGCGCTCGCTACTCTGGCCTGACCTGCCTCAAGGTGGTTCTGCTTTCCCCAGCACAAGTGACACTCCGAATGTATCACTCCCATGCCGGTACTAGCTATACCCCAGGGTACACTAGGTGACCCTCTCTCTAGGCGTCACCCCACCACTCCCACACTGGCGCCGTGTCACTCCCACACCGACACAGGGTGCCTAAGCGCTAACAACTGTCATTCTAGGTCCACGATCGCACAAAACACGTCACAGTGCGATCCGATCACGTAGAAATCCTTGATTACGAAGTATGATTTTAAGCATGCATTTTAACCAAACTATCTAACAATGTAAACACGTGTTAATTACATGGATTAATGAAGTTCTCTCCTGAATCGCGTCGCCCGTGGCCGACGTCATTCAAGACTCCTAATGTAACGACCCGCCACCCTATGATCGGAGAGCTGATCACTAAATGGGCGTCGAATCATTATCCAACGGTCTCACACCTAGATCTTATACACACATCTGGAGGAGTAAGCATTAAACAAGATTAAATATAACATTCACACGGACTTCAAGGAAGTACAGTATGCAGGAAGTAAAGTAATAATGTCCGTCCACAGTCCAACAATAATTACATGGTCCAACAAATTAATTAAGTACAGGCAGAAGTAAAGTACAACAACATCGGGGCATACCCCGAAACTGAGATAGCTGCTGGTCCGCACACCAAGGAGAACACCACGCGCCGCCACTCGCCACGAGGTCAACACCTGAAAACCGCAGGGAGTGAGCCACACCAGAACTGGGCTCAGTAGGGATCATCCGATCCCTGGCCTCCCACTCACACACCCACAAGTGCAATACAAAGATACATGGGAGAAAGATAAGTAAAGCTGTAACACATTGCTCCTAAATTCTCGATATAAATCACAAGCATTTGGAATATAACATGCATATCTCAGAAATCATTCTACCAAGGAACCTACAACTCGCGTCTCGGCAAAACACGTCAACCACGTCTCCAAAAGTGGGAAACACCGACCCGCTGAGACCAAACAGTAACCCCTCGGATAGCACGCTGGATACCTCGGCGGCTACTCCTTCCCCCAGCAAACACCGACCCGCTGAGACCAAACAGTAACCCCTCGGATAGCACGCTGGCTACTCCGGCCCAACTGGCTCAGGTGGTTACTCCATCCCCCAGCACGAGTGACACTCCACAGGTACCACTCCAACACCGGTACAAGCTAGCTAACCCTGGGGTTCACCAGGTGACCCTCTCCACTAGGCGTCACCCCGCCACTGCTCCCGTCAGCGCTGTGTCCCTCCGCACCGACACAGGGTGTAGAACGCTACAACTGTCACTCTAGGTCCACCGAAACATAAAACACGGCACGGTGCGATCCGGTCACGGAAGAAGTCCACGGTCGCACGACATACAACGCAGTGCCATCCGGTCACGAAGAGTTCATCATTATCGAGTCTACTAAAGCATGCATATAACCAACTATCTAGCAGTGTAAACACATTTTACGGGCATGGATTAGTGTGGTTCTGTCTTGAATCGCGTCGCCCAAGGCCGACGCCATTCAAGCATCCTAAACTGGTTCATGAAATACTGTCCTCAGAGTCTGGTCTAAAAGGCGTCGCTACAGGTAGCCGCCTTTTAAAAGGTGTCGACATCCTAAGACGCCGATTAACAGGAAAATCTGGAATTAACAGAAAACCTTAATCGGGAGATTTCTGCCTTAAAAGGCGTCATGGTGTCCCGACGCTATTCCAAATCGCGTCGTACAGGCATGACGCCTTTCATCGCCAGAATCCCCGAACTGGCAGAGCCCTAATGGAACGGTTTCTGTCTAAAAGGCGTCGTGATGGCCCGACACCCTTCTAAAAGGCGTCGTCCATGCACGACGTCTTTTAGCGCCAGAAACCAGGATCCGTCTCGAGCCCGAGGGATCCCTTTCCACCCCCAAAAACCCCAAAAACAGAGGAGAAAGAGGGGAAACCAAGCCATCATGAATCCACATCCATAGAAACTCCCATTCCCATCAAAGAAAAGCCCCTAACATGCTCATTCTACCCCAAAACCAAAGATCCATAACATGCTTTAAACGGGGGAAACATGGTTTAAAACACAACACTGTGGGAACCGTCACCCTACCGGTTCTTGAATTCCTCCTGGCTCGGTGCCGCCGAACCGCCGCACAGCAGGCCGCCGCCGGTACCCTCGAGAACGTCGCCACTCCGCCGGAACGTCGGCCGCCGTCCGGAGAATGGAACGCCGCGAAGGAAGTGGTGGAGGTAGTGGTGAGAGGTGGAGAGGCGTTGGAGTGGTGGAAGAGGAAGAATAGGAAGGGAAAGGGGAAGAGAGGGGTCGGAGGAGGCGGAGAGGGCGAGGTGAGGGAGAGTGAAGGTGAGAATGAGGGAAAGAAGGGGAGGCTCGCGGGGTCAATCTGAAACTCGCTAAAACGCGTCGATCGAGACAGACGCCTATCAGCTGACAGGACGGGCCGTACTGACAGCGCTCTGGCGCCGCGTGCTGACACCGCAGGGTCGCAGTGTAAGGACTGAGATTTCGGGTTCTGTTTTCGGGTCGGGTTCGGGTCGGATCCCTTGGTTTGGACCCTGTGAGGGGTCTTGAGATTCCTGGCTGAATGGCGTCAGCACTGCTCGACGCCTTTCAAAAGGAGTCAGCTTGCGTGGACGCCATTTAGGTCTGCTGGTTGTTGCGCCACGTGGGCGGGTTTCGGGCCGCGAGAGTACGGCCCCGGTCACATCGTCTGAACGGCGTCCAGGTTGGCCGACGCGATTCAGACTGTGACCTCTGCGATGTCAGGGTGCGGCGCCAGAGCGTTGTCAGTACGGCCTGTACTGTCGTCTGAACGGCGTCCACGGTGGGAGACGCGTTTCAGACCGCTGTCAGTACGGCCGTCCTGTCAGACTGATAGGCGTCTGCCTCGATCGACGCGTTTTACCGGGATTCTGGTTGACCCCGCGAGCCTTCCCTTCTTTCTCTCATTTTCGCCTTCAGTCTCTCTCTCCTCGCCCTCTCCGACTCTCTTCTTCCCCTTCCCTTCCTCTTCTTCCTCCTCCACCACTCCAACACCACCTTACCTCTCACCTCTACCTCCACCACTTCCTTCGCGGTGTTACACTCTCCGAACGGCGGCCGACGTCTCGGCAGAGTGGCGGCGTCCTCGAGGGTACCGGCGGCGGTGTGCGGTGCGGCGGGACGGCGGTACGGAGCTCGGCGGAGTTCAAGAACCGGTAGGGGGACGAACCTTGCATGTGTTGCTCGTATGTTCCTTGGCGTGACGTGACGTGTTTGGGGCTAGATTGAGCATGTTTAGGGGGATTCCTTGTAGGAATGGCGGTGTTTGTGGACTTGGTTTCGTAGCATACTTGTGATGGTTGGATTTCTCTTCCTCCCCCTTTGGTTTTGGGGCTTTTTCGGGGTGCTTGGGACTAAGGGAGGAACCCTCGGGTTGAACCAGGAAACCTGGTTTCTGGCTCTAAACGGCGTCGTGCCTGGTCGACGCCTTTTCAAAGGACGTCGGGGCAGTACGACGCCTTTTAGGGCAGAAACCTCCCTGTTTAAGGTTTCCTGTGATAGGGGTTCTGGCGCTAAATGACGTCATGGATGGACGACGCCTTTCAGAAGGGCGTCGGGCCATCATGACGCCATTTAGACAGGAAAATCACCCCGAGTGGGGGTCTGTAAATCTGGAATTTATGTGTGAATGGCGTCTGTGGACCTAGACGCGTTTTAGATAGGCAACTCCCTATGACGACGCGTTTCAGGGAATTTTCTGTCTGTTAAATGAACCTATCCGAGGGACTAGAATGGCGTCGACCTCGGTCGACGCGATTCAAGACAGAGATGTGAATCCTGATTTTCACCATGTGCTTCACCGTGGGATGATTTCAATTGCATGCTTCACGTTGTACGTTGAGACTGAGGACTCCTGTGTGAATGGGATCATGTTGTGTGTGTGTGTGCTTATGCGAATAGGGAATCAGAATGACTGTGGTTTACATTTGTCACCATGGACCGATGGGGACAGGGTCATGGTGTCTGTGAGCTGTACCTGTGGGAGAAGGGGTACATGTTGTGTTCTTACCTTTGGCTGAGGAAAGCAGGATCGCCTTGAGCCCGACGGGCCGGAGTAGCCGGTGTGCTATCCGAGGGGTCGCTGTTTGTCCTCAGCGGGTCGAGGTTTCCCTTGTTTGTCGTGGCAGCTTCCGGCGCGTTTCTTGCTGTGGAGCTGGTGGTGGTACTGGTGGGAGTTGGTTTACCCTCTAGCCATTGGGCCTGATGTGACCTTTGATCAAGGTTACGAATGGTACCCTTAGCCCTTTGGCCTGACGCAGCCCGGGAGAGTTGGGTTTGTGGGTAGTTCCTGTAGCTTCGGCTTGACGGGGGTTCGCCGGTCCCCAGGGCCCTTCTGAAGCGCTGAGGCCTAGCGTGGAGGCAATCCGGACGGTAGGACAGTAGTCTAGACTGCTTGTGTGCACACGTAGCTGGCAGTGGCGGTACACTGGTTCCAGCTAGTCCTAGTTTGACTCACTGCCTCACCCTACAGTGCCCCGGAACACTGTAGGGGTGGACAGGCGTGAGCTGTGGTGGTAGTGTTGGGAGGCGACGTTTGACTTCGGTCGACAGTGTGGTTCAGTCGCTTCGTGGACTTTGTCTATGAGACGTTACTCTGTGTTGGGTTATTCGAGTTGCTTAGAATGGTTCTTGCTATACTGTTTATCGTACGTTTCATATCAGAGTTGGGTGCTATGTTTACTGCTTTACTTAATTGCCATATATTTCTGTTGTTACACTTGTGGGTGTGTGAGTGGGAGGCAGGGGATCAGATGATCCCTACTGAGCCCATTTCTGTTGTGGCTCACTCCCTGCGGTTTCAGGTGTGGACCTCGCGGCGTGTGGAGGCGTGTGGTGCCTTCTTGGTGTGCGGACCAGCAGCTGTCTCTGTTCCGGGGTATGCCCCGTTGTTGTTGTATTTCCTTCTGCCTGTACTTATTTAATTGTTGGACATGTAATTATTGTGGGACTGTATACGGACTTTGTTATTTTCCTTCCAGCGCACTTGCTTCCCTTGTAGTCCGTGTGTTTGTTATATTTAGCCTTGTTTAGCATTTACACCTCCAGACGTGTTGTGTGAGATCCGGGTGTGCACCCGCAGTTAATGGGCCGACATCCATTTAGTGACCGGGTCTCCGGTCCTAGGATGGCGGGTCGTTACAGTTGGTATCAGAGCTCAGTCTGGTCGAGTATGTGATAAACTGGGTTAGATATTATAGTCCAACAATAAGTGCGAGTCTGTACAGGCGATGGCTGCTGGTGTAGATCGATAGGATTTGACGTGTTTTGGTTCGATTTGCGTGTTGTGGAGCAGCGATGGCGCCGAAGCGGAGAGCTCCGGTGGCTCGGGGTGCGAGAGCAGATGGTGGTGGTTCGAGGGCAGAAGGCCATAATGTGGATCGCTTTATGGAATCTATGATTGGGGCTATGTCTAGATATCAACAGGTTCATGGAAGTGAGGGGTCCAGTTCCCGAGGTGGCCGATCCACGGTGGTGGAGCGGTTCTTGAAGCTGAAGCCCCCTTCTTTCACGGGTCAACCTGTCCCAGATGCGGCAGCTCAGTGGGTTAAGGAGGTGGAGAAGGTGTTTGATGTCCTAGAATGTGCGGACAGTGACAAGACCTTGTTGGCAACCTACTTGCTGAAGGGCGATGCTTATGATTGGTGGGTTACCATCAAGGGGTTGATGTTTCCAGATAGGCCTTTGAGAGAGATTCCCTGGGAAGGCTTCGTGAGAGAGTTTAGTGGACAGTACTTTCTGAGGCACGTTCGTAGGGCCAAGGAAAGGGAGTTTATGGAATTGGTGCAGGATGATTTGTCCGTCCTAGAGTATCAAATGAAATTTGTAGATCTGGGAAGATTTGCTCCACACATATCTGAGCGTGAGGATCTGAGGACGGAGAAATTTGTGGATGGACTTCGGCATGATCTGAGAGAGTTTGTGGCGGCCCATTGTTGTAAGGGCTTGGCGTCAGCAGTTCAGTGCGTGGCAGCAGTGGAGATGCAGTTCCAACACACGACGAGGGAATCGGAGCTTTCGGCACAGGGGAAGTAGCAGAGCAGGGATAGATCGACAGCCTTCTCGTCAGATGATCCAAGTTCCTTTGAGGTCGAGTTCCAGGAGGTACCTTTTGGCGAGGAGGAGGATGGTTCGGTTCAGCAGATGGAGACAGAGGTCGGCTGGCAACAGGAGGCGAGGCGGGGCACTACAGATCGTTGCCCCCGATGTAGCAGGTTTCATGGCAACCGGATATGTCCCTTGATCACTGGTAGCTGTTTCGCTTGTGGTCGGAAGGGACATCTCGCGAGGAATTGTCCCCAGAAGAACCAGGCGGGTCAGGGACCGAGCGATTAGTGAGTGCTCGAGGTGTGCTTGGAGTCGCGTTTCCTTGTGGAGGTCCGAGGGGTTCTGCTAGGAGAGCACTTTTATTTCGTCTTTTTCTAAGGTGGTTGGGGACTCGTGTGGCACTTGTATGTATTTGGGTTGGTGGAGAAATCGGTTTTGTTATTTGTGTCTTGTTAGTGTATGGTTGTTTTAATCTATCAGCTCTTGTTAGAATTGAGAATCTTAGTTAGCTTGACGCGAATTTGTTGGAACCCTGTGTGGGTGATTCGTGAGAATGTTTGTTGTTATTGGTGTATGTCGGCATGTGTGGGTTAGCCGAGTTGAGCATTGAGCGGTTGCAAAATTTCGAGGACGAAATTCTTTTAAGGGGGGGAGATTGTAAGGACTGAGATTTCGGGTTCTGTTTTCGGGTCGGGTTCGGGTCGGATCCCTTGGTTTGGACCCTGTGAGGGGTCTTGAGATTCCTGGCTGAATGGCGTCAGCACTGCTCGACACCTTTCAAAAGGCGTCAGGTTGCGTGGACGCCATTTAGGTCTGCTGATTGTTGCGCCACGTGGGCGGGTTTCGGGCCGCGAGAGTACGGCCCCGGTCACATCGTCTGAACGGCGTCCAGGTTGGCCGAAGCGATTCAGACTGTGACCTCTGCGATGTCAGGGTGCGGCGCCAGAGCGTTGTCAGTACGGCCTGTCCTGTCGTCTGAACGGCGTCCACGGTGGGAGACGCATTTCAGACCGCTGTCAGTACGGCCGTCCTGTCAAACTGATAGGCGTCTGCCTCGATCGACGCGTTTTAGCGGGATTCTGGTTGACCCCGCGAGCCTTCCCTTCTTTCTCTCATTTTCTCCTTCACTCTCTCTCTCCTCGCCCTCTCCGACTCTCTTCTTCCCCTTCCCTTCCTCTTCTTCCTCCTCCACCACTCCAACACCACCTTACCTCTCACCTCTACCTCCACCACTTCCTTCGCGGTGTTCCACTCTCCGGACGGCGGCCGACGTCCCGGCGGAGTGGCGGCGTCCTCGAGGGTACCGGCGGAGGTGTGCGGTGCGGCGGGACGGCGGGACGGAGCTCGGCGGAGTTCAAGAACCGGTAGGGGGACGAACCTTGCATGTGTTGCTCGTATGTTCCTTGGCGTGACGTGACGTGTTTGGGGCTAGATTGAGCATGTTTAGGGGGATTCCTTGTGGGAATGGCGGTGTTTGTGGACTTGGTTTCGTAGCATGCTTGTGATGGTTGGATTTCTCTTCCTCCCCCTTTGGTTTTGGGTCTTTTTCGGGGTGCTTGGGACTAAGGGAGGAACCCTCGGGTTGAACCAGGAAACCTGGTTTCTGGCGCTAAACGGCGTCGTGCCTGGTCGATGCCTTTTCGAAGGACGTCGGGGCAGTACGACGCCTTTTAGGGGAGAAACCTCCCTGTTTAAGGTTTCTTGTGATAGGGGTTCTAGCGCTAAATGACGTCATGGATGGACGACGCCTTTCAGAAGGGCGTCGGGCCATCATGACGCCATTTAGACAGGAAAATCACCCCGAGTGGGGGTCTGTAAATCTGGAATTTATGTGTGAATGGCGTCTGTGGACCTGGACGCGTTTTAGATAGGCGACTCTCTATGACGACGCGTTTCAGGGAATTTTCTGTTTGTTAAATGAACCTGTCCGAGGGACTTGAATGGCGTCGACCTCGGTCGACGCGATTCAAGACAGAGATGTGAATCCTGATTTTCACCATGTGCTTCACCGTGGGACGATTTCAATTGCATGCTTCACGTTGTACGTTGAGACTGAGGACTCCTGTGTGAATGGGATCATGTTGTGTGTGTGTGTGCTTATGCGAATATGGAATCGGAATGACTGTGGTTTACGTTTGTCACCATGGACCGATGGGGACAGGGTCATGGTGTCTGTGAGCTGTACCGGTGGGAGAAGGGGTACATGTTGTGTTCTTACCTTTGGCTGAGGAAAGCAGGATCGCCTTGAGCCCGACGGGCCGGAGTAGCCGGTGTGCTATCCGAGGGGTCGCTGTTTGTCCTCAGCGGGTCGAGGTTTCCCTTGTTTGTCGTGGCAGCTTCCGGCGCGTTTCTTGCTGTGGAGCTGGTGGTGGTACTGGTGGGAGTTGGTTTACCCTCTAGCCATTGGGCCTGATGTGACCTTTGATCAAGGTTACGAATGGTACCCTTAGCCCTTTGGCCTGACGCATCCCGGGAGAGTTAGGTTTGTGGGTAGTTCCTGTAGCTTCGGCTTGACGGGGGTTCGCCGGTCCCCAGGGCCCTCCTGAAGCGCTGAGGCCTAGCGTGGAGGCAATCCGGACGGTAGGACAGTAGTCTAGACTGCTTGTGTGTACACGTAGCTGGCAGTGGCGGTACACTGGTTCCAGCTAGTCCTAGTTTGACTCACTGCCTCACCCTACAGTGCCCCGGAACACTGTAGGGGTGGACAGGCGTGAGCTGTGGTGGTAGTGTTGGGAGGCGACATTTGACTTCGGTCGACAGTGTGGTTCAGTCGCTTCGTGGACTTTGTCTATGAGACGTTACTCTGTGTTGGGTTATTCGGGTTGCTTAGAATGGTTCTTGCTATACTTTTTATCGTACGTTTCATATCAGAGTTGGGTGCTATGTTCACTGCTTTACTTAATTGCCATATATTCCTGTTGTTACACTTGTGGGTGTGTGAGTGGGAGGCAGGGGATCGGATGATCCCTACTGAGCCCATTTCTGTTGTGGCTCACTCCCTGCGGTTTCAGGTGTGGACCTCGCGGCGTGTGGAGGCGTGTGATGCCTTCTTGGTGTGCAGACCAGCAGCTGTCTCTGTTCCGGGGTATGCCGCGTTGTTGTTGTACTTCCTTCTGCCTGTACTTATTTAATTGTTGGACATATAATTATTGTTGGACTGTATACGGACTTTGTTATTTTCCTGCCTGCGCACTTGCTTCCCTTGTAGTCCGTGTGTTTGTTATATTTAGCCTTGTTTAGTACTTACTCCTCCAGACGTGTTGTGTGAGATCCGGGTGTGAACCCGCAGTTAATGGGCCGACATCCATTTAGTGACCGGGTCTCCGGTCCTAGGATGGCGGGTCGTTACAGTTGGTATCAGAGCTCAGTCTGGTCGAGTATGTCATAAACTGGGTTAGATATTATAGTCCAACAATAAGTGCGAGTCTGTACAGGCGATGGCTGCTGGTGTAGATCGATAGGATTTGACGTGTTTTGGTTCGATTTGCGTGTTGTGGAGCAGCGATGGCGCCGAAGCGGAGAGCTCCGGTGGCTCGGGGTGCGAGAGCAGATGGTGGTGGTTCGAGGGCAGAAGGCCATAATGTGGATCGCTTTATGGAAGCTATGATTGGGGCTATGTCTAGATATCAGCAGGTTGATGGAAGTGAGGGGTCCAGTTCCGAGGTGGCCGATCCACGGTTGTGGAGCGGTTCTTGAAGCTGAAGCCCCCTTCTTTCACGGGTCAACCTGTCCCAGATGCGGCAGCTCAGTGGGTTAAGGAGCTGGAGAAGGTGTTTGATGTCCTAGAATGTGCGGAGTGTGACAAGACCTTGTTGGCAACCTACTTGCTGAAGGGCGATGCTTATGATTGGTGGGTTACCATCAAGGGGTTGATGTTTCCAGATAGGCCTTTGAGAGAGATTCCCTGGGAAGGCTTCGTGAGAGAGTTTAGTGGACAGTACTTTCCGAGGCACGTTCGTAGGGCCAAGGAAAGGGAGTTTATGGAATTGGTGCAGGATGATTTGTCCGTCCTAGAGTATCAAATGAAATTTGTAGCTCTGGGAAGATTTGCTCCACACATATCTGAGCGTGAGGATCTGAGGACGGAGAAATTTGTGGATGGACTTCGGCATGATCTGAGAGAGTTTGTGGCGGCCCATTGTTGTAAGGACTTGGCGTCAGCAGTTCAGTGCGCGGCAGTAGTGGAAATGCAGTTCCAACACACGACGAGGGAATCGGAGCTTTCGGCACATGGGAAGCAGCAGAGCAGGGATAGATCGACAGCCTTCTCGTCAGATGATCCAAGTTCCTTTGAGGTCGAGTTCCAGGAGGTACCTTATGGCGAGGAGGAGGATGGTTGGGTTCAGCAGATGGAGACAGAGGTCGGCTGGCAGCAGGAGGCGAGGCGGGGCACTACAGATCGTTGCCCCCGATGTAGCAGGTTTCATGGCAACCGGATATGTCCCTTGATCACTGGTAGCTGTTTCGCTTGTGGTCGGAAGGGACATCTCGCGAGGAATTGTCCCCAGAAGAACCAGGCGGGTCAGAGACCGAGCGGTTAGTGAGTGCTCGAGGTGTGCTTGGAGTCGCGTTTCCTTGTGGAGGTCCGAGGGGTTGTGCTAGGAGAGCACTTTTATTTCGTCTTTTTCTAAGGTGGTTGGGGACTCGTGTGGCACTTGTATGTATTTGGGTTGGTGGAGAAATCGGTTTTGTAATTTGTGCCTTGTTAGTGTATGGTTGTTTTAATCTATCAGCTCTTGTTAGAATCGAGAATCTTAGTTAGCTTGGCGCGAATATGTTGGAACCTTGTGTGGGTGATTGGTGAGAATGTTTGTTGTTATTGGTGTATGTCGGCATGTGTGGGTTAGCCGAGTTGAGCATTGAGCGGTTGCAAAATTTCGAGGACGAAATTCTTTTAAGGGGGGGAGATTGTAAGGACTGAGATTTCTGGTTCTGTTTTCGGGTCGGGTTCGGGTCGGATCCCTTGGTTAGGACCCTGTGAGGGGTCTTGAGATTCCTGGCTGAATGGCGTCAGCACTGCTCGACGCCTTTCAAAAGGCGTCAGGTTGCGTGGACGCCATTTAGGTCTGCTGGTTGTTGCGCCACGTGGGCGGGTTTCGGGCCGCGAGAGTACGGCCCCGGTCACATCGTCTGAACGGCGTCCAGGTTGGCCGACGCGATTCAGACTGTGACCTCTGCGATGTCAGGGTGCGGCGCCAGAGCGTTGTCAGTACGGCCTGTCCTGTCGTCTGAACGGCGTCCACGGTGGGAGACGCGTTTCAGACCGCTGTCAGTACGGCCGTCCTGTCAGACTGATAGGCGTCTGCCTCGATCGACGCGTTTTAGCGGGATTCTGGTTGACCACGTGAGCCTTCCCTTCTTTCTCTCATTTTCGCCTTCACTCTCTCTCTCCTCGCCCTCTCCGCCCTCTCCGACTCTCTTCTTCCCCTTCCCTTCCTCTTCTTCCTCCTCCACCACTCCAACACCACCTTACCTCTCACCTCTACCTCCACCACTTCCTTCGCGGTGTTCCACTCTCCGAACGGCGGCCGACGTCCCGGCGGAGTGGCGGCGTCCTCGAGGGTACCGGCGGCGGTGTGCGGTGCGGCGGGACGGCGGCACGGAGCTCGGCGGAGTTCAAGAACTGGTAGGGGGACGAACCTTGCATGTGTTGCTCGTATGTTCCTTGGCGTGACGTGACGTGTTTGGGGCTAGATTGAGCATGTTTAGGGAGATTCCTTGTGGGAATGGCGGTGTTTGTGGACTTGGTTTCGTAGCATGCTTGTGATGGTTGGATTTCTCTTCCTCCCCCTTTGGTTTTGGGGCTTTTTCGGGGTGCTTGGGACTAAGGGAGGAACCCTCGGGTTGAACCAGGAAACCTGGTTTCTGGCGCTAAACGGCGTCGTGCCTGGTCGACGCCTTTTCAAAGGACGTCGGGGCAGTACGACGCCTTTTAGGGCAGAAACCTCCCTGTTTAAGGTTTCCTGTGATAGGGGTTCTGGCGCTAAATGACGTCATGGATGGACGACGCCTTTCAGAAGGGCGTCGGGCCATCATGACGCCATTTAGACAGGAAAATCACCCCGAGTGGGGGTCTGTAAATCTGGAATTTATGTGTGAATGGCGTCTGTGGACCTGGACGCGTTTTAGATAGGCGACTCCCTATGACGACGCGTTTCAGGGAATTTTCTGTCTGTTAAATGAACCTGTCCGAGGGACTTGAATGGCGTCGACCTCGGTCGACGCGATTCAAGACAGAGATGTGAATCCTGATTTTCACCATGTGCTTCACCGTGGGATGATTTCAATTGCATGCTTCACGTTGTACGTTGAGACTGAGGACTCCTGTGTGAATGGGATCATGTTGTGTGTGTGTGTGCTTATGCGAATATGGAATCAGAATGACTGTGGTTTACATTTGTCACCATGGACCGATGGGGACAGGGTCATGGTGTCTGTGAGCTGTACCGGTGGGAGAAGGGGTACATGTTGTGTTCTTACCTTTGGCTGAGGAAAGCAGGATCGCCTTGAGCCCGACGGGCCGAAGTAGCCGGTGTGCTATCCGAGGGGTCGCTGTTTGTCCTCAGCGGGTCGAGGTTTCCCTTGTTTGTCGTGGCAGCTTCCGGCGCGTTTCTTGCTGTGGAGCTGGTGGTGGTACTGGTGGGAGTTGGTTTACCCTCTAGCCATTGGGCCTGATGTGACCTTTGATCAAGGTTACGAATGGTACCCTTAGCCCTTTGGCCTGACGCAGCCCGGGAGAGTTGGGTTTGTTGGTAGTTCCTGTAGCTTCGGCTTGACGGGGGTTCGCCGGTCCCCAGGGCCCTCCTGAAGCGCTGAGGCCTAGCGTGGAGGCAATCCGGACGGTAGGACAGTAGTCTAGACTGCTTGTGTGCACACGTAGCTGGCAGTGGCGGTACACTGGTTCCAGCTAGTCCTAGTTTGACTCACTGCCTCACCCTACAGTGCCCCGGAACACTGTAGGGGTGGACAGGCGTGAGCTGTGGTGGTAGTGTTGGGAGGCGACGTTTGACTTCGGTCGACAGTGTGGTTCAGTCGCTTCGTGGACTTTGTCTATGAGACGTTACTCTGTGTTGGGTTATTCGGGTTGCTTAGAATGGTTCTTGCTATACTGTTTATCGTACGTTTCATATCAGAGTTGGGTGCTATGTTTACTGCTTTACTTAATTGCCATATATTCCTGTTGTTACACTTGTGGGTGTGTGAGTGGGAGGCAGGGGATCGGATGATCCCTACTGAGCCCATTTCTGTTGTGGCTCACTCCCTGCGGTTTCAGGTGTGGACCTCGCGGCGTGTGGAGGCGTATGGTGCCTTCTTGGTGTGCGGACCAGCAGCTGTCTCTGTTCCGGGGTATGCCCCGTTATTGTTGTACTTCCTTCTGCCTGTACTTATTTAATTGTTGGACATGTAATTATTGTTGGACTGTATACGAACTTTGTTATTTTCCTTCCTGCGCACTTGCTTCCCTTGTAGTCCGTGTGTTTGTTATATTTAGCCTTGTTTAGCACTTACTCCTCCAGACGTGTTGTGTGAGATCCGGGTGTGAACCCGCAGTTAATGGGCCGACATCCATTTAGTGACCGGGTCTCCGGTCCTAGGATGGCGGGTCGTTACACGCAGTCTGAATCGCGTCGTCCATCATGGACGCTGTTCAGTCGACGAGACAGGGGCCGTACTCTTGCGGCCCGAAACCCGTCCACGTGGCACAACAGCAACAGACGTAAATGGCGTCCACCCAGTAAGACGCCGTTTGAAAGGCGTCGTGCAGTGCAGACGTCATTCAGACAAAACTGTCAAGACGTCCAAACCAGGGGATCCGGCCAGAAACCGACCCGGAAACTGAACCCGAAACCTCAGTCCGTACACCTAAACTAGTTCATGTGAAACCTGGCATCAGAAGATAGCCTAAATCGCGTCATGCAAGGTAGTCACATTTTAAAAGGCATTGTTGTCCCTAGTCGCCTAATCACGACAGAAATAGAATTAGGCCTCGGGGTGATCCGAACTAAATCGCGTCGTTGGGGGCAGTCGCCATTCAAAATGGCGTCGCTGTCCCAAGATGCCATTTAGCGTTCGCTAACAGGTTTCCCCCAGCCTTCTGAGTATAAAAAGTGGAATTTCTTCCCGAAAATCCCCAAAACATGATCCCAAGCAGGAAAAACGTAGTTTTTAATCAAAACACAATGGAGATCGTCACCCTGCCGGTTACTTGAACTCTTCCGAGCTTCAAGCCAGCGGACCACCACACCACAAGCCGCCGCCGGTACCGCCGTGGACGCCGTTACTTCACCGGGACGTCGGCTGCCGTCCGGAGAGCAACACGCCGCGGAGAAAATGGTGGTGGTAGTGGTGGAAGTTGGGGGGGGGGGGGGGGGGGGGGGTTGATGGAGTGGAGGGAGAGGAAAGGAAGGAGAAGGGGTAGGGAGAGCGAAGAGATCGGAGAGAGAAGAAAATGAGAGAAATGAGGGAAAGGAGGGAGGGTTCTAGGGTTTAAACCGAACCTAGCTAAAACGTGTCGTCCAATACCGACGCCATTCAAGTGATAAGACCAAGGCCGTACTCTCGCGGCCCGAAACTGGCCCACGTGGCACTGACGTGACACACTCTAAACGCGTCCCCCTAACAGGACACCGTTTAAGCCGCATCGAGCAAGCTCGATGAGATAAAGAACCAATGCCCCCAGCCCCACAAGGGCCCATATCAAGGAGTCTGACACCGAAATTGACCCAATAACTGGATCCGAAACCTCAATCCTTACAGTGGGTCTGAAGCTGGTAGACTAAATATGGAGTGTTTTATGGAGGTAATGATGGTCACGATGACTAGATATCAAACTTGAGACCCTAGTGAGAGTTCTAATACTCGGGGAGGGCCTTCAGCTGCTCGGGAGAGATTCCTGAAGCTAAAGCTGCCTCATTTTACCGGTCGTCCCAACCCTGATGAGGCCGTTCATTGGCTGAAGGAGGTAGAGAAGACTTTCGATACCATGGATTGTGCGGCAGTTGAGAGGACTCCGTTGGCTACATTCATGTTGAAGGATGATGCCTATGACTGGTGGACGACTTTGAAGAGCTTGTCTTATGCAGATAGGAATCTCAGGGAGATTCCATGGGAAACGTTTGTGAAGGAGTTCTATGCGCAGTACTTCCTTAGGCATGTCCAGAAGGCCAAGGAGAGGGAATTTATGGAGTTGACCCAAGGGAGAATGATAGAGCTCGAATACCAGATGAAATTTGTTTCGCTTGGGAGGTTTGTGCCCTTTATTTCAGGAGACGAAGAGCGTCAGACTGAAAGGTTTGTGGATGGACTGAGGTACAACTTGAGGAGTTTTGTGGCGTCCCACTATTGTACGGACTTGGCTTCGGCAGTTAAGTGTGCCACAACGGTAGAGGCACAGCATGATCAGTCGGCTCGGGAGAGGGGACTGGTTACTCAAGGGCCGACTTATGGCAAGGGAAAGACATCAGCAGCACCTCCTTCGTCTTGATCGGGATCTTCTTCACTAGGTTCCAGATTAAGGAGGTTCTTTCAAGGTGGTGGCGGCAGCAATGGCAACAATGGTAATAGCAGACCCAGGCAGAGATAGCAGAGTCAGTCGGTGTCTAGTGCACAGCAGGAGGCAGCTCAGAGACCTCTTGCAGTTTGTCATCATTGTGGTGGTACTCACGGTGGGACTCAGTATCCTGCATTTTTTGGGAGATGTTATACTTGTGGTCAGTAGGGCCATTTAGCTAGGTATTGCCCGCAGGGGCATGGTCAGGGGCAGGGACTGGGTGATCAGAAGAAGCCGAGGACCCAGGGGAGAGTTCTTGCTATCACCAGGAAGGAGGCTCGTGCATCCAACTTGGTGGAAGGTACACTTTCTGATAAAGAACCTATGCCCCCAACCCCACAAGGGCTCAAATCAAGGGGTCCGACACCGAAACTGACCCAATAACTGAATCCAAAACCTCAATCCTTACATTCTCCCCCCGTTAAAAGAATTTCGTCTCCGAAATCACCGCAACAAAACTAGTACCAATAATAAAATTGCATAGGTAAAAAGGAGAACTCACGAGAAGAGATAAGGAAACTGATCTCGCATCTCATCCTCTCGCTCCCAGGTCGCCCCTCCGGAGCGATGCTGCCAAATTACCTTAACCAGAAGAACAACCTTGTTCTGAAGGACCTGCTCCCTGCGATCCTCAATACGCACTGGAAATTCCGGAAAAGACAAGTCCTCGGCGACTTCTAATTCCGAAAAGTCCAAGACATGAGATGCATCATGAACATACTTCCTTAGCAAAGAAACATGGAACACATCGTGCACTCCAGCAAGACTGGGTGGCAAGGCTAGCTGATACGCCGTTTCCCCAATTCGAGCAAGAATGGGAAAGGGCCCAATATATCGCAGACTGAGCTTACCTCGCTTCCCGAATCTCATCACACCTTTGGAGGGTGAGACTCGGAGAAACATGTGGTCCCCAACCTCAAACTCAAGCGGTCTCCTACGGATATCTGCATAGCTCTTCAGCCTGTTCTGAGCTATAGTCAACCTCTGCTGCACTACTCTGGCAACCTCAGCACACTGTTGTACCAACTCTGGCCTTGCTATCTGCCTCTTGCCAATTTCAGACCAATTCACAGGAGATCGACACGGCCGCCCGTACAATGCCTCAAATGGCGCCATGCTGATACTAGAATGATAACTGTTGTTGTAAGCAAACTCCACTGTAGACAAGTGTTGCTCCCAAAAACCTCCCCAATCTAGGCAACATACTCTGAGCATATCCTCTAGTGTCTGAATGGTTCTCTCAAACTGCCCATCAGTCTCGGGATGGTAAGCCGAGCTAAGGGCTAACTGTGTACCCAAGGCCTTCTGAAAACTCCTCCAGAACCTAGAAGTAAATCTCGAATCCTGATCTAACACGATGGACAAGGACACCCCATGCAGAGAGATGATTCGGTCCACAAACAACCTAGCCAACTTACCAACTGACCAGTCCTTCCTAATAGCTAGAAATTGCGCAGACTTGGTCAATCGATCAACAATTACCCAGATTGCATCCCTCCTGCTAGGTGACACGGGCAATCCCATCACAAAGTCCATAGTCACGTGTTCCCATTTCCACTCCGGGATCGGTAACGGCTGCAACAACCGTCCTAGTCTCTGGTGCTCTGCCTTAACCTGCTGACAAGTCAGGCACCTTGCCACATAATCAACCACGTTCTTCTTCATACCAGGCCACCAAAAGTGCCTCCTCAAATAATGATACATCTTAGTCGTTCCGAGATGCACTGCATATCTAGAATGGTGCGCCTAATCCAGGACATTCCTACGCACATCTTCCTCAGCTGGAACATAGAGTCTGCCTCTAAATCTGATCGTGCCATCATCCCACAACTCCACCTCTGATATCTGGAGAATCTGCGGTAGCTGTGCATCCGCCCTTTGAGCCTCGATCACTGCATGGTACACTGTTGGCCTCACAGTCAAGCTAGCCAACATGGCTCTATCAGCCACTCGAGGAATCTTAAAGGAAGATTCCACAACCTGCTCATATAATATCCATTCCTGAATCATAAGATGTGATACGACCGTCTTCCGACTTAAGGCGTCTAACACCATGTTTGCCTTGCCCGGATGATAAGAAAGGTCAAGATCATAATCCTTGATAAAGTCCATCCACCTGCGCTGCCTCAAGTTCAGATCCTTCTGCATGAATACATACTTCAGGCTCTTGTGATCAGTAAAAACCTGAAACTTTCTCCATATAAATAGTGCCGCCAGATCTTCAATGTAAATACTACAGCTGCCAACTCTAAGTCATGATTGGGATAGTTCTCCTCATGCTTCTTCAGCTGCCTAGAAGCATAGGCCACAACCTTACCATGCTGCATCAGAAACACACCCAAACCTCGAGGAGATGCATCAGAGTAAACCACGAATCCACCAGAAACAGATGGAAGCACAAGAATTGGAGCCGAAGTGAGACGAGTCTTCAACTCAGTGAAGCTCTGCTCACACTCCTCGGTCCACACAAAATGAACTCCCTTACGAGTCAATCTCGACAAGGGGGTCGCTATTAAAGAAAAATCATGAACAAACCGTTTGTAATATCCTGCTAATCCCAGGAAGCACCTGATCTCAGTCACAGTCGTTGGTCTGCCCCAGTCTATCACTGCCTCAATCTTGGCTGGATCTACAGTAATAACATCTCCAGAAATGACATATCCCAGGAAGTGCACCTTATCTAGCCAGAATTCACACTTGCTAAACTTGGCATAGAGTTGGTGCTCTCTCAGAACCTGCAACACCACCTGAAGATGCGTAGCATGCTCTTCTTCAGAAGGAGAATATACCAAAATATCATTTAAAAACACCACCACAAACTGATTCAGGTAGGCCTTGAAGACCCGGTTCATCAAATCCATAAAAGCTGCCGAAACATTAGTCAAGCCGAAAGGCATAACCAAAAACTCATAATGTCCGTACCGAGTCCTAAAAGCCGTCTTACTCACATCAACCTCACGGATCCTCATCTGGTAGTACCCTGACCTCAAGTCAATCTTCGAGAATACCTTGGCAGACTGCAACTAATCCATCAAATCATCAATTCTCGGAAGTGGGTACTTGTTCTTTACTGTTACCTAGTTCAGCTGTCTATAATCAATGCACAACTTCAGAGAACCATCATTCTTCCTAACAAACCGAACTGGAGCACCCTACGGAGAAGTACTGGGACGGATAAAATCCTTATCCAGCAATTCCTGCAACTGCACCTTCAACTCAACGAGTTCAGCTGGAGCCATCCGATATGGGGCCTTAGACAAGGACGTCGTACCTGGTGCAAGCTCAATAGTGAACTCAACCTCCCGCTGAGGAGGAAGGCCAGGCAACTCCTCAGGAAATACATCAACAAAGTCATAGTCTATAGGAACCTTCCATGGACTGGAGCCACTACTAATACTAGTTAGAACTACCAAGGCAAGGAAAGCCTCACAACCATCAACAAGTAGTCTCTGTGCCTTAAAAGCAGAAATAAGAATACCACGAGAAGAGAGCCTAATACCTTGGAAGTAGAAGGCCGGGATGCCTAGAACAGAGAAACGCACCATCTTCCTGTGGCAGTCCACCTTGGCATAATAAGCCTCCAACCAGTCCATGCCCAAGATGACATCAAAGTCACAAATGGCAAGCACAACTAACTGGGTAGGTAACTGATGACCCTCAATGGTCAAGGGAACCTCACTCAAACAGTTATAAGTAGACATGAAATCTCAAGAAGGAACCTCAACCATCACTCCATCAGATAACTTGTAAAGACTGAGGTTTCGGGTTCTGTATTCGGGTAGGATCCCCTGGTTTGGGCCCTGTAGGGGTCTTGAGATTTCTGACTGAATGGCGTCAGCACTGCTCGACGCCTTTCAAAAGGCGTCAGGGTGTGTAGACGCCATTTAGGTCTGTTGGTTGTTGCGCCACGTGGGCGGGTTTCGGGCCGCGAGAGTACGGCCCCGGTCACATCGTCTGAACGACGTCCAGGTTGGCCGACGCGATTCAGACTGTGACCACTGCGATGCCAGGGTGCGGCGCCAGAGCGTTGTCAGTACGGCCTGTCCTGTCGTCTGAACGGCGTCCACGGTGGGCGACGCGTTTCAGACCGCTGTCAGTATGGCCGTCCTGTCAGACTGATAGGCGTCTGCCTTGATCGACGCGTTTTAGCTGGATTCGGATTGACTCCGCGAGCCTCCCCTTCCTTCCCTCATTCTCGCCTTCACTCTCTCTCTCTTCGCCCTCTCCGCCCCCTCCGAGTCTCTTCTTCCCCTTCCCTTCCTCTTCTTCCTCTTCCAATCACTCCATAGCCTCCCTACCTCTCACCTCTACCTCCACCACCTCCTTCGCGGCGTTCCCTTCTCCGGACGGCGGCCGACGTCCCGGCGGAGTGGCGGCGTCCTCGAGGGTACCGGCGGCGGTTTGCGGTGCGGCGTACCGGTGGCGAGGAGCTTGGAGGAGTTCGAGAACCGGTAGGGGGACGAACCTTGCATGCGTTTACTCGTGTGTTCCTTGGCGTGATATGATGTGTTTGGGCTAGATTGAGCATGTTTAGGGGGGGTTTCCTTGTGGGAATGGTTGTGCTTGTGATCGTGGTTTCGTAGTATGCCTGTGATAGATGAATTCTTCTTCCTCCCCTTCTTGTTTTGGGGCTTTTCGGGGTGTTTGGGGGTTAAAGGAGAAACCCTCGGGTTGAACTAGGAAACTTGGTTTCTAGCGCTAAACGGCGTCGTGCCTGGTCGACGCTTTTCAGAAGGGCGTCAGGGCAGTACGACGCCTTTTAGGGCAGAAACCTCCCTGTTTGAGGTTTCCTGTGTTAGGGGTTCTGGCGCTAAATGACGTCATGAATGGACGACGCCTTTCAGAAGGGCGTCGGGCCATCATGACGCCATTTAGACAGGGAAATCACCCCGAGTGAGGGTCTGTAAATCTGGAATTTATGTGTGAATGGCGTCTGTGGACCTGGACGCGTTTTAGATAGGCGACTCCCTATGACGACGCGTTTCAGGAAATTATCTGACTGTTAAATAAACCTGTCTGAGGGACTTGAATGGCGTCGACCTCGGTCGACGCGATTCAAGACAGAGATGTGTGAATCCTGGTTTTATCATGTGTTTCACTGTGGGACGATTTCTAATGCATGCTTTACGTTGTATACTGAGACTGAGGACTCCTGTGTAAATGGAATCATGTTGTGTGTGTGTGTGCTTATGCGAATATGGAATCGGAATGAATGAGGTTTACGTTTGTCACCATGGACCGATGGGGACAGGGTCATGGTGTCTGTGAGCCGTACCGGTGGGAGAAGGGGTACATGTTGTGTTTTATCTTTGGCTGAGGGAAGCAGGATCACCTTGAGCCCGACGGGCCGGAGTAGCCGGTGTGCTATCCGAGGGGTCGCTGTTTGTCCTCAGCGGGTCGGGGTTTCCCTTGTTTGTCGTAACAGCTTCCGGCGCGTTTCTTGCTGTGGAGCTGGTTGTGGTACTGTTAGAGTTGGCTTACCCTTTAGCCACTGGGCCTGATGTGACCTTTGATCAAGGTTACGAGTGGTACCCTTAGCCCTTTGGCCTGACGCAGCCCGGGAGATTTGGGTTTGTGGGTAGTTCCTGTAGCTTCAGCTTGACGGGGGTTCGCCGGTCCCCAAGGCCCTCCTGAAGCGCTGAGGCCTAGCGTGGAGGCAATCCGGACGGTAGGACAGTAGTCTAGACTACTTGTGTGCACACGTAGCTGGCAGTGGCGGTACACTGGTTCCAGCTAGTCCTAGTTTGACTCACTGCCTCACCCTACAGTGCCCCGGAACACTGTAGGGGTGGACAGGCGTGAGCTGTGGTGGTAGTGTTGGGAGGCGACGTTTGACTTCGGTCGACAGTGTGGTCAGTAGCTTCGTGGACTTTGACTGTGAGACGTTACTCTGTGTTGGGTTCTTCGGGTTGCTTAGAATGGTTCTGCTACACTGCTTACCGTGCGTTTTATATCAGAGTTGGGTACTGTGTTTACTGCTTTACTTAATTGCCATATATTCCTGTTGTTACACTTGTGGGTGTGTGAGTGGGAGGCAGGGGATCGGATGATCCCTACTGAGCCCATTTCTGGTGTGGCTCACTCCCTGTGGTTTCAGGTGTGGACCTCGAGGTGAGCGGAAGCGTGGTGTCTTCTTGGTGTGCGGACCAGCAGCTGTCTCTGTTCCGGGGTATGCCCCGATGTTGTTGTACTTCCTTCTGCCTGTACTTATTTAATTGTTGGACATGTAATTATTGTTGGACTGTATACGGACATTGTTATTTTTCCTTCCTGCGCACTTGTTTACCTTGTAGTCCGTGAGATTGTTATATTTAGCCTTGCTTAGCGCTTACTCCTCCAGATGTGTTGTGTGAGATCCGGGTGTGAACCCGCAGTTAATGGGCCGACATCCATTTAGTGACCGGGTCTCCGGTCATAGGATGACGGGTCGTTACATAACTCATCAAGGGGTGCAGAAAGAATATCTACAAATTGCTCAGAAATAAAGGAATGTGGATGCGTATGTGGATGGTGGGGATCGGACGATCCCTACTGAGCCCTTTTCAATAAGACTCACCTCTGCGGTTTTCAGATGAGGGTTCTAGACAAGCATAGCGTGGAGGATTTTATCTCGAGTTGCGCGCCAACAACCACTATTCTGGGGTTTGCTTCGATCTAGTTGTTATTTTCCTTTCAGGCCTGTACACTTAATTATTTCTTTTCAGTTGGAATATGTAATTATTTGCTGAGTCGAGTCGAATTGTAATAATTTTTAATTCCTACACTTCCTTTACAATTCGATGTGATGTGGAATGTTTAACTTAGTTTATCATTTATTTCACAGACTTACCAAGATCCTGGCTTGGCTTCAGGTTTTAATGATTCGGTACCCATTTAGTAATCGGATCCCCGATTATAGGGTGGCGGGTCGTTACAATTGGTATAAGAGCATTCGGTCTAGCAAATGGATGAATAACTAGGTTAAATACTGTAATCTCGGCAAATAATTACATTATCCCGTACAGGCATGGCGGTAGTGTAGGTTTTGAGTTCTAATTAGAAATTTTAGATTGTTATGACTGTAGGCGATTAAATGGCTCCTACGAAGAGAGTGCTAGTTATTAGGGAACAGGGAGATGTTCCTAGTTGGTCTGAAGCTGGTAGACCGAATATGAAGCGTTTTATGGAGGTTATGATGGACACGATGACTAGATATCAGACTCGAGACCCTAGTGAGAGTTCTAGTACTCGGGGAGGGCCTTCAGCTGCTTTAGAGAGATTCCTAAAGCTGAAGTTGCCTCATTTTATCGGTCGTCCCAACCCTGATGAGGTCGTTCATTGGCTGAAGGAGCTAGAGAAGACTTTCTATACCATGGATTGTGCGGCAGTTAAGAGGACTCCGTTGGCTACCGTTATACTGAAAGATGATGCCTATGACTGGTGGACGACTTTGAAGAGCTTGTCTTATGCAAATAGGAATCTCAGGGAGATTCCATGGGAAACGTTTGTGAAGGAGTTCTATGCGCAGTACTTCCCTAGGCATGTCTAGAAGGCCAAGGAGAGGGAATTTATGGAGTTGACTCAAGGGAGCATGACAGTGCTCGAATACCAGATGAAATTTGTTTCGCTTAGGAGGTCTGTGCCCTTTATTTCAGGAGATGAAGAGTGTCAGGTAGAAAGGTTTGTGGATGGACTGAGGTACAACTTGAGGAATTTTGTGGTGTCCCACTATTGTATAGACTTGGCTTCGGCGATTAAGTGTGCCGCAACGGTAGAGGCACAGCGATTAAGTGTGCCGCAACGGTAGAGGCACAATATGATCAGTCGGCTCAGGAGAGGGGACTGGTTACTCAGGGGTCGGCTTATGGCAAGGGGAAGACAACAGCAACAGCAGCAACTCCTTCGTCTAGATCAGGATCGTCTTTACTCGGCTCTAGATTCATGAGGTTCTGTCGAGGCGGTGGCGACAGCAGTGGTAGTAGCAGACCCGAGCAGACCCAGTAGAGTCAGTCAGTACCCAGCACACAGCAGGGGGCAGCGCAAAGAATGCCAGAGGCTTGTCGTCATTGTAGTGGTACTCATGGTGGGACTCAGTGTCCCGCATTCATTGGGAGGTGTTATACTTATGGCCAGCATGGCCATTTGGCGAGGTATTGCCCACAGGGGCAGGGACCAGGAGATCAGAAGAAGACGAGGACCCAGGGGAGAGTTCTCACTATCACCAGGAAGGAGGCTCGCGCGTCTAACCTGGTGGAAGGTACACTTTCTATCCTTGGAAATTTCGTGCATGTGTTGATTGATTCGGGTGCTTCTCATTCCTTTATTTCTGAGCAGTTCGTAGATGTTCTTTCTGCACCCGTTGATGAGTTATCTGATAGATTGATGGTTGAGGTTCCTTCTAGGGATTTCATGTTGACTTATAACTGTATGAGTGAGGTTCCCTTGACTATTGAGGTCATCAGTTACCTATCTAGTTAGTTGTGCTTGCCATTCGTGACTTTGATGTCATCTTGGGCATAGACTGGTTGGAGGTTTATTATGCCGAGGTGGACTGCCACAGGAAGAGGGTGCGCTTCTCCATCCCGAACATCCCGGCCTTCTACTTCCAAGGTATTAGGCTCTCTTCTTGTGGTATTCTTATTTCTGCTTTTAAGGCCCAAAGGTTACTTGTTGATGGCTGTGAGGCTTTCCTTGCCTCAGTAGTTGTAGCTAGTGTTAGCAGTGGTTCCAGTCCTGGGGAGGTGCCAGTAGTCTGTGACTTTGCTGATGTGTTCCCTAAGGAGTTACCTGGCCTTCTTCCTCAATGGGAGGTTGAGTTCACTATTGAGCTTGCACCAGGTACGGCACCCTTGTCTAAGGCTCTGTATCGGATGGCTCCGACCGAACTTGCTGAGTTAAAGGCACAATTGCAGGAATTGCTAGATAAGGGTTTTATCCGTCACAACACTTCTTCGTGGGGTGATCCAGTTCTGTTTGTTAGAAAGAAGGATGGTTCTATGAGGTTGTTCATTGATTATAGACAACAGAACCAGGTAACCGTAAAGAATAAGTACCCAATTCCGAGAATCGATGATCTAATGGATCAGTTGTAGTCTGCCAAAGTATTCTCGAAAATTGACCTAAGGTCAGGGTATTACCTGATGAGGATCCAT
The DNA here is from genome assembly GCA_030544215.1 of Zantedeschia hybrid cultivar. Classification (NCBI taxonomy): domain Eukaryota; kingdom Viridiplantae; phylum Streptophyta; class Magnoliopsida; order Alismatales; family Araceae; genus Zantedeschia; species Zantedeschia hybrid cultivar. The sequence goes on from JARZZO010000003.1 coordinate 46,187,848, forward strand.
GAGGTTGATGTGAGTAAGATGGCTTTTAGGACTCGGTACAGACATTATGAGTTTTTGGTTATGCCTTTCGGCTTGACCAATGCTCCGGTGGCTTTTATGGATTTGATGAATCGGATCTTCAGGGCCTATCTAAATCAGTCTGTGGTGGTGTTTCTAGATGATATTATGGTGTATTCTTCTTCTGAGGAAGAGCATGCCATGCATCTTCAGGTGGTGTTGCAAGTTTTGAGAGAGCACCAACTCTATGCCATGTTTAGCAAGTGTGAATTCTGGCTAGATAAGGTGCACTTCTTGGGGCATGTCATTTATGGAGATGGCATTGCAGTGGATCCAGCCAAGATTGAGGCAGTGATGGACTGGGGCAGACCGATGACAGTAAACAAGATCAGGAGCTTCCTGGGGTTAGTAGGATATTACAGGCGGTTTGTCCAAGATTTTTCTTCAATAGCGACCCCTTTGTCGAGGTTGACTCGTAAGGGAGTTCGTTTTGTGTGGACCGAGGAATGTGAATGGAGCTTTGCTGAGTTTAAGACTCGTCTCACTTCAGCTCCAGTTCTAGTGCTTCCATCTGGTTCTGGTGGATTCGTGGTTTACTCCGATGCATCTCGACGAGGTTTCGGTGCAGTTCTAATGCAGCATGGTTAGGTTGTGGCCTATGCTTCTAGGCAGCTGAAGAAGCATGAGGAGAACTACCCCACTAATGACTTGGAGTTGGCGGCTGTGGTATTTGCACTAAAGATTTGGTGGCACTATTTATATGGAGAGAAGTTTTAGGTCTTCACTAATCATAAGAGCTTGAAGTATGTATTCACGCAGAAGGATCTAAACTTGAGGCAGCGCAGGTGGATGGAGTTCATGAAGGACTATGATCTTGACCTCTATTACCATCTGGGCAAGGTGAACATGGTGGCGGGCGCCTTGAGTCGGAAGACGATCATGTCATATCTTATGATACAGGAATGGAGGTTATAGGAACAGGTTGTGGAATCTTCCTTTAGGATTCCCTGAGGCTGATAGAGCTGTGTTGGCCAGCTTGACTGTGAGGCTAGCGGTGTACCATTCTATGATCGAGGCTCAATAGGAAAATGCAGAGTTACTACAAGTTCTCCAGATATCAGAGGTAGAGTTATGGGATGACGGCACGGTCAGATTTAGAGGCAGACTCTATCTTCCAGCAGAGAAAGAAGTGCGCAAGAATGTCCTAAATGAAGCGCATCGTTCTAGATATGTAGTGCATCCCGGAACGACTGAGATGTATCATTGTTTGAGAAGGCACTTTTGGTTGCCCGACATGAAGAAGGACGTAGCTGATTATGTGGCAAGGTGCCTGACTTGTCAACAGGTTAAGGCAAAACATCAGAGACCAGGAGAGTTGTTGCAGCCATTACCGATCCCAGAATAGAAATGGGAGCATGTGACTATGGACTTTGTGATGGGACTGCCCGTGTCACCCGGCAAGAGAGACACGATCTGGGTCATTGTTGATCGATTGACCAAGTCAGCTCACTTTCTAGTCATTAGGAAGGATTCGTCAGTCGGTAAGTTGGCTAGGTTGTTTATGGACCGGATCATCACTCTGCATGGGGTGCCCTTGTTCATAGTGTCAGATCGGGATCCAAGGTTTACTTCTATATTCCGGAGGAGTTTTCAGAAGCCCTTTGGCACGCAGTTAGCCTTCAGCTCGGCTTACCACCCCGAGACTGATGGGCAGTCGGAGAGGACCATTCAGACCTTCGAGGGTATGTTGAGGGCTTGTTGCCTCGATTGGGGAGGTTCTTGGGAGCAGCATTTATCCACAGTTGAGTTTGCTTACAACAACAGTTATCATTCTAGTATCGGCATGGCGCCATATGAGGCATTGTACAGCAGGCCGTGTCGATCCCCTGTGAACTGGTCAGAGATTGGTGAGAGGCAGATAGTGTAGACACGCTAATTTTGACATCATTTTGAGTAAATTTCATATCATATATCAATGCCTCAGAATGGTCTGATATTTAATCATCGGTTAATTTTTATTGATCCTTTTGAGTTAATTATCTAAATAGTGTCAGGTCAAACATACATAATTTAAGTTAATTAATTAAATTGATTTTAACTCAAATTTCAGTTAAAATATGAAGAAATCTAAAAGACGTTGACCTGTGTAGACGCCATTTAGAGTTTATACCTATTTTGATGTTTAAATTTGAATTTTAATTAATTGATTAATTAGCTAAAAGACGTCTTTAAGGCACGGCGCCATTTAGGTTTCCTAAGTTATTTCTACCTCTTTTCCAAATGTTTATCATTATCTTAATCAGTCTTAAAGGCGTCTCTCTTGGGCGACGCGTTTTAGATAATTACAGATAAAGATAAACTTTTCCCGGATGTTTATCCTTATCTTAATCAGTCTGAAAGGCGTCTTCCATGGGCGACGCGTTTTAGACTAATTACAGATAATGATGAATTAATCTGTGTTTATCTGTTTGTTAAGATAGATAAACTTCAAAAATTTCCCCATGTAAATCTGCGGATGCAAAGAAGTCTATAAAGCCCAGCCTCTTAGACGAGTAAAGAACAACCAGAACCTATTTCTGTGACTTAAAAAGCGTCGTGGAACAAGGACGCATTTTAGATGGGTAAAGAGCGTCGGCTCGACACGACGCGTTTCAAACTTTATGTCATTTACCCGAAATTCCATATTTTGATGCTTAATTGAACACTTGCTTAAAGTTACTGATGAATTTTGAGTGCAGGAAATTCAAGAAAACTCAAATGAAGCTGGAAAATATCAAGAAGATCCCACCGTGGGAGTTTATGAGTCCCAACCGTAGCTAAAAAGACGGTTATCTCTATCCCTTGTACTATTTAATGTAATTAATTTGCATCATCATTACTATATGTTAAATATTTATTAGATTGTATTAAGGACCTTGTGGTTTTGATGAAACTGGAATTTGAGTTCCCCTACAAAAAAAACAATGATAATTCCAGAGAACTCTTAATCGCACGGATAGGCCGTTGGATTGTTAATTAGTAGGGATGATGGTTCCACTTTTGTAAAACAGTGTGTGGATAAATGAGCTTCGGCTTAGCATTGAATTACAAGAATTGGTATCTTGAATCATTAATGACAATTTAACAATATTATCCTTGATTAATTTATATTTTATTTGACTTTATATTTTTCTTTTTAGCCCAGCATGCATTATGTAGAACTTTGAAATCACTGTGATAAGAATTAATTATTGATTAAATTTCAGACCATTAATCAAATAATTCAAACATGATATGAAATATTCCATTCTGAATTGAGTATCTTGATTATCTTTGAGGTTCGCTTGAAGATATCCTTGGAGTTCTATCCTTTCTTGGACTCTTTATCCAATATTTCTTGTTTTTTTTTTAAGATCCATCATGGCTGCAGCACGTCCACATTGGCTGGCAAACGCTCCCCATGATGAAACCTACAGTGTCTACGACCTGGGGTACTTCCCACTCCGTGGAGGTTGATCGACCTTATTTCTTTGTCTACCTCATCTAGACAGGATTAATTCCATTGATCTCCTTGAGCTATCTTCATTGATGATTTTGAGAAAAAATTCATGATGTTAAGAGCGTGTCTCATCATACCTTGGCATCACCTTTTCAGTACATTCCACTTCATTTCACTCCCTTTCAAAGACGATGCCAAGGTGAGGCAGCTGTAGACACGCTAATTTTGACATCATTTTGAGTAAATTTCATATCATATAACAATGCCTCAGAATGGTCTGATATTTATTCATCAGTTAATTTTTATTGATCATTTTGAGTTAATTATCTAAATAGTGTCGGGTCAAACAGACATAATTAAGTTAATTAATTAAATTGATTTTAACTCAAATTTCAGTTAAAATATGAAGAAGTCTAAAAGACGTCGACCTGTGTAGACGCCATTTAGAGTTTATTCATATTTTGATGTTTAAATTTGAATTTAAATTAATTGATTAATTAGCTAACGGACGTCTTTAAGGCACAACGCCATTTAGGTTTCCTAAATTGTTTCTACCTCTTTTCCGGATGTTTATCCTTATCTTAATTAGTCTGAAAGGCGTCTCTCTTGGGCGACGCGTTTTAGATAATTACAGATAAAAATAAACTTTTCTCGGATGTTTATCCTTATCTTAATCAGTCTGAAAGGCGTTTTCCATGGGCGACGCGTTTTAGACTAATTACAAATAATGATGAATTAATCTGTGTTTATCTGTTTGTTAAGATGGATAAACTTCAAAAATTTCCCCGTGTAAATCCGTGGATGTAAAGAAGTCTATAAATACCCAGCCTCTTGGATGAGTGATAGTTAGTGATGTTGATGCAAGTGACAGTGATAGTGATTTTAGTAAGAGTGATAATTTGTGTGCGATTGAAGAAGGAGACGACGTCCAAACGCTGAGGTGCTGTTGCTTCCAAGAGTCGGCATCCTTCCTTCATCCATTCAAAATCCTGTCAAGACCAAGGCTTTCCAGGGGCCATCCACCTTAACTCTTAATTTAATTTCTGCATATTTCTCACATTTTTCATCCCATTAGTCTCACATTTTTTTATCACTCCATGCAACACACACACACTAGCATCATTTTCAAAACCTATTTGTAAAAGGGGTTTAAAAGACCATCCCAATAAGTGAGTTCACCTGCTTAGTTGCATGTTTAAAATTTCTTCTGGAATGGATACTACTTCTGTCTGAGTTCTCACCATTCTTTATTTCTTTCTATTTCCTGCAAGGTACAAAGGAGAATCAAGGGGAGGGAATCTACAGCGAACAACAAGGAATTTGGATGATCCCCAAAACTCAATAATCAAAGCAAGAACAAACATAGAAAGGGCTCTCTTTCTTCAGCCGGCTGAAGGAGGGGAACCAAGAACTCAACATCTCCCACGTCCAAACAGGTAGGCGATCAAATCTTTCTTTTGGAACTTTTTAGTTAAAAGTTTCTGGTGATCACATCACCTAGTTTCTTTTTAATAGGTTTATTTTTCACATAAATAACATAATTTTCATGATAATCACAAACTCAATTTAAGCACTCACAACTTTCTTGGCGATCACGGTGGGACTTGGTCTCGCCATCTTTTTAATTCTTTGTTCTTGCTGTTATCAATCGAGCACCCACGGTGCACCACCTGTGTCTCTCGACACGCCCTCACCGATCAGTGAGTCTTTAGTTTAGTTGTTATTCCTAAGTGCACCACGTGCACACCCCTGCGGCAAGATCTTGCCCTCCTCGTTGATTAGTTGAAAAGTTGTTTTTGTGATAGAAGATTGTGTGATTGATTGATATTTTAGTTGTTTATCTGATAAAGTCATCCTGTTAAAATTTGAAATTAAAAAAAAATTCGCATGAGCTGATTATTTATCGCTTTCATCCTGTTTGTGAGGGGGAATCGATCAAAAAATTCCTCCTGGAAAACTGAATCTGTGACTTGAAAAGCGTCCAGGAGCAGTGACTCATTTCAAACTGCGTCGCTTAACCCAAACGCCTTTCAAGTAATTTTTCTGCTGTCTGCTGCCTGAGCTTCTACGAAAAAAATAAGTTCTGTTTGAATAGCATCGACCAACAACGACGCGATTTAGGAAGTTTCTTATTTCTTCTTCAGTTCTCAGATTTTTGATCTGTGTGCTATTACCCATTATGTGTTAAGCATTAGAGGCCATCCAGGCTGCAGGTCATACGCACTGAGGCTAACACCCTCCTCTTCTTTGGAACACTCTTCTTGACGTCTTCAACTCTCTCTGATTGGGTCGGTCCCTCGATCAAACTAGAGTAGTTGGCGTTAAAGACCTCTGTAAGTCCCCAAAATCAAGGTATTCCTCCTTGATCATCGGGCTGGTTGTACCAATTGAAGTCCTAGTTAAATCTTCATAACGTTGTGAGAGAAAGTCATAGAATATAACGATGGACATTGAACTGAAACTAGGATCCTACCTCTTGACTGAATTTGTGATTTAATTGAATTCAAATAACCCAACAAGGAATCCTAAAATCACGTTAAACATCCACTTGTTTACTTAATCTTTGTACAACTTATTTGCCAATCTCTGAAAAAAAATCTAACATCATGCTACTTCGATCAGGTAGGGACTTGAGCATGGCTCCAGATGCCATAGTCAACTACGAGGGAGATGCTAATGCCCCTCGCGATTCTGATTACCATTTCGAAAGCGGGAGAGATGCTGATGCCTCCCGTAATTCTCTTCCCTGTCCAGTTCGATATGAGGGAAATGTCCCAACCCCTCTTCATTGCCCTCATGATCAATATTATGATCTTCCTCCGCATGTGCATGCGGTTCCTAACCCTATCTTCGAGGGAGACATGAACCAGAATGATCCCTCATCTTCTGATCCCTCGGATCTTGTAAATGCTTTGGGAGTTCTTGCCTCCCGTCTGGACCCTCAACAGTTCGAGGCGATCCAGTCCATTTTGAAGGGGAAGACACCCATGCAGTCTGCCGAGCCGAACCCTGCGGCTCCCCCTGCCATTCCTCAACAACCTCCTCATCCTCCTTCCTTCATTCATCAGGCCATGGAAGGCCTTCACGTTTCAGCTTCTCGGCCAACTGGGCCACAACTTTCCTCTTCTAGGGAACCGGTCAGACCGCTGACGCCTGCTTATCAAAATGCCCTCGGACATGGCGGAAGCTCTGCTGGACCTCCACTCTATTGTCCTCCTTACCCTACATACTCTAGGCAACAGGCCTATCAAGTACCTCCACCTCCCCCTCCTCCCCATGCTAATCCGACAACGCAAGCATTGCTGGCAAAGATGGAGCGCATGGATGAACAATTCAACAACCTCCAGAAGATGATGGGGGTCAAAGCTGCACCAGAGATCAATTTACGAAGTCTGCCAGTGTTCCACCTGCCACCCTCTGAGATGCCAGTGTGCCGAAAGTATAACGGTACTGGTAACCCCTTTACTCACTTGAAGGAGTTTATGTACGAGTCATCCTTCTGGCAAAACGACAAGAGGTCGTTGGCATTCTTGTTCAGGAGATCCTTAGAAGGACCAGCCCTCGAGTGGTTCTTTTCTTTGGAACCCTCCGAAGTAGAGGACTACGGTATCGTCTCAAGAAAATTCATTCAACGATACCAGGACAGAGTCGCCCCCTCTTGTCCATTAATGACCTAATAGCAGAGAAGATGAAGCCCGACGAGGAGTTCGTTAGTTTTGTCAACAGATGGAGGGGCTTGGCCGAGAAAGTGAAAGATCACTTGTCTGAGTCGGAGCAAGTAAAGATGCTGATTTCCAATGCTACGCCTCAGTTCAAATTAGTCCTCTCCCTGAACAATCTAACCAGCATGGCAGAGCTCTATGAAAGAGTGCGGTACTGTCAGAATGCTTTCAAGGATGCTACGTTCTCTAGCGTCTTTGATCCTCACCGACCTAGAAGTCCTCCACCTCGGAAGCCTGCAGTGCCTAATTCCTCTAGTACAGGTCCAACTACTGAGGGCACGCTCTCTCATGAGCAGGTTAGCAGTATGAACAATAACCAGCCCCAATTTGTGAGGAGTCAACAGCAACAGTACCAACGGCCACAACAGCCAAACCAGCAGGGTTACAGGCAACAGCAGCCAAACCCCCAGTATCAACAACCCCAGTTTCAGCGGCCCCAGCAGCCGAACCAGCAACAGCAACAACAACAGCCATAGCAGCCGCTGCAACGACAGTTATAGTACCAGCCTCCGCCACAACAGTATCAGCAACAGTAGGAGTACCAGCCGCGCGCACCGCCGGCGTATCACAATGTCCCTCCTCCTGCTGACTACAACCAGCAGAGAAGACCCCCAGGCCCGAAGAGGGCAGAATATCCAATCCTCCCAGAGTCCTTGACGGACATTTTCAGTGCTTTAATGGCAGCCAATGCCTTAGTCCTGCCAAGATAAAGGGCAATCTGGCCCCAAAATGCCGATACTTCAAGGTATTGCTATTTCCATAGGCAACCTGGACATACCATAGACACCTGCTTCCAATTCAGAGATTATATTCATGACTTCAACGAGCAAGGCAGCATTGACTGGGAAAAGATGAAAAAATACATATCTGCCTTAAAGGCAAGAAGACCACAACAGCAGCAGCAGCAGCAGCAAGCAAGAGTGCCGGCGCAAGCAGCGGCACCACCGAACATGGGCATAGTGCAGAACCCGCTTCCGGAGCACCAAAACCAGAACCAAGTTGCCCATATTCTAACAAATAGCCGGTCAGAGGCTAATCGCGGGCAACAGTGGAGGATAGAGGACTCTTCCTCTATTTATTCAATGGATCACACTTCGAGTACCGCATAACAACCACCATGCCGCACCATCCACATACTCAGACCACAGCCCATTACCATTACCCCTATACCAACACCCGCATATCACTCACCCGCACCCACTAACCCATTACCACCACCCGCTTTCCTCAAACCCATTGCACCCCATACCACTACGCCTCGATTAAATAACCCCCCTCAAGCCAACTACGCACCCCTTATGCCATCCAGACCGCTACTCTGCGTACCATTCCCTGGCCTTCCACGAAGAGGTGGAAGGCGGCCCGGTTGGTCTTCGAAGGGTGGTGGAAGGCAAGGGGTGGCCTTCGAAGGGCGGTGGAAGGCAAGGGGTGGCCTTAGAAGGGCGGTGGAAGGCAAACAGGTTGGCCTTCGAAGGATGGTGGAAGGCGGCCCGGTTGGCCTTCGAAGGGTGGTGGAAGGCAAGGGGTGGCCTTCGAAGGGCTGTGGAAGGCGGACAGGTTGGCCTTCGAAGGATGGTGGAAGACGAACAGGTTGGCCTTCGAAGGATAGTGGAAGGCGGACAGGTTGGCCTTCGAAGGATGGTGGAAGGCGGGCTGGTTGGCCTTCCACGAAAAGGTGGTGAAAAGTTAAAAGGGTGGCCAAAAGGTAGAAGGCAAGGTAGTTGGCCTTCCAAGGGTGGTGGAAGGCGGCCTGGTTGACCTTATACGGATGGTGGAAGGCAAGGGGTGGCCTTCCAAGGATGGTGGAAGGCGGTCCAGTTGGCCTTCCACGGGTGCGAGGAAGCGGAGATTGGTTAATGGGCCTGATTATTTAGTGGGTTGAGTTATGTGAGAAAATCTGATGGGCTAAATGAGATGGATAAGGTGATGGGGGTTTATGACCAGAAAGGGGGCCAAAATTGGTATCTACAAATGCCCCTCCGGGACACCTGTTTTGCAGTGGAGTGGAGCGGAATGATAAATAGGTGTCCCGGAAATCGAACCTGATTTTGGACAGCCCGAAGAAGGAATGAGCTATATCCAAGGATGATATGCGAATGTGGTAAATGAATGAGAGTTGGCTATTTGGATTGCAAGGGTGATTAAGAAGGGGAACAAAATTCAAACTAGAGAATCACAACCCGTGGGACCCTCGGGTGTTGGAACCGCGAGGCCTTGGCGCACCAGGATGCAACAATCTGGCCCAAGGGGATCTCAAGCATGAAAGATGAAGGAGTGTGACTTGAAAAGGTCTCGACACAACGGGCGCGCGGTGGCCTGGCGCATCACATGATCGCCAAGTGAAAGAATCTCAAGCATACGAACTAGAAAAGGATAAGGTCTTGCAATTCAAAAGGGCTAACAGACAAACAATTGCCAGACTAACAAATCAACAATGGGTTAAGCAGAGTGATAAATTATGGTCATTGCCCCTAGGGCGAGGATGGATGCTTATGCAAATGCATGCTGGTTTAAAAATTAGAAAACAAATTCCTAATGCAAACATGAGGGATTTATTGGCCAATCGAATAACTTGGAGAATATAGACTCCTCATTGTTTTGTTTAAAGAGGAACTCAGAGTCTATACGCCCAAAGTTATTAGCCTCCTGTATCTTCAATCCTACTTGCTTCAGATTCCCTGCAGCTGCAAGAACGCACATCAGAAAATGTAAATAATCAATGATCCACAATATCTTAATGACAAGCTGCAATGAAACAAGGGACAAAGGTCCCTGTCGAGTCGAAGCCAGCACGGAAGATATGGCCATTCTCAAAGTAGAATGCCAATCCGGCTGCTTTTGACTTCGACTCAACAGCAAAAGTGTCCACCTTTTGGATATAGAATCTTTTCCCTGTATGCACAATAATGAGGGGAAAATAGTTAGTAGTATCTGTTTTCGGCCCCTTGCCCAAAAAAGAGCAACTACCTTTTCCCTAGCCTTCGCATAGGGTCAAGGGGCCGTGTCCTACTAACCAGACAAAAGGAAGAGTATTGAAACTGATGCGACAAGTAAATATGCAAATGCTGGTGGATATTAACAAGTTGGGTGTGTGATAAACGAAAACATGTTTTTGACTATGACCACCTAGTGACTGTCCAAACTTAGCCTGATTGAATGATGGAAGGGAAATGCACACTCAACTTCCCAGGTATCCTAAGCACACATCTAGATTGATTTGGGCCTCTAGACTCCTCAAACTAACCTTGACCGGCTAAGACTCATACAGATGACAATACCGTCATGCCATGCTTAGGCTCCCAGCTGCTTCCGACCACCAAGTTTGCCCAAAAATGTTTTCGAGGTAAATGATTTGTCCGACCTGAGTCTCTTTCCTCACAACCTAGAAGGTATAAGATGGAACACCTTGGAACCCCAACAGTCAACTGCGTGACGCTGACCCGGAATCAGACGTCGTCGCACCTATTGGTGACGCGCATGCATTGACCTAAGCCCGAAGTCTTCGAGAGTACTCATTGAGATTATAGCTAAGGAATTAGTTCACCAGAAACACTAACATTACTCTTCACCCATTTTGGACTCCTGTGATCATGTGAGCATATGATGATCTTTTAAAAAGCGAACCATTTTAAAATGATATTCAGTCTTTAGATAGCTATCTCGTGCTAAAACCTTAAGGGGGAAAAAGTGAAGAAATTTTGGAGACAAACCTCACAGGAGGATCGACAAAAACGTTAAAAGGGCGAGCTATGACAAAACGGACCCCTTTTGGACCTCCTAGATGCCCCTATTTTGACTTTTCAGGCCTTTGGTAGATTTCATGGCCAAGCACGGTCACGACCAAGCTTTTTTTTGTATGATTGCTTGAACCCCTTTTCTTTTTTTGTATTTTTTTTTTTTCGCTTTTGATATTTTTCGGGGTTATTTGATATTCCGTCTGCGGGGACACTGCCCTCTTCACGTGCTCTGGTCCTTTATATTTCATTTTTGGGCCCTTTTGAGGGGTTACATCTATCGGGTTGTTGAGGAAACGCAGTTTGCTGAGCTTGACTGTTTAAGGGCGTCAACTGTCCTAATTGGTCGAGGGAAGAAGAGCAAAGGTTGCAGTTGACAGTGTACTAAAGACCTCGAACTCATTTTGAAAAGGTTCTCTTTGAAAAAAACGTGTAGGTGTGTGCATCTCATGATGATCATAGGGATCCGTATGAAAGTAAAGTAGACACGTCCAAGGTTCTGGTAAATCGAATTCTTAACCAAACCTTAATGTTAACCCAATCTATCATGCAACTAGACCTAGACAGGGGGTTACGTGGCAGTCACCAGATAGTTGGATTTTGTGTTTTTTCTAACTTTTTGTGATTTTCATTGAAGTATGCACATATTTACAAATATTTTTGCTACTTTTTGGAATATTCAATTTTTTTTGAGATTTTGAAAAAATATATATATATATATATATATATTTTTGCATTTAAAGGGTAGAATTTTTTTAGATAGACTCCTATCCAAAGAAAAATAGTTTTCAAATATTTACACTTATTTGCTAACTCTTGAACTAGAAATGAAAGAACTTACTTACCTCTACAACTCTTAGATAAAGAGGAAGCTATCCAATCCCTAAGCGATAATGCACAAGACACTGAAAGTGAGTCAAACATGTTGCGAAGGTGGGTCCTTGAGATAGAGACCAAATGGCAGAATTGTCCCAGTATGTTGGCTCCTCATTGGTGGTTTTATACCCTCCGATATGGGAGTGGGACTTTTTCTCTTCTTGGGGGTCGTAGTCTCCAAGCATAAAACACTTAGGGGAATGTGCTACGACCGGTGATAGGAGCTTGAGAAGGGAAGGTGTGTGGAATAGGAAGGGAATGAGAGCGGTGGGTACCGGCTCATCCCTCGCTAAGGAGGTTCGTTCCAGTAGGTTGGTTGGTTCATAGAACAGCAGCCGTGTACCAAACTCTTCCTCATCTTCTCTTCGAACTTCATTGATTGTTTCTTTCAACTTATCCTCAAGATAGTGTATCTTGAGTACCTCTTGATCTTCCTTCACAAAGTGATCCAAAAGAGTCCATTTTCTTGATCCCTCAGTTCGTTTGGTTAATAGGTAACAAAATCTGAATCTCCCAATGGTCGGATTTTCAAAGATAGGCTCTCGAATTCTTTGCTCTTCCTTGCCTAACTCAGATCCCGAACTATATCCCATTTTGTCCACAAGCTGCCAACCTATACTAGGCCGGGGCTTGGCCTGAGAGTCAACTGATGAAAGGATGGGCTCTTTCCCTTTTCCAGAAGTGATCATGGATGGAATTTGTTTAGTCAAGATTGAGTCCAAAGACTCAACATAGGGGGTACTCTTCATTTTGACAATCTTCCCATTGTATGGGAATTTATAGCACTGATGATTAGTGGAGGGCACTCCCTGGGTTTGGTCCATCCAAGACCTTCCCAGAATGGCGTTGTATATAGGTTCGACATCAAGGATGTAGAATTCAAAGATCATGGTCACTGGGCCAATTTCCAGTTTCTCATTAGCTGGTCTTTGAGATTTGTCATAGGTTGAGACCATCATGGAAGTAGACTCAATCTTTTCTGGATCAATCCCTATTTTTTTGAAGGTCTTGAGTGGACAAACATTGATTGATGCGCCGGTATCCAACAGGGCGGAGTCCAATGAGTGACCCTTGAGTGTTGCAGTTAAGCATGAGGGAAGGGATTGGCATTCAGGGGGAGCTAGATCCTTATCTGTGAAGGATATCGTTGGTGTCTAGGTGACTGAGAGAATGGCATTTGTGACCCCCCTGATAGGAAGATCTTCATTGACTGTAATTCGCTGGAGGAATTTGAACAATGTCTCCCTATGTGTAGGAGATCTCCTAATCAACTCTAGGACCAAAATCTTGGCGGGAGTTTTCCCTAGATGTTGTAGGATGTCATACTTGGATTGAATAATCCTTCTAGACATATTTGAATTCTCTTGGGAGTCCAAGGGTTGACTTGTTGGGGGAATGATGCGATTTCTCAGTGTAACACCAATCGGACTGGGGTCTACTGCTTGATCTGACTTTAGTGGTTGAACTGGTGGTGAATTTATTAGGTAGAATTGGGTTGCTGGACCTGGCTTTGGTGTTGGACACAAGATGGATAGAGGAGGTTCTCTGATTGAAATTGAGGGAACTTGGACCGGAGTGACTGGGTTGATGATTGTTGGTTGTTCCCTAGGTCGTATCAAGACCAAAGGTTTGTCTTAGATAATAGGGGAGACTCCTTGCAACGGCTTTCTAGGTTTGGTCATCCTAGTGGGGCACTCACGCCATATCCCAACCTCTTCATACTCCCAGTACTGTCCTCTGCGATCGACATTTGGTTCCAGATTTTTGACAAGGGTGCTCACCCTTTCTAGAGAGCTAGATGGATCTTGAGCTACCTGATGAGAGGGCGGAGGGTCTTTGACTTTCAAGGTTTCAATAGCCTCTTTCATGTGCCCCCAATTGATCTTGCCTTCCTCATTCAAATCATATACCCAATCCTTGACAGTGAAGCAGTTATAAATTGTATGCCCCGACACTCTATGATACGGACAGTATCTGGATATATCAACATTGTAGGGGATGGCCTCATGCAGGGGTGGAAGCTGGATAGCATTGCAAGATAATAAGACATGGAAAATGTCTAATAGATATTCCGGCAAAGGCGGATACGAGGTACGTTTGGGCATAGGCCGACTGTAGCTAGTTGAAGGGGGAACTGCTGAATATGGTTTCTGATTGGATTGGTTGTCTGCTGGACATAGGATTGGGTGACCTCAAAGGCTGTCCCAAGGCACTCACCTGTTCATTGATTGTCACTCCCTCTACTAGTGGAGTTCGTGTAGTCCTCTTATTTCTATTCTGATTTTCAAAGAAGGATGGCAAAGTGGAACTCAAAATCTGAGATTGAACTATCCGAACTCGATTATAAAGTTGTGCGAATGTGTGAAATTCGCTCAGCATGAGAATAGCTCGAAGCTGCGGGGTAGCGTTATTGACCAGCATGGTGATAGCTTGAGATTCGGGGAGTGCCACTTCCGCCCTAGAGGCCATTGCCCTCCACCTGTTGGCAAAATACGTGAACTCCTCTTCAGGTTTCATCTTCTCCATCACAAGATCAAACAAGGTGGAAGGCATGGTTGTCATATGACTAAACTGAGTGATGAATTTTTCGGAGACCATATCAAAATTGATTTGGTCTGTGGCGGGCAAGGAAGAAAACTATCTTAAGGCCTCACCTTCTAAGGATTTCTGGAACAGATGGACAAGGAGGACTCTGTCGTAGAGCCATTGATGGGAATCCATGAGGAAACTTGATAGGTGGTAATGAGGGTCAGAGGTGCCATCATATTTCCTGTACTTGGGGGCTTTGAATCCTGGTGGAAAGTAGGCCGGAGGGAGCTTGCAATAGCTCAAGAGAGAGTGTGGTTGTTTTAGGGTAAGTTTCTCGGCCATGAGCTTACGCACATAGGTTTCAACCTTACTTTTGTTGATGAATTCCTCCTGCTTGGGAGGAGATGTAGTTTGAGAGACTGGAATCGGCATGACGGGTGGAGCAACTAGAGTAGGAGTTGGCTGGTTGATGCGAGTCTGAGCTCTGTTGGAAGATCTTTGGAAGTGAGTTCTCCGAGGAGTGGCATCTTGAGTTTTGCCACAAGAGGCCAACTGGATGAGTTGATCAGGGGTGTCCCGTGATAACACGGCAATAAGTTCCGGGTCCACACTTGGGTCTTGGAAGGTTTTGTTGGAGATTATAGGGTCACTTTCTAAAGAAGAAGATTCATCCGAACATCTTCTCCTAAGTTCCTCTCTAGATGTTTGGAACATGCCCACAAATGTTTGTTGTGGATCCTCTTCAATCTCGAATAGAGGGTTGTGTGTGACATTGTTACCAAACTCATCCATGCCATCATGAACAGTGTTAACATACATTCGGTTCATTATGAAACACAAATCTTAAGAGATTTTATATTTCATTTGAAAGGTTAACTGTGCATTATGAGTGTTGGTTTCTAACAAATCAAATTCAAACCCTTAACGACCCTGTACTTTTCTTTCAAAATCTGTTCCACCAAAGTTTAGTTAGGTGTCTTAGATTTTGAAAAAATTCTCTCAGTGACACCTATGGGTGAATGACTGTGAATGGAAAGGCTCAATTAATTCCTCACACAAACCCGGGATCCTATTAGGTGGTTTAGGTACAACCCGCTCGGCGGCCAAGTGGGAATCCCTGGCTCGCGGAGACTCACGGAGGTTCCCAACAGAATAAGACTAGTCACACCTGAGTGGGAATCCTCAGGTGGAGAGTCGAACACTGTGGGAGAGGTAACTAGGAGTGTGATGCCGGCTCTTCCTTAAAAACCCCCGCGGATAGTACCCTGGATTTAACTCACAGATCAACAAACAAGAGAACAGAAAACAAAAAACTGGAGCACGCAACAATTTAATGAACAAGTGAAAATTGGACGGCCAGAAGGCCAGCCGCCTAAGGGCTTGAACGGCAAGACCTGTGGCCGTCCTGGAGCCTGGATGGCCAGCTACTTGGCCGTCCTAGAGCCTGGACGGCCAGGCAGTTGACCGTCCTGGAGTCTGGACGGCCAGCTACTTGGCTGTCCTACAACCTGGATGGCCAGGCAGTTGGCCGTCCTGGAGTCTAGACGGTCAAGTACTTGGCCGTCTTGGACTATGGACGGCCAGGTACTTGGCCGTCCGGGAGTCTGGGCGGCCAAGTGCTTGGCCGTTCGGGACTCTGGGCGGCCAAGTGCTTGGCCGTCCGCGGGAGGTGCTCTTACCTTTTTTAAACTATCTTGCATGTGCGGCGAGCAAGAGAGTGTCCCACCGTGATCGCCAGAGGGCTGTAGGCACTCGGAACGTCCCCCTCCGCTGCTGCGGGCTTCGGGCGAGGGCTTCTCCGTTCGTCTTAGCACTGCGGAGACTTGGAAGGGTTAGAAATTAAGGTGTGTGATTGCCAGGAGCATTACCTTACGGTCCCTGTGCTCCGCAGGATGATGAAGTTGATCGCGTTCTGGTGGAGCGGGGATAGTGGGTTCCTCTTCTCTGCCTCCGGCCGGCCGAAGAGGGAGAGCTCGGTAGTCCGCGCGCAGAATCTGGTAAGAGCCCCTAAGAAAAAAAAAGACAAAAGAAAGTAAAGAGAACCCGATTAGGACTGTGACATATAAAATCTATTCATGCAAATATGTAAATAAACTAAAATTGAAAGGGGACGCACCGGATGGGTGTTTTGGGAGGGAAGGTGACCATATGTTATGGCTACCCACCTCCCGTTTTTTTGTTTGAAACCTCTGGGGGTAAAGGGTGCTAAGTCATCCTAAGATGCATGCATGCAGATGGGGTGCTCGTGTGTGGTAATAGTGAAAAGTAAAAGTAATGTAGTAAAAAGAAAAGAGTAAGAGGAGAGGATGATGTTACGGAGTAGATAGAGAGCGGGAATGCAATGAAATGGAAAGGAGAAAAATAAGGAGAGAGTTAGGAAACAAGCCCATTTGGAATGCGGAGGATTCCTCTGCTTCCTTTGACTTATGGACTACCGAAGCTTTCAACCGCTTGGAGTTCTTCAGTCTCCAACCTCACAAACTGAAGCCTTTCCAGCCCCTGCCAACCCAACCCCACCTTAACCCCCTTTCTCGAGGGGACATGGAGGGTTTAAATAGGTGAAGGGAAAATAGGGGTCTAAATCCCCGTAAATCATCAAAGAACCAATTGGAAGCGGTCAAGAGTCGGAGGTTATGCGCGCGGCAGTCGCCGGAGTGGGGAGTGATCGGAGTAGTGGGGATGAGGGTGGCGAGTGGAGGAGATCATGGGAAGACGAGGTCAAGATAGAAGTTAGGGGAGTGGACGGCCAACTATCCTGCCTTCCAATCCCGTGGAAGGTCAGCTACCTGGCCTTCCACGAAGAGGTGGAAGGCGGCCCGGTTGGCCTTCGAAGGGTGGTGGAAGGCAAGGGGTGGCCTTCGAAGGGCGGTGTAAGGCAAGGGGTGGCCTTCGAAGGGCGGTGGAAGGCGGACAGGTTGTCCTTCGAAGGATGGTGGAAGGCGGCCCGATTGGCCTTTGAAGGGTGGTGGAAGGCAAGGGGTGGCCTTCGAAGGGCGGTGGAAGGCAAGGGGTGGCCTTCGAAGGGCGGTGGAAGGCAAGGGGTGGCCTTCGAAGGGCGATGGAAGACGAACAGGTTGGCCTTCGAAGGATAGTGGAAGGCGGACAGGTTGGCCTTCGAAGGATAGTGGAAGGCGGGCCGGTTAGCCATCCACGAAAAGGTGGTGAAAAGTGAAAAGGGTGGATAAAAGGTAGAAGGCAAGATAGTTGGCCTTCCAAGGGTGGTGGAAGGCGGCCTGGTTGGCCTTCCACGGATGGTGGAAGGCAAGGGGTGGCCTTCCAAGGATGGTGGAAGGCGGCCCAATTGGCCTTCCACGGGTGAGAGGAAGCGGAGATTGGTTAATGGGCCTGATTATTTAGTGGGTTGAATTATGTGAGAAAATCTGATGGACTAAATGAGATGGATAAGGTGATGGGGGTTTATGACCAGAAAGGGGGCCAAAATCGGTATCTACAATACTGTTGTATGATCCCCATAATCCTTTGGCCTTGGTACCACTTCCTTCATCTCATTCCCCTTCTATTCATCTTCATTCTTGTTTTATGTTAAACTCTTCTTTTATACAAAAAAAAAATGTCAATTTGGCAACAAATTCTTCTCAGATCCTTATTGAGGAAACCTCTTACTTCTCTGATTATACCTCATCGCGCGGGTCTTTCGGTCAAGATTCTCTTTTAGATCTACTATGTCCCTCCCTTCTGGAGGATTCTCCTGTATTTCCATCTATATCCCATGATTTTCATTCTGCTTCATCTTCATTAGGTCAGAATAAAGAGTCTAGTGAAGTTAGGGAGTCTAGCTCTAGGCAGGTTAGTCAGGTTAGGAAGTCTAGAAAGTCTAAGGGTAGATAGATTCCAGATAGATACCTCCAGGACTTAGCTGATAGGTGCCTTTCTTGCTCGTTGATCCCTCAGCTATTAGAAAATCCAATTCAGATGCCAGAAGACTGTATGGATGATGAATCAGTCAATGATGGATATGGGGTGTATGAGTTGATACATGAAAAAGACCCCATTGTTGAAGATGAGGAAGATGATGAGGACGCGGTTGAGGCATATGCCAGTGGAGTGAAAAGATTTGATGAACCCTCAGATACCGTAGAAGAGCCCACCAAAGAAATCAATCTAGGGACTGAAGACGGTTGTCCTCGTCAGCAAAAATCTTTCTGAAGAGGATGAGAAGGCAATGGTACAAGTTCTTAAGGATTATAAGGACACTTTCGCCTGGAGTTATGAGGATATACCGGGGTTAGACTCATTATTAGTGGAACACAGATTGACATTAAAGGATGGAGCTAGCCCGGTCAAGCAGAAGCTAAGGCGATTCCACCCGCAAACGGCTTTGAAGATGAAGGAAGAGGTTGATAAGTTACATAAAGCCAAATTCATTAGAGTTGTCCTCTATCCACAATGGGTGGCCAACATAGTCCCAGTTATGAAGAAAGATGGAAAGGTCAGGATTTGCATTGACTTCCGAGATTTGAACCGGGCGTGTCCTAAGGATGATTTTCCATTGCCTTATATTGATGTACTCATCGATAACACTGCTGGCTATGAGACTTTATCATTTATGGATGGATTTTCAGGATACAATCAGATTAAATTGGCAGAAGAAGATCAAGAAAAGACATCATTCACTACACCTTGGGGGACATATTGTTATGTCGTCATGCCATTTGGATTAAAGAATGTTGGAGCCACTTATCAGAGGGCTATGATGGCAATATTTCACGACATGATGCATATAGATCTAGAAGTGTATGTAGATGACTTGTTGGTGAAATTTAAGACTAAGGCTGAGCATGCCAAAGTTTTGGCAAGAGTATTAGAAAGGTCAAGGGAATATCAGTTAAAGATGAACCCCAAGAAATGTGTATTCGGGGTATCCTCAGGGAAATTACTTGGATTCATTGTCAGCAAACGGAGAATTGAGATTGATCCCAACAAGGCGAAGGCTATCAGAGAGATGCCACCTCCTAAGAACTTGAAAGAGTTAAGCGGATTAATCGGGAGGTTGCAATTTATTCGCCACTTTGTCTCCCAACACTTACAAAGGTGTAAGCCGTTCTACGAGCTTACCAAGCCGGGAGTCAAATTTGATTGGGACGATAAGTGTCAGGAGGCATTCGATGGATTAAAGAATTATCTGGCAAGTCCTCCTGTTTTGAGATCACCATCTCCAGGCAAACCATTGATACTTTACATTTCTGTCCTGGACGATGTAGTGGGGGCTGTCCTAGCACAAGAGGATGAAGAAGGAAAGGAGAGGGCAGCCTACTATCTCTCTAAACTTCTCAACCCCGCTGAACAGAGATATACAGCGATGGAGAAAACATGCGCAGCATTGGTCTGGGTTGTTCAGAAATTGAAGCATTATTTTCTAGCCCATGAAGTTCTCATCGCTAGGATGAATCCAATCAAGTTTCTTCTTGAGAAATCTGTCCTTACTGATAGGTTAGCACGATGGAAAAGCTTTCTATCTCAATTCGATATCACTTACATTCAGCAGAAAGCGATCAAAGGCTATGCCATAGCGGAACATCTCGCTCATCATCCCCTTCCTTGTTTTGATCCAGTTCGATCGAAGTTTCCGGATAAGGAACTGATATTTATAGACCAAATCAGAGATGATATGTGGACTCTGCATTTTGACAGAGCTCTGAATTCCCATGGAAAGGGTATTGGCATTGTTCTGTTATCACCTGAAGGTGTCACCATTCCACAAGCCTTTCAACTTGACTTTCCAGTCACGAACAATATAGCTGAATACGAGGCACTCCTTACTGGCCTCGAGGCTGCTCATTCCCATGGTGTTACCAAACTCAGGATTGTGGGTGATAACTAATTGATTCTTCGCCAAGTGTTAACCAAGTATCGAACTCTTGATCCCAAACTCAAGTCTTATCAAGAACTTACTTCTGCTTATTCAAAGCTTTTCACGAAATTGATCTTTGTCCATGTCCCTAGGAATCAGAACATCTTAGCTTACACTCTATCCTCACTTGCATCCTCTCTTGATTTTCCAATCAGCAGGCAATCTGAATCAATCATAGTTCATAGGCATCTTTCACCCGCCGTGAAAGACCCTTCATTCCTTAGAACTAAGGAGAAGCTGTTGAAGAAAGTCAGAGATGGAGATATCGTGGAAAAGAGAGAAATCATGTTGATGGAGCTGCTAGAAGAGATGGATGATGAACAGAAGCCATAGTACTATGAAATTGCCAAGTATTGTGAAGATCAATCATATCCTGAAGAAGCCACAACTGAGGAGAAAAGGGCTATCAGGAGAGTTGCTCAAAGATACACCATAGTTGGAGGAGCACTATACAAAACAGGTTTTGATGGAGTTCTTCTAAGATGTTTAGACGAAGATGAGCTTTGGAAGGTTATGGAAGGAGCTCATGCTGAAGTTTGTGGTGGCCATGTTAATGGACAGATGCTAGCAAAGAAAATCCTTAGACGAGGATTCTATTGGCCAACCATAGAAGGAGATTGTGTAGGATATGTCCATAGGTGTGTTAAGTGCCAACTTCACGCCGACAAAATTCATTCTCCTGCATCTTCACTCCATCCTGTTTCTTCCCCATGGCCTTTCTCCATGTGGGCTTTCGACATCATTGGACCCCTTGGTAATCCTGATTCCGGCATTAAGCAAAAGTCTTTCATCCTCACGGCAACGGAATACTTCACCAAGTGGGCAGAAGCTGAAGCATACACGGAAGTCAAAGCATCAACCGTCTGCAAGTTCATCATGAAGAACATCATCACTAGATTTGGAATTCCAAGCACCATCGTCATCGACAATGGACCGCAGTTCATGTCACAAGAATTGAAGGACCTCTGCAATAGGTATAAAATAGCATTGCATCATTCATCTCCTTATTATCCGCAAGGCAATGGTCAAGCAGAGGCAACTAACAAGACTTTGATAAAAATCATCAAAAAGACGTGCAAGTCCAATAAATTCACAGACTGGCTAGAAAAATTGGTTGAGGTTCTATGGGCCTACCGAACTTCAATCCACACGCCCACTGGGCAGACTCCTTATTCCTTAACATTTGGAATGGAGGCGGTAGTTCCATACGAGATCCTTATACCGTCATTAAGAGTACAATTGAACAAGGAATTTTCCATTGATGAACATCGTTCAGCACTCCATGTAACGACCCGTCATCCTATGACCGGAGACCCGGTCACTAAATGGATGTCGGCCCATTAACTACGGGTTCACACCCGGATCTCACACAACACGTCTGGAGGAGCAAGTGCTAAGCAAGATTAAATATGACAATCTCACGGACTACAAAGATAAGCAAGTGCACAGGAAGGAAAATAACAATGTCCGTATACAGTCCAACAATAATTACATGTCCAACAATTAAATAAGTACAGGCAGAAGGAAGTACAACAACATCAGGGCATACCCCGGAACTAAGACAGCTGCAGGTCCGCACACCAAGAAGACACCACGCTCCTGCTCGCCTCGAGGTCCACACCTGAAACCGCAGGGAGTGAGCCACACCAGAAATGGGCTCAGTAGGGATCATCCGATCCCCCGCCTCCCACTCACACACCCACAAGTGTAACAACAGGAATATATGGCAATTTAAGTAAAGTAGTAAACACAGCACCCAACTCTGATATGAAA
Source organism: Zantedeschia hybrid cultivar (assembly GCA_030544215.1). NCBI lineage: Eukaryota > Viridiplantae > Streptophyta > Magnoliopsida > Alismatales > Araceae > Zantedeschia > Zantedeschia hybrid cultivar. Next base: position 46,209,829 of record JARZZO010000003.1, read on the forward strand.
CGCACGGTAAGCAGTGTAACAAGAACCATTCTAAGTAACCCGAAGAACCCAACACGGAGTCACGACTCACAGTCAAAGTCCACGAACCGACTAAGCCACACTGTCGACCGAAGTCGAACGTCACCTCCCAACACTACCACCACTGCTCACGCCTGTCCACCCCTACAGCATTTCGGGGCACTGTAGGGTGAGGCAGTGAGCCAAACTAGGACTAGCTGGACTCAGTGTACCGCCACTGCCAGCTACGTGTGCACACAAGCAGTCTAGACTACTGTCCTACCACCGGATTGCCTCCACGCTAGGCCTCAGCGCTTCAGGAGGGCCCTGGGGACCGGCGAACCCCCGTCAAGCCGAAGCTACAGGAACTACCCACAAACCCAACTCTCCCGGGCTGCGTCAGGCCAAGGGCTATAGGTACCACTCGTAACCTTGATCAAAGGTCACATCAGGCCCACTGGCTAAAGGGTAAACCAACTCCCACCAGAAACACCACCAGCTCCACAGCGAGAAACACGCCGGAAGCTGTCACGACAACCAAGGAAAACCTCGACCCGCTGAGACCAAACAGCAACCCCTCGGATAGCACACCAGCTACTCCGGCCCGACGGGCTCAAGGTGGTTCTGCTTGTCTCAGCCAAGGGTAAAACACAACAAGCACCCCTCCTCACAGACACCATGGCCCTTCTCCCATCAGCCCATGGTGACAAACGTAAACCACAGTTAACCCGATCCACATTCGCATAACACAACCACACATATAACATGACTCCATTCACACAATAAACCTCAGTCTCAGTATATAGTTAAAGCACACACACACACACAGGTGATGTAATTCCACTCACGTAGAAGTCCCCGTCTCAGTATACAACCCAAAGCGTGCATTAGAATCATCCCACCGTGAAACATGCACGAAATCACAGCATTAAGCATTCCTGTCTTGAATCGCGTCGACCGAGGTCGACGCCATTCAAGACCCTTAGACAGGTTTATTAAAAGCCCGATTTATCCTTAAAACGCGTCCACCGTTGAAGTCGCCATTTAAAACGCGTCTGGGTGTCTCGACGCCATTCAACCCAGAAATCCAGATTTGCAGAACCCTTAAACGGGGGCATTTCCTGCCTAAATGGCGTCATGATGGCCCGACGTCCTTCTGAAAGGCGTCGTCCATCCATGACGTCATTTAGCGCAGAACCCCTAACTCAGGAAACCTCACACAGGGAGGTTTCTGGCCTAAAACGCGTCGTACTGACCCGACGTCTTTCGGTTCAACCCGAGGGCTTCACCCTTGAACCCCGGGCACCCCGAGAAAGCCCCAAAACCAAAAGGGAAGGAAGAGGAGCTCAACCACATAATCATGCTACGAATCCACGATCTTAAACACCGCTATTCCCACAAGGAAACCCCCCTAAACATGCTCAATCTAGCCCCACACACGCCACATCATGCTAAGAAGCAAACGAGCAACACGAGCAAGGTTTCGTCCCCCTACCGATTCTCGAACTCCGCCAAACTCCGTGCCGCCGTCCTGCCGCACCGCACACCGCCGCCGGTACCCTCGAGGACGCCGCCACTCCGCCGGGACGTCGGCCGCTGTCCGGAGAAGGGAACGCCGCGAAGGAGGTGGTGGAGGTAGAGGTGAGAGGCAAGGAGGCTATGGAGTGGTTGGAAGAGGAAGAAGAGGAAGAAAATCGCTGGAGACGGCGGAGAGGGTGAGGAGAGAGAGTGTGAAGGTGAGAATGAGGGAAAGAAGGGGAGGCTCGCGGGGTCAACCAGAATCCCGCTAAAACGCGTCGATCGAGGCAGACGCCAATCAGTCTGACAGGACGGCCGTACTGACACCGCTCTGAAACGCGTCGCCCACCGCGGACGCCGTTCAGACGACAAGACAGGCCGTACTGACAACGCTCTGGCGCCGTACCCTGACACCACAGGTGTCGCAGTCTGAAACGCGTCGACCGAGCTGGACGCCGTTCAGACAAATCTAACAGGGGCCGTACTCTCGCGGCCCGAAACCCGCACACGTGGCGCAACAACCAACAGACCCTAAATGGCGTCCACACAACCTGACGCCTTTTGAAAGGCGTCGAGCACTGTTGACGCCATTCAGCAGAAATCTCAAGACCCCTCCAGGGTCCAAACCAGGGGATCCGACCCGAACCCGACCCGAATTCAGAACCCGAAATCTCAGTCATTACAATCTCCCCCCCTTAAAAGAATTTCGTCCTCGAAATTTGCAACCGCTCAATGCTCAACTCGGCTAACCATCACACGCCGACACACACCGATCACAACAATCAATCTCACCAATCACACCCACAAGGCTCCACAAAATTAGCCAATCACATCACATCAAGCTAACTAAGATCCTCAATTCCGACAAAAGCTGATAGATCAAAATATCCACATACTAGCAAGGCCCAAATCACGAAACCGATTTCTCTACCATACCCAAATACATGCAAGTGCCACATCAGTTCACAACCACCTCAGAAAAAGATAAGACAAAAGTGCTCTCCTAGCACAACCTCTCGGGCCTCCACAAGGAGACACGACTCCAAACACACCTTGAGCACTCACTAACCGCTCGGTCCCTGACCTGCCTGGTTCTTCTGGGGACAATTTCTCAGAAAATGCCCCTTCTTGCCACAGCCAAAACACCCCTTAGTAACAATTGGACACGTCCAACTGCCATGATGACCACCACAATGGGCACAATGACCTGCTGCATCCCGCCTCGCTTCCTGCTGTCTGTTAGCCACAAACTGCATCTGATGTACCGAACCGTCTCTGCCCTCACCACAAGGCACCTCTTGGGACCTGAACTCGAAGGAACTCGGATTGCCTGATGAAAAGATCGTTGGTCTACTCCTGCCTTGCTGCTCCCCTCGTGCCGAACGCTCCAATTCTCTCGCCATCTGCTGGAATTGAGTCTCCACCGCTGCCACGCATCGTGCTGTTGACGCCAGATCCCTACAATGCTGAGGTACCACCATTGACCTCAGATCATAACGAAGTCCGTCCACAAATCTCTCTGTCCTCAGATCCTCACGCTCAGATATGTGAGGAGCAAACCTTCCAAGAGCCACAAACTTCGCCTGGTATTCTAAAACCGTCATGTCGTCCTGTACCAATTCCATAAACTCCATTGCCTTCGTCTTCTGAACGTGCCTCGAAAAGTACCGTCTGCTAAATTCTTTCACAAACATCTCACAAGGGATCTCTCTCAAGGACCTATCTGCAAACATCATTCCTCTAGTCGCGACCCACCACTCAAATGCATTGTCCTTCAATAAGTAAGTCGCCAACAAAGTCTTGTCATTCTCTGCACACTCAAGAACATCAAATGCCTTCTCCATTTCCTTAATCCAAAGGGTTGCCTCGTCTGAGACCGACCGACCTGTGAAAGAAGGGGTCTTCAACTTCAAGAACCGCTCCAAAATCGTAGACTGACCGTCTCGGGAATTGGATCCCTCACTCCCAACTCCATGCCGGTGTCTAGACGTAGCCCCAATCATAGCTTCCCTGAAACGGTCCACATCATGACCTTCAGCCCTCGAACCACCACCATCTGCTCTCGCATCTCGAGCCACCGGAGCTCTCCGCTTCGGCGCCATCGCTACCCCACAACATGCAAATCGAACCAAAACACGTCAAAACCTATCAATCTACACCAGCAGCCATCGCCTGTACCGACTCGTACTTATTGTTGGACTATAATATCTAACCCAGTTTATCACATACTCGACCAGACTGAGCTCTGATACCATCTGTAACGACCCGTCATCCTATGACCGGAGACCCGGTCACTAAATGGATGTCGGCCCATTAACTACGGGTTCACACCCGGATCTCACACAACACGTCTGGAGGAGCAAGTGCTAAACAAGATTAAATATGACAATCTCACGGAGTACAAAGATAAGCAAGTGCGCAGGAAGGAAAATAACAATGTCCGTATACAGTCCAACAATAATTACATGTCCAACAATTAAATAAGTACAGGCAGAAGGAAGTACAACAACATCGGGGCATACCCCGGAACTAAGACAGCTGCTGGTCCGCACACCAAGAAGACACCACGCTCCTGCTCGCCTCGAGGTCCACACCTGAAACCGCAGGGAGTGAGCCACACCAGAAATGGGCTCAGTAGGGATCATCCGATCCCCCGCCTCCCACTCACACACCCACAAGTGTAACAACAGGAATATATGGCAATTTAAGTAAAGTAGTAAACACAGCACCCAACTCTGATATGAAACGCACGGTAAGCAGTGTAACAAGAACCATTCTAAGTAACCCGAAGAACCCAACACGGAGTCACGACTCACAGTCAAAGTCCACGAAGCGACTAAACCACACTGTCGACCGAAGTCGAACGTCGCCTCCCAACACTACCACCACTGCTCACGCCTGTCCACCCCTACAGCGTTCCGGGGCACTGTAGGGTGAGGCAGTGAGCCAAACTAGGACTAGCTGGACTCAGTGTACCGCCACTGCCAGCTACGTGTGCACACAAGCAGTCTAGACTACTGTCCTACCACCGGATTGCCTCCACGCTAGGCCTCAGCGCTTCAAGAGGGCCCTGGGGACCGGCGAACCCCCGTCAAGCCGAAGCTACAGGAACTACCTACAAACCCAACTCTCCCGGGCTGCGTCAGGCCAAGGGCTATAGGTACCAGTCGTAACCTTGATCAAAGGTCACATCAGGCCCACTGGCTAAAGGGTAAACCAACTCCCACCAGAAACACCACCAGCTCCACAGCGAGAAACACGCCGGAAGCTGTCACGACAACCAAGGAAAACCCCGACCCGCTGAGACCAAACAGCAACCCCTCGGATAGCACACCAGCTACTCCGGCCCGACGGGCTCAAGGTGGTTCTGCTTGTCTCAGCCAAGGGTAAAACACAACAAGCACCCCTCCTCACAGACACCATGGCCCTTCTCCCATCAGCCCATGGTGACAAACGTAAACCACAGTTAACCCGATCCACATTCGCATAACACAACCACACATATAACATGACTCCATTCACACAGTAAACCTCAGTCTCAGTATATAGTTAAAGCACACACACACACACAGGTGATGTAATTCCACTCACGCAGAAGTCCCCGTCTCAGTATACAACCCAAAGCGTGCATTAGAATCATCCCACCGTGAAACATGCACGAAATCACAGCATTAAGCATTCCTGTCTTGAATCGCGTCGACCGAGGTCGACGCCATTCAAGACCCTTAGACAGGTTTATTAAAAGCCCGATTTATCCTTAAAACGCGTCCACCGTTGAAGTCGCCATTTAAAACGCGTCTGGGTGTCTCGACGCCATTCAACCCAGAAATCCAGATTTGCAGAACCCTTAAACGGGGGCATTTCCTGCCTAAATGGCATCATGATGGCCCGACGTCCTTCTGAAAGGCGTCGTCCATCCATGACGTCATTTAGCGCAGAACCCCTAACTCAGGAAACCTCACACAAGGAGGTTTCTGGCCTAAAACGCGTCGTACTGACCCGACGTCTTTCGGAAAGGCGTCGACCAGGTACGACGCTATTTAGCGCCAGAAACCAGGTCTCCTGGTTCAACCCGAGGGCTTCACCCTTGAACCCCGGGCACCCCGAAAAAGCCCCAAAACCAAAAGGGAAGGAAGAGGAGCTCAACTACATAATCATGCTACGAATCCACGATCGCAAACACTGCTATTCCCACAAGGAAACCCCCCTAAACATGCTCAATCTATCCCCACACACGCCACATCATGCCAAGAAGCAAACGAGCAACACGAGCAAGGTTTCGTCCCCCTACCGGTTCTCGAACTCCGCCAAACTCCGTGCCGCCGTCCTGCCGCACCGCACACCGCCGCCGGTACCCTCGAGGACGCCGCCACTCCGCCGGGACGTCGGCCGCCGTCCGGAGAAGGGAACGCCGCGAAGGAGGTGGTGGAGGTAGAGGTGAGAGGCAAGGAGGCTATGGAGTGGTTGGAAGAGGAAGAAGAGGAAGAAAATCGCCAGAGACGGCGGAGAGGGTGAGGAGAGAGAGTGTGAAGGTGAGAATGAGGGAAAGAAGGGGAGGCTCGCGGGGTCAACCAGAATCCCGCTAAAACGCGTCGATCGAGGCAGACGCCAATCAGTCTGACAGGACGGCCGTACTGACACCGCTCTGAAACGCGTCGCCCACCGCGGACGCCGTTCAGACGACAAGACAGGCCGTACTGACAACGCTCTGGCGCCGTACCCTGACACCGCAGGTGTCGCAGTCTGAAACGCGTCGACCGAGCTGGACGCCGTTCAGACAAATCTAACAGGGGCCGTACTCTCGCGGCCCGAAACCCGCCCACGTGGCGCAACAACCAACAGACCCTAAATGGCGTCCACACAACCTGACGCCTTTTGAAAGGCGTCGAGCACTGTTGACGCCATTCAGCAGAAATCTCAAGACCCCTCCAGGGTCCAAACCAGGGGATCCGACCCGAACCCGACCCGAATTCAGACACCGAAATCTCAGTCATTACACTCCATGCTCAATTGAAACTCTTAAACGAGAAAAGATGGTCAGCCGTTAATTATGCAAGAATTTACCAAAATAGACTAGCACGTTTTTATCAAAAGAAAGTCATTGAACGTAAGTTCAAAGTTGGTGAAATGGTCGTCAAAAGAATTTTTGTAAAACCTGGTGGTCCACATTCTAAGCTCGAACCCAATTGGGAAGGACCTTATGTTGTATCACATGCTTTTCCTGGTAACGCTTACCGTTTAGTCAATGCAGAAGGGGAAGAGTTAGCTCACTCCTTGAACGGTTTGCATCTTAAGAAATACTACCCTTAGGTTAAAGAGTCGATCAGCATGGTACAAAGACCAGTGGAATCAGAAAATGTAGAAACTCAAATTCCCTTATCAGTCTGGATAATTTAATTCCAAATACATTATTGCACACACTAACATGTTTGATTCATGAGTAACAAGAGATGCCAAGTCCTAAGGAATATCGAAAGCTTGACTGAAAGTGTAAAGTACAAATCATTCTTTTTAAACAAAATTCTATTTTTACACTCGGCCCATGATGTCGGAACGAGGCTTAGAATAGACTACCAAGAATACCCGCCATCTTAGTAGAAGGCCGTCATAAAAAAAATGGGGGAGATCCGTCCCAAAGAAAAGAAAAGAAAAGCAAAGCAAAGGCAAAAGCCAAATGTCAAATCAAAAGGCCATTACACTACAAACGTTACATCAAGGCCATGAAATAAAATAAAAGGGAACGCAAGGTCGATAAATACTCCGGAAGGAAAATGACCGAACCCCAACAGATATTAGGGTAGGAAAGGAACACCTTTTTAGGTCTCCGGAACCCTCTCATGGGCTTTCTAAACCAATTCTTCCTTTCTTTCTAAAGAGGCGTACTCCAAACTTAAGGAACGGCCTAGATTGACTAAGGGTCAAATCATCAAATGGGATCACGAATGGAAACACAAGTTCAAACACGATGGGTTTAAGTTAGATTATTGAAGAACGATTCGAGAATTAAGTTAATAAATGAATATGATCTGTTGATCTGAGTACCATGGTGGTCCTTTTAGTTTGCACCATATTTCATAAAAAAAAAAATCAAAAAAAATATATATTTCAAAATAATAATAAAATACATATTTTAAAATCCAAAAAAAGTACATATTCCAAAATCCAAAAAAATATTCATATGTTTCTAAAACCCAAACAAACATGAATATTTCAAAACAACAAAAAAATTTCAATTAGTATTTGCTTATTACATCTAGTATGCTTCATTCCTTTTATTTTCAATGAGCATCTGTCTGCTTGTATGTTGCATTTTGCTTACAGTTCGATTACCTTTGTTAATAAAGGTTATGCCCCTTGACCCTTTCACTAAGGAAAAGATTGATCGACCATTCATTTGGTCAGGCAAGGGGCTAAGCCTAAATAGATACTTAACTTGTTTGTTAAGTGATGTGCAGAACACAAGGCAAACACATGGAACACAAAACTAAAGCCAAAAGTCTCATGTATTTATCAAAGGAGTTTCTTACATGATATACAAAAGTAAGGCAAAAATACATAAGCCCTCAAGGCTGGCTCTCTCCTGCCCCCTCGTCGAGCTAACTCTGAGCCTCGTCAGGCGCGTCTGACGGTGGAGCTCTACGAGGTGGTGGTCCCATCAGACTCGGACCAGCTTGGCTTGATGATATGGCCACACTCGCGGTGAACGCACTCTCGTGCCCCCTCTCCTGCGCTCGTTGGCGGGCACGTCGGTAACGCTCCTCCACGCTGCGTCGCTCGTGCTCTGCAACGCCAAGCTGGACCCGAAGAGCAGTCATCTCAGCATCCACTCGCTGCCGCTCCTGCCACTCCCACTCTCGGTCCTCGGTAAGCATCTCCAGACGGATCTGGAGGCGTGTCAGCTCGCGAGGGAGATCGTCGCTGGAGAGGCGTGCCAGCTGCTCCTCCAAAGCTCTGATACGCGCAGCATCAGCCTCGGCACGAGCAGCCGCTGCGCGAGAATGCTCCAGCTCCGCCTCGACCCTCTGAAGGGCCTCCTGAAGTTCAGCAACCTGCAAAAGAAGTCATTGTTAGTCCAAGACAATCAAGCAATCAAAAATCAAATTCAGGAATCAAAGGGAAAAGATCAGGACTTACTCGAGCGGCACGATCCTCCTCCGCGAGAGAGGCTCGGTGGATGGTGGATGCGAGCTGGCTCTGGAGGTCAGCCAGAGCAGCCTCATGTGCGGCAGAGTAGGATGAGGATGATGATGCTCCATAAGCAGGGGGAGCCGCCTAGGTGTAGACGGCTCGCTGCGCCAAAAGACGATCATCAGCGGTTAATCGTCAAAACAAATTAATTAACTAAAACATTCATTCATATTCATTCATACATACTAGGTCGAACAACTCCTTCTGGACCTGCTCTAGCTAGGCCTCCGCGTCGTGTAGGCGGGCCCGGAGGTCAACGATGACCGCATCTCGCGCGTCCTGCATATCACACATACATACATTCATTCACAGATATAAATTAAGATAATAATAAAACGAAAAACGCATGAATGCATACTCACATTGAGTGGTCGGAGGAGCCGAAGCTGATCGGTGTAGTGGGCCCAGTACTGTTGGAGGTAGGCCTCGCTACTCTACGCACGGGACTCCACCCTGATGCCGCGGCGGTGCCAGTCCTCGTACTACTCCGGAAACTTGGCGCGCCAATCGGTGGGGGCTTGCTTGCCCCTCATGCTCCTTCCGACGCCCTCCGGGACCTCCTCATCGATCCACTCCTGGTGGAGGCCCATCGTCCTCATCACGATCCGCAGGCGGAGGGGCTCGATCTCGTTCAGGCAATGTAGCCACATTTGCCTGCCGAACCTCCTCTGGCCAGCTGTCACCCATGGCTGACCCTCTTTGCCCATACCGAGGTACGGGCGCCAGATCACCTGCATACAAGTTAGATGCATTTATGTAAATAACTTGCATTTAATGAACAAAATTGAACAAGTTAAGAACTAACCAGCAGCTCGGGGTAGTCGAGGAACTGACGGCAAAGGGCCGTCAGCTGGTGGTGCTGGGGTGCCGTGTCCACAATTGGCTGCCAACGACAGGCCAATGGGACGGCACCGGGTCGTACTATCCGCGCTCGGCCGAGAGGGAAGTAGTAGTAGCTCCAAACCTGCATATATGAACATATAAGTTAGAAATCATCACATCATATCACATTGCATATCATAAATAAATAATAAGACGATTTAATACCTGGAGGAACGGCGAGAAGCCGCTGATAGTAGTCTCACGGTCGGGCGTGACCGCGGACAGGTCTGCGAACAGGTGGGCCAGAAGGGCCGCACCCCATGCATACTCCCCTAGGCTATCTAAATCATCTAACAAATAAAGAAATCTACAATGAATGTGGTCTCCCTTCATACCGAAGAGCAACCGACCAAAGAAAAAGACCAAAAAGACCCTAAGCTGCCTATCTACCTCCTCCCCCTGACTCGGGTCACTACAGTACATAAGGGAAGAGGACTCTGCTAATCTATCCCTAAACTCTTCCCGAGTCTCATCTGATCGATGCCGGGACTCATCTAATCCTAGGGCAGCCTCTACTTCTACCCTAGGGACCATCCTGGACTCTCTACTCAAGCTAGACACCTCTATGCCTAGCAAAGCCTCTGCCAAACCTTGGTAGTTGGGGTAAGTCACCCCACATACTGGCCGGCCATCTACCCTAAGGCCAGTGATCCTGGCCACATCCTCTAGGGTTGGGACCATATGGCCCCAAGGCATTAGGAAAGCCCGGCTTTCCGCATGCCACCTCTCCCGCAGCACCTGTAGGAGGACCAGATCGAGCCAAAATGGCTCGATGTCCAAAACCTCGCCGAATCCCATCCGACGCAGGCGCGCCTTCTGGAAATCCGGGAGTCCTCTATATGCTCCTATAACTAGGTCCCAGGAGATCCTGGCTCTCATGGTCCCCTGCAAATGAAAATAAGGAACTTCATCAGTTAATGGACATAAAAACAAATAAGAATAAATGTTCAAAAGGCGTCGAGTCATATGGACGCCTATTGAAAGGCTTCCACATGTCCTAACGCAATTTAAGATCATTTTCTACCTATTTAAAAATCTGGAATTTGGCTTGAACGGCGTCGGACCAGGGCGACGCCTTTTGAAAGGCGTCACCTGGTCTGGATGCGGTTCAAACCCGATCCGGGTTCTTCCAAGAACCCCTTTCATCCCTCCCATTCTCACTCCATTCAAACCATAGAAAACTTACCACGTGGAGGTCGCCCTCCCCTCCTTCTTCCACGGCCATGGGCGCTGGAGGAGCCTCCTCCTCCTCCAAGAATCCCGCTACCTCCGCGAGTTCGGCCGGCACTTCCTCGTGAGCTTCTTCCGTAGGAGCCGCCGTTTGTCGCCTCTTTGCTAAGGCTTTGGTCTTACGGGATCCTTCGCCACGTTCCATGGAGTTGAGAGAGGGAGAGAAGGGGAAACGCCGGTGATCGCCGGAGAGCTCGGGGAAGAAAGAGGAGAGAGAAGGTTTCTGGAAAAGTGAGGAAGAAAGGGGAGTCTTCACGGGTTCTGTTAAGAAAGTCTAAAACGCGTCTGGGTACAGCGACGCGTTTCAAGGTGCATAAGTTGAGGCGGCAAGGCTAGCTGTTTGAAATTGAGTGAAAGGCGTCTGGGTAAGGCGACGCGTTTCAGGTTACCGCCAATTCTGGTTAGAGCCATACAAGGCATGATAATGAAAGGCGTCCACACACCCAGACGCGTTTCAGGGGATTAATCACATAATTGATGGCGGAGTTCTGGAAAAAGTAAGAGAGATAGTTGAAGGGCGTCTGGCCTAGTGGACGCATTTTAAGCTTAATTCAGGGTTTTAAGGTTAATGGCTGATTTTGTGAAAAATAAATTATGTTTGAAAGGCGTCTTTCTAAGTGGACGCGTTTTGGATTTAGTAAACTCAAACTGTCATATTTTAAGGAAAAATATGATTTTTACTAAGAGAAAAATCATAGACATATCACAGGAGATCAAGGGAGATTTCAAGACATAAAGGAGTGATTCTTTATTCAATAAAATTTCTTTATTACATCAGAAAAAAAGAAAAATAAAAAAGAGAACACTTAAGGAAGAAACTCCCGAAGTGCTAGTATGTATTCAACTTTTAATCCTCTATCTGTATTCTTAGAGGATTTTACACGATGACTAAAGCCAATGTTCCACAAAGTAGAAATGAGTTCTGTAGCTTCATAGTCTTCATCGGATTCCAAAGCATGCCTTTTGATTGGAGATGTAAGGGAGAATTCGGGGAATTCATAATGAGGCAGACTGATCTAGGTAAGGCATCGGTGAGGGTTGTACAACACAAGCTCAGTAGCCCTGATCAGCTTAAGCTCAACACCGGATGCGCGGCATACTCTAATGGGCTTTCCAACGAGTGCAAGTGGGGAAGAGTCGAATCCGTTAGACGACATGCATCTTAGATATTCTCTCCAGTCGGCTCGGGTCTTGAGCTTTGGTACTTTGTTGATCATCCTCTCGTTGAACTTCACGATGTTGGAGATGTGGTGGATCGGGCTATTCAAGTAGATTTGAGACGGTCTTGCTGACATCCTCGTGTGGTACTCGAATTTGAAGTGTAGCTCGACCCACAAAGCGAAGAGCAGCATGCACCCGTAAGGAGGTTGACCTGTGGACGTTGTAGAGAGCCCACTGTAGAGGTAGGCCAGGATCGTAGTGCTAATGGATTTCCCCTCAAAGATCGCACAGATCGCGCTGACTTGATCATCTTTGAGGATGTTGTCTTGCGCTGGAAAGAACAGAGCCCCGGCAAGGCACGTGACAAAAGCATTCGTCATGTCTTCAGCTTCATCCTCCCTCAGATCATCGATCTCGTACAAGGTCCATTCAGTGAGCTTTGCAAGGTTGAACCCTCTATTGGTAAGGCACCCTATAGCCTCTGAGGGATCCTTCATGATTGACGTCAGCAGTTGTTGGCCAGTGATCCTTTCCCTCGTCAAAGCCATCATATCCTTGATCTTTGGAAGACCCAACAAGAGCTCGGCCTCCTCTAAAAGGATAGTGCACTCGAATTGAGGGAAGAGAAAGGTGTGAGTTTGAGGATGCCACTGCTCGATCAAGGCACCCATGGCCGCCCAATCCACGTTTGGGCTCTTGTAGTGCTTAGCATGCACCACCAAGCCTTGTAGATTCCACTTGGAGATGAAGGCTTGCATGGAAAGCATAGGACTCTTAGTGAGTTTTCAAATCCAAGGGAAGGAAGTAAATCTCCTTGGACCGGGAAACATGGGATATGTCTGAAAACTAAAAGAAAGGATCAATTGAAGAACTTGAAGGACATGGGGAAAAAGAAGAGATTGAAGAAGAAGGATTGAAGGGAAGAGAATTCAACTTACTTGGAGGTTGGGATTCCTTCCAATTAGATGATTCTCCACGTCGGAGAGCTTCTCCAGCGACCTCCTCATCCTTTTGCTTGAAGAACTCATCTTATTCCCGAGTTTCTTCCTTGAAGCTTTGAATCCTTAAGAACCTTGGAAATCTCTTGAACCTTGAAGAAAAACTCTAACCTTGAATCTCTAGATTATAGTAGGATTGCTTGGAAACAAGTTAATGATGTTTATATAGAAGCAATTGCGATCCTAGGAAGACTTCCCGGATTGGAAAAGGGATGCACATGGGAAGAGTTGGAATCCGAGTAGAGAATAGCCAGAACCTGTTTCTGCGACTTAAAAAGCGTCGTGGAATAGGGACACATTTTAGATGGGTAAAGAGCGTCGGCTCGACACGACGCGTTTCAAACTTTCTGTCATTTACCCGAAATTCCATATTTTGATGCTTAATTGAACACTTGCTTGAAGTTACTGATGAATTTTGAGTGCAGGAAATTCAAGAAAACTCAAATGAAGCTGGAAAATATCAAGAAGATCCCACTGTGGGAGTTTATGAGTCCCGACCGTGGCTAAAAAGATGGTTATCTCTATCCCTTATACTATTTCATGTAATTAATTTGCATCATCATTACTATATGTTAAATATTTATTAGATTGTATCAAGGACCTTGTGGTTTTGATGAAACTGGAATTTGAGTTCCCCTACAACAAAAATAGTGATAATTCCAGAGAATTCTTAATCGCACGGATAGGCCGTTGGATTGTTAATTAGTGGGGACGATGGTTCCACTTTTGTAAAACAGTGCGTGGATAAACGAGCTTCGGCTTAGCACTGAATTACAAGAATTGGTATCTTGACTCATTAATGACAATTTAACAATATTATCCTTGATTAATTTATATTTTATTTGACTTTATATTTTTCTTTTTAGCCCAGCATGCATCATGTAGAACTTTGAAATCACTATGATAAGAATTAATTATTGATTAAGTTTCAGACCATTAATCAAATAATTCAAACATGATATGAAATATTACATTCTGAATTGAGTATCTTGATTATCTTTGAGGTTCGCTTGAAGATATCCTTGGAATTCTATCCTTTCTTGACTCTTTATCCAATATTTCTTTTTTCTTTTTTTAAGATCCATCATGGCTGCAGCACGTCCACATTGGCTGGTAAACGCTCCCCATGATGAAACCTACAGTGTCTACGACCTAGGGTACTTCCCACTCCGTGGAGGTTGATCGACTTTATTTCCTGGTCTACCTCATCTAGACAGGATTAATTCCTTGATCTCCTTGAGCTATCTTCATTGATGATTTTGAGAAAAAATTCCAATCATGTGATGTTAAGAGCGTGTCTCATCACACCTTGGCATCACCTTTTCAGTACATTCCACTTCATTTCACTCCCTTGCAAAGACGATGCCAAAGTGAGGCAGCTGTAGACACGCTAATTTTGACATCATTTTGAGTAAATTTCATATCATATAATAATGCCTCAGAATGATTTGATATTTAATCATCGGTTAATTTTTATTGATCCTTTTGAGTTAATTATCTAAATAGTGTCGGGTCAAATAGATATAATTTAAGTTAATTAATTAAATTGATTTTAACTCAAATTTCAGTTAAAATATGAAGAAGTCTAAAAGACATCGACCTGTGTAGACGCCATTTAGTGTTTATTCCTATTTTGATGTTTAAATTTGAATTTTAATTAATTGATTAATTAGCTAAAAGACGTCTTTAAGGCACGACGCCATTTAGGTTTCCTAAGTTATTTCTACCTCTTTTTCGGATGTTTATCCTTATCTTAATCAGTCTGAAAGGCGTCTCTCTTGGGCGACGCGTTTTAGATAATTATAGATAAAGATAAACTTTTTTCGGATGTTTATCCTTATCTTAATCAGTCTAAAAGGTGTCTTCCATGGGCGACGCGTTTTAGACTAATTACCGATAATGATGAATTAATCTGTATTTATCTGTTTGTTAAGATGGATAAACTTCAAAAAATTTCCCATGTAAATCCGCGGATGCAAAGAAGTCTATAAATACCCAGCCTCTTGGACGAGTGACAGTTAGTGATGTTGATGCAAGTGACAGTGATAGTGATTTTAGTAAGAGTGATAATTTGTGTGCGATTCAAGAAAGAGACGACATCCGAATGCTGAGGTGCTGCTGCTTCCAGGAGTCGGCATCCTTCCTTCGTCCATTCAAGATCCTCTCAAGACCAAGGCTTTCCAGGGGCCATCCAGCTTAACTCTTAATTTAATTTCTATAGATTTCTCACATTTTTCATCCCATTAGTCTCACATTTTTTCATCACATCACTCCATGCAACACACACACACTAGCATCATTTTCAAAACCTATTTGTAAAAGGGGTTTAAAAGACCATCCCAATAAGTGAGTTCACCTGCTTAGTTGCATGTTTAAAATTTCTTCTGGAATGGATACTACTTCTGTCTGAGTTCTCACCATTCTTTATTTCTTTCTATTTCCTACAAGATACAAAGGAGAATCAAGGGGAGCGAATCAACAGCGAACAACAAGGAATTTGGATGATCCTCAAAGCTCAATAATCAAAGCAAGAACAAAGATAGAAAGGGCTCTCTTTCTTCAGTCGGCTGAAGGAGGGGAACCAAGAACTCAACATCTCCCACGTCCAAACAGGTAGGCGATCAAATCTTTCTTTTGGAACTTTTTAGTTAAAAGTTTCTGGCGATCACATCACCTAGTTTCTTTTTAATAGGTTTATTTTTCACATAAACAACCTAATTTTCATGATAATCACACACTCAATTTAAGCACTCACATATAGCAGGGCCAGAGTTGGTACTGTAGTGTGCTGAGGTTGCCAGAGTGGTGCAGCTGAGGTTGCCTACAGCTTAGAGCAGGCAGAAGAGTTATGCAGATATCCGTAGGAGACCGCTTGAGTTCGAGGTTGGGGACCACGTGTTTCTCCGAGTCTTACCCTCTCAGGGTGTGATGAGATTCGGGAAGCGAGGTAAGCTAAGTCCGCGATATATTGGGCCTTTTCCCATTCTTGCTCGAATTGGGGAAACGGCATATCAACTAGCCTTGCCACTCAGTCTTGCAGGAGTGTACGATGTGTTGCATGTTTCTTTACTGAGGAAATATATCCAGTATCCGTCTCATGTCTTAGACTTTTCGGAATTGGAGGTCGCTGAGGACTTGTCCTTTCTGGAACGTGTTGAGGATCGCAGAGAGCAGGTCCTTCATAACAAGGTTGTTCCCCTAGTGAAGGTGATTTGGCAGCATCGCTCCGGAGGCGAGGCGACCTGGGAGCGAGAGGATGAGATGTGGCGGCAGTTTCCCTGCCTTTTCTTGTATGTCCCGTTTTGCCTGCGCTATCTTCGCGTTTGGAGCAATGACACTAGCAGTGAGGTTATAACCGAGTTGCATCTATTGCTAGTTTCGTAGTGGTAATTTCGCAGACGAAATTCTTTTAAAGGGGGGAGAGTGCAAGGAGAGGTTTCGGATCCAATTATCGAGTTGGTTCCGGAGTCAGATCCCTAGGTATGGGTCCCCGTAAGCTTGGTTCAGGGGGATTCTTTATCGCGTTGAGCTTGCAAGATGTGTTTTAAACGACGTCGGATTAGGGGGACGCTTTTTATAATGTGCCATATGGGCCGATTTTGGGCTGCGAGAGTACGGCCCCGGTCGTGTCGTCTGAATGACGTCTTACACGGCCGACGCTATTTCAGACGTCTGTCAGGGTACTGTTAGTATTGTTGGGTTTTCTCGGGTTTCTCCGGATCGCTCACGCAGCGAAAAATAAAATAAAACAGCGATCCGTTTTCCCGTTTCGAAAAACTAAAATCGATTATCGGATAATCGAAGTTCTCACCTTGTGCGGATTCGAATCCGCAACCGTTCGGTTCCGTCGGAGCGACACCGCAAGCCACGCAAGTGCCCGGCCTCTAGCGAAGTCCACCCGATCCTCCTCGTGACGGATATCCTCACGTTCCTCGTTCTTCGCAGCCCACGAATCGTCCGCCGGTCGCCGCAACGATCGCCTCAACACGCGGACAATTTCCCGTCGAACGGGATTCGGAGAAGCTGCAGAGCAGATCTGGATCTGTCTGGACGCCAGAGAGAGAGGGAAACAGAAGAAGGGCGGCTAGGGTTAGCAACAGCTTGGCCTGCTCAGCCCGTTCGCTATGTTTTATACTAACCACGCGGTTTTTCATAAAAACCCCCAGTTTGTATAAAATACACTTATTTATCCATCGCCTTGAGAATCATTTGCGTGTGACCCTCTAGGCCCAAGTACCAGTCCAGTTAATGGCCCAACAAGCCCAGTGACTCCTCACTGGCTTTATTAATCAATTAATAACCCTTTATTAATTAATTAATCAATCGAATTGATGTCGCACATCAGATTCGACCGGGCCTCCGATCACGTTGGGTACCAAGCAACACCGCGTGAACCCGGAAGGTATTGGGGTTAAGTAACCCACTCTTGGAACCTTTCCGCCGACAGTTACCGCGTGGATATAATCCTTCATTCATACAATGCTTTCGAGTCAACTCAGGATATGGCGTGCAGTCAAACCCTAATCGGTCGACTCACTTGGATTGGATGCCGCTGATGAATATCGGAAAACTCCTTTCCCGATATTATCGTCCGCCCTGGCCAGGGACTTCCGCGCATCCTTCCTAAAGCATTCTCTCTCTAAGTACCGAGAGCGAATGATTCCTTATTGACACACAATTCCCTTCGACGGTATTCCGCTGTACCCAATCCTTAGCGTATTAGAATCCCGTGGCTAGAGATTCGTAAACCAAGGTCAAAGCACAGAAGTCCACCGACAAGGTGTCCTTCGTGTCTCAAGTCCGAAGACCATCTATGCAATTGCGACAATAGAATCAAACTGGTTGACAGTGAGGTACAATACCATCCAGCGATTCAGTCGGATCAGTTCAGTGAACTCATTCTCCAATGAGCACCTACAGATTCGCCTTAGTGTCTCCACATAAGTGACTTATGAGATCAGTCACCCTCATCATATGAGCAGGAGAATCTGTACTAGTCTAACCGGATATCCAATGTCATTCTCGGATATCCTTCGACTAGGAACGATTAAGAATGTGTGTTTAAGTGATAAGTCTCATTAGTATGATTTCATCATAATCTGATCATTATAGCACATATTCACGGACTTCATTATGATACGATAATTAATGCGATTTACACATAATGAATATTATGCCCTTATATTAATAAAAGAACGAGATTTACATAGTCAGATTGGCTTGTAGGCTACCTAAACTAACAATCTCCCACTTGGACTAAAGCCAATCACCTTTATACAATGAGCCTATAGACTCTAGGTGACGCTCAAACACAATTTGGGCCAACGGCTTTGTCAATGGATCTGCTACATTGTCGACGGATGGAACTCTTTCCACTACTACATCTCCTCTGGATTTGATCTCTCTGATAAGATGAAAGCGCCTCAGAATATACTTCGACTTCTGATGAGACCGCAACTCTTTCGCTTGCGCAATCGTTCCATTGTTGTCGCACAACAGCAAAACAGGTTCAGAGATGCTGAGAACTACGCCGAGGTCGGTGATGAATTTCTTAAACCACACTACTTCCTTGGCGGCTTCAACTGCAGCGATGTACTCAGCTTCAGTCGTCGAATCTGTAGTGGTTACTTGCTTGGAACTCTTCCAGCACACTGCGCCTCCATTCAAAGTAAACACGAATCCAGATGTTGACTTGATATCATCTGGATCTGACTGGAAATTCGAGTCAGTAAACCCTAGTAGTATCAAGTCACCTCCTCCATAGACAAGAAACATATCCTTAGTTCTTCTCAAGTACTTAAGGATACATTTCACTGCCTTCCAGTGCTCTTCGCCTGGATCAGCCTGAAATCTGCTCGTAACACTTAGAGCAAATGCAACATCAGGCCGTGTACATAGCATGGCATACATGCTAGATCCTATGGCAGAGGCATAGGGTATTCTATCCTGAATGCCCTCTCATCAGGAGTCTTAGGAGACTGCTCCTTTGAGAGACTAATTCCATGTCTAATCGGTATGAGACCTCTCTTGGAATTTTCCATGCCAAACCTTCTGACTATGGTGTCTATGTACAAGGATTGGGCCATTCCAACCATCCTATTTGATCTATCTCTATATATCCGTATTCCCAATACGTAGGATGCTTCTCCAAAATCCTTTATGGAGAAGTTTTTCGACAGCCAAATCTTTACTGATGACATCATAGCTACATCATTCCCAATGAGTAGTATGTCATCTACGTAAAGAACTAGAAAAATGCCTGCACTCCCACTGGTCTTCTTGTACACACAAGGCTCATCTTCTTTCTTAATGAAGTCATAATACTTGACAGCCTCGTCAAATCTTATGTTCCAGCTCCGGGAGGCCTGCTTCAGTCCATAAATGGACTTCCGAAGCTTGCACACTTTATCTGGAGATTCTTTGGATGTGAAACCTTCTGGTTGTATCATATACACCTCTTCCTCAAGATTACCATTGAGGAAGGCAGTCTTTACATCCATCTGCCAGATTTCATAATCAAAATGTGCAGCAATGACGAGTAGAACTCTGATCGACTTTATCATGGCAACTGGTGAGAAAGTCTCGTCATAGTCAATTCATTGCCTTTGACGATATCCCTTTGCCACCAACCTTGCCTTATAAGTGTCAATCCGTCCATCAGCACCGATCTTTCTCTTAAAGATCCACTTGCAACCGATGGGTACAATACCCTCGGGCAAGTCCTCCAAGTTCCAAACTTGGTTGGTGTACATGGACTGGATTTCTGAGTTCATGGCTTCTCGCCATTTCCCGGCTTCTGGGCCTTCTATGGCCTCCTAGTAGGTTTTAGGGTCATCATCCTCATTATATTCTACCTTGGACTCACCTTCAGCAATATGTCCCACATATCGTTCGGGTAGTCTAGGTACACTACCAGATCTACGAGGCTCAACTGTGTGTACCTGAACAGATTCAGGAACTGATATCTCATCTGATGATAATGTAGCTGTTTGGGGATCTGGAACCTCTTCCAGTACTATTTTACTCCCACTGTCTTTCTGGAGAAGGTATTCCTCTTCCAGGAAGACAGTTTTCCTGGCGACAAACACATTTTGTTTACCAGGATGGAAAAAATAGTATACAAAGGTTTCCTTTGGATATCCCACAAACCTGCATTTATCAGTTCGTGATTCCAGCTTGTTTGGATCATGCCTCTTTAAATGAGCAGGACAACCCCAGATTTTAACATGTTTAAATTCTGGTTTCCTGCCTTTCCATATCTCATATGGAGTAGAGGCCACAGACTTGCTGGGTACTCTGTTCAGTAGGTATGCTACTGACTCTAGAGCATACCCCTAGAGGGACACTGGTAATCCCGAAAAGCTCATCATGGATCGCACCATGTCCAACAAGGCACGATTCCTCCTTTCTGATACACCATTCATATGTGGTGTATGTGGAGGGGTTAGCTGAGAAAGGATACCACTATCCTTTAAGAATTGTGTGAAATTAGTACTCAAGTATTCTCCTCCTCGATCTAATCGAAGAGCTTTAATACTCTTTCCTAACTGCTTCTCTACCTCATTCTTGAACTCCTTGAACTTTTCAAATGCTTCTGACTTGTACTTCATTAAGTACACATAGCCGAATCTTGAGAAGTCATCGGTGAACGTGATGAAGTAAGAAAAGCCACCTTTGGCTTGGGTGAACATGGGACCACATACATCTGAATGTATTAGTTCTATAATGTCCTTGGTACGTTCTCCATGTCCAGTAAATGGAGATTTTGCCATCTTTCCCATAAGGCAGGATTCACATGTTGCAAACGATTTATAATCGAATGCTGTCAAGTAACCATGCTTGTGCAACTTTTGCAACCTGCTTTCGCCAATGTGCCCAAGTCTACAATGCCACATGTAGGCCTGGTTCACACAATTCTTGCTCTTCTTAAGAGCATTATCAATTTGAAGATTGTAATAAGAAACATCTAAGAGATATAGACCGTTGACTAAAAATGCCGAAGCTATTGATTTATTACCATAATAAATCGAACAACTTTTATTCTCAATAGTCAACCTATATCCTATTTTGTTCAAACAAGATATTGATATGATGTTCTTTATTATGCTAGGAACCTAATAACAATCTTCTAATAGTAAGGCGTCTCCCGATGGAAGCCTGAGGTTTGCTGTCCCAACAGCAATCGCCGCAACTTTTGCGCCGTTTCCTAGCCTCAATTCCACCTCGCCTTATCTCAGCTTGCACTTACTTGTCAGCATCTATGCATCATGACAGATATGAGAAGCACATCCGATATCCAATACCCAAGATGTGGAATCTCTAACTGACAAGTTGATATCTATCATATAGATATCTGAAGCTTCAGACAGCTTCACTCTTCCATGAGCTTTATCGTTAAGGAACTCCTTGCAGTTCCTCTTCTAGTGACCATACTGCTTATAGTAGAAGCAGTCACCCTTCACTACTCTTTTGCCTTTGTCTTTCGATCTTTTATCGTTAGCTATCATCTCTGCTTCAGGGGCATCCAATGCCGATTCAGCAGGAGGATCAGCTCGAGGGACAAAGTCAATGTGCTCAGATCTGAAGACATTCTTCAGGTTTCAAAACCAATCCGAGTAGATCAGGTAAGTCAAAAGGGCATCAAGTATGCCACGGAGTGGGTTATTCGAGGACATAATTCCCTACAGGAGATAAGTAAAATCTATTTAGCAGATGTTCAATTATTAAAATTTAAAACAAGACATGGTCTTTTGTTCAAGTTTAACTCCCACTAATTTTCGACGGACTGTATAACCCTCAGTTATACAGAACGGGAGACGTCGACAGTCTCCTAGTGGGGATCAGAATCTCAATGACTTGAACTACAGCCTTGTGGATAGCACAACAAACTGTAATACAATCAGAGAGCACCCAACTCATGGGACTTGCAACTCCTTGCAATATCTGATCATAGCTTCGGTCCCCAGAGATTTAATGGCCTTGTGGATAGCACAACAAACCACTAATTCTGGTCTAAGTTAACCATCGTTACGC
This sequence comes from Zantedeschia hybrid cultivar, assembly GCA_030544215.1. Taxonomy (NCBI): domain Eukaryota; kingdom Viridiplantae; phylum Streptophyta; class Magnoliopsida; order Alismatales; family Araceae; genus Zantedeschia; species Zantedeschia hybrid cultivar. The sequence continues at coordinate 46,231,836 of JARZZO010000003.1, forward strand.
GACGAGCATAGATTTGCATGCAGCCCTTGTGGATAGCACAACAAAGCTACATGGTTCCTCTACCCCGATCATATAGGCATCTAATGCCATAGCCACAGTTTCTCCTCCCAGTTAAGCAGGCCTTGTGGATAGCACAACAAACCTGCCTAAAGTGATTTGAATCCTATGACTATAACGATGGTGGACCACGCGGTAAGTTCTTAACTACTCACGTTACGGCTTAGAGTTTATCTGAGGGTATTTAGATAACTTTTATCTTGGTCTCTCCTAGGTAATAGTATATAAATATATCGTATATATTTAGTAAGTACTATACCTGCTTTGATTCATAATCAAAAGAAAAACAATGTATCTCATACATGTCATTAGTGTGGTCATAGATAGCACAGTGGGTTTAACTGGAGCCAACAGTCAAACGCACACACAATCTAACACAACAATTATATTAGAAATCCTGCAAACACATAGGCAAGAGATCTCCATCTTTTCGCCTTCCTGGTTGCAGCTGTAGATCGTCCTCGCTCCTTCCTCGGTTGCCTCGATCATATTACATTAATTCTAGAATTACATGTAATTAGAAAAGAGCCTTATGGCGAGTATAAGAGAGAGGGAGGTAGAAATACATCAGAGAATGAGAGAGGGAGAGATACGCAGATCTCTATTTATTAACAATTAATAAACATCCATCATTCATCCACGATCCACACAAACACATCATTCATCACATGAACAATTAAATAAGTGCATATCCATGACCACAGTGTGTTTTAAACATTCCACACATGATTCAGCGCATCACATGGGTAAAATAAAAGAGTTTTCAAAATATATAATTTTGACTTTAAAAAAGCATGCGATCCAATCAAAATTGGTATTTGAATTTTGAAAACACTTTTAATTAATTTAACATGCAATTAAATAAAAATTTAAAAGCATAAAAAAACACACATCACATGTGCACACACTCCAAATTAATAATTCTAGATTATTCCATGCTAATAAGAACAATTCTAATAATCTAACATTTAGATTAAACCTCATTAATAATCTAACAATTAGACTATTAATGACTAATCTAACTTTTAGACTAGTCCAACAAAGTTAATTAATAATTTAACACTTAAATTAATAATCAACCATAATTAATTATTAATTACTAATCTGACTCTTAGACTAGTTAATTAATTAATGTTAATTATCAATTTAACTCTTAAACTAATAATTAACACTAATTAACAATTAACCACTAATCTAACTTTTAGATTATTGGATTAAAAATTAATTATTAGTTTAACTCTTAAACTAATAACTAATTAATCTTAATTAAACCTTTTTATTAGTTAGTTAAAATTATTTGTTAATATAACATTTAAATTAACAATCAATTCTAATTAACTAATGAACATTAATTTAACTCTTAAATTAATCATTTATAAATTAATTATTAATTTAAATTTTAAATTAATAATTAACTATAATAATTAACAAAAGTTTGTTAATAAAATGATTCCAAAATCATTGACGACCCAATTCAATAATATTAAAATTTATTTTCAAAACAATTTTGAAATATAAATTTAAAATCTAATTTTATATCACTTGGGTCAAAAAGGCTTAATTGGATTTAAACAGGGATTAAAAAGGGGTTTAAGGCATTTAAATAGGGGTTAATGGGGTGGGAAATGGGCCCAGCCCTAAGGGGCAACCTGGCCCGGGCCCTCCAGGGCCTGGGCTTGATCCAGGCGCGCCTGGGCCCAAGCCAGGCACGCCTGGGCTCGCCTGGACAAGGGCCCAGGGCTCGAGCTATGCCCGGCACGACCTGGCCGGTCGAACCGGTCGGGCCGGCCCCTGCTTCCTCCCTGTAACACCCGACGACCCTTTGTTTGCAGGAAACCCTAGGTGGAGGGCCGGCGGCTGAAGGGGCGGCAGGCCGCCGCCGGCGATCGCCCAGGCACCAGCCATCGCCACCGGCGTCGCCCCCGGCACCGGCGACTTGCCCGACGCCGGTGGGGCATGGGTTCGGTTAGGCCGAGCCCCAAAACCCCAAAAATCTGATTTTTGCAGGTTCCAAACCGTGTTTTGGGGCTTGATTTAGCAGCCCTCCATGGGCACTCCAGCTCCGAAAATCATACTCGGTGGACAGAGGTGACTATCACCTTGAGATCCTGAGATTCGGCTCTCCATCCCAACGCTTGGGAGGCATGTAAGAAGCCGCCGAAAAGCCCCGGTTCATCATCTCATGAAGAACTCCGAAAAACCCCAAATAAAATCCGAAAAATCACAGAAAAATGATCTAAATATTTGTGTTCATCTTATGAACACTATTTCGTCATTTTAATCGGATTAAACGCATGGAATAACTCATGGAAAAATTAATTCAGAGATCGAAACGGGACGAGAAACAGTGGAACCTGGCTCTGATACCACTGTTGGGTTTTCTCGGGTTTCTCCAGATCGCTCACGCAGCGGAAAATAAAATAAAACAGCGATCCGTTTTCCCTTTTCGAAAAACTAAAATCGATTATCGGATAATCGAAGTTCTCACCTTGTGCGGATTCGAATCCGCAACCGTTCGGTTCCGTCGGAGCGACACAGCAAGCCGCGCAAGTGCCCGGCCTCTAGCGAAGTCCACGCGATCCTCCTCGCGACGGATATCCTCACGTTCCTCGTTCTTCGCAGCCCACGAATCCTCCGCCGGTCGCCGCAACGATCGCCGCAACACGCGGACGATTTCCCGTCGAACGGGATTCGGAGAAGCGGCAGAGTAGATCTGGATATGTCTGGATGCCAGAGACAGAGAGAAATAGAGGAGGGGCGGCTAGGGTTAGCAGCAGCTTGACCTGCTCAGCCCGTTCGCTATGTTTGTATAAAACCCACTTATTTATCCATCGCCTTGAGAATCATTTACGTGTCACCCTCTAGGCCCAAGTACCAGTCCAGTTAATGGCCCAACAAGCCCAGTGACTCCTCACTGGCTTTATTAATTAATTAATAACCCTTTATTAATTAATTAATCAATCGAATTGATGTCGCACATCGAATTCGACTGGGCCTCCGATCACGTTGGGTGCCAAGCAACACCGCGTGAACCTGGAAGGTATTGGAGTTAAGTAACCCACTCTTGGAACCTTTCCGCCGACAGTTACCGCATGGATATAATCCTTCATTCGTACAATGCTCTCGAGTCAACTCAGGGTATGGCGAGCTGTCAAACCCTAACAAGTCGACTCACTTGGATTGGATGCCGCTGATGAATATCGGAAAACTCCTTTCCCGATATTATCGTCCGCCCTGGCCAGGGACTTCCGCGCATCCTTCCTAGAGCATTCTCTCTCTAAGTACCGAGAGCGAATGATTCCTTATTGACACACAATTCCCTTCGACGGTATTCCGCTGTACCCAATCCTTAGCGTATTAGAATCCCGTGGCTAGAGATTCGTAAACCAAGGTCAAAGCATAGAAGTCCACCGACAAGGTGTCCTTGGTGTCTCAGGTCTGAGGACCATCCACGCAACTGCGACAATAGAATCAAGCTGGTTGACAGTGAGGTACAATACCATCCAGCGATTCAGTCGGATCAGTTCAGTGAACTCATTCTCCAATGAGCACCTACAGATTCGCCTTAGTGTCTCCACACAAGTGACTTATGAGATCAGTCACCCTCATCATATGAGCAGGAGTAATCTGTACTAGTCTAACCGGATATCCGATGTCCTTCTCAGATATCCTCCGACTAGGAACGATTAAGAATATGTATGTTTAAGTGATCAGTCTCATTAGTATGATCTCATCATAATCTGATCACTATATCACATATTCACGGACTTCATTATGAAATGATAATTAATGCGATTTACACATAATGAATATTATGCCATTATATTAATAAATGAACGAGATTTACATAGTCATATTGGCTTGTAGGCCACCTAAACTAACAAGTATTAGGTGGTCTCAAAGCCAATCCAATACTATGTATTGATTCAGTTTATTAATAAATGACATTAATTCATTATGTGTAATTAATTCGATCTATGTTTATCGTATCACGATGAAGTCCATGAACATGTGCACAATCTTCGGATTATGATGAGAGCATAATTATGGGACCGAAGATTTATAAACACATGTTCTCAATTGTTCCTAGTCGGAGGATATTTGAGATGGACATCAAACATCCGGATAGACTAGTACAGGTTACTTCAACTCATGAGATGAGGGTGACTGATCTTATAAGTCACTTGTGTGGAGACACTATGCTAGACCTGTAGGTGCTCATTAGCGAATGAGTTCACTGAACTGATCTGACCATGTCGTTGGATGGTATATACCTCACTGTAAACCAGCTCGATTCTTTTGTCTCGGTTGCGTAGATGATCCTTGGACCTGAGACACTAAAGATACCTTGATGGTACATCTCAGAGCTTTGACTCTGACTAACGAATCCCTAATCATGGGTTATCAATAAGTCAAATGATCGAGTTCAAAGAAATGCCCTCGAAGGTAATTGTATGTTCAATATGGGATCATCCGCTCTTAGTATTATGAGAGAGAATGTTTCGGGAATGACGCGCTTGAGTCCCTGACAAGGGCGGACACTATATCAAATAAAGAGTTATCCGATATAGATTAACGGCATCTGATTCAAGTGAATCGACCGGCTAGGGTTTAGTAGTAAATCATACCCTAAGTCGACTCAGGAACATTGCATGGATGAAGGATTATATTCGCATGTTAACTGATGACGGAAAGCTTTCAATAGAGGGTTGCGATAACCCCAATGCCATCTAGGATCACGCGATGTTGCTTGGCATTCAACGTGATCGGAAGCCCGTCCGGATTTACTGTGAGACATTAAATTCGGCTGATTAATTAATATAAGGATATTAATTAATTCAGTGGGTCCGTAAAGAGTTACCGGGCATAATGGGCCATTAACTGGACTGGTATTTGGGCCTAGATGGTCACACGCAAAAAGGTTTTCAAGTCAATAGATAATCCGCCAGGATTTCGGATAAGTATGTGTTTTTGTGAAAAAGTACAAATATACTTGTTATAAAAGAACGGATGCTAGGTCGGGGGCTAGCAACCCTAACCTAGCCGCCGCCTACTTTGTCTCTCCTCCCTAGTGGGTGCACGACACGAGGCGGCCATCTGGAGGCTCCACTTTGGCTCCCGATAGCTCCGCCTTCCGTCCGATGGGAGTTTTCGAATCTGCATGTCGCAGCGGATTATGCACAGCCAAACGGGATCCACGAACACCGCATCGAGTGAGGAGGCGAGGACGATCCATCGCGAGGAGAACCGCGTAGATACCGCTAGAGGCCGGGCACCTGTGTGGCTTGCGGCATCGCTCCGACGGAACCGGGGAACGAACGCGGATTCGAATCTGCGCAAGGTAAATAAGATTTACCGGTTTATTTTTTTTGATCGAAACGGGACGGATCTGATCCTGAATTAATTATTTCCGCTATGTTTTCGGTTGGATTCAGGCACGAAGAACACAACAGTGGCATGAGAGCAAGGTTCCACTGTGTTTTCGCCGTTTCGATCTCCGTATTGATATTTTTATAATTAATTCCTTGCAGAATTTAGATTTTAATTGCATGTGATGTGTTAATGAGATGAAGACAGTAAATTTAAGGTAAATTAACTGCATTAAAATTGTTTTATTTTCTGCATATTTTGTGTTCTTCGTCGGACGAAGAACGACTTGTATCGGCATGTTCACGGGCATCCCAATCGTTGGGAAGGGCCCGCTGGAGCACGGGTTTCCTCCCATGGGGTCATCGGAAAAACCTTGGCCGGTGACGGGGAGGACGGCCAACCCCCTTTTCTTTCCTCTTTTTCAAAGATGGGGGGGGGTTCGATTTTTGCAGAATTTAGGGGTTTTGGAAGGGGGAACCGCTGGAAACCAGGGGTTGCCGGCACCGTCGCCGGTGCCTTTGGGCACCGGTGGCCTCCCTCCGGCCGGCACCCTACTCGCCGGCACCTGCAGGGCAGGCTGGCGGCGGCAAGGAGCCACCGCCCCCCCCCCCCCCCCCCCACCCTGCACGCAGCTAGGGTTTCCTAGTTGCGTTCGGGTGGGGGGGGGCGGGCCCGATGGGCCGGGCCGAGCCCCGGGTTCGAGCCAGCCCAGCCCTGGACCAGGACCAGGTCCGCGCCCTTGTGGGCAGACCTGGGTCCGAACCAAGACCATTGGACCACTTCCTTTTTTTTCCTTTAATTCTCTCTAATTTAATCCCCGATTTATCAATTTATTATCCCATATAATTACAGAATTTAATTTATGTATGAAATGAGATTTATAATAAGATTAAGTTTTGTTTTTAATTATATGGACAATAATTAGATTAATGGGATTATTAACAAGTTGTTGTTAATTAAATCTAATTGTTAGATTAAAGGACATTAAAGGAGAGTTAATTTAATTGTTAAATCTATTATTTAATGTATGTTAATCTTACTAGCATGGAATATTATAATCTTGTCAATTTGGAGTTGTTGTACATTTATTTTTGATGCCCAATTGATTGCTTATTTAAATTCGATTTAAATTAGCATGCTTTAGATTTACTGAAAATTCTTTCGAAAATTCTAAATCCAATTTTGATTAGTTCCTGGTTTATGAAACCAAAATTATCTATTTTCAAAAATTTTAATTAGCCATTTGATCTACACTACATGTGTGGATTGTTTAATTAAAACACATGGTGGTCATGGATGTACATTATTTTGGTGGATGTGGAATGTGATTGTGTGGTTTATTATTTGATAAAAAATAGAGGTCTGCGAACCTCTCCCTCTCATATTCTATTATGTTTCTACCTCCCTCCTTGATGTATTCACCATAAGGCTTCCTCTTTTAAATTTTCATGTAATTGAGAATTTTATGATGTAATTTGATCGAGGTGGCTGAGCAGGAAGTGAGGATGATCCACAACTGCAACGAGATGAATATGAAGGACTTCATTGAATCTATGAGTTTGCAGACTCATGATATAAATTGTTATATTGTGTGCGTATGTGTGTTTGACTATCTAGCTCAAGTCAAACCGCAGTGCCATCCATAACCACACTAATGACGTGTAAATATATACAATATATTTTATACTATCACCTAGGATGATACCAAAGTAATTAAACAAAAATTTCGTTACAAATTCTAAGCCGTAGTGCGAATCGTTGAGAATACTCCGCGTGGCTCTCCATCAATATGATTAATAGAACTTAATTCAGTGGTGGCAGATACTGTGTGTTTACCTGAGATTTGCCATCCTCTGTTGAGAGAACTATTAATCATGGCATTAGATACACTTTGGATAAGAGTAGAGGAATGATATAGTTATCCATGAGTTTACCCGGGATCTATATTTCTACTCTACTATGTCTACGTATTGATGGTAAAGCTTAGACTGGGGATAATGGTCTACTATGTTTATCCGGGACCGTTAATAACCTGGGAGCCGAAATATGATCGGATATTGCAAGGAGTTGCAATTATCATGAGATGATTGCTCTGAGATAGAGGTATAATACTATGTGTTTACCCAAGGTTATACTATGATTCTTGGAGATTCTGATCCCCGTTAGGAGACAGTCGGCGTCTCCCATTCTGTATATCTGAAGGTTATACAGTCTGACAAAAATTAGTGGGAGTAAAATTAGATGAACAAAGTCCATGTCTTATTTTTGAATTAATAAACTAAACATCTGCTAAATTTGTAATTTGATTATCTCCTATAGGCTAAAATGTCGCACCACAACCGATTGCGGGGCATACTTGATGCCAATCGTTTGACAGGCCCGAACTACTCAGACTGTCTCAGGAACCTGAAGATTGTCCTCTGGTCTGAGCAAATTGCTTGTCTTAGATGATGAACCTCCTACTGAACCAGCATTAGATGCCCCAGAGGAAAACATGCTGACATATGAAAAATGGAAGGAAGATTCCACCATGGCCCTATGCTACATGTTGGCCTCTATGAGCAATGAGTTGCAGAGGCAGCATGAGGAGATGGATATTAGATCCATCATACTCCATTTAAAGGAGTTGTTTGGTGAGCAAAGCAAGATCAAGAGATATGAGATATCTAAGAATCTGTTCAAGGCTCAGATGGCAGAGGGATCTTCATTACAGACTCATGTGCCGAAGATGATTGAATGGGTGGAAAGGCTAGATGCTCTTGGGGTTCCACTCCCCAAGGAGATGCATATTGACCTTGTGTTGTCCTCACTTCCACAATAATATGCTAAGTTCATTGTAAACTTCAACATGAACAAGATCCAGACCACCTTGGCTGAACTACTGAACATGCTAAAGACTGCGGAGGGGAACCTTGTGAAGGAAAAACTCCAAGTCCTTATGGTTGGCAAGACCGGCCGGAAAAGACTAGCAGTCCAAGCCTTCAGGAAAGGAAAAGGCAAAAGTCAGAAGAAGCCAAAAGTTGTCAAGAAGGACAAGGGCAAGAGTGCTAAGAAGGGTGAATGCTTGTACTATCATTAGAAGGGGGACTGGAAGAGGAATTGTAAAGAATACCTCAAGGACAAGGCTCACGGAACTGTGAAGCAGCAGGACGCTTCAGGTATCTATATGATAGATATAAACTTGTCAATTATAGATTATACATCATGGGTATTAAATATTGGATATATTTCTCATATCTGGAATTCTGTGCATGCACTGACAAGAAGGCGTAAGCTATGGACTGGCGAGGTGGAGTTGAGGCTAGGTAACGGCGCAAGAGTTGCAGTGATCACTGTGGGGACAATGTATTAGTATTAAGTGGTCTGAAAGCCAATCCAATACTATGTATCATTCAGTTTATTAAGATAATGGCATTAATTCATTATGTGTAATTAGTTGATTATCGTATCACGATGAAGTCCATGAACATGTGCAACAATCTTCGGATTATGATGAGATCATAATTACGGGACCGAAGACTTATAAACACATGTTCTTAATTATTCCTAGTCGGAGGATGTTTGAGATGGACATCAAACATCCGGATAGATTAGTACAGGTTTCTTCAGCTCATATGATGAGGGTGACTGATCTTATAAGTCACTTGGGTGAAGACACTATGCTGGACCTATAGGTGCTCATTGGTGAATGAGTTCACTGAATTTATCTGACCTAGAATCGTTGGATGGTATATACCTCACTGTTAACTAGCTCGATTCTTTTATCTCGGTTGCGTAGATGATCTTTGGACCTGAGACACCAAAGATACCTTGTTGGTATGTCTCTAACCTTTGACTTTGACTAACGAATCCCTAACTATGGGTTATCAATAAGTCAAATGTCGGGTTCAGAGAAATGCCATCGAAGGTAATTGTGTGTTCAATATGGGATCATCCGCTCTCGGTATTATGAGAGAGAATGTTCCGGGAATGATGCGTTTAAGTCCCTGGCCAGGGCGGACACTATATCAGATAAAGAGTTATCCGATATATTTAAGCGGCATTTGATTCAAGTGAATCGATCGGTTAAGGTTTAACAGTAAATCATACCCTAGGTAGATTCAGGAACATTACACGGATGAAGGATTATATCCGCGTGCTAACTAATGATGAAAAGGTTCCAATAGAGGGTTGCGATAACACCAATGTCATCTAGGATCACGCGATGTTGCTTGGCATCCAACGTGATCGGAAGCTCGTCCGAATTTATTGTGGGACATTAAATTCAGCTGATTATTTAATATAAGGATATTAATTAATTTAGTGGGTCCATAAAGAGTTACCGGGCTTAATGTGCCATTAACTGGATTGGTTTTGGGGCCAAGAGGGTAACACGCAAAAGGTTTTCAAGTCGATGGATAATCCGACAGGATTTTGGATAAGTGTGGGTTTTTGTGAAAAACCGCAAATAGGCTTATTATAAAAGAACGGATGCTACGTCGGGGGCCAGCAACCCTGACCTAGCCGCCACCTTCTTTCTCTCTCCTCTCTTCTGGGCGCACGACACAAGACGGCCATCTGGAGGCTCCGCTTCGGCTCCTGACAGCTCCACCTTCCGTCCGACGGGAGTTTCCGAATCCACATGTCGCGACGGATTACGCGTAGCCGGATAGGATCCACGAACGCTGCATCGAGCGAGGAGGCGAGGATAATCCATTGCGAGGAGAACCGCGTGGATACTGCTAGAGACTGCACACCTGCGTGGCTTGCGGCATCGTTCCGACGGAACCGGAGAATGAACGTGGATTCGAATCCGTGCAAGGTAAATTCGATTTTTCAGTTTATTTTATTGATCGAAATGGGATGGATCGGATCCCTAATAAATAATTCCGCTGCGTTTTTCGGTCGGATCTCGACACAGCGAATCCTACACAGTGAAGCTCAAACTACCATCCGGAGACACATTTTCATTAGATGAATGTTATTATGTACCTAGCATAATAAGAAATATTATTTCTATTTCATGTTTAGATAGAGTTGGGTACACTTTATTTGTTAGGAACAATTGTTGTTTAGTTTATTTTAGAAATAAATTAATAGTTTCTACTACATTATCCAATATATTGTACATGTTAAATGTGTCTCATGAGAATTTAAACATCAGTTCTATAACTAAAAAGAAAAGGTATGAAATGAACAAAGCCTACTTATGGCATTGTAGGCTTGGTCACATTAGAGAAAACAGACTCCAAAGGTTGCATAAAGATGGATATTTAGATCCATTTAATAATGAATCATATGCGACTTGTGAGTCATGTTTGATGAGAAAAATAGCTAAATCTCCATTTTTTGGAACTGGAGAACGAGCCAAAGACGTACTGGAACTAATACATTCTGATGTTTATGGTCCTATGTCTACTCCAGCCATTGGTGGTTTCTCGTACTTCATTACATTTACTGATGATTACTCAAGGTTTGGATTCATATACTTATTGAAGTATAAATCTGAAGCCTTTGAGAAATTCAGAAAATTTAGAAATGAAGTAAAGAAACAAACTGGAAAGAGTATATAAGCCATCCGATCTGATCGGAGTGGTGAATACTTGAGTACGGAGTTCATTAAATACTTTAAGGATAATGGTATCCTTTCTCATCTTACACCTCCTTATACACCCTAGATGAATGGTATATCAGAAAGGAGAAATCGCACATTAATGGAAATGGTGCGATCTATGATGAGCATGTCTAAATTACCAGTGTCCTTATGGGGATATGCACTTAGCTCGGCTATATATATCCTTAACAAGGTGCCCAACAAATCTGTTGAAACCACTACATATGAGATATGGAATGGAAAGAAGCCAGACCTTAAACATGTTAAAGTCTGGGGATGTTCTCCTCATGTTAAAAGATATGACGCAAATAAGTTGGAATCCAGAATTGACAAATGCAGATTTGTGGGATATCCAAAGGAAACTTATGGATATTACTTTTATCATCCTGGCGAACAAAGGGTGTTTATAGTCAAGAGAGCTGTCTTTCTGGAAGAATATTCCATGATGTTTATTGCTGTTAATTAATTTTTCTTTGCAAGAATGTTGTTCATCCGATGAACACTATAATAAGAATATTTATTCTGCCAAGAAAAATTTCTGTGTGGGATATTTTGTGTTCTTCGTGGGACGAAGAACGGATATGTGTTTTAATCCCCATGAACATCCCAAAACGTTTGGGAGTGGGAGTCGCTCACCGGCGACACAAATCCTACCCGGAGGGGTGCTGGAGATTGTCGAGATGTTGACCGGCATCGGATCGAGCCGCCAGCTATCCATCTCTCTCCATTTTCTTCGGTTAAGGAAGGGGAGGGGGGGTCTGTTATAACAAGAAGGGGGGGGGGGGGGGGGGGGGGACACCGCCGGCTGACTAGGCACCGCCGGCGCCGTCGCCGGGGCCCTAGCAGTCGGGCAGTGCCTCGCCGTGGCCCCGCCGCTTGACCCCTGCTGGGCAGGTGGCCGGCGGCGGCGCCCACCCCCCCTTCCTGCTCGTAGCTAGGGTTTTCTAGTTGCATACAAGAAGGGGGCGGGCCGGCCCCTGTTGGGCCGGGCCAGGCATGGGCCTGGGCCAGCTGCTCGCCAACCCAACAATTGGCCCGGACTAGGCCGCCCACAAGGGCTAGTCTGGGTCCGAGCCCAACTGTTGGCTGGGCTTGGCCCAGTGCCGGACCTAGGTCCAGCAATGGGTTAGGCCTGCCTGGTCCATTGGACTAGGCCCAATTTTTCCCCCTATTTTGGCCCAATTAAAACAAATAATTCTGAAAAATTGTTTTTCCCAAAATTTAAATTTTGAAAAATTATTTTTAAAAATTTAATTAAATTATGTCCTTGATATTTATTGGGCCTATTTAGATTAAGAATCTATTTATAATTGACCAGTTAGTTGTTGATTATTTAATTATCTAAATTGTTAGATATGATGATGTTAATGCATATTAATTTAAATGTTAAATTAATTAATTAACTTCACGCAAGGTTATGGCATGGAATATTAAAAGAATTTTATCTATTTGGTTAACATGCACATTTTATGTGTTATAATTGCTTGTTTAAATCTCGATTTAAATTAGCATGCTTAATTAAAAATCTTTTCAAAAAATCTAAATCAAATTTTGATTGGTTCCTGGTTTTTTGAGACCAAAATTATCTATTTTAAAATTTTAGCAAGCCATGAGATGTGCACTACATGTGTGGATTGTTTAATTAAAACACATGGTGGTCATGGATGTGCATTAAATTTGTGGATGTGGAATGTGATTGTGTGGTTTATTATTTGTTAATAAATAGAGGTCTGCAAACCTCTCCCTCTCATATTCTATTGTGTTTCTACCTCCCTCCTTGATATATTTGCCATAAGGCTTCCTCTTTTAAATTATCATGTAATTTAGAATTTTTATGACGTAATTTGATCGAGCCGGTTGAGCATGAAGCGAGGAGGATCCACAACTACAACCAGATGAATATGAAGGAGTTCATTAAATCTATTTGTTTGCAGACTCACGATATAAACTGTTATATTGTGTATGTGTGTGTGTTTTGACTGTCTGGCTCAAGTCAAACCACAGTGCCGTCCATGACCACACTAATGACTTGTATGTGATGCATGTGTGTTTTATTTTGATTATCAATCAAAATTACTAGGTTATTAGTACATGTAATATATACGATATATTTAATAATATCACTTAGGATGAGACCACAATAATTAAATAAAACCTTCGTTTCAAACCCTAAGCCGTAGCGCGAGTCATTGAGAATGCACCGCATGGCTCTCCATCAATATGATTAACAGAACTTAATTCAGTAGTGGTATATACTATGTGTTTACTTGAGATTTGCCATCGTCTATTGAGAGGACTATTAATCATGGCATTAGCTGCCTTTGGATAAGAATAGAGAAACGATATAGTTATCTACGTGTTTACCCAGGAACTATATTTCTACTCTACTCTATCACGTATTGACGGTAATGCTTAGACCGGGGATAATGGTCTACTGTGTTTACCCGAAACCATTAATAACCTGGGAGCCGAAATATGATCGAATATTACAAAGAGTTATAATTATCATGAGATGATTGCTCTAAGATAACAGTATGATACTACGTGTTTACCCGAAGTCATACTGTGACGCTTGGAGATTCTGATCCCCGCAAGGAGACTGTCGGCGTCTCCCATTCTGTATATATGAAGGTTATACAGTCTGACGAAAATTAGTGAAAGTAAAACTAGATAAACAAAGTCCATGTCATGTTTTAAATTAATAAACTGATAGTCTGCTAATTTTAATTTGATTATCTCCTATAGGTTAAAATGTCGCACCACAACCCGTTGCGTGGCATACTTGATACCAATCGTTTGATAGGCCCAAACTACTCAGACTGGTTCACAAACCTAAAAATTGTCCTCAGGTCTGAGCATATTGCTTATGTCTTGGATGATGAACCTCCTACTAAACCAGCATTCGATGCACCAGAGGAGGACATGCTGACATATGAGAAATGGAAAGAGGATTCCACCATGGCCCAATGCTACATGTTGGCCTCTATGAGCAATGAGTTGCAGAGGTAACATGAAGAGATAGATGCTAAATCTATCATCCTCCATTTGAAGGAGTTGTTCGGTAAGTAGAGCAGGATTGAAAGATATGAGATATCTAAGAATATGTTCAATGCTCAGATGGTAGAGGGATCTTCAGTACAGACTCATGTGCTGAAGATGATTGAATGGGTGGAGAGGCTGAATGCCCTTAGAGTTCCACTCCCTAAGGAGATACATACCGACCTTGTGTTGTCCTCACTTCCACAATCATATGCTTAATTCATTGTGAATTTCAATATGAACAAGATCCAGACCACTTTGGCTGAACTGCTGAATATGCTGAAGACTGCGGAAGGGAACCTTGTGAAGGAGAAACCCCAAGTCCTTATGGTTGGTAAGACCGGCTGAAAGAGACTAGTAGTCCAAGCCTTTAGGAAAGGTAAAGGCAAGAATCAGAAGAAGCCGAAAGTTGTCTAGAACGACAAAGGCAAGAGTGCTGAGAAGGGTGAATGCTTCTACTGTCATCAGAAGGGGCACTGGAAGAGGAATTGTAAGGAATACCTTAAGGATAAGGCTCAAGGAACTGTATAGCAACAGGACGCTTCAGATATCTATATGATAGATGTAAACTTGTCAATAAGAGATTGTACATTATGGGTATTAGATACTGGATGTGTATCTCATATCCGCAATTCTGTACAGGCACTGACAAGAAGGCGTAAGCTGAGGACTGGCGAAGTGGAGCTGAGACTATGTAACGACGCAAGAGTTGCGGCGATCGCTGTAAGGACAATGGAGCTCAAACTACCATCCCGAGACACTTTTTCATTAGATGAATGTTATTATGTACCTAGCATAATAAGGAATATTATTTCTATTTCATGTCTAGATAGAATAGGATATAATTTAATTGTTGGGAACAATTGTTGTTCAACTTATTTTAGAAATAAATTAATAGCCTCTGCTATATTGTCCAATGGATTGTATCTTTTAAATGTGTCTCATCAGAATTTAAATATTACTTCTTTACCTAAAAGAAACAAGTATGAAATGAACAAAGCCTACTTATGGCATTATAGGCTTGGTCACATTGGACAAAACATACTCCAAAGGTCGCATAAAGATGGATACTTAGATCCATTTGATTATGAATCATTTGCGACCTATGAGTCATGTTTGATGGGTAAAATGGCTAAATCTCCATTTTCTGGAATTGGAGAATGAGCCAAAAATATATTGGAACTTATACATTCAGATGTATGTGTTGGGTTCTCGTGTTTCTCTGGATCTCCCACGCAGCGGAAATAAAATAAAACGGAGATCCGATTCCCGTTTCGAAAAATTAAAACCACCGATAATTGGATATCAGTTCTTACCGTGTGCGGATTCGAATCCGCAACCGTTCGGTCCCGTCGGTGTAACACAGCAAGCCGCGCAAGCGCTCGGCCTCTAGCGGAGTCCACGCGATCCTCCTCGCGACGAAAATCCTCACATTCCTCATTCTTCGCAGCCACGAAACCTTCGCCGGTCGCCGCAACGATCGCCGCAACACGCGGACAATTTCCCATTGAACGGAAATTGGAGAAGCAGCGGAGCAGATCTGAGGATCCGAATCTGGCCTGGGATGCCAGAGGGAGAGAGAAACAGGGGAGGGGCGGGTAGGGTTAGCAGCAGCTTGGCCTGCTCAGCCCATTCGCTATATTTTATACTAACCGCGCGGTTTTTCATAAAAACCCTCGGTTTGTATAAAACCCACTTATTTATCTATCGCCTTGAGAATCATTTGCGTGTGACCCTCAAGGCCCATTAACTAGTACGGTTAATGGCCCAACAAGCCCAGTGACTCCTCACTGGCTTTATTAATCAATTAATAACTCTTTATTAATTAATTAATCAATCGAATTGATGTCGCACATCAAATTCGATGGGGCCTCCGATCATGTTGGGTGCCAAGCAACACCGTGTGAACCCGGAAGGTATCGAGGTTAAGTAACCCACTCTTGGAACCTTTCCGCCGATAGTTACCGCGTAGATATAATCCTTCACTCATACAATGCTCTCGAGTCAACTCAGGGTATGGCGTGTTGTCAAACCCTAACTGGTCGACTCACTTGGATTGGACGCCGCTGATGAATATCGGAAAATTCCTTTCCCGATATTATCGTCCACCCTGGCCAAGGACTTCCGCGCATCCTTCCTACAGCATTCTCTCTCTAAGTACCGTGAGCGAATGATTCCTTATTGACACACAATTCCCTTCGACGGTATTCTGTTGTACCCAATCCTTGGCTATTTAGAATCCCGTGGTTAGAGATTCATAAACCAAGGTCAAAGCACATAAGTCCACCGACAAGGTGTCCTTGGTGTCTCAGGTCCGAGGACCATCCACGCAATTGCGACAATAGAATAAAGCTGGTTGACAGTGAGGTACAATACCATCCAGCGATTAAGTCGGATCAGTTCAGTGAACTCATTCTCCAATAAGCACCTACAGATTCGCCTAAGTGTCTGCATACAAGTGATTTATGAGATCAATCACCCTCACCGCATGAGTAGGAGTAATCTGTACTAGTATAACCGGATATCCGATGTCCTTCTCGGATATCCTCCGACCAGGAACGATTAAGAATATGTGTATTTAAGTGATCAGTCTCATTAGTATGATCTCATCATAATCTGATCACTATCGCACATATTCACGGACTTTATTATGAGACGTTAAATTAATACGATTTATACACAATGAATATTATCCCATTATATTAATAAATATGAATGAGATTTACATAGTCAGATTGGCTTGTAGGCCACCTAAGACTAACAATCTCCCACTTGGACTAAAGCCAATCACCTTTATACTGTAAGCCTATAGACTCTAGGTGACTTTCAAACACAATTTGAGCCAACGGCTTTGTCATTGGATCTGCTACATTGTCGACGGATGGAACTCTTTCCACTACTACATCTCCTCTGGATTTGATCTCTCTGATAAGATGAAAGCGCCTCAGAGTATACTTCGACTTCTGATGAGACCGCAGCTCTTTCGCTTGCGCAATCGTTCCATTGTTGTCGCACAACAGCAAAACAGGTTCAGAGATGCTGAGAACTACGCCGAGGTCGGTGATGAATTTCTTAAACCACACTACTTCCTTGGCGGCTTCAGCTACAGCGATGTACTCAGCTTCAGTCGTCGAATCTGCAGTAGTTGCTTGCTTGGAACTCTTCCAGCACACTACTCCTCCATTAAAAGTAAATACGAATCCAGATGTAGACTTGCTATCATCTGGATCTGACTGGAAACTTAAGTCAGTAAAGCCTCGAAGTTTCAAGTCACCTCCTCCATAGACAAGAAACATACCCTTAGTTCTTCTCAAGTACATAAGGATACATTTCACTGCCTTCCAGTGCTCTTCGCCTGGATCAGTCTGAAATCTGCCCATAACACTTGGAGCATATGCAACATCAGGTCATGTACATAGCATGGCATACATGATAGATCTTATGGCAGAGGCATAGGGTACTCTATTCATAAATGCCCTCTCATCATGAGTCTTAGGAGACTACTCCTTTGAGAGATCAATTCCATGTCTCATCAGTATGAGACCTCTCTTGGAATTTTCCATGCCAAACCTTTTGACTATAGTATCTATATACAAGGATTGGGTCATTCCAAGCATCCTCTTTGATCTATCTTTATAGATCCGTATTCCCAATACATAGGATGCTTCTCCCAAATCCTTCATGGAGAAATTTTTCGATAGCCAGATCTTTACCGATGACATCATAGCTACATCATTCCCAATGAGCAGTCTGTCGTCTACGTAAAGAATTAAGAAGGTGACCGCACTCCCACTGGTCTTCTTGTACACACAAGGCTCATCTTCATTCTTAATGAAGTCATAAGACTTGACAGCCTCGTCAAATCTTATGTTCTAACTACGGGAAGCTTGCTTCAGTCCATAAATTGACCTCTGAAGCTTGCACACTTTATCTGGAGATTCTTTGGATATGAAACCTTCTGGTTGTATCATATACACCTCTTCCTCAAGATTACCATTGAAGAAGGAAGTCTTTACATCCATCTGCCAGATCTCGTAATCAAAATGTGCAGCAATGGCGAGTCGAACTTTGATCGATTTTATCATGGAAACTGGTGAGAAAGTCTCGTCATAGTCAATTCCTTGCCTTTGACGATATCCCTTTGCCACCAACCATGACTTATAAGTATCGATCCGTCCATCAGCACCGATTTTCCTCTTAAAGATCCACTTGCATCCGATGGGTACAATACCCTCGGACAAGTCCTCAAAGTTCCAAACTTAGTTGGTGTACATGGACTGGATTTCTGAGTTCATGGCTTCTCGCTATTTCCCAGCTTCTGGGCCTTCTATGGCCTCCTGGTAGGTTTTAGGATCATCATCCTCATTATATTTTACCCTAGACTCACCTTCAACGATATGTCCCACATATCGTTCGGGTGGTCTAGGTAATCTACTAGATCTATGAGGCTCATTTGTGCGTACCTGAACAGATTCAGGAACTGATATTTCATCTGATTATAATGCAGTTGTTTGGGGATCTGGAACCTCTTCCAATACTATTTTACTCCCACTGTCATCCTAGAGAAGGTATTCCTCTTCCAGGAAGACAACTTTCCTGTCGACAAACACCTTTTGTTCACCAGGATAGAAAAAATAGTATCCAAAGGTTTCCTTTGGACATCCCACAAACCTGCATTTATTAGTTCGCGATTCCAGCTTGTCTGGATCATGCCTCTTTACATGAGCAGGACAACCCCAGACTTTAACATGTTTAAATTCTAGTTTCCTGTCTTTCCTTATCTCATATGGAGTAGAGGCCACAGACTTGCTGGGTACTTTGTTCAGTAGGTATGCTGCTGACTCTAGAGCATACCCCCAGAGGGATACTGGTAATCCCGAAAGGCTCATCATTGATCGCACCATGTCCAACAAGGTGCGATTCCTCCTTTCTGATACACTATTCATCTGTGGTGTATATGGAGGGGTTAGCTGAAAAAGGATACCATTATCCTTTAAGAATTGTGTGAAATTAGTACTCAAATTGTAAGGATCGTGACTTTCGGATCCGGTTTTCGGGGTCGGACCCTGTAGTTCTGACCTTAATGAGGACTGAGGTTCAGTGCCGATTCGCGTCAGGACATCGAGACGCGTTTTGAACGGCGTCCACCGTCGCAGACGCGTTTCAGGTTCTGCCACGTGGGTGCCACGTGGGCTGGCTTCGGGCCGCGAGGGTACGGCCCTGTCATGTCGCCTGAACGGCGTCCACGTGTGTCGACGCCTTTCAGACTGCGACTCTGGGATTGTCAGTGTACGGCCCTGACATGTCGTCTGAATGGCGTCTGCCTTGAACGACGCATTTCAGAGTCTTGTCAGAGCAGCCGTCACGTCACCTGATAGGCGTCCGTCGATGTCGACGCGTTTTAGCCAGTCTCTGGTTAACCCCGCGAGCCCTCCTTCTTTCCCACATTTTTCTCCTACTCTCTTTCTCTCTTTCCCTTCCGACGAACTCGGCGGCGATCCCTCCTCCTCCCTCTTTTCCTCCCACCGTTTCATCTCTCCCTCCACTCCATCCTCTACCTAGCTCCTACCACTACCACCTCCACCTCCACTGCGGCGTTCTACTCTCCGGACGGCGGCCGACGTCACGGTGGAGCAAGGACGACCACGGCGGTACCGGCCGCGGCGTGGGGTGAGTCGGGTGGACGGCTTGAAGCTCGGAGGCGTTCAAGTATCCGGTAGGGTGACGGTTCCCATAAGCATCGTGTTTAAGCTATGTTTTCCCCCATTTAAGCATGTTATGGATCTTTGGTTTTGGGGGGTAGAACGAGCATGTTTAGGAATTCTTTTGATGATATGGGGGATTTCTATGAATGTGTTTGCCTATGGATTGTATTGCTCCTCTTTCCCCTCCGTTTTTGGGTGATTTTGGGGTTGTTTGGGTTGAAAGGGAGCCCTCGGGATCATGCAGACTCTGGTTCCTGGGGTTAAAAGACGTCGTGCATGGACGACGCCTTTTTGTAGGGCGTCGGGCCATCGCGACGCCTTTTAGGCAGGAATTGCCTTGCTGAGAGTCTGCCAGTTCGGGGATTCTGGGACTAAAAGACGTCATGGGTGGACGACGCGATTTGAATGGCGTCGGGTAGCCATGACGCCTTTTAAGACAGAAATCCCCTGGGTAATGTTTTCTGGAAATTCCTGGATTTCTGTGCTAAATGGCGTCTAAGGATGTCGACGCCTTTTTAAAAGGCGACTACTGGTGTCGACGCCTTTTAGGGCCTGATTCTGAAGACAGTAATTTTTACGTAAACCAGTACATGGAGCTTGAATGGCGTCGGCCTTGGTCGACGCAATTCAAGACAGAACAGCACTAAATCATGCCAGTAAAACGTGTTCATACTGCTAGATAATGGGTTAATGCATGCTTTAGTGCGCTCGTTAATGCTGGATTCTTCTTGACCGGATAGCACTGTGTGGGTGTCGTGCGATCGCGGGCTTTTCACGTGACCGGATCGTACTGTGCCGGGTTTTGGTGTTTTGTGTTACTGTGGACCTGGAGTGACATTGTAGCGCTTTATCACCCTGTGCTGGTGGGGGCGTGAGCACAGCGCCGGTGGGGGCGTGGGCGGGGTGACGCCTAGTGAGAGAGAGTCACCTGGTGAACCCCGGGGTCAGCTAGTACCGGTGTCGGAGTGGTACATTCGGAGAGTCACTCATGCTGAGGGAAGGAGTGACCACCTGAGCCAGTTGGGCCGGAGTAGCTAGTGTGCTATCCGAGGGGTTACTGCTTGGTCTCAGCGGGTCGAGGTTTTTCCCACCGTTGTTTGTATGGTTGGCGAGTTCTATCGAGACGGCAGTTGTGGGTTCCCTAGTCGATTGGTTTAAAACTATGCATGTTTATTATATTTCGACTGCATGTGATTTCACGTTAAGAATTAGGAATTGTACCTCCTGTGTTTATCACTTTACCGTTAGCTGTACCTTGCACTTGTGGGTGTGTGTGTGGGCAGTGGGGATCGAAGGATCCCTACTGAGTCTTGTCTTTGAGACTCACCCCCCCTGCGGTTTTCAGGTGAGGACTCTCAGCAGACCTAGCGAGCAGAGTGCGGCCGTGTGTTGAGCGCCGTCAGCAGTTATTCCGGGGTATGCCCCGACGTAGTTGTCATTTTAATTCTGGCCTGTACGTTTAATCATTTCTTTTCTGTTGGAGTATGTAATTATTTGCTGTATCGAGTCGCATTGTAATAATTTGTAATTCCTGCACTTCTATTTCAGTTCAATGCGATGTGAATGTTTAGCTTAGTTTATTATTTATCTCCCAGACTTGATTAGATCCTGGTTTGGTTCCAAATTAATGATTCGGTACCCATTTAGTAATCGGATCCCCGATTATAGGGTGGCGGGTCGTTACACAAATATTCTCCTCCTCGATCTGATCGAAGAACTTTAATACTCTTTCCTAACAGTTTCTCTACTTCATTCTTGAACTTCTCAAATGCTTCCGACTTGTACTTCATTAAGTACACATAGCCGAATCTTGAGAAGTCATCGGTGAATGTGAAGAAGTATGAGAAGCCACCTTTGGCTTGGGTGGACATAAGACCACATACATCCGAATGTATTTGTTCCATAATGTCCTTGGCACGTTCTCCATGTCCAGTAAATGGAGATTTTGCTATCTTTCCCATAAGGTAGGACTCACATGTCGCAAACGATTCATAATCGAATGCATTCAAATATCTATGCTTGTGTAACCTTTGCAGCCTACTTTCACCAATGCGTCCAAGTTTACAATGCCACATGTAGGCTTGGTTCACACAATTCTTGCTCTTCTTAAGAGCATTATCAATTTGAAGATTGTAATAAGAAACATCTAAGAGGTATAGACCGTTGAGTAAAGATGCCGAAGCTATTGATTTATTACCATAATAAATCGAACAACTTCTATTCTCAATAGTCAATCTATATCCTATCTTGTCCAAACAAGATGCTGATATGATGTTCTTTATTATGTTAGGAACATAATAACAATCTTCTAATAGTAAGGCGTCTCCTAATGGAAGCTTGAGGTTTGCTGTCCCAACAGCAATTGCCGCAACTTTTGCGCCGTTTCATTGCCTCAGTTTCACCTCACCTTTTCTCAACTTGCGCTTACTTGTCAGCATCTGCACATCATGGCAGATATGAGAAGCACATCCGGTATCTAATACCCAAGATGTGGAATATCTAACTGACAAGTTAATATCTATCATATAGATATCTGAAGTTTTAGACAGGTTCACCTTTCTATGATCTTTATCATTGAGGAACTCCTTGCAGTTCCTCTTTCAGTGACCCTGCTGCTTATAGTAAAAACAGTCACCTTTTACTACTCCTTTGTCTTTGTCCTTCGATCTTTTATCGTCAGCTATCATCTTTGCATCAAAGGCATCCAATGCCGGTTCAGCAGAAGGATCAGCTCCAAGGACATAGGCAATGTGCTCAGATCTGAAGACACTCTTCAGATTTCTGAGCTCATCCGAGTAGTTCAGGCTAGTTATAAGTTTGGCATCAAGTATGCCACGGAGTGGGTTATTTGATGACATAATTCCCTACAGGAGATAAGTGAAATCTATTCAGTAGATGCTCAATTATTAATTTTTAAAATAAGACATGATTTTTTTTTTAAGTTTTAACTTTCACTAATTTTCGACGGACTGTATAACCCTCAGCTATACAGAACGGGAGACGCCGACAGTCTCCTAGTGGGGATCAGAATCTCAATAACTTGCAATACAGCTCTGTGGATAGCACAACAAATTGTAATACAATCAAAGAGCACCCAACTCATGTGACTCGCAACTCCTTGCAATATCTGATCATAGCGTGACTTGCAACTCCTTGCAATATCTGATCATAGCGTGACTTGCAACTCCTTGCAATATCTGATCTAAGCTAACTATCGTTATGCAACGAGCATAGATTTGCATGCAGCCCTTGTGGATAACACAACAAAACTATATGGTTCCTCTACCCCGATCATATAGGCATCTAATGCCAAAGCCACAGTCTCTCCTCACAATTAAACAGACCTTGTGGTAACACAACAAACCTGCCTAAAGTGATTCGAGTCCTGTGAGTATAACGATGGTAGACTGCACGGTAAGTTCTAAACTACTCACGTTACGGCTTAGAGTTTAAACGAGGGTATTCAAATAACTTTTATCTTGGTCTCTCCTAAGTGATAGCATAAATATATCATATATATTTAATAAATACTATACCTGCTTTGATTCATAATCAAACTAAAACAATGCATCTCATACATGTCATTATTGTGGTCATGGATAGCACAGTGGGTTTGACTGGACCCAACAGTCAAACGCTCACACAATCTAATATAACAATTATATCAGATAATCTTACAAACATAAAGGCAAAGGATCTCCATCGTATCGCCTTCTTGATTGCTGCAGTAGATCGTCCTCGCTCCTTCTTCCTTTGCCTCGATTAGATTACAATAATTCTAGAATTACGTGTAAATAGAAGAGGGCCTCATGGCGAGTACAAGAGAGAGGGAGGTAGAAGTACATCGGAGAATGAGAGAGGGAGAGATACGAAGATCTCTATTTATTAATAATTTAATAACCATCCAACATTCATCCACGATCCACACACACATAATATATCACATGAATAATTAAATATGCATATCCATGACCATGGTGTGTTTTAAACATTCCACACATGATAAGCACATCGCATGGCTAAAACAAAAGAGTTTCAAAAATAGATAACTTTGGCTTTCAGAAAGTATAGGTTCCAATCAAAATTGGCATTTGAATTTCGAAAACTCTTTTAATTAACTTAGCATGCAATTAACTCATATTTAAAAGCATAAAACATACATCACATGTGCACATACTCTAAATTAATAATTCCATATTATTCCATGCAAATTATAACAATTCTAATAATTAAACAATCTAACACTTAGATTAAACCACATCAATAATCTAACAATTAAATTATTAATAACTAATTTAACTCTTAGACTAGTCCAACAAAGTTAATTAATAATTTAACACTTAAATTAATAATCAACTACAATTAATTATTAACTACTAATCTAACTCTAAAATTAGTTAATCAATAATTCTAACTCTTAGAATAGTTGATTAAAATTAATTATTAACTTAACACTTAAATTAACAATTAATTCTAATTAACTGATAGATACTAATTTAACAATTAAATTAGTCAATTAAAATTAATTTTTAATTTAACACTTAAATTAATAACTAACTCTAATTAATAATTAACAATTAGATGTATGAATAATTAATAATATAATATTTAGATTAATAAATATTAATCAAAAATTTAACAGTTAAATTAGTTAAATCAAAGTTAATTATTAGTTTAACATTTAATCTAATAATTAACTCTAATTGATAAAATAATGATCATGTTTATTGAAATAATAAACATAATCATTAATGCCCAATAAAAAAAAATTGGACCACAATTTAAATATTAAAACATTTTTAAATAAAAAATTAAAATCCAATTTTAATGATGTTTTAAATGGGCTTATTTGGGGTTTAAATGGGGTTTAGGAAATAAAAAACAAAAAGTGGCTCAGCCACAAGGGCTGAGCCTTAGGGCTCGGACCAGGCGCCCACTATGGGCGCCTGGTTCGGGCCTGGTTCGACCAGGCCTTGGCCCGGCCCGGGCCCCAGACCCTCCTCTTCTTCAACCCAGCGCCCCCCAAAACCCTAACCCCCAGGTGAGTTGCAGGCCGGCGGTTGGGGAAGAAACAGGTCGCCGGCGGCGAGCGCCCAAGCGCCGCCAATCGCCGACGGCAATGCCCCCGGTGCTGGCGTGGGCCCCGGTGCCGACAAGGCCCCGGCAACGCCCCCAGAAGCTGGAAACCAAGCCCCTAAAGCACCCCTAAAATCTGGTTTTTCAAGTTTTCTTTTCAAAACCGTGGGAAAGACTAGCCGCCCAACTCCGGCCACCAGCTGAGCGTTCTCCGACGCTGTGCACTGACCCAGTGGGGAGTAGATACATCAAGAAGGAGGATCAGGGATCCAGACCACCTCCCCAACACTTGGGGTAGCGTGAATGAAGCCGCCACAAATCCAGATTCTTCGTCCGATGAAGAACAAAATTAAACCCCACAAATAAATCGAAATTTTACAGAATAAAATTAATTAAAATTTATTCTTTTAATCTATGTTCATCACATGGACAAGAATCCAGCAATAAGATCGAACAAGTGCATGGAATAATACATGGAAATATTAAATCGGAGACTGAAACGGGACGAGATACAGTGGAACCTGGCTCTGATACCACTATTGGGTTCTCGTGTTTCTCCAAATCTCCCGCGCAGCGGAAATAAAATAAAACAGAGATCCGATTCCCATTTCGAAAAATTAAAACCACCGATAATCGGATTATTAGTTCTTACCGTGTGCATATTCGAATCCGCAACCTTTCGGTTCCGTCGGTGCGACACCGCAAGCCGCGCAAGCGCCCGACCTCTAGCGGAGTCCACGCGATCCTCCTCGCGACGAAAATCCTCGTGTTCCTCGTTCTTCGCAGCCATGAATCCTCCGCCGGTCGCAGCAACAAGTGAACGATTTCCCGTCGAACGGAAGTCGGAGAAGCGGCGGAGCAGATCCGGGGATCCGGATTTGGCCTGGGGGGCCAGAGAGAGAAAGAGAAATAGAGGAGGGGCGGCTAGGGGCAACAGTTTGGCCTGCTCAGCCCATTCGCTATATTTTATACTAACCGCACGATTTTTCATAAAACCCGCTGGTTTGTATAAAATCCACTTATTTATCCATCGCCTTGAGAATCATTTGTGTATGACCCTTTAGACCCAATAACCAGTCCGGTTAGTGGCCCAACAAGCCCAGTGACTCCTCACTGGCTTTATTAATCAATTAATAACCCTTTATTAATTAATTAATCAATCGAATTTATGTCGCACATCAAATTCGATCGGGCCTCCGATCACGTTGGGTGCCAAGCAACACCGCGTGAACCTAGAAGGTATCGGCGTTAAGTAACCCACTCTTGGAACCTTTCCGCAGACAGTTACCACGTGGATATAATCCTTCATTCGTACAATGCACTCGAGTCAACTCAGGGTATGGCGTGCTGTCAAACCCTAGCCGGTTGACTCACTTGGATTGGATGCTGCTGATGAATATCGGAAAACTCCTTTCCCGATATTATCCTCTTCCCTGGCCAGGGACTTTCGCGCATCCTTCCTAGAGCATTCTCTCTCTAAGTACCGAGAGCAAATGATTCCTCATTGACACACAATTCCCTTCGACGGTATTCCGTTGTACCCAATCCTTGGCTGTTTAGAATCCCGTGGTTAGAGATTCATAAACCAAGGTCAAAGCACATAAGTCCACCGACAAGGTGTCCTTGGTGTCTCAGGTCCGAGGACCATCCACACAATTGCGACAATAGAATCAAGCTAGTTGACAGTGAGGTACAATACCGTCCAGCGATTCAGTCGAATCAGTTTAGTGAACTCATTCTCCAATGAGCACCTACAGATTCGCCTTAGTGTCTCCACACAAGTGATCTTTGAGATCAGTCACCCTCATCATATGAGTAGGGGTAATCTGTACTAGTCTAATCGGATATCCGATGTCCTTCTCGGATATCCTCCGACTAGGAACGATGAAGAATATGTGTGTTTAAGTGATCAGTCTCATTAGTATGATCTCATCATAATCTGATCACTATCGCACATATTCACGGACTTCATTATGAGACGTTAAATTAATACGATTTATACACAATAAATATTATGCTATTATATTAATAAATATGAACGAGATTTACATAGTCAGATTGGCTTGTAGGCCACCTAAGGCTAACAATATGTGGTCCTATGTCTACCCAAGTCATTAATGGTTTCTTGTACTTCATCACATTCACTGATGATTAGCCAAGGTTCGGATTCATATACTTACTGAAGTATAAATCTGAAGCCTTTGAGAAATTCAGAGAATTTAGGAATGAAGTGGAGAAACAAACTAGAAAGAGTATAAAAGCCATCCGATCTGATCGTGGTGGTGAATACTTGAGTATGGAGTTCATTAAATACTTAAAAGATAATGGTATCCTTTCTCAGCTTACACCTCCTTATACACCTCAGATGAATGGTGTATCAGAAAGGAGAGATCGGACATTAATGAAAATGGTGCGATCTATGATGAGCATGTCTAAATTACCAGTGTCCTTATGGGGATATACACTTAGCTCAGCTATGTATATCCTGAACAAGGTACCCAGCAAATCTGTTGAAACTACTACATATGAGATATGGAATGGAAAGAAGCCAGACCTTAAACATGTTAAAGTCTGGGGATGTCCTACTCATGTTAAAAGACATGACGCAGATAAGTTGGGATTTAGAACTGACAAATGCAGATTTGTGGGATATCCAAAGGAAACTTATGGATATTACTTTTATCATCCTGGCGAACAAAAGGTGTTTGTAGCCAGGAGAGCTGTCTTTCTGGAAGAAGATTATATTCTTCAGAAGGACAGTGGGAGTAAAGTAACCTTGGAATAAATTCCAAACTCACAAATTGGTAAAGGTTCATCTGATGAACTGTTAGTTTCTGAACTTGTTCAATTAAGTACACAAGAAACTCGTAGGTCAGAAAGAGTACCTAAACCACTAGAAAGATATGTGGGACATATTAATTTGGATGGTTATAGGATACTCTATAATGAGGATGATGATCCTAAGACTTACAAGGAGGCCATTGAAAATCCAGAGGCCGGGAAATGGTGAGAAGCCATAAATTCTGAGATTCAGTCCATGTACATCAACCATGTTTGGAACTTGGTTGACTTGCCTGAAGGTATAGTACCTATCGGCTGCAAATGGATCTGTAAAAGAAAGATCAGTGCAGATGGACGAATAGACTTATAAGGCAAGGCTAGTGGTGAAAAGATATCGTCAAAGGCAAGGAATTGACTATGACGAGACCTTCTCATCCGTTGCCATTATTAAGTCTATTAGAATTCTTCTCGCCATTACTGCATACCATAATTACGAAATCTGGCAGATGGATGTGAAGACAATCTTCCTCAATGGAAACCTTGAGGAAGAGGTGTATATAATACAACCAAAGGGCTTCACATCAAAGGAATCTCTAGATATGGTATACAAGTTGCAAAGGTCCATTTATGGACTGAAGCAAGCTTCCCATAGCTGGAACATAAGGTTTGATGAGGCAATCAAGTCTTATGACTTCATTAAGAATGAAGATGAGCCTTGTGTGTACAAGAAAAATAGTGAGAGCGCAATCACATTCCTGATTCTTTACGTTGACAACATCCTACTCATTGGAAATGATGTAAGGATGATGTCATCAGTAAAGATCTGGCTATCTAAGAACTTCTCCATAGAGGATTTGGGAGAAGCATCTTACGTATTGGGAATACGGATCTATAGAGATAGATCAAAGAAGATGATTGCCTTAATCCAATCCCTGTACATAGAAACCATTGTCAAAAGGTTTGGCATGGAAAATTCCGAGAGAGGTCTCACACCAATGGGACATGGAATTTATCTCTCCAAAGGTCAGTCTCCCAAGACTTCTGAGGAGAGGGTAATGATGGATAAGGTTCCCTATACTTCAGCCATAGGTTCCATCATATATGCCATGCTATGTACAAGACATGATGTTGCATATGCTCTAAGCATTACGAGCAGACATCAGGCAGATCTAGGTGATGAACACCGGAAGGCTGTGAAATGCATCCTTAAGTACTTGAGAAGAACTAAGGATATGTTTCTGGTCTATGAAGGAGGAGACTTAAAGCTGAAAGGATACACTAATTCAAGTTTTTAGTCTGATCCTGATGACAGCAAGTCGACATTAGGTTTTGTCTTCACACTCAACGGGGGAGCAGTGAGCTGGAAAAATTCTAAGTAGGAAACCTGTAACGACCCATCACTCTATAATCGTGGATCCGATTACTAAATGGATACCGAATCATTAAAATTTGGAGCCAAACCAGGATCTCGATAAGTCTGGAAAATAAATGATAAACTATGCTAAACATTCCACATCACACCGAATTGTAAAGGAAGTGCATGAATTAAAAATTATTACAATTTGTCTCGACTCAGCAAATAATTACATGTTCCAACTGAAAAGAAATAATTAAGCGTACAAGCTTGAAAGGAAAATAACAACTACATCGGTGCATACCCCGGAACAATGTATGTTAGCGCGCGACCCGAGACAACACCCTCCATACTACGCCTGCCTAGAATCCTCACCTAAAAACCGCAGGGGTGAGTCTCATCGAAATGGACTCAGTAGGGATTCTTCGATCCCTACCACCCACTCACGCACCCACAAGTACAACAACACAAATATAGGCAATTTAAATAAATAAAGCAATAAGCACAACTCCTAAAGATTTCCCAATTCCGATATAAAATACATGCATTTGTAAATGCGACATGCACAACTCAGAAACCACCCCACCACAGAGTCCACAACCAGCGTCTCGGCCAAACACACAAACTACGCGGCCGAACGCGAAAAACACCGACCTACTGGGACCAAACAGCAACTCCTCGAATAGCGTGCTGGCTACTCCGGCCTGTCTAGCTCTAGGTAGTTCTACTTCCCCCAACACGAGTGACACTCTGAATGCACCACTCCCACACCGGTACTAGCTATACCTCAAGGTACATCAGGTGACCCTCTCTCTAAGCGTTACCCCACCACTCCCACACCGGCGCCGTATCACTCCCACACCGACACAGGATGCCTAAGCGCTAACAATTGTCACTCTAGGTCCACTATCGCACAAAACACAACACAGTGCGATCCGGTCACGTAGAAATCCTCATCCTCGAGTACGTTTTCAAGCATACATTTAACCAAACTATCTAACAACATAAATACATGTTAATTGCATAGATTAATGAGGTTCTGTCTTGAATCGCGTCGCCCGTGGCCAACGTCATTCTAGACCCCTAAACTGGTTCATACGAAAACTGGCCTCGGAATTTGACCTAATCGCATCGCCCTTGACAGCCGCCATTTAAAATGGCGTCGCTGTCCCCAGACGCTATTCAAGACAGAGATAAAATTATCTGATCTGGGCTAAATCGCGTCTTGGGTGGAAGCCGCCATTTAAAATGGCGTCGCTGTCCCCATACGCCATTTAACACTTACAGACAGGTTCCCCTTCCGGCCTCCCCCGAGTTACAAAGTGGGATTTCTCCCCCAAATCGCACGAAAAACGTCAAAAATGGAGAAAGTAAGGGAGAAGCCTAATTATTTTCATAAATAATCTCTTAGAATATACTTTCTACCCCAAAAGCACCCACACATATTTCATGCTTTCAAACTGGGAAAAATCATGGTTTTAAACAAAACACTGCGAGGATTGTCACCCTACCAGTTACTTGAACTCCTCCGAGCTCCAAGCCGCCAAACCACCATGCCACAAGCCGCCGCCGGTACCGCTACGGACGTCGTCACTCCACCGGGACGTCGGCCGCCGTCCGGAGAAAAATGCGCCGCGGAGGAGACGGTGGTGGTAGTGGTGGAAGTTAGAAGCTTGATGGAGTGGAGAGAGAGGAGGAATGGGGAGAGGAAAGGAAGGATAAGGGGAAGGGGGCGTCGGAGGCTCGGAGAGAAGGAGGAGGAGAGAGAGAAGGGGAGAGAATGAGGGAAAGAAGGGAGGGCTTCGGAGCGTCAACCGGAACTCGCCAAAACGCGTCGTCCAAGACCGACGCCAATCAGACGACAAGACGGGGTCATACACTGACAGATCAAGGTCGTACTATGAATGGCGTCGACCATGCAAGACGACATTCAGATGATAAGACCGGGGCCGTACTCTCGCGGCCCAAAACCAACCTATGTGGCACATTCTAAAACGTGTCCCGCTAACCGGACGCCGTTTGAACCGCGTCAAGCTTGCCATGCCCCAGCTCCACAAAGGCACAAACCAAACGGTCCGACACCGAAACTGACC
The DNA here is from genome assembly GCA_030544215.1 of Zantedeschia hybrid cultivar. Classification (NCBI taxonomy): domain Eukaryota; kingdom Viridiplantae; phylum Streptophyta; class Magnoliopsida; order Alismatales; family Araceae; genus Zantedeschia; species Zantedeschia hybrid cultivar. The sequence continues at coordinate 46,262,904 of JARZZO010000003.1, forward strand.
CGATAATCGAATCTGAAACCTCAATCCTTACAAAACCACTGCTGATTCAACAACGAAACCTAAATATATTGTTGCTGTTGAAGCCGCCAAGGAAGTTGTCTGGATGAAGAAATTCATCAACTATCTTGGTGTGGTGGAAAGCATCTCTGGTCCCATCCTACTACTGTGTGACAACAATGGGGCGATTGCTTAAGCGAAAGAGCCGAGGTCTCATCAGAAGTCGAAGCACATTCTACAGTACTTTCATCTGATCAGAGAGATTATAGCTCGAGGAGATGTCATAGTGGAGAGAGTTCCTTCAGCCGACAACATAGAAAATCCACTGACAAAGCCCTTGTCTCAAAATGTCTTTGAGCGTCACTTAGAAAATATGGGTATTCTGTATAAAAGTGATTGGCTTTAGTCCAAGTGGGAGATTATTAGTATTAGGTGGTCTGAAAGCCAATCCAATATTATGTATCATTCAGTTTATTAAGATAATGGCATTAATTCATTGTGTGTAATTAGTTCGATCTATGGTTATCGTATCACGATGAAGTCCATGAACATGTGCAACAATCTTCGGATTATGATGAGATCATAATTACAGGACCGAAGACTTATAAACACATGTTCTTAATTATTCCTAGTCAGAGGATGTTTGAGATGGACATCAAACATCTGGATACACTAGTACAGGTTTCTTCAGCTCATATAATGAGGGTGACTAATCCTATAAGTCACTTCTGTGCATATACTATGCTGGACCTATAGGTGCTCATTAGGGAATGAGTTCACTGAATTGATCTGACCTAGAATTGCTTGATGGTATATACCTCACTGTTAACTAGTTCGATTCTTTTGTCTCGGTTGCGTAGATGATTCTTGGACCTGAGACACCAAAGATACCTTGTTGGTATGTCTCTGAGCTTTGACTTTAACTAACGAATCCCTAACCATGGGTTATCAATAAGTCAAATGTCGGGTTCAGAGAAATGCCATCGAAGATAATTGTGTGTTCAATATGGGATCATCCGCTCTCGGTATTATGAGAGAGAATGTTCCGAGAATGATGCGCTTAAGTCCCTGGCAAGGGCGGACACTATATCAAATAAAGAGTTATCCGATATATTTAAGCGGCATATGATTCAAGTGAATCGACCGGCTAGGGTTTAACAGTAAATCATACCCTAGGTCGATTCGGGAACATTGCACAGATGAAGGATTATATCCGCGCGCTAATCGATGACAGAAAAGTTTCAATAGAGGGTTGCGATAACCCCAATGCCATCCAAGATCACGCGATGTCGCTTGGCATCCAACGTGATTGGAAGCTCGTCCGAATTTACTGTGGGACATTAAATTCGGCTGATTATTTAATATAAGGATATTAATTAATTCAGTGGATCCATAAAGAGTTACCGAGCTTAATGGGCCATTAACTGGATTAGTATCTGGGCCTAGAGGGTTACACGCAAAAGGTTTTCAAGTCGATGGATAATCCGACAGGATTTCAGATAAGTCTGGGTTTTTGTGAAAAACAGCAAATCGGCTTATTATAAAAGAACGGACGCTACGTCGGGGGCCAGCAACCCTGACCTAGCCGCTGCCTTCTTTCTCTCTCCTCTCTTCTGGGTGCACTACACGAGGCGGCCATTTAGAGCCTCCGCTTCGGCTCCCGACAGCTCCGCCTTCCGTCCGATGGGAGTTTCAGAATCCGCATGTCGCGGCGGATTACGTGTAGCCAGACGAGATCCATGAACGCCGCATCGAGCGAGGAGGCAAGGACGATCCATCGCAAGAAGAACTGTATGGATACCGCTAGAGGTCGGGCACCTGCGCGGCTTGCGGCATCGCTCCAACAGAGCTGGAGAACGAACGCGGATTCGAATCCGCGCAAGGTAAATCCGATTTTCCGGTTTATTTTATTGATCGAAACGGGATGGATCCGATCCCGAATAAATAATTCCGCTGCATTTTTCAGTCAGATCTCGTCACAGCGAATCCTACACAGTGAAGCTCAAGCTACCATCCGAAGACACATTTTCATTAGTTGAATGTTATTATGTACCTAGCATAATAAGAAATATTATTTCTATTCAATTTTAGATAGAATTGGGTACACTTAATCTGTTGGAAACAATTGTTATTCAATTTATTTTAGAAATAAATTAATAGCTTCTGCTACATTATCCAATGGATTGTCCTTATTAAATGGGTACACTTAATCTGTTGGAAACAATTGTTATTCAATTTATTTTACAAATAAATTAATAGCTTCTGCTACATTATCCAATGGATTGTCCTTATTAAATGTGTCTCATGAGAATTTAAACATCAGTTCTATAACTAAAAGGAAAGGGTATGAAATGAACAAAGCCTACTTATGGCATTGTAGGCTTGGTTACATTGGAGAAAACAAACTACAAAGGTTGCATAAAGATGGATACTTAGATCCATTTGATTATGAATCATATGCGACCTGTGAGTCATATTTGATGGGTAAAATGGCTAAATATCATTTTTGGAACTGGAGAACAAGCCAAAGACGTATTGGAACTAATACATTCCGATGTATGTGATGCTATGTCTACCCAAGCTATTGGTCGTTTCGCGTACTTCATCACATTCACTGATGATTACTCAAGGTTTGGATTCATATACTTATTGAAGTATAAATCTAAAGCCTTTGAGAAAGTCAGAGAATTTAGGAATGAAGTAGATAAACAAACTTGAAAGAGTACAAAAGCCATCCAATCTGATCGGGGTGGTGAATACTTGAGTACGGAGTTCATTAAATACTGGTATCCTTTCTCAGCTTACACCTCTTTATACACCTCAGATGAATGGTGTATCAGAAAGAAGAAATCGCACATTAATGGAAATGGTGTGATCTATGATGAGCATGTCCAAATTACCAATGTCCTTATGGGGGTATGCACTTAGCTCGGCTTTGTATATCCTGAACAAGGTGCCCAGCAAATCTGTTGAAACCACTCCATATGAGATATGAAATGGAAAGAAACCAGACCTTAAACATGTTAAAGTCTGGGGTTGTCCTGCTCATGTTAAAAGATATGACGCAAATAAGCTGAAATCCAGAACTGACAAATGCAGATTTGTGGGATATCCAAAGAAAACTTATGGATATTACCTTTACCGTCCTGGCGAACAAAAAGTATTTGTAGCTAGGAGAGCTGTCTTTCTGGAAGAAGATTATATTCTTCAGAAGGACAGTGGGAGTAAAGTAACCTTGGAAGAAATTCCAAACCCACAAATTGGTAATAGTTTATCTGATGAACTGTCAGTTTCTGAACTTGTTCAAATAAGTACACAAGAAACTCGTAGGTCCGAAAGAGTACTTAAACCACTAGAAAGATATGTGGGACATATTAATTTGGATGGTTTTAGGATACTCTATAATGAGGATGATGATCCTAAGACTTACAAGGAGGCCGTTGAAAGCCCATAGGCCGGGAAATTGTGCGAAGCCATGAATTCAAAGATTCAGTCCATGCACATCAACCAAGTTTGGAACTTAGTTGACTTGCCCGAAGGTATAGTACCTACCGATTGTACGTGGATCTTTAAAAGAAAGATCGGTGCATATGGATGAATAGAGACTTACAAGGCAAGGTTAGTGGAGAAAGGGTATCGTCAAAGACAAGGAATTGACTATGATGAGACTTTCTCACTCGTTGCCATGATTAAGTCTATTTGAATTCTTCTCGCCATTGCTGCATACCATGATTAATAAATCTGGTAGATGGATGTGAAGACAACCTTCCTTAATGAAAATCTTGAGGAAAAGGTGTATATGAAACAACCAAAGAGCTTCACATCAAAGAAATCTCCAGATATGGTATGCAAGTTGCAAAGGTCCATTTATGAAGTGAAGCAAACTTCCCGTAGCTGGAACATAAGGTTTGATGAGGCAATCAAATCTTATGGTTTTATTAAAAATGAAGATGAGCATTGTGTATACAAGAAAAATAGTGGGAGCGCAATCACATTCTTGGTTCTTTACATTGACAACATCCTACTCATTGGAAATGATGTAGGGATGATGTCATCAGTAAAGATTTGGCTATCCAAGAACTTCTCCATGAAGGATTTGGGAGAAGCATCTTACGTATTGGGAATACGGATCTGTAGAGATAGATCAAAGAAGATGCTTGCCTTAACCCAATCCATGTATATAGAAACCATTGTCAAAAGGTTTTGCATGGAAAATTCTAAGAGAGGTCTCATACCGATGAGACATGGAATTTATCTCTCCAAAAATCAGTCTCCCAAGACTTCTGAGGAGAGGGCAATGATGGATAAGATACCCTATGCTCCAGCCATAGGTTCCATCATGTATGCCATGCTATGTACTAGATCTGATGTTGTATATGCTCTGAGCATTACGAGCAGACATCAGGTAGATCCAACTGATGAACACTCAAAGGCTGTGAAATGCATCCTTAAGTACTTGAGAAGAACTTAGGATATGTTTCTGGTCTATAGAGGAGGAGACTTGAAGCTGCAAGGATACATTGATTCAAGTTTTCAGTCTGATCTTGATGACAGCAAATCGACATCAGGTTTTGTCTTTACACTCAACGGGGGAGCAGTGAGCTAGAAAAGTTCTAAGCAGGAAACCGTAGCTGATTCAATAACGGAAGCTAAATATATTGTTGCTACTGAAGCCACCAAAGAAGTTGTCTGGATGAAGATATTCATCAATGATCTTGGTGTGGTGGAAAGCATCTCTGGTCTCGTCCCACTGTTGTGTGACAACAATGGGGCGATTTCTCAAGCGAAAGAGCCGAGGTCTCATCAGAAATCGAAGCACATTCTGCGGCGCTTTCATCTAATCAGAGAGATTATAGCTCGAGGAGATGTCGTAGTGGAAAGAGTTCCTTCAGCCGACAACATAGCTGATCCACTGACAAAGCCTTTGTCTCAAAATGTCTTTGAGCGTCACTTAGAAAATATGGGTATTCTGTATAAAAGTGATTGGCTTTAGTTTAAGTGGGAGATTGTTAGTATTAAGTGGTCTCAAAGCCAATCCGATACTATGTATTGATTCAGTTTATTAATAAATGGTATTAATTCATTGTGTGTAATTAATTCGATCTATGTTTATCGTATCACGATGAAGTCCATGAACATGTGCAACAATCTTCAAATTATGATGAGGTCATAATTATGGGACCGAAAATTTATAAACACATGTTCTCAATTGTTCCTAGTCGGAGGATATTTGAGATGGACATCAAACATCCGGATAGACTATTACAGGTTTCTTAAACTCATGAAATGTGGGTGACTGATCTTATAAGTCACTTGTGTGGAGACACCACGCAGGACCTGTAGGTGCTCATTGGCGAATGAGTTCACTAAACTGATCCGACCATGAATCGTTGGATGGTATATACATCACTGTTAACCAGCTCGATTCTTTTTTCTCGGTTGCGTAGATGATCCTTGGACCTGAGACACCAAAGATACCTTGATGGTACGTCTCTGAGCTTTGACTCTGACTAACGAATCCCTAACCATGGGTTATCAATAAGTCAAATGATCGGGTTCAGATAAATGCCCACGAAGGTAATTGTGTGTTCAATATGGGATCATCCGCTTTCGATATTATGAGAGAGAATGATCTGGGAATGATGCACTTAAGTCTCTGGCCAGGGTGGACACTATATCAGATAAAGAGTTATCCGATATAGATTAGCGGCATCTGATTCAAGTGAATCGACCGGCTAGGGTTTAGCAGTAAGCCATACCCTAGGTTGATTCGGGAACATTGGACGGATGAAAGATTATATCTGCGCACTAACTGATGATGGAAAGGTTCCAATAGAGGGTTGTGATAACCCCAATACCATCTAGGATCACGCGATGTTGCTTGGCATCCAACGTGATCGGAAGCCCGTTCGGATTTAATATGGGACATTAAATTCGGCTGATTAATTAATATAAGGATATTAATTGATTCAGTGGGTCCATAAAGAGTTATTGGGCTTAATGGGCCATTTACTGGACTTGTATTTGGGCCTAGAGGGTCACACGCAAAAGGTTTTCAAGTCGATGGATAATCCGACAAGATTTCAGATAACTATGGGTTTTATGAAAAACCGCAAATATACTTGTTATAAAAGAACGGATGCTACGTCAGGGGCCAGCAACCCCGACCTAGCCGCTGCCTTCTTTCTCTCTCCTCTCTTTTGGGCGCACTACACGAGGCGGCCATTTGGAGGCTCCGCTTCGGCTCCCGACAGCTCTGCCTTCCGTCCGACGGGAGTTTCCGAATCCACATGTCGCGGTGGATTACGTGTAGCAAGACGGGATCCACGAACGCCGCATCGAGCGAGGAGGCGAGGACGATCCATCGCGAATAGAACAGCGTGGATACCGCTAGAGGCTGGGCACCTGCGCAGCTTGTGGCATCGCTCCGACAGAATCGGAGAACGAACGCGGATACGAATCCGCGCAAGGTAAATAAGATTTACTGGTTTATTTTTGTTGATCGAAACGTGACGGATCCGATCCCGAATTAATTATTTTCGCTGCATTTTCGGTCGGATCCGGGCACGAAGAACACAACAAGTACGACCCCGTCCTGTCAGCTGAATGGCGCCACTTTAAGGAGACACGATTTAACGAATTCGGTTTGACCCCGCGAACCCTCCCTCTTTTCCCTCATTTCTCTCATTCTCTTCTCTCTACTCCCTCTCTTCGACCCATCCGCTCCTCCTTCCCCTTCTCCTTCCTTTCCTCTCCCCATTCCTCATCTTCTCTAGTCTCCAACCTCTCACCACTATCACCTCCACTTCCTCCACGGAGTTTCATTCTCTGGACGACGGCCGATGTCCCGGTGGAGTGACGACGTCCACGGCGGTACCCGGGGGCGGCTCGTAGCGTGGCGGTTCGGTGATTAGGATCGAGGAGGAGTTCAAGTAACTGGTAGAGTGAGATCTTCGTTGTGTTTTGTTTAAAACCATGATTTTCCTATTTTTGAAGCATGCGATGTATATGGACAATTTTGAATAGAAAGCATGTTTTAAGCATCTTTTTAATGAAAATGGACATTTTTATGAAATGGGGTTTCGGGTATTAAATTGATTATTGAATTTCTCCCCTTGTCCCTTTTACGTTTTTATGCATTCTGGGGGAGAAGAGGGGCCCCTGTGTGGCTCGGTGGAGGCCGGAGGAAGACCTATTTTCGGGCGTTAAATGACATCGGGACCAGTGGACGCCATTTGAAATGACGTCAGCCCAGGTCGACGAGATTTAACGACCCATTTTCCCAGACCCCGAGGCCAGTGCAGAGATAAAGGGCTGAATAGCGTCGCCCATGGGTGACGCCATTCTGGCCAATATCCCCTGGGTCCCAGTGCTGCAGAACATAGAACCTGTTTAGGGGTCTTAAATGACGTCGGTCATAGGCGACGCGGTTCAAGACAGAACCCCATTAATTCATGCAATTAACATGTGTTTACATTGTTAGATAGTTTGATTAAATGTATGCTTGAAAATGTACTTCAAGGATGAGGATTTCTACGTGATCGGATCGCACTATGTTGCGTTTTGTGCGATCATGGCCCTAGAGTGACAATTGTTAACGCTTAGGCACCCTGTGTCAATGTGGGAGTGACACGGCGCCGGTGTGAGAGTAGTGGGGTGATGCCTAGAGAGAGGGTCACCTGGTGTATCTCGGGGTGTAGCTAGTACTGGTGTGGAAGTGGTACATTTGGAGTGTCATTCGTAGCTGGAGAAAGCAAAACCACCTAGAACTAGACAAGCCGGAGTAGCCAGCGCGCTATCCGAAGGGTTGCTCTTTGGTCCCAGCAGATCGGTGTTTTCCGCGTTCGGCTGCGTGGTTTGTGTGTTTAGTCGAGACGCTGGTTGTGGACTCTGCGGTAGAGTGGTTTCAGAGTTGTGCATGTTGCATTTACAAATGCATGTGTTTTATATCAAAATTTGGGAATCTTTGGGAGTTGTGTTTATTGCTTTATTTATTTAATTGCCTATATTTGTGTTGTTGCACTTGTGGGTGCGTATATGGGTGGTAGGGATCGGACAATCCCTACTGAGCCCTTTTTGATGAGACTCACCTCTGCGGTGAGGGTTCCACGCAGGCATAACGTGGAGGGTTTTATCTCGAGTTGCGCGACAGCAGCCACTATTCTGGGGTATGCCCTGATGTAGTTGTTATTTTTCTTTCTGGCATGTACGCTTAATTATTTCTTTTCAGTTGGAATATGTAATTATTTGCTGAGTCGAGTCGAATTGTAATAATTTTTAATTCCTGCACTTCCATTATAATTCAATGTGATGTGGAATGTTTAATTTAGTTTATCATTTATTTCTCAGACTTACCGAGATCCTGGCTTGGCTCCAGTTTTTAATGATTCAGTACCCATTTAGTAACCAGATCCCTGATTATAGGGTGGCGGGTCATTACATGAAGAATGGGTTTATTTATACTTTTCTTGCTTTCCTTGAATGTTTTATTTATATTGAATGTTTATAGGATCTTCTATCTCACCCTTGATGTTCATCCATAGTATTCAAATCCAAAGAAATGAAAGTTCATATTTTCTGTTCTGTCTATAAGTCTGCTATGTTTTTTGCATTTTCTATGCCATTTCTTTCCTCATAAGGCTTGTGTTTTTCGTGTGGGGATGGTAGATGGACCTTTCTAGTTCATGGAAATGGTCTTCTTAAGCCTCAAAGCCTCTTAAAGATGGAGTTATGACCCGAAATGGGACTTGCTGTCTTGATTTTCCGAAAACTGATTTTTCATTTATTTTGTCTCGGGTTTGAGGGTTCTTCAGGGATGCTTGGCTTTCCATGTCCCTTAGGAGCACATACCCTCCATGGATGATGCTCCCCCAAGGCCAAACATCATGAGAATCCCCCAAAACCCATGAATCTTATGTTAATATTTCTGTTTTTCAAGTTATAATCGAATCGGTTTTGGTGTGATCTCTTCCTTCAATGGCTAAGAGTTTAGGACCTAAAGGTTCTCAAGGAGGTCTTCTTACTAGTTGAGGATGAGCTTATTTGGGTATAATCCCTCTAACATAGAGCCAAAAGGGAAGATCCATGGAAAAGGATAAAAAATATGCTTAAGCTTTCATGATTTTCATATTTAAGCTCTTCATGAGATTTCCTAAGAAAATGCATCTAAAATATATTTTAAATAAGGATTTTGGATTTCATACTTTTCATACTTTATTTTCCATCATTTAGGTTATGTTTAAGCCCTTATTTCATCAAAAAACTGATTTTCGGCTTGAGTCTGCGCTTACTGTGTTGAGTTTGTGCTTACTGCGCTGAGTCTGCGTATGTACAAGCTATAGTGTTACTGAGTCTGCGCCTTATTCAGTTTTGCAGGTTTTGAGTCTGTGCCTCTTTGGCCCTTGGCTTGAGCTTGAGGTAATTCTTTGATCTTCCCCCAATTTGTTCAAAGGATCCCTAGGCCTAGAGTTGTCCCTATGAAGCCCAATAAAGGCACTAAATGGCTTGGACTTTGAATTTTTATCAAGCCTTTAATGTTTAAACTAAGATCTTGTTATATGTTTTACGATTTTAAGTCTCTTCCGATGTTTCATCAAAGATGTCCCGATCAAAGGGTGCCGACAATTTCAATGTTGGGTAACCCATCAAGGGCCCTCATACAAAGAATATCATTCTTGTGTTCCCATTGCTATAGGTTTATTTAGATGATATGTTCCGAATGTCCCAATGAAATTGGTAAAGTTCCTTACTCCCCAATTGTAGAAATGTAATGGGTTACTCCTTATGGGTTTCCTTTATATTTCGAAGACATCAAGAGCACCCTTTGGGTGAGTAAGGCTTGTGCTCGGCACGCCCCCCTTGGCAGCCACCTTCATGGTTTATGGCCATACATGACCCTTCTAGGGGAATTGGTGGAGTTCCTTACTTCCCATATGTAGAGACGCTTTGGATTGCTCCTTGTGGGTTTTCCTTGCATTTCGAAGGTATTAAGGGCATCCTTTGGGTGAGTGGCTTGTGCTCGGCACACCACCCTTTGCAGCCACCCCTATGGTTCATGACCACACATACTCCCTTTAGAGGAATTGGTCCTTTGGGTTCCTTCATGACATGGTTCTTCATGAATATCCTAAACCCTTGTTAGGTTCTCCTAATAAAAAGTTGAAGTTCATCTTGAAGTCATTATATTAAGCATGTTTTATGCTTTATAAAATGATCCAAGAAGAATGGGATAGATATGAAGAAATCATGTCATTTGAAAGAACCCATATAAGGAACATTCCTTGAAAAGGCTTTATGTAGCCATACTCAACTTCTGAGATCTCTCAATATTATATTCCCCAAATTTGTGGTGATTCTTGAATCATTTCAAGTTGAAAGAAATATAAAACTGAAAATGTGCTTAGATTTTTGAGTCTGCGCACCTATAACTATGAGAATTAGATTGGGAATGGGATACAAACTATTTTCTTCAACTCCGGATTTCATATTCCAACTTTACTGATTGAAATAACCCCTTGATGGATTTAAATGCAGCTTGAATTGTGCAGGAAACCTCAAAAACCAGTTTTCAGACTTGAGTCTGAGTAGCATGTTTGAGTCTACGCACCCCTGCGCAGACTCAGTCCAAAACTGTCAAATGATGTCTTGTATGGACTAATGACCTCATTTATGACTCAAATAACTAAAGTTAATTTATACCTAAATCAGAAAAGGTTTAAGATGAGCATTCTCTCTTCTAAATAAACATAAATTCTCAAAACTCAAGTTGAGTATGCGCACCTGCCCCAGGCTCAAAAGATAAAAAAACTGTTTAATAACTCAAATATCTGAGTCAAAACTTGATATTCCATGGCATACAAATCAAGATTAATGAACTTCTTTTTAAAATAACTCTTGATTCTGCACACTTTTTCAAAGGCTCATTTCAAATGAAAAATCAAAGAAATAGTAAATCAAATTACACAAATATCTTGAAATTATATCTCAAATACTCTATTTCATTTAAATAAAAAATCTATTCACAAAAGGACCCAAATCCCTTCAAATCGAAAATCAAAGTACAAAGCAGTTGAGTCTGCGCACCCTTACGCAGACTCAAACCCATTTTCTACAATTCTTGCCTCTTTGAGCATTAAAGCTTCCACCATCTAAAAAACCACTTGTTGTAAGCTCTCCCATCCTTTTGAAAGCCTTGAAATTCTCCTCAACCTCAGGAGGTTTCATCTTCATAAGAATCTTGTTCAAAATCTTCTTTTGATTTGAGTTTGCACCTCGATCAAATGGCCAAATTCCCCTTCCATGGTCCCTGAAGTTTGGGCTCACCTCTAAACCTGTTAATCATCATCAAATAATATAAAAAATCAAGTCATCTAGTCAAAAATCTAATACAAAAACCCACAAAAACCTACGCGGGCTCATCCCTAAAATTCACAAAAAATAAAAATCTAAGATCTCATCCACTCCAAGATGATCTAAAGCTCTCTAAAAATCAAGTTCCTTCCTATAAATAAAAAAATCAAAGAAAAACATCAAGTTATTCTTAAAAAATTTCATAAACCATCTAAAACAAATTAGTGACAAATGAGTTTGCACACCCCTATGCAGACTCAACCTCAAGTTCCCAAAATTTGATTTTTAAGTATAAATTATCGCTAAATCAAACCTAAAACTTCAAATAAAAGCTTTATACTTTCTAGAAGTCATAAAAATCAAATAAAACCCAAAATTGTCTTTGTAAAACATATAAAAATACAAAAAAAACAGTTTGTGACAAATGAGTCTGCGCACTCCTATGCAGACTCAACCCTTAATCTTTAAAGTTTGAAATTCAGCCATTAAATTCCCCTCAAATCAAAAACCTCAAAGAAAAATCATATATTTCCTATAAATAAAAATAAAAATAAAAATGCTAAGCTACTTTTCTCAAAAAATTGCATAAAAAAGAGTAAAATAAGTTTCAGACTTGAGTCTGCGCACCCCTGCGTAGACTCAACCCCTTGTTAATAATCCAAGTTTTTTCAACCTTAATTCTTTTCAAATTAAATAAAAAAACTCTAAGATAAAAATATATACTTCCTATAAGTCATACAATCAAATAAAACCCAAATTTGCTCTTTGCATGATATAAAAGATACCTAAAGTATAAGAGTTGAGTCTGCATACCTTGTTGCAGATTCATCTTCCAAAACCTACAAATTCAAAATTTAAAAAACATAAGTCCTTGAAGCATCTTTCACTGAAATCAACTAAGAAAACATAAAAATACATCCTCATACTTTAAAAATCAAATCCAAAGCCTCCTCATTTCAACTCTGCAAACACAAAAAAAATGATAATAAGATTCTCTTGTTAATAAAATACAATCAAAATTGACATTCAAGTTCCAAATCATGATTTCTATTAAAAATATCATCCATATCAATCATAAATATCATAAAAATGGTTTTCACTCATCTTGTAAATCAAAAATCAAACAAATTCAAGCATTATCATTGGTGACAAATGAGTCCGCGCATCCTTACGTAGACTCAACCTCATGTTCATTTTCAAACATAAAAACTCAAATGAAGCTTTAATGCACTCACATATATCATTCCAAAAAGACTAAAAAATGTCTCTCATCATTATCTATCAATTAAAAATCAAGAAATCAAGTCTTTTGCCATATTTTCCAAAGAATAATCAAATGAAATCAAAAGCCAGTTGCACACTCCTGTGCAGACTCAACTCTAAAACTAAACAATGAGTTTTTTACTTAAATGCCAAATTGAAATTCATTTGTTTTTCAAATGCAATCTTATATATGTTATTTATATCATTTTAAAGGGTGTTATTCTATTCTTCCGACGATTAATCAAGGGTTTTCCTCTTAGGAAGATGTAATTAACGCTATTCCATTTATGGGTAGCGGGATCGGGTCGAAGAACAACGTAATCATCTGATTGATTCAGATAATGCGCACAAATATAAATATAAATAAAAAACGCAAAATCAAAATCAGATCAGTACACAAAAAAGTACAACAATCTCTTTTGACACGTCTAGTGGGACCTATCCTCCCTTCATCTTCACGTCAGAAGAATAAGGATAACACCCATTCTTTAAGCGTTACTTTGTTTGCAGAATAACGTGGAATAAGGAAGTGTTATTCTGTGAATAAGGCCTATTCTACTTTGATGAGCCGAATGGGTTATTCGGTAGGCCCCACCCGCAGGATTGGTTATCTGCGGAATAAGCCGAATACCTAATTCGGCAGGAACCCCTCGAATTCGTTATTCCAATCTTTTTTGCGAGGGGTAGGATGGGACAAACAACATCACATCGTCGCCCGTGCCGCTGCGAAAGGTGCCTGGTTCGCCGCCTTCTTCGTCCTCGCCTGGCCCTACCTCTGCTGCCCACTGCCGCCTCCTTCATCCTCGCCTGGCCCTACCGACTCCCTCTGCTGCGCCGAATGCTCCAGGGACGTCCATGACGCCATCCACACCTTGCGCTTGCCCTTATCCACTGGTTTGCGATTTCTTCCACCATCGGGTTTAGGATTTAGGTGAAACTTCCAGCCGATCTGGGCCTCCATGCTTCCTTTCTCTCCTCCTAATAGGCTTCACGGGGGTGAAGGAAGTGATGGTTCCCTTTTGCAGTGATGGTTCCCATCGTTTTGACGCTCCCTTCTCCTTTGAACGCTATAAACAATACCCACCTTCTCCTATTTGTACCCCTCTGAGGCAAAATCCTACCTTGCGAGCGATGCACAACTTGGAGGAGGGGAAGTGCGCAAGTGTTCGTGCCTGTAGGGAGGAGCGCCCTTTGAACGCTTCCTCATCTGGTTCCAACTCTGAGCCTTCGTCAGCCAAGCTATCTGCCTGGATTAACCGGTTCCTCTGAACGCCCTCTGTGTTACTTTCCATCTTCTCCTACGTGCTGTTTGTGTGACATATTGTGGGTTGTTTTCATGCTTCTATCTTCTGAGTTCTATCTTGTGGGTTGTCTTCATGCTTCTATGTTGAGTTCTATCTTGTGGGTTGTCTTCATACTTCTATGTTGAGTTCTATCTTGTGGGTTGTCTTCATGCTTCTATCTTGAGTTCTATCTTGTGGGTTGTCTTCATGCTTCTATCTTGAGTTCTATCTTGTGGGTTGTCTTCGTGCTTCTATCTTGAGTTCTATCTTGTGGATTTTTTTTTCTATTATTCCTCTTTCCAAAAGAAAAGATATCACCCCTCATATCAAGCTCACATCTCAGTCCACCTGGATAGGACACTCCCCTATCCAATTGGAAAAGTAAAACACAAAAGTTTAAAAAGAACCTAACATAAACTGTTTTATCAAGAAGATAAAACAGGGTTACAAAAGAAGATATCATCAAGAGATCAGCTTCCTCCACAATCTGGCTTTGTCAAAGATAACAGAGCTACCATCAGTCAGAATACCAGCAGCTCGTCCCCACTCTTCCACCCATCTGAATGTCTTCTTCAATAGTTCATTAGCACTGCTGAAATGGTCACTGAATTCTCTTCTATTTCTCTCACACCATATAGTCCACAACATGGCCGGGCATATGAGAAACCATATACATGTTTAAGGTCATTTTAATCAAATTTCTGCTTTTAGTCTACAACACATCTTTCTTTTTGATTAGGCTATATTGGATTAGGTTTTATCATCATATCATAGTGCGAAATTCCCAATGAGCACTTTCATATTCTGAATTTTCAACTCTGTTTTATATAATAATGAATAATTCATTTGCCACTCATTCCATTTTTATGTCTCTTGAAGTAAAGCTGTACTGTTTGGATGTATTTAAAATTGACACATCTACCCTCTCCTCTTCCATTTTTCCCCTTACACACACACACACACGCACGAACAAACCAAACTTTTTATGGGGTCTATTAGAATAAGTCGGTGTATCATTTCGTGCTTTGAAATTCCCAAGGATGACTTTCACATTCTGAAGTTTCAACTCATATCAAACTATCACCCCTCACATTCTGAAGTTTCAACTCATACCAAGGAGGATTCACTGTCATTGGACCATTAAATGGGTTTTTAGGGACAAATATGGAGTATTGCTTGCCTAGTCTTTAATGGCCTTTTGGAACTTTTAAACCAATAAAAGATACTCTGGTTTTTATACTACTTTTTCTGTAAGCATGCACTAAATTGTAATTTATTTTCATGTCCCCCTCTTCTATGATACCTTTTACCTTCATCTTGGTATAGGTATGGGTCTGTTTTCCATGTGCTCCTGAATTTGTTGATGATAGTTATTTTCCCCCTCTTTTCTGTGATAGACCCTCTACATAGGCAGCAACGAAAAGAATCTTGATGTGTATGATTTCTCTTTCCCCCTGTACCAGTAAAAGAAATTTTCACAGTTTAATCCACCTACCAACCCCATAATGCCCTTCCCTTTTTCTTGTTTCTGAAATCATGGGGGTTCCTTCCCTATTATGCCACTGTCTTCTGAATTCTCACTTTCTGATTCTTTACACAGTTATTTGAATTAGTCCTCAATTCGCTTCACTTATGCTTTGTTTTTTCTTATGATTAGGAAGTGTAGAAAGCGCAAACATAATATGTCCACTTCCGGTAAGTCTATGCTTATTTGTCATATTATGTATTTTCTTTTAATGTTAAATTTCATATGCTTGATGAGAACAATCTTAAGTATATTATATATACTTTCCTATTATTACTTTTGTTATTAGATTTTATTTAGAATAGTATTTTCATGAAATTTAATGCTCATCCACATTGATCGAATGCTTATCTGTATTAAAAGGAAACAAAGGTAAACATCCAGCTAGAATTGGGGGTGCTGGTAGAATTCGTGCCCCAAACTGGACCAATCAACAAGACAAAATCCAGATTCACCTGCTCATGGAGCAATATGAGAAGGGAAATCATATCGAGGGTACCTTCAAAACGCATGTTTGGTACCAGATCGTGCCTAGCTTCAATGCTGCAAGTCATCTAAATTACAACAAGGACCATCTGCAAAATCGATGGAAGGTCCTCAAAGGGATTTATGTTAAACTTAATGCACTCTTTAAAAGGACAGGGTGGGGTTGGGATGACGAAGCAAAAATGCATGTGCCTGGAAATGAAACATGGGAGCAAGCCATTGAAGTAAGAACATTTTAAAATTATACCATATTCTTTTCCTATTGCTACTCAGTAACTTAGGTAATGACATGTCCCCAAATGTTTCAGGCAAATAGTGACTTTCGTACATTAAAAGGCAAAACCTTTGAGTTCTTGAGACAGATGGAATACATGACAGCTAGTAGCACGGCCAATGGGGGAGATGCAGAAGGGTCTATGCATGCGTCAGAATATGTGAATACACGTCGACGCAAGACTGTGAATCACAACAATCTCGCACAGCCAGTGGAGCCCTCACCACAGCCACAACATTTACCACAACCAGTGCAAGCCCCACCGCCCTCTGTACAGGTCAATGAAGAATATGTCCAAGGTCATATAGCTATTGGTGATTACGTTAATGCCCTTCGCTATGCATCAGTAGCCCCAAATTATGACTTTGACATCGGTTATGCCAATGCTGGTTCCATAACAGGTGACGATCTTATGTCCATATCCCAGCAACTTCATACCTCATCGTACGGTGGATATGAGCAACACTACAGTGGCGGTTACTTCCCAACCCAATCTCATTACTCCGTTCGAACTCCAACCCCTCCGCCAGCTTCGCCTACACGTATGGTCAATGAAGAGGAGATCACTTCTCCTCAGAACAAAGAAGCATCTTGCTCAAAGCGTCGGGGTAAAAGAAGCATTGGGGACGAAGCAGTGCTTTCTTTCTCCGCTGCGTTGCGCGAGCGCACTGAAGTTCTTAGGGACTTGAGAGCAGATCAGGCTTCGTCCAAGTGTTCTAGTGGCAGTACCAATCTGTCCGATACACCGGCGGATGTACAAGATACGATCCCAACAGTGAAGGAGTGTATGGATGATCTACGCCGTGTTCCAAACATGCCGCGTAATTTGTACTTCAGGGCTGTGAACATGTTTGGTACACCAAGTATTCGGTCGGTCTACATGGCTCTGCCAGAGGAGGAGAAGCTGGATTGGGTTGTTGCTTGGACTAGTTGAGTTGATTGAGTTCTTGTGGTCATCATCTGTTCTTTTCTACTTTGGGGATTGTATCTTATTATGTCTTCATCGTACTAGGCCCACTTCCACTTGAACCTCTATCTTATGTTCTTATGTTTTGGACTGAAATTTAATCAACGTTGTACTCCTTAGTACTTGATTCACATGTGGTTAGTTATGTCTATTGTGCTAGTATAATGTCCTATTTCTACTTGTATGTCCCGTGCAGGTGTATCATTCTAACTAAGAATGGGACGTTTTAAGTGTTACGTTGTGTGGGTTGGCCGTGAGCCTGGTTTGTACCTTACTTGGGGAGAATGTTATGCCCAAGTGAATGGTTTTCCAGGATCTCGATACAAGGGGTTCCACTCAATGGAAGAGGGAGAGACAGCACTATATGGTGTTGTGGAGCAGCCTATACCGAGACCAAGAATCACACGCGAGGAATATGCAATGGGCACTCCAAGTACTGTACGAGCCTTGAGTAGTCCCCCAACATCACGCATGTCAACAGATTTCTCATACCAATATTGTATCATGATAATCCTTTTGTTTGTAATTGTCGTCTTACTTTTTTTAATCTTGGTTGGTGTGATTTTAATGCCCTTGAGGGGCCGTTGATGTATTTTGAAGTTCCTTAATCTTACACACCTTTCTTCGTTCTTCTCGCATAATGTCTCGTTATTTTTGTTTGAATCATGTACCATATTGAGTTGGAATGACAATTAAGGGTGCTTCATGTAGACATCAATGATTTCATAATGGAGTTCATTCACGAAGACGACGAGATGATTGAAGAGATTGAAGAAGTAGTACTTGAAGCAATATCAGATCAGTATGCCCCCGTTGTTCCTAGACGAAAGATGTTTACTTCGCTGCATACTGGTCATGTGTGGATACAAGAGGTGCTACAAGGCCATGAACGGAGGGCCTATTGGGCCTTCAGGCTTAGTCCTAGCATGTTCATTGCACTGAGGGACATCTTAGTGGACAAGGGCTTACTATTTGACTCACGACATGTGACTGCCTATGAGCAACTGGCGATGTTCTTGCATGCTGCTGGTCATGGTGTTGCTACTGGCGCATTGTGTGAGTACTTTCAACACTCTTCACAGACAATTAGCTATTATGTAAATAACGTTGCTATGGCATTGGCATCTCTAAAGACGGAGTTTATTCAACTTCCTTCTAATGTGAGTCAATGCCACCCTCATATCCGAGGAAAGGATTATTTCTATCCTTATTTCAAGGTACTTAACTTTCTTATTGCATTTTATTTTCAATCATCAATCAAAGTCCTTATATATCGTCTTATATTTTCATTGTACTGTGTAGGATGCTATTGGGGCGATTGATGGGACACATATAATAGCCAATATCCCACGAAAAGATCATGGTCGGTTTCGTAACCGCAAAGGTTATATAAGCCAAAATGTCATGGGGGTAGTCTCTTTCGACCTTACTTTTCTATATGTTGCTGTTGGTTGGGAAGGCTCTGCAGCTGATATGAGAGTGTTGAGATGGGCATTGGATCATGGTGGATTTCGGGTCCCTCGCGGCAAACATTATCTTGTCGACTCTGGATATGCAAACACACGAAGTTTCTTAGCTCCTTATCGCGGAGAACGTTACCACATAGGCAGCTTTAGAGGTCGTGGTCGCCATTATGCAAATGAAAGGGAGAAGTTCAACCATAGACATGCACAACTGAGGAATTGTGTAGAGCGTATCTTCGGTGTTTTGAAGAATCGTTTTCAGATCTTAAGAGAGGGTTGCATGTATCCATGGCCAACACAACGTAAGATAGTCTTAGCATGTTGTGTCGTCCATAACTTCATTCGTCGAAGGGAAGGACATGATGCATACTTGAACATGGCAAATGAACGTGGACTTGCAGAAGATGATGGTGATATTGACTATCCCATTGACATTGCGCCTAGCCAAGCTGAGCTAGTTGTAGGGGATCATATCAGAGACGAAATTGCAAACCAACTTTGGGACGAGCATAATTAGAGTTGATAGATGTTTCGTTTGCTTGCTCTTTTAAGGGTTCTGTCTGACATTAGTTCTTTTCCATTTTATGATGCTTCATTTTTATGGCATGTATGTTTTATTTTTGCTTCTATTTAGTGGATATTCTATTGCTACTTCTCTTGTTGACTGTATGGCATCTAACTTTAATTCATATTTGGAGTTTGTTTCTTTTCATTCATATACACTGAAAATTGATATTGTTTCTTGTCATTTGTTCTTACAGGTGGTGCGCAAATATGGTTGGAATGCTTCTTTCTTACACAAACACTCAGATAGCAGGACGGCATAATTGCAACCCTATACCGATTGCACATTTGGGTAGTAGGAAGGCATACGTGCAACCCTACCCAAATATGTCGTCGGATATTATGAGGGCATGATTGCAACCCTATCTGAATGTTGTAATATATGGACAATGATGAAGAAAGAAGTAGTGAGTCTATTGGTTGGATGGCTTTTAAGCAACCCCAATAGATGATGAAACAATTTTTTCCTGAGTCCATCTTAAATTTCCTTATAAATATACGTATGTGTGAATGTGGTAGAGGTTGCATGAGCCTCATGTGATTTCATGCTATTAGAATAAAGATTAAATGTCAATTGACTGAAATGTGGTAATGGTTTGGAGGTTGCATGAGCCTCAATTGATTTCATGCCATTTAGAATTTGAAGAAGTATTTGGTGAGCTGTGAACTGCTCGGATGGTGAGAAAAATATTTTGCAGCTACTTAATTCTAGACTTTTAGCCTGAGGCTAGAGGGCTGTTGGTAGTAGTTTGAAATTTTGCTTCCATCACTTATTTTTTGCCTAGTATTATCTTTCATCTTAGTGTGTTCGTGTTCTTCAGAAAACCCATAGCATAATTTCAGCGCTCAGCCCTGGTTACACGTATCAGTAAGTACTGCAAGATCAATTTTCCATGATATTGATGGCAAAGATGTTACCTCAACTGCACCTACCTCTACTGCACCTAGTTTGTATATACTAACTTAGCTTTGTCATTTCTGCTGCCTTGATCTAATGTTGTTTGGCCTCTTTGTGAATTTCAAGGATGACAGATTTTCAGATTAGTCCACAGTTCTGACTGTAAACAAATGATGAGTTTGTTCTTCTGGATTGTAGCCTTTCAATATTATCTTAAAGGGTTCTATTCCCACTGTAACGACCCGCCACCCTATAATCGGAGATCCGATTACTAAATGGGTACCGAATCATTAATTTGGGACCAAACTAGGATCTAGTAAGTCTGGGAAATAAATAATAAACTAAGCTAAACGTTCACATCGCATTGAATTGAAAGTGCAGGAAATTAAAATTATTACAATGCGACTCAATTACAGCAAATAATTACATACTCCAGCTGAAAGGAAATAATTAAACATACAGGCCAGAAAATAAATGACAACTACATCGGGGCATACCCCGGAACAACTGCCGAAGAAGCACAACACACGGCCGCACACGCCGCTCTAAGTCTGCTGGGAGTCCTCACCTGAAAACCGCAGGGGTGAGTCTCAAGAACAAGACTCAGTAGGGATCCTTCGATCCCCACTGCCCACGCACACACCCACAAGTGTAAAGTACAGCTAACGGTGAAGTAACAAGTGTAGTGGCAAGTACAATTCCTAATTCTCTACGTGAGAATACATGCAATCGCAGTTATAATAATCATGCACATTCTAAACCAGCCGTTAGAAAATCTACAACCATCATCTCGATAGAACTCACCGACCGTGCAAACAACGGTGGGGAAAACCTCGACCCGCTGAGACCAAGAAGTAGCCCCTCGGATAGCACGTTCGCTACTCCGGCCCAACTGGCTCAGGTGACTACCCCTTCCCCCAGCATGAGTGACTCTCCGAATGTACCACTCCGACACCGGTACTAGCTGACCCCGGGGTTCACCAGGTGACCCTCTCTCACTAGGCGTCACCCCGCCCACGCCCCCACCGGCGCTGTGCTCACGCCCCCACCAGCACAGGGTGATAAAGCGCTACAATGTCACTCCAGGTCCACAGTAACTGAAAACCCAACACAGTGCGATCCGGTCACGTGAAAAGTCCGCGATCGCATAACACACATAGAACCATCCGATCATGAGGAATCCATCTCTATCGGGTGCACTAAAACATGTGCTAATCATCTAACTAGCAGTATGAACACGTTTTACTGGCATGCATTAGTGAGATTCTGTCTTGAATCGCGTCGACCGAGGTCGACGCCATTCAAGCTCCATGTACAGGTTTATATAAATCAGTCTTCAGATTCTGGCCTTAAAAGGCGTCGACATCCCCAGACGCCATTCAACATAAAAATCCGGAATTTCCAAGAGCTTTATTCAGGGGATTTCTGTGGTTAAAACGCGTCATGGACGCCTGACGTCATTCAAAAATGCGTCGTTTACCCATGACGCCATTTAGCCACAGATTCTCCGACCTGGCAGTCTGCCTGTCAGTCGATTCCTGTCTAAAAGGCGTCGTGATGGCCCGACGCCCTTCAAAAAGGCGTCGTCCATGCACGACGTCTTTCAGCCCCAGGAACCAGGAACGCCCTAAACCCGAGGGCTCCCTAACCAACCCCAAATATCCCCAAAAATCATTCAAACTGGAGGGGAAAAGAAGAGCAAGACAATTCATAGGCAAACACCCCCATAGAGAACCTAAACATGCTCGTTCTAACCCCTAAAACCGAAGATCTACCACATGCATATCGAGGAAAACATGATTTAAACACAATGCTACAGGGAACGTCACCCTACCGGACACTCGAACTCCACCAAGCTCCACGCCGTTCACCCTTCTCGCCCCACGCCGCCGCCGGTACCACCGTGGTCGTCCTTGCTCCACCGTGACGTCGGCCGCCGTCTGGAGAGTAGAACGCCGCAGTGGAAGTGGAGGTCGTAGTGGTATGAGTTAGGTAGAGGATGGAGTGGAGGGAGAGGCGAAATGGTGGGAGGAAAAGAGGGAGGAGGAGGTGGTCGCCGCCGGTCGCCGGAGGAGGAGGAGAGAGGGAGAGTAGGAGAAAATGAGGGAAAGAAGGAGGGCTCGCGGGGGTAACCAGGAACTGGCTAAAACGCGTCGACATCCACGGACGCCTATCAGTTGACAAGACGGCCGCTCTGACAAGATTCTGAAACGCGTCGTCCTACGCAGACGCCATTCAGACAACTTGTCAGGGCCGTACTCTAACACACCCAGAGTCGCAGTCTGAAAGGCGTCGTCCTTCGCAGACGCCGTTCAGACGACCTAACAGGGCCGTACCCACGCGGCCCAAGGCCAACCCCCGCGGCACCCACGTGGCAGCACCTGAAACGCGTCTGCCAAGGTGGACGCCGTTCAAAATGCGTCGCCAGGTCCTGACGCGATTCAACTCAGAACTACCGCCCCCCACAAAGGTTAGAACAACAGGGTCTGACCCGAAACCCGGATCCGAAAGTCTCGATCCTTACACCCACCTTTTATTATAAGGAAAATATTAAGCTATGGCCTCAGTCACCTGTTGGCTCTTCAAACTTTTGTGAATAACATTTTGTTTGCTTTCAAATTTGATCTGTCATGGTACTTGAAATTTGTAATGAGTAAAGTATCCTGATTGAGTAATTCAATATCATTAACTGGATTTTAGTCTACAAGAGACCCATAGCTGAAAAGAGTCAGCATCAACAAGATTAGATAGTCATTTGGGATTTTCCACAGCACTCATGTTAAATTACATTGCATCAGGAAGAGCAGACGGTGGTATAGGAGTTTTCTTAGCCCTCATGTAAAATTACATTGACTTTGTAAACCATTGGTCCTGTGTCGTGTACTAAATTATGGACCCTGTATTTGTTGATGAGTCTCATAGGATGTTCATGATATATCAGTGTTTAGAGTGTGATGGGGGACAGAGGAAGAAGTCGGGGGGTTTGGAGAGACTACTGGTGTCGCACCGATAGTGGGGAGGCCTCCAACATCACACCGGCAGCACTTTTGGAGTCATTTATGTATAGTCGTTCTTGTTTTTAGTATTTCTTTTGTTTTTCCCCTTTTGGGAATTGTTCGCATGTTATCATCTTTTGCTATGACTCACTTTTTTCCCCTCACATACCTTGTTCTATATGATTTCTTCTTGTTAAGGGCAATATTTCTAAAAGCTTGCTTCATTAATGTCTATGTAACAGGAAGCAGGTTTTGTGGAATGCCTTTCTAAATTAAATTCTAATTGCATCATAATTTCTTCAACCTTTGTTCTTTTATTCTCATTTTATGTGGTTCATATATTGAAGCAGTACAGAGGTGTTTAGTAAATACATTGCATTTCCAGATTTGTTTCTGTTGCATAGTCAGAGATCAACCTAATCCATGTGGTTAGAATTTTGACAGTAGTAATTTCAGATATTGCGGAGATCTCACTTATTATCATGTACTCTACTGTTTCTGGTTTATAGTCAGTAACGACCAAAATGTTTTTATTGCATGCAGCATATCTTGATCAGTTCGATGAGAGCCCTGTACCTAATGAATCAAAGGTTCAACCTCAAAAACTCTTTTTGGAACCAGTTAGGATAATTGAGAAATATCCTTCTGGTGAATGTCATGATAATCAAAAGAAACACATGGTCTGTCTAAACTGGTTACTATCAGATCAGTCATTAGACTTGGAAACTGAGCTAACCCTTGGGTTTCTGGATCACCTTTTATTCGGAACACCTGCTTCTCCACTTAGAAGGATCCTCCTAGAAAGTAGGTTAAGAGATGCTATTGTTGGTGGTGGAGTGGAAGATGAACTACTCCAACCTCAGTTCAGCATTGGGCTAAAAGGTGTATCTGAGGATGATATTAAAAAAGTAGAGGAGTTGATAATGAACACTCAGAAATTTAGCAGATGATGGTTTTGATCCGATCCGACCCGGACCGACCCGGCCGACCATGGTTCCTCCTACATTCAAAGTACTTAGAATGATCTGAATCCTTCCTCTTCTTAGAATTAATGAAAAAGGTTATTATTTCTGCTTCATTTGTTTTTTCAGCAACATCGTCATTTGCATTGCCTATGATTCTTTCTTGCTTCTTGTGAATTATAAAGTAAGCATGAAATATATCAATCACAGTGGCTAGGAGATCTTTGATTTTTACAAATGAATGGCATGATCGACCTGCTGGATCCTATGCTTTTGATATTATCTTCCTTAGGGAAAAATGAATCTGTCTATGTTATCGGTCATTTTTTTGTGATTGAAGTTTTCTCTGGACTAGATGCATTATCAGTCATTTTTTTTGTGATTGAAGTTTTCTATGGACTAGATGCATGGATTAATATCAGGAACTTTCAGAAATGGTCTTATCAAGGTTGTTAGCTGGTCACTACAAATGACTTAAGTAGCACCTGCATCCTGAGTACAGTTGCCCACTACCAGTCTCTGGAAAAGCCAATATCAGATGATTAACGCTGAGCTTACATGATGTGGAGAGCTACATGGTTTGAGTTTCCCCAACACAAGCAGGGTTCTCTCCAAAAGAAAACGAATCAAGGCTGAGGGCCACCCGTTTTGTCCTTTTGCTGGAAGGTATTGCATGGATTATTGTGGCTTCATGAGCCCTATGGGCTGTGGTATGATATTATGGACCTTAAACCCATTGTTCAGAACTGCGAGTGAAGCAAACTATGCATTTTCTGATATAGGGGCCTTTAGGATATCAGTTGAAGGATACTACTTAGAAGTGCAGGGAGTATTGTGACTTGGAAAGAAAGTGTTTGGTTCGATGTAAAATGCTAAATTGTCATTTAGTTGTTCCAATTTACATGACTCTCCAGTGTTGGGCCTGGTTAAACCTTAATCCTTGTACATTGTTTTTGAATAGGATGAAGAAGTTTCCACATGCATTGTTTTTCTCCTCAATGTGTATCTTGAATAAATGAAGAAATCACATCACAGACTAAGTATTGTCCTCTGTGAATCTGATCGAGAAGGTAACATCTAAAATCTTCAGATCTTGTAATTAATAACCAACCAAAATGTTTTTTTTTTTGTGAGTTAAATTGTTCGTTATTCTTGCAGACCCAACAAGCTGAAAGCAGAAAGCCGGCATTTAGATGGCTGGGTTTGGATGGAGAGCCACAGAATGATGTTAGTTGTTGTCGTTCCAACTGTGAAACAATTGAATAAACGGGTGTTTGGTTCAGATATCACCAATACGGATTTTAAGCGGAGGAAGCCAATCCCTTCAGCACGGAGTAGAAGTGAGATTATCAAGGAATGCAATCTGACAGCGCAGAAGCAGCTGCAGTGGTCAAGAGGTCATGTTTTTGGTCCATTCCGTCCTGCTGGGGTAGCCAGAGGAGAAAAGGATACGGAGTTGACACATGAAAAGAGGGCTTGTATCATTTATTTCTCCATCTTTGGCTATGCAAATTTTAATAGTCCGTATCCTAGGGAGTCGTACTATATTCAGATGTTTTGAAACGTTTAGCATCAACTTTAGTTGATTGCCATTTTGTAACAAAATTTTATGTCACAACATCCGTCCATGTTCATTGTCACCAACAGTGATGCTATGATTTGTATGATTACGATATTTGATAATTATTATCTTTGGTTTTGAAGTTTTGCACAGAACCTGGTGTTCTTCATGTCATCACCACACCATTGAGGCATTGCATTGATTATTAAATTGCTTTCAAATACCACTTATGAAAATGGCACAGTTGCTGGTCCGATGTTAAATAGCATATGTTATACTGTTTTTTTACAGAAATTATCGTATCTAGAGGAATGACAGTCAAGTGATTGCTTCTGTAGAAAGATTGCCAAGGCAGAGTGTTCGTTTGAATAGGATGACTTATATATTATTTTTTTCCCTTTTGTTTATCATTACATGTATTATATATTATTATATTTAAATGTTACATTGTATACCTGCAACAATGAAAGTGAACAATTATATCAATAAGCATAGAATAACATTTATTAGTTGTTATTCTATCAAATTGGGATAGTATGTAGTGGGATAAGAAGGGTAATTTTGACATAAAAAGGTACCTCTTTTATCTCTTATTCCCCCTTTGCAGTCAAAGCAATTAGAATAACTTATTCTTCAACTCATATTCTAGCTTGAATTGATACCCCTTACCAAATCAAAACACTCCTTATTTTAGAATAAGCTATCCCGCATAACTTATTCTAGAATAAGCAATCCCGCAAACAAAGTGAGGCTAAAGTTATTGATTATCTCTCTATTCTATTTCAGGAGGTTTAATGGAATTGAAAGTCTTCTTCGGCCCTCTAGTAGTCGAGAACCATGCTCGCTATGGCTACCTGGCAGTACCCATGGCATTCGGGATCTTCTCTCCCGTTATTGGTTTTCCGAATTTTCTCGGGGTGGTCTTCGTACAACCCAATATTATTTATGATATACCTTAAGCGCAAGTAGTCAGCTGTTGTACTATTCATAGTGATGTTGCATCATCTTCAAGACGATATCAGGGGAGTTTCCGAAAAAGCCAAAATCTCCAATTCAAATTAAAGGCAGTTTCTGCACATTGGTCCAGGACCAAAAAATCAATTCTTGTTGGAAGCCTGCGAATCTTTTGGATGGCAGCAGAGTTGATACTTCCAAAGACCGATTGGTTTCAAATGTTCCAAGTCAAAACTCATTTCAGGTCTTTGAAGACATTGACAAAGAAAGGATAAAAAATGAAAGGAAAGCAGAAGAAAAAGCTAAGGTTCAGATGTCTAAAAGCAAGAAAGAAGCCCCAAACCAACTTATTGGCATAGGACAAAACACTGTCAAGAGCCACCAGTGAAGCAAATATGGGTGCCTAAATATAAGGAAAAGCAATATGCACAAGAAAAATCAAAGCCGGTCTTTCAGTCACAAAGGCGGCAAATATGGAAACCAATTCAAAAGCAGGTGCCTCATGTTGAGTGGCCAAAGAGAAAGAAATCAAGCGAAAGATATGAAAATCGTAAGCCAAAGAAGCCCTCAGAATCATCTATATTCCGAAGGCTGCAATCAAAGCTTCCTTCTGCAAGGAGATCGGCAAAATTCACCCAAGGAAGCTTGATGGTTTATTCATGTCATACTATCAACAAGTATGGGGCACTCCCAGAAGATCCAGAAAAAACCAAAGACTTAGCCTCAAGGCCGGGTCTAGTTACCCGAAGAATGCAAGCGGCAGCCCTAGTTGCCCAAACTTTTCCTACTCTCTTGGAAAACATTGATCAAGAAGTAAAGCTATCTACAAATGTCATCGAAGCATCAGGAGAGGCTCCTCCCACACCAGCAGAGCAGCAACCCTTACAGTAAAATCAATCGGAAAAAAGAAACAGAACCAAGCAAAACGCAGCTATTCATGCAAGAAATTGAGTTGTTGAAAAAGCAATTAAAAGAAAAAGATGCACAAATGTAGGGGGTAGGATGGGCTGGTAAGGAAGGAGGTGCTCGCTTCATCTTCTCGTCGGAAGAATAAGGATAACACTCATTCTTTGAAGTTATTGATTATCTCTCTGTTCTATTTCAGGAAATTTAATGGAATCAAAAGTCTTCTTCGGCCCTCTAGTGGTCGAGAACCATGCTCGCTATGGCTACCTAGTGGTACCCATGGCATTCAGGAGCTTCCTTCCCGTTATTGGTTTTCTGAATTTTCTCGGGGTGGTCTTCATGCAACCCAATATTATTTATGATATACTTCAAGCGCAAGTAGTCAGCTGCTGCACTATTCACAGTGATGTTGCATCATCTTCAAGATGATATCAGGAGAGTTTCCGAAAAGGCGAAAATCCCCAATTCAAATCAAAGGCAGTTTCTGCACATTGGTCCATGACCAAAAATTCAATTCTTGTTGGAAAACTGCGAATCTTTTTAGATGGCAGCAGAGTTGATACTTCCAAAGATCGACTGGTTCCAAATGTTCCAGTTCAAAACTCATTCTAGGTCTTTGAAGACATTGACAAAGAAGGATAAAAAATGAAAGGAAAGCAGAAGAAAAAGCTAAGGTTCAGATGTCTAAAAGCAAGAAAGAAGCCCCAAACCAACTTATTGGCATAGGACAAAACACTGTCAAGAGCCACCAGTGAAGCAAATATGGGTGCCTAAATATAAGGAAAAGCAATATGCACAAGAAAAATCAAAGCCGGTCTTTCAGTCACAAAGGCGTCAAATATGGAAACCAATTCAAAAGCAGGCGCCTCATGTTGAGTGGCCAAAGAGAAAGAAATCAAGCGAAAGATATGAAAATCGTAAGCCAAAGAAGCCCTCAGAATCATCTATATTCCGAAGGCTGCAATCAAAGCTTCCTTCTGCAAGGAGATCGGCAAAATTCACCCAAGGAAGCTTGATGGTTTATTCATGTCATACTATCAACAAGTATGGGGCACTCCCAGAAGATCCAGAAAAAACCAAAGACTTAACCTCAAGGTCGGGTCTAGTTACCCGAAGAATGCAAGCGGCAGCCCTAGTTGCCCAAACTTTTCCTACTCTCTTGGAAAACATTGATCAAGAAGTAAAGCTATCTGCAAATGTCATCGAAGCATCAGGAGAGGCTCCTCCAACACCAGCAGAGCAGCAACCCTTACAGTAAAATCAATCGGAAAAAAGAAACAGAACCAAGCAAAACGCAGCTATTAATGCAAGAAATTGAGTTGTTGAAAAAGCAATTAAAAGAAAAAGATGCACAAATGTAGGGGGTAGGATGGGCTGGTAAGGAAGGAGGTGCTAGCTTCATCTTCTCGTCGGAAGAATAAGGATAACACTCATTCTTTGAAGTTATTGATTATCTCTCTGTTCTATTTCAGGAAATTTAATGGAATCGAAAGTCTTCTTCGGTCCTCTAGTGGTTGAGAACCATGCTCGCTATGTCTACCTAGTGGTACCCATGGCATTCAGGAGCTTCCCTCCCGTTATTGGTTTTCTGAATTTTCTCGGGGTGGTCTTCATGCAACCCAATATTATTTATGATATACTTCAAGCGCAAGTAGTCAGCTGCTGCACTATTCACAGTGATGTTGCATCATCTTCAAGATGATATCAGGGGAGTTTCCGAAAAGGCGAAAATCCCCAATTCAAATCAAAGGCAGTTTCTGCACATTGGTCCATGACCAAAAAATCAATTCTTGTTGGAAACCTGCGAATCTTTTTAGATGGCAGCAGAGTTGATACTTCCAAAGATCGACTGGTTCCAAATGTTCCAGTTCAAAACTCATTCTAGGTCTTTGAAGACATTGACAAAGAAGCATAAAAAATGAAAGGAAAGCAGAAGAAAAAGCTAAGGTTCAGATGTCTAAAAGCGAGAAAGAAGCCCCAAACCAACTTATTGGCATAGGACAAAACACTATCAAGAGCCACCAGTGAAGCAAATATGGGTGCCTAAATATAAGGAAAAGCAATATGCACAAGAAAAATCAAAGCCGGTCTTTCAGTCACAAAGGCGGCAAATATGGAAACCAATTCAAAAGCAGGCGCCTCATGTTGAGTGGCCAAAGAGAAAGAAATCAAGTGAAAGATATGAAAATCGTAAGCCAAAGAAGCCCTCAGAATCATCTATATTCCGAAGGCTGCAATCAAAGCTTCCTTCTGCAAGGAGATCGGCAAAATTCACCCAAGGAAGCCTTATGGTTTATTCATGTCATACTATCAGCATGTATGGGGCACTCCCAGAAGATCCAGAAGAAATCAGAGACTTAGCCTCAAGGCCGGGTCTAGTTCCCCGAAGAATGCAAGCGGCAACCCTAGTTGCCCAAAATTTTCTTACTCTCTTAAAAAACATTGATGAAGAAGCAGAGCTATCTGCAAATGTCATCGAAGCATCAGGAGAGGCTCCTCCCATACCAGCAGAGCAGCAACCCTTACAGCAAATCAATCAGAAAAAAGAAGCAGAACCAAGCATAATTCAGCTATTAATGCAAAAAATTGAGTTGTTGAAAAAATAGTTAAAAGAAAAAGATGCCCAAGTGCAAGGGGCAGGATGGGCTGGTAAGGAAGGAGGTTCTATAGCTTGCTCTTATCCTCGGGTGGCTAACCCTCCAGTTCGACCTCCTTCATCTCAAAATCTTTTAAGTACATACATGCAATCGTCCCGGCCTATGCCTGTGAATGAAACACCTGCATATATCCAAGTTTCCAATAGTCAAACTATTCCTGCAACAGCATTGCAACATAACTTGATCTCAAACTTGCCATTTCAAGCCTCCTAAGTTCAAGGAGTTAATTTCTTCCCAAATCCAGCAGATCCTACTGTGGCTCAAAGGTAGATGCTTGAACAGCTCATTGATATGAAGTTGGAAGAAAGAGTGGAAGGTACATCCGCTGTGTATGATGTATATAAAGTACCATATCTGGTGCATCATGCCATGCAAAGGCTTCTGCTGGCAATGGTCACAGTACCCAAGTTTGAAAAATTCAATGGCCAAGGAAATCCAAAAGAACACTTGGCATATTATAATGGTGCAATGGGAGACCTAGCCACCGATGAATTTTATATGCTGAAATTTTTTGGGTCTTTATTAACTGGACTCGCATTTGAATAGTATTCTTCTCTTTGGCCTGGATCTATTGTAGGATGGGCCGACCTTCAGAAGTAATTTTAAGACAGATTTTATCTGGTGGAGAGTGAAATCACTCTGGCATAGCTATATATTGTTAAACAGAAAAACAATGAAAACGCTTTCAAGTTCATTGCTAGGTAGAGAAATCTTAGCATGAAATGCCAAAGACCACCATGTCAAGAAGATGCAGTGGTGATATGAAAAGGCAATCTGAAAAATGAAATCCTTGAAAGGCTAGTAGCCATTGAAATCAAGTCTTTTGACAAATTAAATACTGTGGTGTCAGAAATTGAAAATTTTCTGAGCCGATCGAGAATTGAACCAAACAACAATAAAGGGAAATTCGATAGAAGAAATGCTCCACGTGAGTCAAATATAGTAGATTTATCTACGTTCATCACGGACTTATCTTCTCTCAGGGATTGGATGAATAGGCCATACAGCTTCCCCAAAGACAAAACTCGTGTTCTATTTGAATGGGCACGAAAGTATAACCAGATTGTGTTACCAAAGTCAAAAAGGCCCGAAGATGTCAAAAGATCTCATGATCCAAATTATTGTTCATATCATCAAATCATGGGACATCCTATTGAAGAATGATATGTGTTCAAAGATGCAGCTGAAAAATTTATCCAGAAAGGTGTTCTGAAGATGGGGGATCATCTTGTCGACCCTCCACAGCCTCATGCCTGGACAAAAGCAAATATGGCATCTGTAAATGTGCATCATATGGTTCCTATTTACCAGCCATTGAGCTCAGAAACTGCAGAAAGAAGTACACAAGCCACTTATGAACAGTTAGTACTTCAACCACTCCAAGCATCTCAGTGGCAAACAGTAAAAAAGAAGACAAGATCTCATATCCATCGAAAATCATCGGAAGTGAAAATTCACAGAGGTATTCCACGGTGGCAGACTTATGTTCAACCTGTCTCTCCACCAAATCTGGATGATATGACATCCAATATGTCCAAGATGGCTCTATCTGCGCCAGTCAAAGCTACAACTTCAAGCAAAGAACAAGGTATGTCCTCCCCTCAGCGAGAGACATCTCAATCAAATTTAAGTTCTCCTTCTCCAGCAAGCAATATATGTAAGTGGGTGGATCCTCATACTGTAAGGAGGGTCACCAACAGAAGAAGAAAAAGAGAAACACCCATACCAATTCTACCTAAGGGTAAAGATCCGTTGTCAAATTTGCAACAGCTAATAGACAGTCTGGATGAATATGAACAGTCTTGAAGGAAGTCGATAGAACTGAAACATTATATCCCATTGGAGAAACTCCAAAATATGACAATGAAACAAATACATGAAGAAACCCTATTCTTGAAACATGAAGTCAAAAAGCCCAAAACTGATGATAGCCAAGAAAATGAGAAAGAAGAGCAGGAAGGCACTTGTACTGTCATGTCTTGCAACACAATCTCAACAGTAAATGAAAATGATGATGATGACGAGGATGAAATCTTCCTTTCTCCAAAAATGGAAGTGATGGAAAGCTCTACATCAACTCCAAATAAGCAACATGTCACCTGCTCTGGCAAAAAATGGGGACAGAAGCCTTCATTGGTTACCACTCAAAAAATTATCCAACTTCTGGGAGAGACATCATATGTCATCCCAGAGCCAGAACTCAAAGGAATGGAAGCCATGGCTTTCTCAAAAAGGAATCATCAAATCCCGCCTCCGCTCGGGCTATATGCAGAAAATTCTGATCAAGAAAATGAGGTGTTACCCTCTTTATATGAATTTATGGCAGTTCAAAGGTCTGGAAAGAAAGGCAAACAAGTCCAGCAGCAGTTGTCTGAAGGACAAGATCCTCAGGTTGCCTCTCTAGAAATTCATGATAATAAAAAAGCAGAAAAGAAAGTCATAAGCTTGCTGAAAAAATTGCTGTCTAAATTTACTGTGTGGGAAGTTTTGTTACTCAATGATGAATTGCGGAAGGCTCTCATTGCAGTTTTAAAACTCCTCAAATTTATGAAGCTCATGCAACAAAAATTCAAGAAATACCCTATGAATCTTTCATAACTTCCATCACCTTCACTGAAGATGATATGTTGCTGCCTACAAATGACCACAACATGCCACTCTACATAAGAGGAAAGATAAACAGACAATCTGTCAATAGAATTCTGGTTGATCAAGGTTCTGCTGTCAGCATCATGGCTCTCAAAACTTTCCTGAAATTTCATTTTCATATGCACCTAAGAAGAGTGCAAGATTTTAAAATAGTTGGGTTCAACCAGAAGTCAGAAACATCAATTGGGGCAACTGAATTTGAAATGATCATAGGTGACTTTCACTTTACAGTCCTCTTCCATATCATAAATTCTAATACCACATACAAAGCTTTGCTGGGACGGCCATGAATACATCAAGATTTTGTGGTGCCCTCCTCATTGCATTAGTGCATCAAATTCCCCTGGGAAGAACAAATATAGCGGGTCTTCGCTGATCCCAAACCTTTCGAGGTTCATGAATGCCATCTTATGGATGCCGATCTCTATATACCTCCACCTATGGAGGAAAAGGAAGATAAAGAAATAGAAAAGCCTGATACCAGTTGGAGTAAGGAATGGTTTCCTCCTCTACCAAATATCGGCTCTCTCAGTCTTGAAGACAAAGATGCTACTGTTCTGAAAAGTTCTTCAGCAAATACAACCAAACAACAAGATGTATTCTCTATAGAAGTCATGGTCCCAGTCGGACTAATACATCATATTAAAGAGTATGAATGTCAGCTCGTAGAGCCTTTGAAAAAAATTTGTGGTTCCTCATGAAGATGGATATGAAACAGTCTTTTATAGAGCTAATGAGCAATCGGCCACTGAAGACAAAGATTGCCATATACCTGATATAGAAGAAGAACTATGGGTTGACATCATGGGTCTCCCAGACATGACAGAGCACATTGAGGAATTAGCTAAGGCTCAGTCAATTTCATTATATCAAACTAAAAAGGAATGGAGCATGTTCCGACAACTATGGTACCCTCCTAACATGTCTAAAGCATTGATGCAACATACACAACATCCAGGTTTGGGATATACCTTGCCGGAAGAAGAAACTCCTGAATTCTTTGTAAATATGGAATCTATTTTGTCAAAAATGCCAGAAATTTTGCAAGCAGTATATGATGACTATGATGAAGAGCAGCCTACGGGCCATTCTGTTAAAGAAAGCCAACCAGAAGCTGATCAATCTCCTATTCTGGCATGCCAATGCTGGAAACATCTTGAAGAAGATGACGACCAAGTCGTAGAAGTCGAAGAAAATGATATCCCTAGCTCTAATATGGTTCAAAATATATCAGAAGAACAAGAAAATCCATCTACCCCTCTTGAACCTCATGTTAACACAGGTCAGAGAGAAGATGAGCTCACTCAACTTATAGAAAATCAACAGGCAGATTCTGCCCCAGATATTTCACAGCAAAACGGTCAATTGAAATTGACCAAGAAGTCAATAAAATTGAAGTAGAAATTGAAGAAGAAATAAATGAAGAAGATTTGATGGAGCTCCAACCAGCACCCCCAAAACATGAAGACGGAGGACAAGCTACGGTTGATGACCTCCTTGAAATCAATTTGGGCTATGAAGAAGACCCAAGGCCAACCTATGTATGTGCATTACTCAGTCAAGAGCAACAGCAAGCATATATTTCACTCTTGAAGGAATTTCGAGATTGCTTTACCTGGTCCTACAAAGAAATGCCTGTGTTAGATCCAGAAGTAGCTGAACATGAGCTAGCCATTGATCCAGCCATCGAGCCAATCAAACAAGCTCCGAGAAGAATGAGGCCAGAGCTTATAAACAAAATCAATGTCGAAGTCAACAAGTTAATTGATGTTGGCTTTGTACAAGAAAATCAATATAGAACATGGCTAGCAAATATTGTTCCAGTCAAAAAGAAGAATGGACATATCAGAATCTGCGTAGACTTCAGAGATCTAAACAAGGCATGCCTGAAGGATGATTTCCTAGTGCATATTATAGAAATTATGGTTGACGACACCATAGGACATAAAGCTTTGTCTTTTATAGATGGATCGTCGGGATATATCAAATATGGATGGCTGACACGGATAAAATCCATACTGCCTTCAAAACTCCTAAAGGAATCTTCCACTACAAAAGAATGCCCTTTGACCTCA
Organism: Zantedeschia hybrid cultivar; assembly: GCA_030544215.1. NCBI lineage: Eukaryota > Viridiplantae > Streptophyta > Magnoliopsida > Alismatales > Araceae > Zantedeschia > Zantedeschia hybrid cultivar. The sequence continues at coordinate 46,297,733 of JARZZO010000003.1, forward strand.
AGAATGCTAGTGCAACATACCAAAGGGCAATGACCAAGATATTTGATGAATTCTTTCATCAACAAGTTGAATGTTATATTGATGACCTAGTTGTCAAAACCAAGAAAAAGGAAGATCATATGCAAGATCTCCGCACCATATTTGGAAAGCTGAGGCAATACAGCTTGAAGATGAACCCCATGAAGTGTGCCTTCAGGGTTTCAAGTGGTAAATTTCTAGGTTTTATTGTGAGATATAGAGGCATTGAAAGAAACCCAGTCAAAATCAAAACTATCCAGGAGCTTCCGCTTCCAAAGAATCTCAAAGAGTTACAATCCCTTCAGGGACGTCTCGCATACATTCGAAGGTTCATATCCAACCTAGCCGAGTGGTGTGAGCCCTTCTCTAAATTAATGAAGAAAGATGTCCCATTCATATGGGATGATGAATGTAACGACCCGCCATCCTATGACCGGAGACCCGGTCACTAAATGGATGTCGGCCCATTAACTGCGGGTTCACACCCGGATCTCACACAACACGTCTAGAGGAGTAAGTGCTAAACAAGGCTAAATATAACAATCACACGGACTACAAGGTAAGCAAGTGCGCAGGAAGGAAAAATAACAATGTCCGTATACAGTCCAACAATAATTACATGTCCAACAAATTAAATATGTACAGGCAGAAGGAAAGTACAACAACATCGGGGCATACCCCGGGACTAAGACAGCTGCTGGTCCGCACACCAAGAAGACACCACGCTCCCGCTCGCCTCGAGATCCACACCTGAAACCGCAGGGAGTGAGCCACACCAGTAATGGGCTCAGTAGGGATCATCCGATCCCCTGCCTCCCACTCTCACACACACAAGTGTAACAACAGGAATATATGGCAATTTAAGTAAAGCAGTAAACACAGCACCCAACTCTGATATGAAACGCACGGTAAGCAGTGTAACAAGAACCATTCTAAGTAACCCGAAGAACCCAACACAGAGTCACGACTCACAGTCAAAGTCCACAAAGCGACTAAACCACACTGTCGACCGAAGTCGAACGTCGCCTCCCAACACTACCACCACTACTCACGCCTGTCCACCCCTACAATGTTCCGGGGCACTGTAGGGTGAGGCAGTGAGCCAAACTAGGACTAGCTGGACTCAGTGTACCGCCACTGCCAGCTACGTGTGCACACAAGCAGTCTAGACTACTGTCCTACCACCGGATTGCCTCCACGCTAGGCCTCAGCGCTTCAGGAGGGCCTTGGGGACCGGCGAACCCCCGTCAAGCCGAAGCTACAGGAACTACCCACAAACCCAACTCTCCCGGGCTGCGTCAGGCCAAGGACTAAAGGTACCACTCGTAACCTTGATCAAAGGTCACATCAGGCCCAATGGCTAAAGGGTAAACCAACTCCCACCAGAAACACCACCAGCTCCACAGCAAGAAGCACGCCAGAAGCTGTCACGACAACCAAGGGAAACCCCGACCCGCTGAGACCAAACAGTAACCCCTCGGATAGCACACCAGCTACTCCGGCCCGACGGGCTCAAGGTGGTTCCGCTTGTCTCAGCCAAGGGTAAAACACAACAAGCACCCCTCCTTACAGACACCATGGCCCTTCTCCCATCAGCCCATGGTGACAAACGTAAACCACAGTTAACCCGATCCACATTCGCATAACACAACCAAACATATAACATGATTCCATTCGCACAGTAAACCTCAGTTCTCAGTATATAGTTAAAGCACACACACACACACACAGGTGATGTAATTCCACTCACGCAGAAGTCCCCGTCTCAGTATACAACCCGAAACATACATTAGAACCATCCCACCGTGAAACATGCACGAAATCACAGAATTAAGCATTCCTGTCTTGAATCGCGTCGACCGAGGTCGACGCCATTCAAGACCCTTAGACAGGTTTATCAAAAGCCCGATTTATCCTTAAAACGCGTCCACCGTTGAAGTCGCCGTTTAAAACGCGTCTGGGTGTCTCGACGCCATTCAACCCAGAAATCCAGATTGCAGGACCCTTAAACGGGGGCATTTCCTGCCTAAATGGCGTCATGATGGCCCGACGTCCTTCTAAAAGGCGTCGTCCATCCATGACGTCATTTAGCGCAGAACCCCTAACTCAGGAAACCTCGCACAGGGAGGTTTCTGCCCTAAAACGCGTCGTACTGACCCGACGTCTTTCGGAAAGGCGTCGACCAGGTACGACGCTATTTAGCGCCAGAAACCAGGTCTCCTGGTTCAACCCGAGGGCTTCACCCTTGAACCCCGGGCACCCCGAAAAGCCCCAAAACCAAAAGGGGAAGAAGAGAAGCTCAACCACATAATCATGCTACGAATCCACGATCACAAACACCGCTATTCCCACAAGGAAACCCCTCTAAACATACTCAATCTAGCCCCACACACGCCACATCATGCCAAGAAGCAAACGAGTAACACAAGCAAGGTTTCGTCCCCCTACCGGTTCTCAAACTCCGCCAAGCTCCGTGCCGCCGTCCTGCCGCACCGCACACCGCCGCCGGTACCCTCGAGGACGCCGCCACTCCGCCGGGACGTCGGCCGCCGTCCGGAGAAGGGAACGCCGCGAAGGAGGTGGTGGAGGTAGAGGTGAGAGGTAAGGTGGTGTTGGAGTGGTGGAAGAGGAAGAAGAGGAAGGGAAGGGAAGGAAGAGCGTCGGAGAGGGCGGAGAGGGTGAGGAGAGAGAGTGTGAAGGTGAGAATGAGGGAAAGAAGGGGAGGCTCGCGGGGTCAACCAGAATCCCGCTAAAACGCGTCGATCGAGGCAGACGCCATTTAGTCTGACAGGACGGCCGTACTGACACCGCTCTGAAACGCGTCGCCCACCGCGGACGCCGTTCAGATGACAAGACAGGCCGTACTGACAACGCTCTGGCGCCGCACCCTGACACCGCAGGTGTCGCAGTCTGAAACGCGTCGACCGAGCTGGACGCCGTTCAGACAAATCTGACAGGGGCCGTACTCTCGCGGCCCGAAACCCGCCCACGTGGCGAAACAACCAACAGACCCTAAATGGCGTCCACACAACCTGACGCCTTTTGAAAGGCGTCGAGCAGTGCTGACGCCATTCAGTCAGCAATCTCAAGACCCCTCCAGGGTCCAAACCAAGGAATCCGGCCCGAATACAGAACCTGAAATCTCAGTCATTACAATGAATGTCAAAATGCGCTTGAGAAAATCAAGCGATACCTTGCATTACCACCCTTGCTGGGGGCACCTATCAAAGGCCAGTCATTAATCTTGTATATCACTGCTCAGGAGGCTTCTTTGGGGGCAATGCTGGCACAAGACAATAAAGAAGGCAAAGAACAAGCACTATATTACTTAAGCAGAAGGCTAATCAGGGCTGAACTCCGGTACTCGTTTATTGAAAAGATATGCTTAGCCCTGGTCTTTGCAGCTAAAAGACTCAAGCACTATATGTTATCACATGAAATCCAGCTCATTTCTAGGGTTGATCTTCTCAAATATATCATTAATCGACCAGCCTTGAAAGGTTGTTTGGGCAAAGGGCAGTCCTCCTCATGGAGTTCGACATCAAATATGTCTCTCAGAAAGCCATCAAAGGTCAAGCCATTGCGGACTTCTTTGCAACACATCCAGTGCCAGAAGATTCACCGTTGGTCACCGACCTGCCAGATGAAGAAACATTAGAAGATAACCATACAAAACAAAAGATATGGCAGCTATATTTTGATGGGGACTCCCGTTCAGCAATTGCACAAGATGGTACGTTCACTACAAAGGTTGGGGCAGGTGTTGTTCTGATATCTCTAGAAAGTGAGGTTCTGCATACCTTATGCTCTTTAACTAAGCCATGCACCAACAATGAAGCTGAATATGAAGCTTTGATAGTCCATGGAGACTCAATGTTGGTTATATACCAAGTCCAAGGAATATATGACGTCAAAAAGCTCGAGTTGATTCCTTATGGTGCACCCAGTCGGATCATCTCAGATAATGGAACATGCTTCCGAAATCAAATCATATACAAGCTAGCTACGAAATTCAAAATTGATTGGAAGACCTCTACAGTCTACAATCCACAAGCCAATGGGTTAGCAGAAGTCTTTAACAAGAGTCTATGCAACCTTTCAACAACGACAGTCAATTCATCCAAGAAAGACTGGAAGAAAGAATGTATGAAGCATTAGGGGCTTACAGAATCATATACAAAAATTCCAATAGGCTGTTTTCCCTATTCCTTAGTGTATGGGTCAGAAGCAATTGTGCCAATTGAATTTGAAGTCCCCTCTTTGCGCATTGCCTTAGAGCAGGAGCTTATCAAAGGAAATCAATCAAATGCAGAAAGGCGGCTCGAGGAGTTATTAGCCTTGGAACGCAACAGACTTCGAGCTCAACAAAATATTCAGATATATCAATTTCGCATGGCTCGAGCATTTGATAAATTAAGCAGGGAAAGAGCCTTCAAGAAAGGAGACCTAGTTATGGTCAAAAGAAGAGAGGTCATGGCTCAAATTGGGTGTAGTAGTGGAAAGATCATATCTAGAGGAGATGTAGTAGTGGAAAGAGTTCCATCCGTCAACAATATAGCAGATCCACTGACAAAGCCGTTGGCTCAAATTATGTTTGAGCGTCACCTAGAGTCTATAGGCTTACTATATAACGGTGATTGGCTTTAGTCCAAGTAGGAGATTGTTAGTCTTAGGTGGCCTACAAGCCAATATGACTTTATAATCTCGTTCATATTTATTAATATAATGACATAATATTCATTGTGTGTAAATCGTATTAATTATCGTCTCATAATAATGTCCGTGAATATGTGCTATAGTGATCAGATTATGATGAGATCATACTAATGAGACTGATTACTTAAACACACATATTCTTAATTGTTCCTAGTCGGAGGATATCCGAGAAGGACATCGGATATCCAGTTAGACTAGTACAGATTACTCATGCTCATATAATGAGGGTGATTGATCTCATAAGTCACTTGGGTGGAGACACTAAGGCGAATCTGTAGGTGCTCATTCGAGAATGAGTTCACTGAACTGATCCGACTGAATCGCTGGATGGTATTGTACCTCACTGTCAACCAGATTGATTCTATTGTCACAGTTGCGTGGATGGTCCTCGGACCTGAGACACTAAGGACACCTTGTCGGTGGACTTCTGTGCTTTGACCTTGGTTTACGAATCTCTAACCACGGGATTCTAAAACACCAAGGATTAGGTACAGCGGAATACCGACGAAGGGAATTGTGTGTCAATAAGGAATCATTCGCGCTCGGTACTTAGAGAGAGAATGCTCTAGGAAGGATGCGCGGAAGTCCCTGGCCAGGGCACACGATAATATCGAAAAAGGAGTTTTCCGATATTCATCAACGACATCCAATCCAAGTGAGTCAACCGGTTAGCGTTTGACAGCACGCCATACCGTGAGTTGACTCGAGAGCATTGTACGAATGAAGGATTATATCCACGCGGTAACTGTCGGCGGAAAGGTTCCAAGAGTGGGTTTCTTAACCCCGATACCTTCCGGGTTCACGCGGTGTTGCTTGGCACCCAACGTGATCGGAGGCCCAGTCGAATTTGATGTGCGACATCAATTCGATTGATTAATTAATTAATAAAGCTAGTGAGGAGTCACTTGGGTTATTGGGCTATTAACCGGACTGGTAATTGGGCCTAGAGGGTCACACGCAAACGATTCTCAAGGCAATGGATAAATAAGTGGGTTTTATATAAACTGGGGATTTTTATGAAAAACCACGCGGTTAGTATAAAACATAGCGAACGGGCTGAGCAGGCCAAGCTGCTGCTAACCCTAGCCGCCCCTCCTCAGTTTCTCTCTCTCTCTGGCATCCCAGACAGATTCGGATCTGCTCCATCGCTTCTCCGACTCCTATTCGACAGGAAATCGTCCGCACGTTGCGGCGATCGTTGAGGCGACCGGCGGAGGTTTTGTGGGCTGTGAAGAACGAGGAACGTAAGGATATTCGTCGCGAGGAGGATCGCGTGGACTTCGCTAGAGGCCGGGCACTTGCGCGGCTTGCGGTGTCACACCGACGGAACCGAACGGTTGCGGATTCGAATCCGCACACGGTAAGATTTCGGTAATCTAATTATCGTAATTTTAGTTTCTTCGAAACGGGAACGGATCTCCGATTTATATTTTATTTTCCGCTACATGGGAGATCCGAAGAAACCCGAGAACCTAACAGTGGTATCATAGACAGGTTTCGATCCTGAGACCTGTGGGTTGTGGGCCCACCACGCTTCCACTGCGCGGGAGAACCGGAGAAACCCGAGAACCTAACAGTGATATCAGAGCTAGGTTCCACTGTTTCTCGTCCCGTTTCGGCCTCCAAAATAATATTTTCAGTGATTTATTCCATGTCATAAGTTCGATTATTTGTTAGATCCGTGTTCATACGATGAACACATAATAATCAGATTATTATTCTACAATTTTCGGATTTTATTTGGGAATGTATTTGTGCTCTTCGTCGGACGAAGAACGACACTTCATGGCGAGCTCTAACGGCCTCCCAAGCATTGGGATGGGTTGGAAAACACCCCGGATCCTTGGGGAAGGATCTCCGGTCATCCCAGGAATTATATCCGGAGTCGAGGTGGCCGGCGCCTTGCTGCTTTCCCCAACCGCCGGCGACCACCTGCAACAGATCCTTAGGGTTTCGGGGGTAGGGGCTTCTATTTGGGGAAGGGCAGTTCAGGGGGGGCGGTCCAACCGGCTGGTCCAGCACCGGACCGGGCTGGCCTGGTGTGGCCCAGGCTTGGACCTGGCTGGGCCACTGGCTCGAGCCAGGCTGGGCCACTGGCTCGAGCCAGATACCCTAATGGGCTGGGCCCAAAGCCCTTAATCCCCAATGCCCATTTAAGATAAAATTGAGATTGGAATTAATTTTAAAAATTCAAAAACTATTTTGAAATTTAAAATTGTGTTTTATTTAACTGGGCTTATAATGATTTTGATTCATTATTTGATTAACAATTAGTTCTTAACAATTAGGGTTAATTATTAACTTAAGTGTTAATTTAATAATTAACCTAAGTTGTCTAATTTTAAGAGGTAAAATTAGTGGTTAATAATTATTAATCTAAATGTTAGATTATTAGTTATTAATGAATCTATTTGTTAATTAGTTAGTGTTAGTTATTAATTTAAGTGTTAAGTTAATAATTAATTCTAAATTGACTAATTTAAATGTTAAATTAGTAGTCTTTAATTATTATTTTTAGTTATTAATTTAAGGGTTAAATTAATGATTAACATTAATCATCTAATCTAATAGTTAGATTAGTAATTATTAATTAATTAAAGTTAATTGTTAATTTAAGTGTTAAGTTAATAATTAATTTTAAATTAACTAATCTAAGAGTTAGATTAGTAGTTAATTAATAATTAGAGTTAATTAATAATTTAAGTGTTAAATTGATAATTAACTTTAATGGACTAATCTGAGAGTTAGATTAGTTATTAATAGTCTAATTGTTATATTATTAAAGTGGTTTAATCTAAGTGTTAGATTATTTAATTATTAGAATTGTTCTAATTTGCATGGAATAATCTGAAAATTATTAATTTGGAGTGTGTTCACATGTGATGTGTGTTTAATGCTTTTAAATTAGATTTGATTGCATCTTAAGTTAATTAAAAGTGTTTTCGAAATTCAAATACCAATTTTGATTGAATCTTAGCTTTTTGAAAGACAAAATTATTTAAATTTTGAAAACTCTTTTATTTTAGCCATATGATACACTGAATTATGTGTGGGATGTTTAAAACACACCGTGGTCATAGATATGCACTTATTTAATTATTCATGTGATGAATGATGTCTGTAGATCGTGGATGTTTGAATTGTGGATATTTATTAATTGTTAATAAATAGAGGTCTGCGTACCTCTCTCTCTCTCTCTCATACTCCGATGTACTTCTACCTCCCTCTCTCTTGTACTCGTCATAAGGCCTTCTTCAATTTACCTGTAAAGTCTAGAATTTATTATAATATGATCGAGGCAACTGAGGAAGGAGCGAGGACGATCCACAGATGCAACCAGGAAGGCGATATGATAGAGATCTCTACCTATGTGTTTACAGGTTATCTAATATAATTGTTGTGTTAGATTGTGTGTGCGTTTGACTGTTGGCTCCAGTCAAACCCACTGTGCTATCTATGACCACACTAATGACATGTATGAGATGCATTGTTTTATGTTTGATTATGAATCAAAGTAGGTATAATATTTAGTAAATATATACGATATATTTATATACTATCACTTAGGAGAGACCAAGATAAAAGTTATCTAAATACCCTCAGATAAACTATAAGCTTTAGGCATGTTTGTTGTGCTATCCACAAGACCTGTTTAATTGGGAGGAGAAACTGTGGCTATGACACTAGATGCCTATATGATTGGGGTAGAGGAACCATATAGCTTTTTTGTGCTATCCATAAGGGTTGCATGCAAATCTATGCTCGTCGCGTAACGATGGTTATCTTAGACCAGAATCAGTGGTTTGTTGTGCTATCCACAAGGCCATTAAATCTCTGGGGACTGAAGGTATGATTAGATATTGCAAGGACTTGCAAGTCCCATGAGTTGGGTGCTCTTTGATTGTGTTACAGTTTGTTGTGCTATCCACAAGGCTGTACTGCAAGTCATTGAGATTCTGATCCCCACTAGGAGACTGTCGTCATCTCTTGTTCTATATAACTGAGGGTTATACAGTCCATCGAAAATTAGTGGGAGTTAAAACATAAACAAAAGACCATGTCTTGTTTTATATTTAATAATTGAACATCTACTAAAAGATTTCATATATTTCCTATAGGGAATTATGTCGTCGAATAACCCACTCCGTAGCATACTTGATGCCAAACATTTGACTAGCCTGAACTACTCGGATTGATTCAGAAACCTGAAAAATGTCTTCAGATCTGAGCGCAATAACTTTGTCTTTGGATCTGATCCTCCTACTGAATCGGCATTAGATGCTCCTGAAGCAGAGATGATAGCTAACGATAAAAGATTGAAAAACAAAGGCAAAAGAGTAGTAAAGGGTGACTGCTTCTACTATAAGTAGTATGGTCACTAGAAGAGGAACTGCAAGGAGTTCCTTAACGATAAAGCTCATGGAAAGGTGAAGTTGTCTAAAGCTTCAGATATCTATATGATAGATATAAACTTGTCAGTTAGAGATTCAACATCTTGGGTATTGGATGTCGGATGTGTTTCTCATATCTGTCATGATGCACAGATGCTGACAAGTAAGCGCAAGCTGATACAAGGCGAGGTGGAATTGAGGCTAGGATACGGCGCAAAAGTTGCGGCGATTGTTGTTGGGACAGCAAACCTCAGGCTTCCATCAGGACACGCCTTACTATTAGAAGATTGTTATTATGTTCCTAGCATAATAAAGAACATCATATAAATATCTTGTTTGAATAAGATTGGATATAGGTTGTCTATTGAGAATAGAAGTTATTCGATTTATTATAGTAATAAATCAATAGCTTCAGCATCTTTAGTCAACGGTTTATATCTATTAGATGTTTCTAATTACAATCTTCAAATTGATAATGCTCTTAAGAAGAGCAAGAATTGTGCGAACAAAGCCTACATGTGGCATTGTAGACTTGGGCATATTGGTGAAAGCAGGGTGCAAAGGTTACACAAGTATAGTTATTTAACAGTATTCGATTATGAATTGTTTGCGACATGTGAATCCTGCCTTATGGGAAAGATGGCAAAATCTCCGTTTGCTGGACATGGAGAACGTGCCAAGGACATTTTGGAACTAATACATTCATATGTATGTGGTCCCATGTCCACCCAAGCCAAATGTGGCTTCTTATACTTCATCACGTTCACCGACGACTTCTCAAGATTCGGCTATGTGTACTTAATGAAGTACAAGTCGGAAGCATTTGAGAAGTTCAAGGAGTTCAAGAATGAGGTAGAGAAGCAGTTGTGAAAGAGTATTAAAGCTCTTCAATCAGATCCAGATGACAGCAAATCTATATCTGGATTCGTGTTTACTTTGAACCGAGGAGCAGTGTGCTGGAAGAGTTCCGAGCAAGCAACCACTGCAGATTCGACGACTGAAGCTGAGCACATCGCTGCAGCTGAAGCTTTCAAGGAAGTAGTGTGATTGAAGAAGTTCATCACCGACCTTGACATAGTTCCCTACATCTTTGATCATGTTCCGCTGTTGTGCGACAACAATGGGACTATTCCACAAGTGAAAGAGCCATGGTCTCGTCAGAAATTGAAAGATATTCTGAGGCGCTTTCAACTTATCAGAGAGATCATATCCAGAGGAGATGTAGTAGTGGAAAGAGTTCCATCCATCAATAATTTAGCAGATCCACTGACAAAGTAGTTGGCTCAAATTGTGTTTGAGCGTCACCTAGAGTCTATAGGCTTACTATATAAAGGTGATTGGCTTTAGTCCAAGTGGGAGATTGTTAGTCTTAGGTGGCCTACAAGCCAATATGACTTTATAATCTCGTTCATATTTATTAATATAATGGCATAATATTCATTGTGTGTAAATCGTATTAATTATCGTCTCATAATAATGTCCGTGAATATGTGCTATAGTGATCAGATTATGATGAGATCATACTAATGAGACTGATCACTTAAACACACATATTCTTAATTGTTCCTAGTTGGGGGATATCCGGTTAGACTAGTACAGATTACTCTTGCTCATATGATGAGGGTGACTGATCTCATAAGTCACTTGTGTGGAGACACTAAGGCGAATCTGTGGGTGCTTATTCGAGAATGAGTTCACTGAACTGATCCGACTGAATCGCTGGATGGTATTGTACCTCACTGTCAACCAGCTTGATTCTATTGTCGCAGTTGCGTGGATGATCCTCGGACCTGAGACACCAAGGACACCTTGTCGGTGGACTTCTGTGCATTGACCTTGGTTTATGAATATCTAACCACGGGATTCAAAAACGCCAAGGATTGGGTACAGCGGAATACCGACGAAGGGAATTGTGTGTCAATAAGGAATCATTCGCTCTCGGTACTTAGAGAGATAATGCTCTAGGAAGGATGCGCAGAAGTCCCTGGCCAGGGCGGACGATAATATCGGGAAAGGAGTTTTCCGATATTCATCAGCGGCATCCAATCCAAGTGAGTCGACCGGTTAGGGTTTGACAGCACGCCATACCCTGAGTTGACTCGGGAGCATTGTACAAATGAAGGATTATATTCATGCGGTAACTGTCAGCGGAAAGGTTCTAAGAGTGGGTTGCTTAACCCCGATACCTTCCGGGTTCACGCGGTATTGCTTGGCACCCAACGTGATCAGAGGGCCAGTCGAATTTGATGTGCGACATCAATTCAATTGATTAATTAATTAATAAAGAGTTATTAATTGATTAATAAAGCCAGTGAGGAGTCACTGGGCTTATTGTGCTATTAACTGGAGTGGTAATTGGGCCTAGAGGGTCACACGCAAATGATTCTCAAGGCGATGGATAAATAAGTGGGTTTTATATAAATCGGGCATTTTTATGAAAAACCGCACGGTTAGTATAAAACATAACGAACAGGCTGAGCAGGCCAAGCTGCTGCTAACCCTAGCCGCCCCTCCCTAGTTTCTCTCTCTCTCTGGCGTCCCAGATAGATCCGGATCTGCTCCGCCGCTTCTCCGACTCCTGTTCGACGGGAAATCGTCCGCACGTTGCGGCGATCATTGCGGCGACCGGCGGAGGTTTCGTGGGCTGCGAAGAACGAGGAACGTAAGGATATCCGTCGCGAGGAGGATCGCGTGGACTTCGCTATAGGCCGGGCACTTGCGCGGCTTGCGGTGTCACACCGACGGAACCGAACGGTTGCCGATTCGAATCCGCACACGGTAAGATTTCGATAATCCGATTATCGTAATTTTAGTTTTTTCGAAATGGGAACGGATCTCCGATTTATATTTTATTTTCCTCTGCGTGGGAGATCCAGAGAAACCCGAGAACTTAACAAATAGGACCCACCACTCAAATTCAAGCTCGAGCTCAAGGTCAAGTTCAAAACAAACAAGATGGTCCGGGTTTATTCGACCCCGCCATTCAAAGCACAAGTTCAAGATAAATCGGCATGGGTCAACAGGACCCGCTGTTTAAATATTCAAGTTTAAAACAAAGTTGAAAGCAAAAGAAGATGGTTTGGGCTCATTCGATCCCGCCATTCAAAGTTCAAATTCAGAGCTCCAATTGAAGTTCAAATGCAAAAATCAAGCCTAAATCTAAGCTTAAATCTAAATGCAAATTGGCCCAAGTCAGAAAGATTCTATTGTTCAAGTTCAAAAGCAAATCGGCTTGGGTCAACAGGATCTGACGCTTAAATCCAACTTCAAGTTCAATTTCAAGCTTAAATTTAAGTTCAAAATCCAAATTGAAAGCAAGAGAACGGCCTGGGTTCATTCGATCCTGCCATTGAAGCTCAAATCCAAACCGGCTTGGGTCAATAGGACCTGCCGCTTAAATTCAAGCTCAAATTCAAGTTCTAAATCCAAGTTTAAAGCAAAGTTGAAAGCAAGAGAATGGCCTGGATTCATTTGATCTCGTCATTCAAGTTCATATTCAGAGCTCCAAGCTCAAATTCAAAAGTCAAGCTTAAATCATACCTCAAGTTCATATGCAAATCGGCCCAAGTCAGCAAGACTCTGCCGCTCAAGTGCAAGTTCAAATCCAAATGCAAATTGGCCTGAGTCCTGCTGGATTCCGCCATCCAAGTTTGAAGCAAAAAGGTGGTCCGGGTTCATTCGACCCCGCCATTCAAGCTCAAATTCAAATCGGCCTGGCTCAATAGGACCCGCCGCTTAAATTCAAGATCAAATTCAAAATGCAAGTACAAGTTTAAATTCAAAGCTCCAGTTTAAGAGCAAGCCCAAATACAAATATGAGTTGGCCTGGGTCAACAGGACCCGCTGCTTAAATTCAAACTCAAATTCATGTTCAAAATACAAGTTTAAAGCAAAGTTGAAAGCAAAGAAGATGGCTTGGGTTCATTTGATCCGCCATTCAAGTTCAAATTAAAAACTCCAGTTCAAGCTCGAACATAAATTCAAGTTCATAGTTCAAATTTAAAGCTCCAATCCGAGCACAAATCCAAGTATGAATCGGCCTGGGTCAACAGGATCCGCCACTTAAATCCAAGTTCAAGTTCAATTTCAAGCTTAAGTTCAAGTGCAAATTCAAGTCCAAGCTCAAAGTCAAATATAAATTGGCCTGGGTCAACGGGATCTACCGCTTAAATTCGAGTTAAAGTTCAAATTCAAGTTTGAGCTCAAATTAAAGTACAAATTCAAAGCTCCAGTTTAAGCTCGTGCTCAAGTTCAAATGTTAGCATTCGAATCGGCTTGGGTCAACAGGGCCCGCTATTCAAATTCAAGTTCAAAATCCAAGTTTAAAGCAAAGTTGAAAGCAAGAGAATGGCCTGGGTTCATTCGATCCCACCATTCAAGTTTAGGTTTAGAGCTCCAAGCTCAAATTCAAAATTCAAGCTTAAATCTAAGCTCAAGTTCAAATATAAATTTGCCCGAGTCAACAAGACTCTACCGCTCAAGTTCAAGTTCAAATCCAAATGCCAACTGGCCTGGGTCCTACTGGACTCTACCATCCAAGCTTAAAACAAAAAAGATGGCCTCGGCTCATTCGACCCCGCCATTCAAACTCAAATTCAAATCGGCCTGGGTCAACAGGACCCGCCGCTTAAATACAAGGTCAAATGCAAGCTCAAGCTCAAATACAAACCGGCGTGGGTCCTACTAGACTCTACCGTCCAAATTCAAAGCAATCTCAAAACAAAGAATGTGGCCTGGGTGCATTTAGCATCGCCACTCAATTTTAAGTCCAAATTCAAATCCAAGTGCAAGCAAAAGCAAAGCAAAGTAAGTCGGTAGGGGTCTTCTACGACTACGTCGCACCAGTGGCTGGCCCGGGTCCTTCGTGACTCCTTCATCCCCGATAGACCGGGTCTCTGAGAAGAGTACTCCGTTCTCCCTGTCTACCTCGGGTACAAACCTATGAGTCTGCCATGGTAGTTAGGATTTCATCCATTTTAAATCACCCATAGTCATCATAACCAAAAGCCTTTAGGCCCGTCATCGATAATTAGGGTCCTCATGACCTAGGTATCTAGATTTGCATCATTCAAAGCACCCTCGTTTACTTCACGCTATAAACCTATGAGTCCGCCTAGAGTATTCTAGATTTCATGCATTTCAAATCATACCTATCATATCACGGCCAAAAACCTATAAGTCCGTCATTGGTACTTAGGGTTTACATGGCGTAGACCCTTCCGGTCTATTGCCACCCTGAATAGTGGTTAATGTCCCTACGATCTCTGCCACCCCAATAAAGGCTCAGGCCCTTATGGTTTGTTCCATTCTCAATAAACAAGTGATTGAGGTATTCCTTGCCCCTCTCACTCTGTCCTTTCCTTTTAAAGTTTCAATAATCCCCATAACATTGCTAGTTATGGAAGCCAATAAACATTGATAAGTCATTTTCATTTGAAATATTTTCCATTCGGCTTTGTGGCTACTATGGATATATATTTCACTCTACTTCATTTACAACAAAAGGAGAGAGAGACAAAATGAAATGAGAGAAAAATCGAAAGGGGTTTAAAAATAGAGATGCCCCCCCGGACTTGATCGTATTCTCTACGGTCAAAGGAATCAAGGGCTATACACCTGGCTGTGGTGAAAATGCGAAAGGGTACCACGTGCAAAATCGGGAACCCCACCGTATGAAAATCCGAAAGGGCATACGGGCAAAAGAAAGAAGGGGCCAACTCCGGTGAAAACTTGAAAGGGCACTTGGGTCGGTAAGGTGAGCAAAAAGAAAAGAAAAGAAAGAAAAGACAAAATTATGAAAATTCAAATATACCATTCATTGAAAAGAGGGCATGATACAAAAATTCTCTTTACATATATGCCAAAAGTTACAAAGCATGACTTCCTTCCCAGTTTACATGGAAAAGCAAAAAGAAAATACCCTTCCTAATTACAAAAGTTTCATGATAAACATCAGCATGGGTTTTCAAGTAATATGGATAACAGTAGGAGTCCTTCTCCGACTTGAGCATCCAATTCAGAAAGAGCTTCCTCTTCAGTCTGCAATCTAGAAATTTTACTAGACAATGATTCGAGAAGACCTTGGGACATCAGAAGTTCATCTTCGGGCCTATGCAAATTGTGCCTTGAAGCTTCTAATTTAGCCTTGGCAGCGGCCGGTTCATTCTCTAATCACTAATTTAGCCTTGGCAGCGGCCGGTTCATTCTCTAATCACTGGATGTTCTCCATCAACAGGCTCTCTCTGCTCTACGTCCTCTCCTTCCATGACGGGATTATGTTTAGAAGGTCCAGTGGAGAAAATAGCTATGTCTTCAAGAGTGGTCTTTGATACAATTGCTTTGCCTTTCTCTTGTGAGGCCATTTTGCTGCAAAATAAAGATCAACGATCAAAATAGAAATCCAAGAAGCTTTATCCAAGAAAGAAATTCTGCCGAAATTTTGACAGCATCTTCCCTTGACGGAGGCTATTAAAAATTTCATCGAAAAACATCCGGGACATGCCGAGATGCTCCAAGAAGGGAAACCCATGTCAAAGATAGAGGGGTGTAAGGTTGGCATTCTAGTGACCCAATTTTCGAGAGCCGAGCTACGACCGGGACTAGGCACTAAAGCTGCAGTCTTAAGGATTGCTCCCACAGGGACTACCAAGGTGAAACAGGCATGTTGAAGAAAGCCACCAGACCTTCAAATGCTACAGTGATGAGTCTGCGGCTACTGTAGATCGGCAAGGCCAAAGTCAATTTCCTGCAAAGAAAAGTACAAAGAAAATTTTAAAACAATGATACAAGTGCAGACGGGGCACTCCCCTACCCAAGATCAACAACGGCCAGCAACCCCCAAACAGTCCCACCGGCCAAAGGTTAAACAAAGGCCCCGCCTTTTACCTCAAACCCACAATGCGGTAGCGTATCTCTCCCCCAAACCGCAGCCCTAGCATTGGCTACCAGCGACAGGAAGAGGAAGAGGCGGGGGAAAGTTCGACAATTCCCCTGGCACAAACTGAGAAGAAGGCCCAGGAAGAAGAGAGAAGAAGAGGCGGTGAGATAAAAAAGTCCCGCCCCCTTCTCTTTTATAACTGACCCGGTCGGTTCAAGCCAAACTGGTCCAAAGCTCGAACCGGCCCAAACTAAACCAGACCGGTGCAGACTCAAGGGGTCATGTCCCCTCTTTCAAACTAAATGAATGCCAGCCGGTCCAATGCCCAGGTTAGCTTGAATTAGCGCAAACTCAAAGAGGTTATGTTTCCCCGTCTAACCAAGCAAGCTATGGCCGCCATAAGCCCAAGACCCGATCCGAGTCGGTCGCAGAAACAAAGTCGAAAATGGAATCTCCATGACTACAGCAGTCTTATTGAGTGAAGGGATCCTCAGCCGATGAAAGAAGATTTTTCAAGTGTGACCAGTTTTAAACATTGAGCCGCTTAATTAAGATGTATTTGTGACAATGGGACATGCACACAACTCACTTCATCGCCTCCGGCCTTTGTGCATAAGCCGCATGTGTGGGGGGCATTTGTTGTCACTTAAAAAATGAGCAAGAGAAGAGCCCAAAAAACTGTCCAAGAAGGGTCAAGTTAAGTGAACCCAAGAAGCAACAATAAGGCCCATTCTTGCAAGCCAAAGGAAATCAAATAGGGCCACTTTGGGCCCAAATGAAGAAGAAACCGAAGGGCAGAACCGGGCCCATGTTTTCAGCCAAGAAGAAGCCCAAAGGGCCCCCATTGCAACCGGTTTGAGCCCAAAAAGAAAGTGGGTTGGCCCAATTTCGTGGTAGCCCTTAAAGAGCCATAATGGTCCCCTCCATGTCCCACTCTTAGCCCATTGACCCATGCTCAAATCTGCTCAAGGATGGATAAGAAGAGAAAGAGTGCCCCCCCCCCCCCCCTTCAAAGATGCTTCTAGAAGGTGGTAGGTGAAAAGCAAAAAGGGAGCCAATGGGGATTCTCCAAGTGCAAAGGCCCTATTGGATGGCTCCTAAGTTGGGATTTTTTTCCTAATCCAAACCTAATGGATGCATAATCTACATCTTAAAAGTAACCTAAGGCTATCTATAAAAGAAACCCATCCTCCTCCAAGTACAAGTTGGAGACAAAAGCCTACAAAAAGAAAAAGAAGAAGAAAAGAGAGAGAGTAAGGAGGAGCACATCTCCCTCCTCTCCTACCCTCCATCTCCTGCAACCCAAGAGAGAAAAGAAGAAGAAAAGAAGAAGGAAAGAGAGTAAGGGAAGAAGAGAGCAAGAGAGAGGGCTTCTAGAGCCATTCCCCCTTTCTCATCCCCTCTCCAAGGTAGAGTGGAGATGAAGAATGTGTTTATTTATGCTTTTATTACTTTCCCTGAATGTTTTCTTTATATTGAATGTTCATAGGATCTTCTATCTCCCCGTTGATATTCATACATGGCATTAAAATCCAAAGAAATGAAAGTTCAGATTTTCTGTTCTGTTTGTGAGTCTGCAGTGTTTTTTGCATTTTCTATGCCATTTCTTTCTTTATAGGGCTTGTATTTGTCGTGTGGGGATGGTAGAGAGACCTTTCTAGTTCATTGAAATGGTCTTCTCAAGCCTCAAAGCCCCCAAAAGATGGAGTTGTGGGTCTGAAATGGGACTTGTTGTCCTGATTTCTTGAAAACTAATTTTTCATTTATTTGTCTTGGGTTTGAGGGTTCTTCGAGATTGCTTGGCTTTCCAGGTCCCTTAGGAGCACATCCCCTCCATATATGATGCTCCCCCAAGGCCAAACATCATGAGAAATCCCCCAAAACCCATGAATCTTATGTTACATATTTCTGTTTTTCAAGTTATAACCGAATCAGTTTTAGTGTGATCTCTTCCTTCAATGGCTAAGGGCCCTAGAGGTTCTCAAGGGGGTCTCCTTGCTAGTTGAGGATGGGCTTCTTTGGGTATAATCCCTCTAACATAGAGCCAAAAGGGAAGATCCATGGAAAATGATAAAAAATATGCTTAAGTTTTCATGATTTTCATATTTAAGCTCTTCATGAGATTTGTTAAGAAAATGCATCTAAAATATATTTTAAATAAGGGTTTTGGGTTTTATACCTTTCATACTTTATTTTCCATCGTTTGGGTTATATTTAAGCCCTTATTTCATCAAAAAATTGGTTTTCGGCTTGAGTCTGTGCTTACTGTGCTGAGTCTTCATGACATTTCCTAAGAAAATACATCTAAAATATATTTTAATTAAGGGTTTTAGGTTTTATACCTTTCATACTTTATTTTGCATCATTTAGGTTATGTTTAAGCCCTTATTTCATCAAAAAATTGGTTTTCGGCTCGAGTCTGCTCTTACTGTGCTGAGTTTGTGATGGATATAGGTGTCCTCTAAGCCAATCATAAGGCACCGATTTCAATCTGGTTCACTAATTAATAGCATTAAATTCATTACGTAGATTGGCACATTTATAATTGCGCATAATGAAGTCCATGAATATGTGCAATAGTCATCAGATTATGATGAGATCATAATAATGAGACTGATGACTTATAAACACATATTCTTAATTGTTCCTAGTCGTAGGATGTTTGAGAAGGACATCAAACATCCGGTAAGACTAGTACAGGTTATTCCAGCTCATATGATGAGGGTGGTTGATCTCGTTAGTTACTCTTATGGAGACACAATGGTAAACCTGTAGGTGCTCATTGGAGAATGAGTTCACTGAACTGATCCGACATGAATCGCCGAATGGTAATTTACCTGACTGTCAATCGACTTGATTCATCGTCACAGTGGCATGGTTGATCCTTGGACTTGAGACACCAAAGACACCTTGTCGGTAGACTTCTGGACTTTGACCTTGACCTACGAATCCCTATCCACGGGATCTCTAATAGTCAAGGATCGGGTCCAGCAGAAAACCTTCGAAGGTGATTGTGTGTTCAATAAAGGATCGTTCGCTCTCAGGTAACTAGAGAGAGAATGCTCTAGAATAGATCCACAGGAGTCTCTGGCCAGAGCAGAAACAATATCAGAAAAGATGTTTTCGGATATTGTACAGCGGAGTCTGATTCAAGTGAGTTGACCATCTAGGGTTTGACAGTTGACCATACCCTAGGTTAACTCGAGAGCATTGTGCGAACGAAGGATTATAGCCACGCGGTAACTATGGACGAACATGTTCCATGAGTGGGTTGTTGAACCCCATTGCTTTCCGGGATCATGCGGTGTTGCTTGGCACCCAACTTGATCAGAAGTCCGACCGAATTCACATGCGATGTTAATTCTGTTATGTAATTAGTTAATATCTTGATATTAATTAATTACAATAAGTCAATAACTAGTTATTGGATTTAACGAGCTGAAAATCAGACTGGTGAATGGGCCTAGAGGGTCACACGTAATAAGATTCTCAGTCGGTGGTACATAAGTGGGATTTATATTAACTTGAGGACTTTTGTGAAAAGTCGCGCCGACTTAATATATATACGCACTGTTGAGAAACCCTGGGCCAACCTCCAGGATTTCCCCTTGCTGGCCGTCATCCCCTCCTTTCTCTCTCCTCCTCTGGGCGCCCCGTTCGAGGCGCACGGATTGTCTCCGTCTCCGTCGCGCGTGATTCCCGAAAGTCGGGAATTCCCGTCGGCAGGTTTTCGACAATCGTTGCGACGACGGATCTTCACCGAGAAAGCTGATACGGACGAGGGAGCGAGGACGAACCACTGCGGAGGATCGCGTGGATACTGCTGTAGGCCGGACGCTTGTGCGGCTCGCGGCATCGCCTCGACGGAACCGAAACGGAAGCGGATTCGAATCCACACACGGTAATCAGATTTCGACCCGTTTTTCGGTTTGTGTTTTTTTTTTCGAATTGGATCTGCGGGCATCGGGCGGTATTTATTTTATTTGTCGTTTCCATTGCGTTCTTCGCGTCCCGCCCAGATCCCAACAGTGGTATCAGAGCCAGGTTCCACTCTGATCTACTTCGGAACGACTAAATTAATATTCTAGAATTAATTCCATGCGTAAATTTATTTTTCTTGCACACAAATTTGTTCATGGGATGAACTATAAAATTTAGATTAAATTTCTGTGGAGAAAAATCTGTTTTGGGGGTTTTTCGGAAGGTTCTTTATGGTGATGAAGAACCGGCTTTATGGGTTTAGAAGAGACTTCCATGGTGATGGAAGACCACCAAATTGCATGCTGGTATGACCAACTAACCCATCAAATTCAAACTTTGGCCGCCGACCGGCAGCGGACCCTCAAACTTTGGTTTTTCCAAGCGTTGAAAGAACAAGAAAGAAAGGGTCACGGTCTGCAAAATTGCTTCAAACCGCCTACTTTAAGAGGCTGCCGATAGCGAGGGACTCGCCGGCCGGCCATCGCCGGCGTCGGAGTAGGTAGAGGGATGTACCCTCTTGAGATTCCGGCCGGCCATCACCTTGACGGCGCCGGAGGTGAGCCAGGAAAGAGGTGCGAACCTGGCGGTTGGGGCACAAACCCTAGCTTGCAACCCGGGCGAGCCAGGTGCTAAACGCCTGGACCGGCCGGTCCCGAGCCGGCCCAACCGGGGGCGGCTGGGCCCAGGCCGGCGTGCCAGGCACCAGACCTGGCTGGGCCAGGTGCTGCCTGGCTCGAGCCCAGGCACCCCACAAGGGCCGACCTGGCTCGGACCAGGCTACATAGGCCAACCTTCTAGCCCGAGCCACTAACCCCCCCCCCCCCCCCAATGGGCCATGTTAACCCATATGCCACCCAGCCCATTTAACCCCTATTTCCCATGACCCTTTTATTATTATGAACCCCACCCATTTAAATTGAATAACATAATTATTTTTTGTTTAAAACAGTTTTAAAATTAAATTTCTTATTTTCAGTTAAATGGGTTTATTAAGATTTGATCTTAATAATAGGTTAATTTATTAAGATATGATCTCAATTTATTAACCAACAGATGTTGTTACAAATTATTAAGATATGATCTTAATAAAGGGAATTATAATTTGAGATTTGATCTTAAATAAAAGGGGTTAAATTAAGATGTGATCTTAATCAATATTAACAAGAGTTGTTAATTGTTTTAAGTTGTGACCTAAATATAATTAACAAATGTTGTTATTTATATAAAATGAGATCTTAATTAATTATTAACCATTGTTGTTATTAATTATTAGGATAATATTTTTAATCTTAATTAACAAGTGCTGTTAATTTATATTTAAGATTTGATCTTAAACTTATACTAACAACAATTGTTATTTAATTATTAAGTAGTGACTTGAACTTTAATTATCAAATGTTGTTAACTAATCTTGATCAAGTGATTAGAATGTTTTAATTTATTAGCAATTGTTGTTATGAAATTAAGTATTTGATTGAGGGACTTTTAATAAAAGTTGTTAAGTGATTATTAACTCTTAATAATAGTTATTAAAGAGTTAATTGTTTCTTGAGAATTAACCTTAATAAAAGTTATTGAGGATTAATCAAAACTTACTAATAATTATTAAGCTAATTAATATTCTCAAGAATCCCTTAATTAAAATTTGAAGATCTAATCTACTTAATAATATAATCTTTTAATAAATGTTATTAAGAGATTAATTAAGTCTAATTGTTAGACTATTTTAATTAGAAATGTTCTAATTAATTATTCTTAAAAATTGTTATTGAGAAATAAGATTTAATAAAAGGGGTTTATTAACAAGGAGTTGTTAATGAATAATAATTGGAATTATTAATTCTTTTATAAGTGTTATTTAAGAATTTTTAATTCTATCTAAATGTTAGATTATTTCGCATTAATAATTGTTATTAATGTGATTTAATATTAATATAAGTGTTAGATTAATTAATTTAGAATTGTTCTAAATTTTGCATAGAATATTTTAGAATTTTAGTTTTAGCTTTGTGTGCACATGTTGATGTGTTTAATACTTTAAATTAGATTTATTGCATGTTAGAAAATAAGATTTTTGAAAATTCAAATTATCTAATTTTGATTGGTACCCAGGTTTTAAGAAAGCCAAAATTATTATAATTTCAAAATTTTAGCCTTCATGTGATGTGTTTTATCATGTGTGGATGGTTAAAATTTGTGGTGGTCATGGACATGTGCTTAGTTAAATTTCATACCATGTGATGATGTGTGATTATGTGGATTGTTATGGAATGTGATGTACATTAATTAAGTGTTAATTAATGAGGCCTGCGTGCCTCCCTCTCTCTCTCATTCCATTGTAATTCTATCTCCCTCTATTATTGTACTCGGTCATAAGTCTTTCTCTTACAATTTATTTGTATTTGAAATTGTTTCAAAAATAAATATCATTTGTATTTGATCGCGCCGGACGAGGAGAGGCGAGGATGATCCACAAATGCAACTAGGAAGGCGACAGGAGATGAGATCACCAGTGGCTATGTGTTTGCATGTTTAAATTATGTAAATGTTATATAGTTTTGGTGATTAATTGTTTGGCTCCAGTTAATCACCGTGCTGTCCATGACCACATAATGAACATGTATGGATGATGCATGCTTTTAGTTATTGATTATGAATCGATTGCTAATATCTAGGTATAGTTAAATATATTCAATATATTTATAAACTATCACCTAGGATGAGACCAACTTAATATAAACAAAACCTTCTATATAACGTCTAAGCCGGTGCGCGAGTCATTTGAGAATGTACTGCGTGGCTCTCCATCAATATAGTTCTTAGAACTTGATTTAGTGATGGCAGTTTCTATGTGTTTACCCGAGATCTGCCACCATCTGATGAAAGGACTATTAACTATGGCATTATGATGCGTTGAGATTGGAATAGAGGAACGGTGTAGCTATCCTCGCGTTTACCCGGGAGCTGCATTCTTACTCTATTATGTCATGTATTGATAGTAAAGCTTAGACCAGGGATAATGGTCTACTATGTTTACCTGGGACCATTAAAGATCTGGGAGCCGAAATAAGATCGGATATTGTAAGGAGTTGCAATTACCATGAGATGGTTGCTCTAAGATAATGGTATGATACTATGTGTTTACTCGAGGTCATACTATGATTCTAGGAGATTTTGATCCTCACTAGGAGACCGTTTGAGTCTCCCGTTCTATATACCTGAAGGTTATTCAGTCCATCGAAAAATAGTGGGAAATAATTCAAGATAAAAAGACTATAATTGAATTATAAGAACTATCTACTTAAATCACGTTATTTCCTCCGATCACTAATATGTCGTCTATTCGATATTTTGGCATATTGGATGTCAATACTTCTCAAATTCAGACTGACTAGAAAACTCTGAAGAATGTCTTCAGGGCCAAGTGAAAGTCACTATCCTAATCAGATGATATGCCTTTTTGAAAGGCTTAATCATTGTCATGAAATCTCTTATTTGGATAGACCAAGATGAAGAGATATTTATGATGTGCCTTTGAGAAAGACAAGTGGTAAGATTTTAAACGATCAAATCCACACCTGAAAAAGGATAAAGGAAAGTCAGCTGAGATAGAGAAGTAGCAGTTCTCCCACTGCAACCAATATTAGGATACTGGTAAAGGCAAAACGAATATGAAACTTGAAAGAAGTTTCGAATATTCTTATTAATCACCTTTTTCATATCTATTGGAGAATTAGCATCTCCAATATGAGATATTGGAAATGATTCTCAGAGCTGCGATAGTGTGCAGACTTAGACAAGTAAAAGGAAATCGAG
This sequence comes from Zantedeschia hybrid cultivar, assembly GCA_030544215.1. Taxonomy (NCBI): domain Eukaryota; kingdom Viridiplantae; phylum Streptophyta; class Magnoliopsida; order Alismatales; family Araceae; genus Zantedeschia; species Zantedeschia hybrid cultivar. The sequence goes on from JARZZO010000003.1 coordinate 46,321,532, forward strand.
AAAATGCAAGTGATGAGTTAGACTCATCAATTGTTCATGATATTCATAGGTTGCTGTCTAACAGTAAATCTTTGTATATCTATAGGAGTCTATTATGAAATTGAATAATTGTTATTTAGTTACATAAGATATCAAGAATTATAAAAGTAAATAACGTTGACTGAGAAGGAACAATAGCTGTTCAAATCAGTCAATGTACTATAGATTCTTGATGTGACATATCATGTGATGAATGCTCACAAGTCTACTATAGAAATGAACTGTATAAATTCTGATTATCTATGGTATTGTACACAAGGATGTACGATAAGAAATTATTGGTGCTAATACATACTGATGTAAACAGCTCAAAGGCCAAAGATAATCACTCCTAATGACTTACCTTATAGTGTACTCTTGGAATGATTCGGCTGTATGTACTTAATGTAGTACAAGTCGAATACATCTGAGAAATTAAGGTATAAGATCAATATGAAGTATTAGAATTTTTGATTTGATCAAAGAAACTGATACTTTAGTATATGATTCACATAAATCATTAAGCCTCACTTTGTTTGTAGAATAAGTTATTACGTGGGGCCCACCGACGGAATAGGGTATACTAGAATAAGGGGTGTTTCGCTTTGATAGTTTTGTGGGACCCGCTAACGGAATAAGAGGAATAAGCAATTCTTGGGTCTAAGGTGGGATGGCTTATTCTCCTTATTCCCCGAATACGCTATTCTGCAACGGTATAAGTCATTCCGCTTGTCAAAGAAAAATTAAGCTTATTCTCCCCTTATTCGCCCTTATTCTTCTCCTATTCTCCAATCAAAGTGGCGCTAAGAGGATAATTGTATCCTTACTCGATTAATCCTCATTGTGCATCATAGTAATATGATAGAATGAGGAATTGCACCTTATTAAGATATGGTGCAATACATAATAAGATTTGCCAAATTCTTATCCTTGTAAACATGAGTATGAACATTAGATGTCCATACTTTACAAATGGTTCCAAATAAGTCAGTGTGTGCCCATATAAGATATGGAAACGAAATAATTCATATGAGATGTAAATTATGAACAAACCTGTTCTTAAAGTCAGGTATTACCGTGATGTGAATTTTTGAATGTCTAAAGAGTTTGGACACTACAGTTATTGACCAGGCGATAATGAAATAATTGTCGTCCTGAAAGTTGTCTTCTGTGAAGAGGAATATCTCCTCAAAGAAGACAGTGGGAGCTGATAAAACTAGAAGATATTCTAGATTCACAAGGTAACATATGATCATTAGATAATCTTTAGTTGTTTGGAACCAGTCATAATACATCAGAGAGCTTCATAGATTTTTGAGATTCTCTCAATGACTAAAAAGATATGTTTGACGTATCTGATTCAGTAAGGTGAGAGGAGCTCAAAATAGATTATGATTTAAAATCTATGATAATTATGCTCTCTGTAATTACAACTTTGAGATTGATAAGTTGTCAATACTGCCTATCATTATTATGAGATGATGACAGTTGGATATTAAAAGCGCTCTCTCAATGTGATTGAGGTAACGATGTAAGAGTTTTTAACTTAATTGTCAGATATTACGTGATCATTAAGAATGATCACGGACTATGTGTTCAAAGAGGACAGTGGGAGTACGGTCGCTTTAATATTACTTTATGATAATAACATCAAAGTCATTAAGAATGACTTCGGGATGTTACTATTAATGAAAGCATTGTTAACCATAGTTTCCTCTATAATGGATTTAGTTATAATATCCCACGTATTGGAAATACGAATCTATTAAGATAGATCGGTGGGGATATTATATTGACCTGTATGTCAAGATGTTTGGCATAAATTTCATAACAAGTCTTAATTGTTGAGATTTAGAATTTATTCCTTAAAAGAAAAGATTCCTTAAAGGATACAGGAGTGAAATGCATCATTAAGCGCTTGAGAAGTGCTAAAGATACACTCACGTATATGGAGAGAATGATTTGAAATTATGAGTTCACACTGACTCAAATTTCAAGTCAAATAATAGATTTAACCTTCTAGTAGAAAGGAATGGATTGGAAGGGTTCTAATCCAAAACTCGATATTAAGGTGACGATATAAACAAGTGATACTGTTATTAGAACAGTATGGATGAAAACGTTCATCCCTGAACTAAGATGTTGTTCTAAAAGGTCTCTGATAAAATCTCGTTGTTGTAGGACAACAGTGGGAGCGATCAATTATGTGATCGAGCCACGGTCTCTTCAGAAGTTGCAGAACATTCTGAGGCTCTTTCACAGGTTCAAAGACAAAGGATTAAGAGGAAATAACGTAATAGAAAATATTCCATCTTTAGATAATTTAGCAGATCTCTGACCAAGTCTTAGTCACAGACCTTTTTGTGAGCTTTACCTAGATTTGATCGAGATCAAATGCGAAGGTGATTGGCTTGAGTCAAAGTGGGAGATTGATGGATATAGGTGTCCTCTAAGCCAATCATAAGGCACCTATTTCTATCTGGTTCACTAATTAATGGCATTAAATTCATTATGTAGATTGGCACATTTATAATTGCGCATAATGAAGTCCATGAATATGTGCAATAGTCATCAGATTATGATGAGATCATAATAATGAGACTGATGACTTATAAACACATATTCTTAAATGTTCCTAGTCGTAGGATGTTTGAGAAGGACATCAAACATCCGGTAAGACTAGTACAGGTTATTCTAGCTCATATGATGAGGGTGGTTGATCTCGTTAGTTACTCTTATGGAGACACAATGGTAAACCTGTAAGTGCTCATTGGAGAATGAGTTCACTGAACTGATCCGACATGAATCGCCGAATGGTAATTTACCTGACTGTCAATCGGCTTGATTCATCGTCACAGTGGCATAGTTTGTAAGGATTGAGATTTCGGATCCAGTTATCGGGTCAGTTTCGGGGTCGGATCCCTTAGTTTGGGCCCTGGTGGGGCTGTGACTTAGTTTCTTTTTCGCGTCGAGCTTGCTCCACGCGGTTCAAATGCGTCCAGCAATGTGGACGTGTTTTAGGCTGTTCCACGTGGGCGCCACGTAGGCTAGCCTTGGGGCGCGAGAGGACGGCCCCGGTCATATCGTCTGAATGGCGTCTTGGATGGACGATGCCATTTAGAGTACGACCCTGGGTTGTCACTGTACGGCCCGGTCTTGTCGTCTGAATGACATCGGGCTTGCACGACGCATTTTATCCAGCTTCTGTTTGACCCTACGAATCCTCCTTCCTTTCCCTCATTCTCTCCTTTCCTCTCTCTCTCCTCTTCCCCCTCCGAGCTCCGGCGAACCACCTCCCCTTCTCCTTGCTTTCCTCCCGCCATTCCATCTCTCCCTCCACTCCATCAACCTCCTAACTCCCACCACTACCACCACCATCTCCTCCGCGGCGTTTTTCTCTCCGGACGGTGGCCGACGTCCCGGTAGAGTAACGACATCCACAGCGGTACCGGCGGCGGCGTGTGGCGAAGCAGGTTGGTGGCTTGAAGCTAGGAGGAGTTCGAGTAACTGGTAGGGTGACGATCCCTGTTGTATTTCGTTTAAACATCATGTTTTTTCCCGCTTTGGAATATGTTTAGGGGTTTTCTTGGGGTGAAAATATTAAATGCATGTAATGAGAAATTGGGTGTTTTAATGGGTATCTAGGTTCTTCTCCTCCCTCTCCACTTTGTTCGTATTTTTACACGATTTGGGGGAGGAAATTCCACCCCGTGGATTGGTGGAAGGCGGAGGGAGAACCTGTCGGTGAAGGTTGAATGGCGTCGTGGGACAGCGACGCCTTTTAGAAAGGCAGCTTCCACCCACGACGCGATTTGACCCAAACAACAGACTCTGTCTCTAGAACTGAATGGCGTCGAGGGACAGCGACGCCATTTTAATCGCGTCCTCTGTGAACGACGCCTTTTAGGCCAGTTTTTCCATTGAACTAGTTTAAGTGTCTTGAATGACGTCAGCCTTGGGCGATGCGATTCAAGCCAGAATTCTATTAATCCATGCAATTAACACATGTTTACACTGTTAGATAGTTTAGTTAATTGCATATGTAAAAATGTACTTGATGACATTGGATTCTATGTGATCGGATTGCACCGTATTGTGTTTTGTGCAATCGTGGGCCTAGAGTGACAGTTGTTAGCGCTTAGACACCCTCTGTCGGTGTGGGAGTGACACGGCGTCGGTGTGGGAGTGGCGGGGTGACGCCTAGAGAGAGGGTCACCTGGTGTAACCCGGGGTATAGCTAGTACCGGTGTGGGAGTGGTACATTCGGAGTGTCACTCTTGCTGGGGGAAGCAGAAACCACCTGGAGCCTGTCGGGCCGGAGTAGCCAATGCGCTATCCGAGGGGTTGCTGTTCGGTCTCAGCGGGTCGGTGTTTTCCATGTTCGGCCATGCGACTTGTGTGTTTCGCCGAGACGCGGGTTGTGGACTTGTGACGGAATGGTTTTTAGAATTGTGCATGTTACTGTTTGAATGCATGCGTTTCATAACAAAATTGGAAAATGTATTTACAGCTTTAATTGCTTAAATTGTCTATATTTGTGTTGTTATACTTGTGGGTGCGTGAGTGGGCGGTGGGGATCGAAGGATCCCTACTGAGTTTTTTCGATGAGACTCACCCCTGCGGTTTTCAGGTGAGGGTTCCAAGCAGGCGTAGCGAGGAGAGTGTTGCTTTGGGTCGCACGCCAGCAGCCGTTGTTCCGGGGTATGCCCCGATGTAGTTGTCATTTTATTTTCTGGCCTACATGCTTAATTATTTCTTTTTAGTTGGAGTATGTAATTATTTGCTGAGTCGAGTCGCATTGTAATAATTTTTAATTCTTGTACTTCCTTTTCAATTCAATGCGATCTGAATGTTTAGCTTAGTTTATTATTTATTTCCCAGACTTATCTAGATCCTAATTTGGCTCCAAATTAATGACTCGGTACCCATTTAGTAATCGGATCCCCGATTATAGGGTGGCGGGTCGTTACATGATTGATCCTTGAACTTGTGACACCAAAGACACCTTGTCGATGGACTTCTGGACTTTGACCTTGACCGATGAACCCCTATCCACGGGATCTCTAATAGTCAAGGATCGGGTCCAGCGGAAGACCTTCGAAGGTGATTGTGTGTTTAATAAAGGATCATTCGCTCCCAGGTAACTGGAGAGAGAATGCTCTAGAATAGATCCGTAGGAGTCTCTGGCCAGAGCAGAAACAATATCAGAAAAGATGTTTTCGGATATTGTACAGCGGAGTCTGATTCAAGTGAGTTGACCATCTAGGGTTTGATAGTTGACCATACCCTAGGTTAACTCGAGAGCATTGTGCGAACGAAGGCTTATAGCCATGCGGTAACTGTAGACGTACAGGTTCCATGAGTGGGTTGCTGAACCCCATTGCCTTCCGGGATCATGCGGTGTTGCCTGGCACCCAACTTGCTCAGAAATCCGACCGAATTTACATGCGATGTTAATTCTATTAAGTAATTAGTTAATATCTAGATATTAATTAATTACAATAAGTCAATAACTAGTTATTGGACTTAACGGGCTAAAAATCAGACTGGTAAATGGGCCTAGAGGGTCACACGCAATAAGATTCTCAGTCGGTGGTACATAAGTGAGATTTATATTAACTCGGGGACTTTTGTGAAAAGTCGCGCCGACTTAATATATATACGCGCTGTTGAGAAATCCTGGGCCAAGCTCCAGTATTTCTCCTTGCTAGCCGTCATCCCCTCCTTTCTCTCTCCTCCTCTGGGCGCCCCGTTCGAGGCGCCCGGATTGTCTTTGTCTCCGCCGCGCGTGATTCCCGAATGTCGGGAATTCCCATCGGCGGGTTTTCAGCAATCGTAGCGGCGACGGATGTTCAGCAAGTAAGCTGATACGAACGAGGGAGCGAGGACGAACCACCGCGGAGGATCGCGTGGATACCGTTGGAAGCCAGACGCTTGTGCGGCTCGCAGCATCACCTCGACGGAACCGAGACGGAAGCGGATTCGAATCCGCACACGGTAATCAGATTTCGACCTGTTTTTCGGTTTGCGTTTTTTGTTCCGAATTGGATCAACGGGCATCGGGCGGGATTTATTTTATTTGTCATTTCCGCTGCGTTCTTCGCGTCCCACCTGGATCCCAACAGTCTGCACTTACTGTGCTGAGTCTGCACATGTACAAGTTAAAGTGTTCCTAAGTCTACGCCTTATTCAATTTTGCAGGTTTTGAGTCTGCACCTCTTTGTCCCTTGGCTTAAGCTTGAGGTGATTCTTTGATCCTCCCCCAATTTGTCCAAAGGATCCTTAGGCCTAGGGTTGTCCCTATGAAGCCTAATGAAGGCACTAAATGGCTTGGACTTTGGATTTTTATCAAGCCTTTAATGTTTAAACTAAGATCTTGTTATATGTTTTAAGATTTTAAGTCTCTTCCAATGTTTCATCAAAGATGTCCCGATCAAAGGGTGCCATCAATTTCAATATTGGGTAACCCATCAAGGGCCCTCATACAAAGAGTATCATTCTTGTGTTCCCATTACTATAGGTTCATTTAGATGATATGTCCTTAATGTCCCAATGAAATTGGTGAAGTTCCTTGCTCCCCAAATAGAGAAATGTAATGGGTTACTCATTGTGAATTTCCTTTATATTTCGAAGGCATCAAGGGCACCCTTTGGGTGAGTAAGGCTTGTGCTCGGCATGCCCCCCTTGGCAACCACCTCCATGGTTTATGGCCATACATGACCCTTTTAGGGGAATTGGTGGAATTCCTTGCTCCCCAAATATAGAGACGCTTTGGATTGCTCTTTGTGAGTTTTTCTTACATCTCGAAGGCATTAAGGGCACCATTTGGGTGAGTGGCTTGTGCTCGGCACACCCCCCTTTGCAGCCACCCCTATAGTTTATGGCCATACATACTCCCTTTAGGGGAATTGGTCATTCGGATTTCTTCATGACATGGTTCTTCATGAATATCCTAAACCCTTGAGAAGTTCTCCTAATAAAAGGTTGAAGTTCATCTTGAAGTCATTATATTAAGCATTTTTGATGTTTTATAAAATGATATAAGAAGAATGGGATAGATATAAAGAAATCATGTCATTTGAAAGAACCCATATAAGGAACATTCCTTGAAAAGGCTTTATGTAGCCATACTCAACTTCTGAGATCTCTCAATATTATATTCTCTAAATTTGTGGTGATTCTTGAATCATTCCAAGTTAAAGGAAATATAAAACTGAAAATGTACTCAGATTTTTAAGTTTGCACACCTATAACTATGAGAATTCGATTGGGAATGGGATACAAACTGTTTTCTTCGACTCCGAATTTCATATTCCAACTTTACTGATTGAAATTAACCCCTTGATGGATTTAAATGCAGCTTGAATTGTGCAGGAAACCTCAAAAACCAGTTTTCATACTTGAGTCTGCGCAGTAGGTTTGAGTCTGCGCACCCCTGCGCAGACTCAACCCAAAACTGTCAAATGATGTCTTGTATGGACTAATGACCTCATTTATTACTCAAATGGCTCAAATAACTAAAGTTAATTCATACCTAAATCAAAAATGGTTTAAGATGAACATTCTCTCTTCTAAATAAACATAAATCCTCAAAACTCAAGTTGAATCTGCGCACCTGCCCTAGGCTGAAAAGATAAAAAGACTGTTTAATAACTCAAATATCTGAGTCAAAACTTGATATTCCATGACATACAAATCAAGCTTAATGAACTTATTTTAAAAATAACTCTTGAGTATGCACACTTTTCCAAAGGCTCATTTCATATAAAAAATCAAAGAAATAGTAAATCAAATTGCACAAATCTCTTGAAATCACATCTCAAATACTCCATTTTCATTTAAATAAAAAAACTATTTACAAAAGGACCCAAATCTCTTCAAATCAAAAATCAAAGTACAAAGACAGTTGAGTCTGCACACCCCTGCGCATACTCAAACCCATTTTCTACAAATCTTGTCTCTTTGAGTATTAAAGCTTCCACCATCTGAAAAACCACTTGCTGTAAGCTCTCCCAACATCTTGAAAGCCTTGAAATTCCCCTCAACCTCAGGAGGTTTCATCTTCATAAGAATCTTTCTCAAAATCTTCTTTTGATTTGAATATGCACCTCGATCAAATGGCCAAACTCTCCTTCCATAGCTCCTGAAGTTTGTTCTCATCTCTAAACCTGTAAATCATCATCAAATAATATAAAAAATCAAGTCATCCAGTCAGAAATCTAATATAAAAACCCACAAAAGAAGAATCTTCAGTTTAGACTTGAGTCTGCGCACCCCTGCGCAAACTCATCCCTAAAATTCACAAAAAATAAAAATCAAAGATCTCATCCACTCCAAGATGATCTAAAGCTCTCTAAAACTCAAGTTCCTTCCTATAAATCAGGAAATCAAAGAAAAACATCAAGTAGTTCTTAAAAAATTCTATAAATCATCTAAAACAAATTAATGACAAATGAGTCTTCGCACCCTTGTGCAGACTCAACCTCAAATTCCCAAAATTTGAGTTTTAACTATAAATTCTCTTCAAATCAAATCCAAAACTTAAAATAAAAGATTTATACTTTCTAAAAGTCATAAAAATCAAATAAAACCCAAAATTGTCTTTGCAAAACATATAAAAATACAAAAACAACAGTTACTGACAAATGAGTCTGCGCACTCCTACGCAAATCCTTAAAATCTGAAATCAGCCATTAAATTCCCCTCAAATCAAACCAAAACCTCAAAGAAAAACTATATATTTCCTATAAATAAAAAAACAAAAATAAAATGCTAAGCTGCATTTCTCAAAAAATTGCATAAAAAAAATAAAAAGAAGTTTCAAACTTGAGTCTGCGCACCCATGCGTAGACTCAACCCCTTGTTAATAATCCAAGTTTTTTCAACCTTAATTCTTTTCAAACTAAATAAAAAAACTCTAAGATAAAAATATATGCTTCCTGTAAATCATACAATCAAATAAAACCCAAATTTGCTCTTTGCATGATATAAAAGATACCTAAAGTATAAGAGTTGAGTCTACATACCTAGTTGCAAATTCATTTTCCAAAATCTACAAATTGAAAATATAAAAAACATGAGTCCTTGAAGCATCTTTCACTGAAATCAATCAAGAAAACATAAAAATACCTTCTCATACTTAAAAAATCAAATTCAAAGCCTCCTCATTTCAAATATGAAAAACACAATAAAAAATGATAATAAGATTCTCTTATTAATAAAATACAATCAAAATTGACATTTAAGTTGCAAATCATGATTTCTATAAAAAATGTCATCCATATCAATCATAAATATCATAAAAAGGTTTTCACTCATCTTGTAAATCAAACAAATTCAAGCATTATCATTGGTGACAAATGAGTCTATGCACCATACGCAAACTCAACCTCATGTTCATTTTCAAACATAAAAACTCAAATAAATTTTCAATATACTCACATATATCATTCCAAAAAAACTAAAAAATGTCTCTCATCATTATACATCAATAAAAAATCAAGAAATCAAGTCTTTTGCCATATTTTTCAAAGAATAATCAAATGAAATCAAAAGCCAGCTGAGTCGGTACACCCCTGCGCAAACTCAACTCTAAAACTAAAAAATGAGTTTTTTACTTATATACTAAATTGAAATTCATTCATTTTTCAAATACAATCTTATATATGTCATTTATATTATTTTAAAGGGTGATATTCTAATCTTCCGATGATTAATCAAGGTTTTCCTCTTAGGAGGATGTAATTAACATTATACTATTTATGGGTAGCGGGATCGGATCGAAGAACAACGCAATCATCTGATTGATTCAGATAATGCACATAAATATAAATATAAATATAAATCAAAAATACAAAATCAAAATCAGATCAGTACACAAAAACGTACGACAATCATATATCTATACAGAGCAACAACTACTTCTTTTAAGTTTTCTTTTTATAAACACATTTTAAGGACTTCATTTATAAAATAAATTGACAGGCTTATGTTCATATCTTCTTTAATAAACTAACTAATTATCACAATACTTACTATAAAATGAAATTGGACTTTGGTTCAAAGTCTAGCATTCACGTCATTGGATCGACCTGGATCAAACTCACAGGAGTCCCTCTCTATATGGGAAGAAGAGTCCAGAGTTGTAGTATCTATAAGAGATCCACATATGTAAAACACCAATAGAAATCGTAGTATTAGGACGGCTATAAAAAGCCATTGCGAATAATATTATTAATGATAGTTATGTAAAAACTATCATTATTATAATATTATTCGCAGCTAAAAAAAACATCGTGAATAATTTAGTGACGACTAATAAGAAAGCTATCACGAATAATATTATTACCGACGGTTGAAATGCTATTCGTCACTATTATAATATTATTCGCGACGGGTAAAGAAAGTTGTCGCGAATAGTATTATTAGCGATGGCTGAAATACCGTCCGTCATTATTATAATATTATTAGTGACGGCTATAGAAAAGTCGTCACTATTAGAATATTATTCACGATGGCTAAAAAAAATCATCACTAATAATATTTTTAGCGATAGATGTATAAAAATCGGTACCAATAATAGAACTAATTGCGACGGTTATTTTAGCCATCACTAATATTTTTTATATATTTAGTTTATATTTAATACAATTATACTTAATATACTAATGTTAGTCATAAAGTATAATTAGAATATTTAACTTAATATTTCTCATATAATTATAATAATATAACTAAAATAACTTAGAAGTAATGTTTACTATATTAGTTATAACTTCTACATAATAAACCATATAATTTATTTTAGTATAATATAGTTAAATATATAATTAAGTACACAAAATATTATCTAAATATATTAACATAAATATTGTAACGACCCGCCATCCTATGACCGGAGACCAGGTCACTAAATGGATGTCGGCCCATTAACTGCGGGTTCACACCCGGATCTCACACAACACATCTGGAGGAGTAAGTGCTAAACAAGGCTAAATATAACAATCTCACGGACTACAAAGATAAGCAAGTGCGCAGGAAGGAAAATAACAATGTCCGTATACAGTCCAACAATAATTACATGTCCAACAATTAAATAAGTACAGGCAGAAGGAAGCACAACAACATCGGGGCATACCCCGGAACTAAGACAGCTGCTGGTCCGCACACCAAGAAGACACCACGCTTCCGCTGCACCACGAGGTCCACACCTGAAACTGCAGGGAGTGAGCCACACCAGCAATGGGCTCAGTAGGGATCATCCGATCCCCCGCCTCCCACTCACACACCCACAAGTGTAACCACAGGAATATATGGAAATTAAATAAAGCAGTAAACACAGTACCCAACTCTGATATAAAACGTACGTTAAGCAGTGCAGCAAGAACCATTCTAAGCAACCCGAAGAACCCAACACAGAGCCACGACTCACAGTCTAAGTCCACGAAGCGACTGAACCACACTGTCGACCGAAGTCAAACGTCGCCTCCCAACACTACCACCACAGCTCACGCATGTCCACCACTACAGTGTTCCGGGGCACTGTAGGGTGAGGCAGTGAGTCAAACTAGGACTAGCTGGAACCAGTGTACCGCCACTGCCAGCTACGTGTGCACACAAGCAGTCTAGACTACTGTCCTACCGTCCGGATTGCCTCCACGCTAGGCCTCAGCGCTTCAGGAGGGCCCTGGGGACCGGCGAACCCCTGTCAAGCCGAAGCTACAGGAACTACCCACAAACCCAACTCTCCCGGGCTGCGTCAGGCCAAAGGGCTAAGGGTACCACTCGTAACCTTGATCAAAGGTCACATCAGGCCCAATGGCTAAAGGGTAAACCAACTCCCACCAGTACCACCACCAGCTCCACAGCAAGAAACACGCCGGAAGCTGCCACGACAAACAAGGGAAACTCCGACCCGCTGAGACCAAACAGCAACCCCTCGGATAGCACACCAGCTTCTCCGGCCCGACGGGCTCAAGGTGGTTCTGCTTCCCTCAGCCAAAGGTAAAACACAACATGTACCCCTCCTCACAGACACCATGGCCCTTCTCCCATCAGCCCATGGTGACAAACGGAAACCATAGTCATTCCGAATCCATATTCGCATGAGCACACACACACAACATGATTCCATTCGTACAGTAAACCTCCGTCTCAGCGTACAGTTGAAGCACACACACATAGATGATGAAATCTCATTCATGCAGAAGTCCTCAGTCTCAGTATACAACTCAAAGCATGCATTAGAATCATCCCACCGTGAAACATGTATCCGATAACCAGAGTTAAGCATTCCTGTCTTGAATCGCGTCGACCGAGGTTGACGCCATTCAAGACCCTCAGACAAGTTCATTAAAAGACAGATTATCCCTTAAAACACGTCCACCAGTGAAGCCGCCGTTTAAAACGCGTCAGGGTCGCCAGACGCCATTCAACCCAGAAATCCAGATTGCAGAACCCTTAAACGGGGGCATTTCCTGCCTAAATGGCGTCATGATGGCCCGACGTCCTTCTGAAAGGCGTCGTCCATCCATGACGTCATTTAGCGCAGAACCCCTAATTCAGGAAACCTCGAACATGGAGGTTTCTGCCCTAAAAAAACGTCGTACTGACCCGACGTCTTTCGGAAAGGCGTCGACCAGGCACGACGCCATTTAGCGCCAGAAACCAGGTTTCCTGGTTCAACCCGAGGGTCTCACCCTTAACCCCAAACACCCCGAAAAAGCCCCAAAATAGAAGGGGAAGGAAGAGGAAACCATCCACCACAAGCATGCTACAAATCTACGTTCATAAGCATGGCCATACCCACAAGGACACCCCCTAAACATGCTCAATCTAACCCGAAACACATCATGCCATGCCAAGGAAAGTCACGAGCAACACGTGTAAGGTTTCGTCCCCCTACCGGTTCTTGAACTCCGCCAAGTTCCGTGCCGCCGTCCCGCCGCACCGTACACCGCCGCCGGTACCCTCGAGGACGCCGCCACTCCGCCGGGACGTCGGCCGCCGTCCGGAGAGTGGAACACCGCGAAGGAAGTGGTGGAGGTAGAGGTGAGAGGTAAGGTGGTGTTGGAGTGGTGGAAGAGGAAGAAGAGGAAGGGAAGGGGAAAAGAGAGTCGTAGAGGGTGGAGAGGGCGAAGAGAGAGAGAGTGAAGGCGAGAATGAGGGAAGGAAGGGGAGGCTCGCGGAGTCAATCAGAATCTCGCTAAAACGCGTCGATCGAGGCAGACGCCTATCAGTCTGACAGGACGGCCGTACTGACAACGCTCTGAAACGCGTCGCCCACCGTGGACCCCGTTCAGACGACAGGACAGGCCGTACTGACAACGCTCTGGCGCCGCATCCTGACATCGCAGAGGTCACAGTCTGAATCGCGTCGACAAACATGGACGCCGTTCAGACGATGTGACTGGGGCCGTACTCTCGCGACCCGAAACCCGCCCACGTGACGCAACAACCAGCAGACCCTAAATGGCGTCTACACACCCTGACGCCTTTTGAAAGGCGTCGAGCAGTGCTGACGCCATTCAGTCAACAATCTCAAGACCCCCCACAGGGTCCAAACCAAGGGATCCGACCCAAACCTGACCCGAATACTGAACTCGAAATCTCAGTCCTTACAAATATAGTCATACTAAGTAAATATATAATATAGATATAGTTAAATGTACTTAACTAAGTATATTAATTAATTCAAATATATTAGTTATAGTTAACTAAATATTATATTACTAAATATATAGATAAGTATATATTTAACTAGCCGTTATTAGTTTAAGACTAACATAAATGTAGTTAAATATAGCATATATTTATGTATTTAATTAATATGGTTAGAGCGTAATAATTGTCCTAACTAATAAAACTATTATGCAAATATTAAGTATATATAAATATTATTGTATATAATTGTTTAAGTGCATAATTAATATAGTTAAATATTTACTTAACCAATATAACCAATACAAAATTGTTAAGTATATAGTATAGTTAAATATAGTTAACTTAGTATGACATAGTTAATCATATGACATAGTTATATAATTAAATACAATTAACTAATTATACAACTTAATCAATAGACTTAACTAATTAAGTATTTAACTAATTAAGTTACATACTTAAACTAATATTAGTAGTGTACAGGTGCCGACATCTCTTTTGTCCCCTAGGTCGCTCATCTCTCTTTTCAAGCAATTACATTACAATGTACACAAGTGTATGGCCGTAATCAAAATAACTAACTATGCATTATATTAGTTAAATATATCAATATAAATATAGGTATTAAATAAAAATATAATGTAAGCATAGTTATACTAAGTAAATATTTAGTATAGTTAAATATAATTATACTAAGTTAAATGAACTTATACTAAATAAATATTTAGTATTGTTATATATAGTTATACTAAGAAAATATTTAGTATAGTATAATATAGTTAAATATATTTAATTTAATATAATATAGTTAAATATATAATTAAGTTACATAATTAACCATGCATTATATTAGTTAAATATATTAGTATAAATATAATTATACTAAATAAATATATAATATTAACATAGTTATACTAAGTAAATTTAGTATAGTTAAATATGGTTATACTGAGTAATATTTACTATAGTTAAATATAGTTATACTAAGTAAATATTTAGTATCGTTAAATATAGTTATGCTAAGTAAATATTATATATTAAATATTTAGTATGGTTTACATTTAGTATAGTTAAATATAGTTATACTAAGTAAATATTTACTATAGTATAATATAGTTAAATATATTTAGCTTAATATAACATAGTAAAATATATAGTAAAGTTACATAGTTAATTATGCATTATTAGTTAAATATATGAGTATAAATATAGTTACACTAAATAAATATATAACATAAAGATAATTTTACTAAGTAAATACTCAATATAGTTTTGATTATTCAAGACGGCTATAATTAAGCCATCTCGGGAAGCTTTCGTTTCTAAAGTCGATTGCTCTGAAGAATAATAAAAAATATAAAAATAAAAATATATTTATATATTATGAGATTTTAAATTTTTGACAATATATAAAAAATAAAAAAAATATTTGGGACGGCTATAGTCTAAGCCGTCGCTAATGGCAATAATTTTAGTTACATAAAAAAAGATTATTAGCGACAGCTCTCCGTAAAGCCGTCGCTAATAGTACACTATTCACAATGGCTTTCATATTAGCCATTGCGAATAGTCAATTATTAGCGACTGTTTTCTCTGTGTTGGAGCTATTCCCAACACTTACACAAAATGTTCTTGTCATCACTATCCATAGCATTATGTTAAAATCTTTTATCTTGTCTTGATTAACTTTTAATCAAAATATAGAAAGGTTCAAAATACTTGTATTCTTTTCTCAACTCTTTCATTCTCTTTGTATCTATCTTTTTATCACTATTTCTTTTTGTTTGGCAAGTGTCAAAGGAGTTGTCTGAATATTAAATTTAATAATTAAAAAATGTTTGCTGCATCTTAATTTAGTACGAAAATCGAAACTATCAATTCTGTAATTTAAGAAAACCTAGTGAGAGTATATCTACTTTAAAAAATCTCTTGGTTTAACCATAATTACTTGGATTTCTAATACAAGTGCTGCTCTTTTGGTTAATTATTTAAGTCATGACTCTAAATTTCAGTTGGGAGTAGACACTACCACGCCAAGATGTGGGCATGGTCAAAGTACGTACAACGAGGTTACAGCGGAAAGGCAAAGAGAAGAGATTCTCTCAGTATATATTTAGACTGGAGTCTAGTAGTACTGAGATAAGAAGGGAGTCAAATATTTCAAAAGAACCTCTCATATGATCCTTAAATTTGACAAATATTTAGACCATCTTCCTTTCAATACTGTCGGACTCCAGTCCAAATATGTACTAGAGAATCTCCTCTCAAAGGCAAACACCCCGGGAGAACACGTCGAGTGGTGGCGGCCTCTTTGCGGTTCAAATCAGGTGGCCGGGCCGAAATCAATGGAAGTGGACGCGTAACGCAGTGGCCCATGCAAACAGATTAACCCAACAACGCAAAGCAAAGCAACATTCTTCGATCGTCGTCCCCCCAATAAAACATGTTGCTGCAGCAGATTCGGGTGCCGATTCCTCGTCACTCTCTCTCTCTCTCTCTCTCTCTCTCATCCCTTCTGTTTTCCCATCTGTGGTAGGTTTTGTTCAGAATCATATTCTATTTATCTTCATTGAAGGATCTACTAAAGTTGAAGTCCGCGTAGTCCCATTCTATCTTTATTTCCCATCTATCCCTTCTTTTTTCTAATCAAAACTAGTCATTTCATTTCAACCCATAAGATAGTACATTCAAGAAGATAAGGGGCAACCAACCTGTACATGGATTCATATCCAAACCATACCCTTACAAGTCTTTAGATAAGGCAGGACTTTGACCTGAAGAAAGAGAGAAAAGAATCATGTTAGGGATCAAAAATTTCCAACCAAAAAGAGATCAGGGAGAGATAACCACCGGGGATAACTATTGAGCCGAGACGATGCCGTTGATATTTATATCTATGAGGCTGCAACTAACCTTTTGGCAGCTTGCACAGACAAAGAGAGAGAGCTCAGACAAACACACTTGAGGTAAATGAGAACCCATGGTGAATGCTCCAAATAAGAGAATGAACCAACCAGCATCGAACTCCACAAGATACGACTAACAGTCATGACATATAAGTTACTGATCATCTAGAACTTGGGAGTTATACTGGACTCTAGTGTTGGTGATCAGAGGAGGTAGCTGAGATGTGGAGAAGGAAGAACAGCTAGGTTAAGGGAGAGACTATGTAAGGGTTAGAAAAAATGTAGTTGAAAGACTAAAAGTCTCCTATCAAACCTAAGATGGGCATGAAATGACTAGATCTAGTGAATAGCTGAAAAAAATTGAGAAAATCAGCACCCATCAAAAGGTATGACAAAGATTAGGAGAATCTATGACCAACTTGAGAGAGCCTCCTAACGGAAATCTAGTCCCCCAAGAGGAAGATTTTTCCTCCCAAGTGGGAGTGGCTGGGAGGAGCAGGTGGGAGTGCCTAAAGAGGAGGAGAACTGGGAGATCAGATCAAAGTGCTCAAAAATAGGGATTTTGAATCTGCAGTCCAAAAAGGAAGTCGATTATAATTTCCTCAGAAAACACAACATTAGGTCCACGGTTTGAGATTTGTTTAATTACAAATCCATTTCGTTTACTTTTTTTGTTTGGAACCGTTTAGAAAAATAGAAACTCCAAAATACCCCCCATCCTATCCGTGACGCCCATCTCCCCCACCCCAACCCATGATGCCCCTCTCCTCTCCTGTTACCCCTTCACCCCCCCTCTATCTTGTCCCATCCTGTTACCCCCTCGCCCAATCTCCTCTTCCAACCCCGTGACGACGGCAGGCCTGCAGATGCGACGGCAACGTTTAGGCGGAAGGCGTGGCTACGGCGGCGACAAGGAGGCGGGGCGGCGGGGCCGTGGAGGACCTGCGGCAAGTGGGGCGGCGGCGAGGAGGCGGGCCAGCAGGGCCATGGAGGACCTACGCGAGATGTGTCCTTGTCGGTCTCCTACGACTTCTTTGCTCCTTCGTTTCCCATTCGAGTGCTCTTGGCTTTAACGTATCATTCATGAGAACGTTGTTGGGGTCGCATGGCGGAGGTGGGACTCCATTGGTCGGACACCATGGTTGGTCGCCCACGACCATTTTGATGGTCTTTGGTGCCTATGTGTATATTGCGTAGGTGATTGCTACCTAGTTTTCATTTTTGTCTACATAAAGATGACATGCATATAAGCTGTTCGACAAAATGCTTGAGTAGGATTTAACTCCTGAGATAGATTGGTTGAACATAACTGTAAAGGAATCGTTTGATAAAATGCTCAACCAAGGTTGGTACTTGATCCTTTGTCGTATTTCTAATATAATAGAATGTTCTTATTTAGCCAAGAACCACACTGTGCTTTTACAAAGAATAGAAATTGTTATAGCTAACTCTGTTAAAATTTATCAGTATTACTTGCAGCAACGCATCTCCAAACTGATATGCATAAATCCCATTTCCTTGGGCTGATCTAAGTTTCTTGTTGCCCCACTGCCTGAGACAAGAGAAATCTACATAATCAATTCATGAATCTTATGGGCGTTTAATATTTGGCAATGCTCACCATCTGTTTGTATTTATGCTGCTTAGAAGTTTATTATTTTTTTTCATATAAGACACGCCTGCCATCAGTTTGTGTTTTGCCCAAAAGTTTATCCCTTTCTTGATATTAGGCATACCCACCATCTATTGGTTTTATGCCACCCAGAAATCTAATGTTTGGTGTAGACGCACCCACCATCATGATGGCTATTAACACAGCATTTATGTATGTGGACAAGTAGGGAAGGCAGAAAATCACATTTTCTACAGGCTTATGAGTAAATGTTGCATGTTCTGGACAACTGAGAGAGGGCGGCTTAGAGTGTAATCTTGTCATTGATGGTTATAAAACAAGTAGGCAGAAGACACTTCATATATACTAAAAGAAGTTTTACCATGGAGGGTAATCTTGTCATTTAAGGCAGCTAACTTGAATGTCTGTTAACGGGAAGGTGGGTTATGGACCGGAAATTATAAAATGTCAAATAGGAGGACCGGTTATAGTGAAATGTGGGATGAGGAAAGAGAATTAAACTGTAGGTTCCTTTTTGGACTGCAGGTCAAATTCCCGTCAAAATATCTTCTTATTAGTACGGTGAATTGAACTTTGAGATCCTTAACATTTTTTTAATATAAGATTTTTTTCTATGTTATTATGATACACTAGTAGAAATCAAAGTATTAGCGACAGTTATAATAATATTAGCGACGGTTATAGAAAAACTATCGCTATTATAATATTATTCACGATGGTTAAAAAAGTCATCATGAATAATATTATTAGCGATGGCTCATAAGAAAGTCATCGCTAATAATATTATTAGCAGCAGTTGAAATGCTATCCGTCACTATTATAATATTATTAGCGACGATTATAGAAAAATTGTCGCTATATAATATTATTAGCGATGGCTAAAAAAATCATCGCGAATAATATTATCAGCGACGGTTGAAATGACAACCGTCGGTATTATAATATTGTTAGTGACGATTATAAAAAATCGTCGCTATTGTAGTATTATTTGCAACAGCTAAAAAAAGCCTGATCATTATTAATCAATTATGCATGATCGATTAAGTCTTTCTATAAACTTTGATTATACCTATGAATATGATCTATTTGTGGTTAATTCTGCTTATTTTTTATAAGAACCCACAAAGAAATTATTTTTACATAAAAATTTTGCTTAAAAATTTAATACATTTTAAATATAATTAAATTGTTAATTAATTTTACAAAAATATACATAATTGTAAAAAAGGTATATTTGTAAATTCTTGAAAAATATAAATACAATTATAAAAAGTTCAAGGATGACAATATAATTGATAATCTTTATAAGGTCTTAAGTTAAATTTTTTAAACTCCTAAAACTATCTTCAGTTTGCCAAACAGACGACTCTAAAGTTTTCTATGGAAAATATTAGAAGATAGGGGTATATATACAATTATTTTAAAAGAATGGGTAAGATAGCAATTACTTAACCCTTAAGTTATCTCCCTGCCATCTCGTCATGCCATCATTATATTGTCTTCTGACAATCATTGGACTGCCACCTCAACATGCCACCTCACTGCATCTAGAATTTTCTTCCTAAAGAATATCTTAAAAAAATATAACTATATTAGAATATCTTAGAACAATTTATTTAATTAGTACATAATCTTCTCCTCACGCAACCTCGCCTATGTAATGATGGAGAAGGACACTTCAGTAGACATTTGTCATCCCTTCTTCATCCTTATCTCTAAGTCATGATGGGAGGGACACATCAGAGGATACTTGTCATCCCTTTCTCATCCTTATCTCTAAGCCATGATGAGAGGGACAGCTCAGGGGGACACCTAAACATACACTTATTAAACCCTAATTGGTTGCTTAAATTTATAAATATGGGTGTTAGCTCCTCTTCTCCTCCAACACCAGGGAGAGAAAAAGAGAGGGAGAGTTTGGGAGAAGTTTAGAGAGCCTTAGAGAGAGAGTTCTTAGCGCCATTTCGCGACGCCTTAGAGGGCGGCGCAAGGAGTCTCTTCAGGAGCTTGAGAGCATGTGTAAGTGCTTCTCACCTTGCCTAGGCAAGCTTCTTCGAGTTTCTTAATGTAAAGCAAGAGGCAAGTGATGAGTAATCTACCTTCAACAACTATTTTTATGTATGAAAGACTTATTTTTAATTTATTTTATTAAAGTACTATAGTAGTAAATTAAAAGATGGATTTAAGTAAAATATGAGCTATGTATGAACATTTATATTTGATTTATTTTTATTTTTTGTCGAATCATGCTGATTTGTGCTAAATCCCTAGAATTTGTCAAAGAAAGTTAAAACACATCATTTGTCCATAACATAATTCAAACTTATGTTTCTAGTCTTTCACAGAATCTATCATAGATCATGATAATAACCTTGATTTATGTATGATTATTCACGGCACTGTCACCAAATGATATGCATGTATGTAATAAGATGTAATTTTTCATGAACATTGCCACCTTAAGAGTATAACTGTCCAATCTACAAAAACGTCCTTGTGAGCGAAGACTTAAGTTAAGACGTATGAACCCAAGGGTAACAGGTAAATTCTTGGACGAGTGTGCCTACTTGCGGAACACGGGATCAGGTGGGTCGGGTGGGTTCCCTAACTGTGCAGCCGAAGATTAAGTGGGTATTGCCTTATCACTAGGTATACATCATGTCACGTAAACATGATTAAGCACTCCTCATGTTGTAGTTTGGATACATGTCTGCTAAATAAATGATAAGATAATGATATATATGATTATGTTTAGTTAAGCATGTTAAGAAATAAGATGCATGATGGTATGTTAAGAAGTAAGATATATGATATACCAAGTTCATGATAGAGGCATGTGATGTTAAGATGCATGTTAAGTTATGTTAAGATGCATGTTGTAGATGTTGTTGGGATCTGGGCGAGACGCGAAGAACGCAGCGGAAACGATGAACAAAATAAATTCCGTCCGATGCCTGCTGATCCGATTCAGAACGAAAACTAAAATCGAAAATCTGGATGTAATCTGATTACCGTACGCAGATTCGAATCCGCTTCCGTCTCGGTTCCATCGAGGCGATGCCACAAGCCGCATAGATGTCCGGCCTCCAGCAGTATCCACGTGATCCTCCGCGATGGTTCGTCCTCGCTCCCTCGTCCGTATCAGCTCACTCGCTAAAGATCTGTTACCGCAACGATGTCCGGAAACCCGCGGACGGGAATTCCCGACTTTCGGGAATCGCGCGCGGCGGAGACGGAGATTGTTCCGGTGCCTCAAACGGGCGCTGAGAGGTAGGGGGGCAGCCAGTATGGGGAAACCTTGGAGCTTGGCCCAGAGTTTCTCAACAGCGCGTATATATATTAACTCGGCGCGACTTTTCACAAAAGTCCCCGAGTTAATATAAATCCCACTTATGTACCATCAACTGAGAATCTTATTGCGTGTGACCCTCTAGGTCCATTAACCAGTCCGGTTTTCAACCCGTTAAATCTAATAACTAGTTATTGACTTATTGTAATTAATTAATATCTAGATATTAACTAATTACTCAACCGAATTAACATCTCATGTAAATTCTGTCGGACTTCCGATCAAGTTGGGTGCCAAGCAACACCTCATGATCCCGGAAGGTAATAGAGTTCAGCAACCCACTCATGGAACCTGTCTGTCCACAGTTACCGCATGGCTATAATCCTTCATTCACACAATGCTCTCGAGTTAACCTAGGATATGGTCAACTGTAAAACCCTAGATGGTTAACTCACTTGAATCAGACTCCGCTGTACAATATCTGAAAACATCTTTTCTGATATTGTTTCTGCTCTGGCCAGACACTATTGCGGATCCATTCTAGAGCATTATCTCTCCAGTTACTTGAGAGCGAATGATCTTTTATTGAACACACAATCACCTTCGAAGGTCTTCCGCTGGACCCGATCCTTGACTATTAGAGATCCCGTGGATAGGGATTTGTAGGTCAAGGTCAAAGTCGAGAAGTCCACCGACAAGGTGTCTTTGGTGTCTCAAGTTCAAGGATCAACCACGCCACTGTGACAATGAATCAAGCCGGTTGACAGTCAGGAAAATTACCATTCGGTGATTCATGTCGAATCAGTTCAGTGAACTCATTCCCCAATAAGCACCTACAGGTTTACCATTGTATCTGTACATAAGTAACTAACGAGATCAGTCACCCTCATCATATGACCTGTAATAACCTGTACTAGTCTTACCGGATGTTTGATGTCCTTCTCAAACATCCTAAGACTAGGAACAATTGAGAATATGTGTTTATAAGTTATCAGTCTCATTATTATGATCTCATCATAATCTAATGACTATTGCACACATTCATGGACTTCCTTATCCGCATTAATAAATATGTCTACCTATATAATGAAACAATGTCATTTATTAGTGAACCAGATTGAAATAAGTGTCTTATGATTGGTTTAGAGGACATCTATATCCATCAATCTCCCACTTGGACACAAGCCAATCACCTTCGCATTTGATCTCCATCAAATCTAGGTGATGTTCACATAAAGTCTGTGACTAAGACTTGGTCAGAGATCTGCTAAATTATCTATAGATGGAATATTTTTTCATTACGTTATTTCCTCTTTATCCTTTGTCTTTGAACTTCTAAAAGAGCCTCAGAATGTTTTGCAACTTTTGAAGAGACCATGGCTCGATCACACAATTGATCGCTCCCACTGTTGTTGTTAGTCTTAGGTGGCCTACAAGCCAATATGACTTTATAATCTCGTTTATATTTATTAATATAATGGCATAATATTCATTGTGTGTAAATCGTATTAATTATCGTCTCATAATGAAGTCCGTAAATATGTGCTATAGTAATCAGATTATGATGAGATCATACTAATGAGACTGATCACTTAAACACACATATTCTTAATCGTTCCTAAGGCGAATCTGCAAGTGCTCATCAGAGAATGAGTTCACTGAACTGATCCGACTGAATCGCTGAATGGTATTGTACCTCACTGTCAACCAGCTTGATTCTATTGTCACAATTGCATGGATGGTCCTCGGACCTGAGACACCAAGGACACCTTGTCGGTGGACTTCTGTGCTTTGACCTTGATTTAAGAATCTCTAACCACAGGATTCTAAACAGCCAAGGATCGAGTACAGCGGAATACCGTCGAAGGGAATTGTGTGTCAATAAGGAATCATTCGCTCTCGGTATTTAGAGAGAGAATGCTCTAGGAAGGATGCGCGGAAGTCCCTGGCTAGGGCGGAGGATAATATCGGGAAAGGAGTTTTCTAATATTCATCAGCAGCGTCCAATCCAAGTGAGTCGACCGGTTAGGATTTGACAGCACGCCATACCCTGTGTTGACTCGAGAGCATTGTACGAATGAAGGATTATATCCACGCGGTAACTGTCGGCGGAAAGGTTCCAAGAGTGGGTTACTTAACCCCGATACCTTCCGGGTTTACGCGGTGTTGCTTGGCACCCAACGTGATCGGAGGCCCGGTCGAATTTGATGTGCGACATCAATTCGATTGATTAATTAATTAATAAAGAGTTATTAATTGATTATTAAAGCCAGTAAGGAGTTACTGGGCTTACTGGGCTATTAACCGGACTGATAATTGGGCCTAGAGGGTCACACGCAAATGATTCTCAAGGCGATAGATAAATAAGTGGGTTTTATACAAATCGGGGGTTTTTATGAAAAACCATGTGGTTAGTATAAAATGTAGCGAACGGGCTGAGCAGGCCAAGCTGCTACTAACCCTAGCCGCCCCCTCCTCTGTTTCTCTCTCTCTTTGGCATCCCAGACAGATCCGGGTCTGCTCTACCGCTTCTCTGACTCCCATTTGACGGGAAATCGTCCGCGCATTGCGGCGATCGTTGCGGCAACCGGCGGAGGTTTCGTGGGCTGCGAAGAACGAGGAACGCGAGGATATCCGTCACGAGGAGGATCGCGTGGACTCCGCTAGAGGCCGGGCACTTGCGCGGCTTGCGGTGTCGCACCGACGGAACCGATCGGTTGCGGATTCAAATCCGCACACAATAAGTTCTGATAATCCGATTATCGGGATTTTAGTTTTTCGAAACGGGAATCGAATCTTCTTTTTTATTTTTATTTCCGCTGTGCCGGAGAGGGAGATGAAGAGTCCTTTTCTTCCCACAGTTTTAAAAGGAAAAACTAGATTTTTTTGGGGTGAAAAGGAGGTCTGAACCGGCCCCCTTTGGGCTTCTCTGGAAGCCTTGCCGGCCCCAGGCACGTCGCCGACTGGGCCGGGCGACGCCGGAGCCAACCGGCGGCGGCGCTGCTAGCCCCCCTCCACCGCCGCCATGAAGCTTATAGCTTTAGGGTGTCGGGTTGCTGGGAGGATGAGAGGGTGGACCGGGCCAGGTGGGTTGGGCGGACAGGGCTGACCCTAGCTCGGACCAGGGCGCCCCGGGTCCGAGCCCCTGCCCGAGCCAGGGCTCGAACCAGTTGACCTATGGGATGGGTCTTAATCCATTTCTAATCCCAACTCAATTTTTCTAATTAAACCAAAGCCCATTTAAAATTAAATTGTATTTTAATTTATAAATTAAAAAAAAAACTATTTTGAAATTTTAAATTATCATTCAATTTTTATTTAATTAGGAGTTAATGATTATAGAATCATTTAATTAGCAAATGTTGTTAATAATTAAAGTTAGTTATTAATCTAAATGTTAAATTAATAATTAATTTTAAATGATTAATTTAAGATTTAGATTAATGCTTATTAGTTAAATGAAATTGATTGTTAATTTAAATATTAAATTGACAATTAATTTTAACTAACTAATTGAATGGTTTAATTTGGAGTTATTAGTTATTGGTTTAAAGAGTTAAACTAATAATTAATTTTAATCCAATAATCTAAGAGTTAGATTAGTGGTTAACTATAAATTAGTGTTAATTATTAATTTAATAGTTAAATTAGTAATTAACATGTATTAATTAACTAGTCTAATTGTTAGATTAATAATTAATAACTAATTAGAGTTGATTATTAATTTAAGTATTAAATTAGTAATTAATTTTAATTTACTGATCTAAGAGTTAGATTAGTAATTCATAATTAATAGTCTAATTGTTAGATTATTAATTTTGCTTAATCTAATTGTTAGATTGATGTAAATTATTAGAAGTGTTCTAATATGCATGGAATAATCTGGATTATTAATTCGGAGTGTGTGCACATGTGATGTATGTTTATTGCTTTTAAATATGATTTAATTGCATGTTAAGCTAATAAAATGAGTTTTCGAAATTCAAATACCAATTTTGATTGGAACCCACGCTTTTTGAAAGCCAAAATTATATATTTTGAAAACTCTTTTGTTTTAGCCATGTGATGCGCTGAATCTTGTGTGGAATGTTTAAAACACACCGTAGTCATGAATATGCACTTATTTAATTATTCATGTGATGAATGATATGTTTATATGGATCATGGATGAATGATAGATGTTTATTAAATTGTTAATAAATAGAGATCTGCGTATCTCTCCCTCTCTCATTCTCCGATGTACTTCTACCTCCCTCTCTCTTGTACTCGCCATAAGGCTCTCTTATAATTACATGTAATTCTAGAATTATTATAATCTGATCGAGGCAACCGAGGAAGGAGTAAGGACGATCCACAGCTGCAACCAGGAAGGCGAATAGATGAAGATCCTCTGCCTATGTGTTTGCAGGATAGTCTGATATAAATGTTATGTTAGATTGTGTGTGCGTTTGACTGTTGGCTCCAATCAAACCCATTGTGCTATCTATGACCACACTTGACATATATGTGATGTATTGTTTTTAATATTTGATTGTGAATTAAAGCAGGTATAGTATTTAGTAAATATATACGATATGTTTATATACTATCACCTAGGAGAGACCAAGATAAAAGTTATCTAAATACCCACATCTAAACTCTAAGCCATAACGTGAGTAGTTTAGAACTTACCGCGTGGTCCACCATCGTTATAGTCATAGGACTCGAATCATTTTAGGCAGGTTTGTTGTGCTACCACAAGGCATGTTTAATTGTGAGAAGAGACTGTGGCTATGGCATTAGATACCTAGATGATCGGGGTAGAGGAACCATGTAGCTTTGTTGTGCTATCCACAAGGGCTGCATGCAAATCTATGATCGTCGCGTAACGATGGTTAGCTTAGACTAGAATTAGTGGTTTGTTGTGCTATCCACAAGGCCATTAAATCTCTAGGGACCGAAGCTATGATCAGATATTGCAAGGAGTTGCAAGTCCCATGAGATGGGTGGTATTTCATTGTATTACAGTTTGTTGTGCTATCCACAAGGCTATACTACAAGTCATTGAGATTCTGATCCCCACTAGGAGACTGTCGACGTCTCCCGTTCTGTATAACTGAGGGTTATACAGTCCGTCGAAAATTAGTGGGAGTTAAAACTTGATCAAAAGCCCATGTCTTGTTTTATATTTAATAATTGAACATCTGGCAAAAGGATATTACATATCTCCTATAGGAAATTATGTCGTCGAATAACCCACTCCATGGCATACTTGATGCCAAATGTTTGACTAGCCTGTACTACTTGGATTGGTTCAGAAACCTGACGAATGTCTTCAGATCTGAGCACAATGACTATGTCCTTGGAGCTGATCTTCCTACTGAACCGGCATTGGATGCCTTTGACGCAGAGATGATACCTAACGATAAAAGATCGAAGGACAAAGGCAAAAGAGTAGTAAAGGGTGACTGCTTCTACTGTAAGCAAATTGATCACTAGAATACGAACTGCAAGGAGTTCATTAACGATAAAGCTCATGGAAAGGAGAAGCTGTTTGAAGCTTCAGATATCTATATGATACATATCAACTTGTCAGCAAGAGATTCCACATCTTGGGTATTAGATACCGGATGTGCTTCTCATATCTGCCATGATGTGCAGATACTGACAAGTAAGCGTAAGCTGAGAAAAGGCGAGGTGGAATTGAGGCTAGGAAACGACGTAAAAGTTGCGGCGATTACTGTAGGGACAACAAACCTCAGGTTCCATCGAGAGACATCTTATCAGTGGAAGATTGTTATTATGTTCCTAGCATAATAAAGAACATTATATCAGTATCTTATTTGAACAAGATGGGATATAGGTTGTCTATTGAGAATAGAAGTTGTTCGATTTATTATGGTAATAATCAATAGCTTCGGTATCTTTAGTCAACGGTCTATATCTCTTAGATGTTTCTTATTACAATCTTCAAATTGATAATGCTCTTCAGAAGAGCACGAATTGTGTGAACCAAGCCTACATGTGGCATTGTAGACTTGGGCATATTGGTGAAAGCAGATTGCAAAGGTTGCACAAGCATGGTTATTTAACAGCATTCGATTATGAATCGTTTGCGACATGTGCATCCTGCTTTATGGGAAAGATGGCAAAATCTCCATTTATTAGACATGGAGAACGTGCTAAGGATATTTTAGAACTAATACATTCAGATATATGTGGTCCAATGTCCACCCAAGCCAAAAGTGGCTTTTCTTACTTCATCACCTTCACCAATGACTTCTCAAGATTCGGCTATATGTACTTAATGAAGTACAAGTCGGAAGTATTTGAGAAGTTCAAGGAGTTCAAAAATAAGGTAGAGAAGCAGTTAGGAAAGAGTATTAAAACTCTTCGATCAGATCGAGGAGGAGAATACTTGAGTACTAATTTCACACAATTCTTAAAAGATAATGGTATCCTTTCTCAGCTAACCCCTCTATATACACCACAAATGAATGGTGTATCGGAAAGGAGGAATCGCACCTTGTTGGACATGGTGCGATCCATGATGAGCTTTTCGGGATTACCAGTGTCCCTCTGGGGGTATGCTCTAGAGTCAGCAGCATACCTACTGAATAGAGTACCCAGCAAGTCTGTGGCCTCTACTCCATATGAGATATGGAAAGGTAGAAACCAGAATTTAAACATGCTAAAGTTTGGGGTTGTCCTGCTCATGTAAAGAGGTATGATCCAGACAAACTGGAATCACGAACTGATAAATGCAGGTTTGTGGGATATCCAAAGGAGACCTTTGGATACTAATTTTACCATCCTGGTGAATAAAAGGTGTTTGTCACCAGGAAAGTTGTCTTCCTAGAAGAGGAATACCTTGTCCAGGAGGACAGTGAAAGTAAAATAGTACTGGAAGAGGTCCCAGATCCCCAAACAGCTGCATTATCATCAGATGAGATATCAGTTCCTGAATCTATTTAGGTACACCATATGAGCCTCGTAGATCTGGTACCCGAACGATATGTGGGACATATTGCTAAAGGTGAGTCTAAAGTAGAATATAATAAACATGATGATCCTAAAACCTACCAGGAGGCCATAGAAGGCCCAGAAGCCAGGAAATGGCGAGAAGCCATAAACTCAAAAATCCAGTCCATGTACACCAACTAAGTTTGGAACTTGGAGGACTTGCCCGAGGGTATTGTACCCATCGGGTGCAAGTGGATCTTTAAGAGAAAGATCGGTGCTAATGGACGGATCAATACTTATAAGGTAAGGTTTGTGGCAAAGGGATATCGTCAAAGGCAAGGAATTGACTATGACGAGACTTTCTCACCAGTTGCTATGATAAAGTCGATCAGAGTTCTACTCACCGTTGCTGCACATTTTGATTATGAAATCTGGCAGATGGATGTGAAGACTGCCTTCCTCAATGGTAACCTTGAGGAAGAGGTGTATATGATACAACCAGAAGGTTTCACATCCAAAGAATCTCCAGATAAAGTGTGGAAGCTTCAAAGGTCCATTTATGGATTGAAGCAAGCTTCCCGGTACTGGAACATGAGATTTGACGAGGCTGTCAAGTCTTATGACTTTATTAAGAATGAAGATGAGCCTTGTGTGTACAAGAAGACTAGTGGAAGCGCAGTCACCTTCTTAGTTCTTTACGTAGACGACATTCTACTCATTGGGAATGATGTAGCTATGATGTCGTCGATAAAGATCTAGCTGTCGAAAAACTTCTCCATGAAGGATTTGGGAGAAGCATCCTACGTATTAGAAATACGGATCTATAGAGATAGATCAAAGATGATGCTTGGAATGATCCAATCCTTGTACATAGAAACCATAGTCAAAAGGTTTGGCATGGAAAATTCTAAGAGAGATCTCATACTGATGAGACATGGAATTAATCTCTCAAAGGTGCAGTCTCCTAAGACTCCTAATGAGAGGGAATTCATGGATAGAATACCCTATGCCTTTGCCATAGGATCTATCATGTATGCCATGCTATATATACGGCTTGATGTTGCATTTGCTTTAAGTGTTACGAGCATATTACAGGCTGATCCAGGCAAAGAGCACTGGAAGGCAGTGAAATGTATCCTTAAGTATTTGAGAAGAACTAAGGATATGTTTCTTGTCTATGGAGGATGTGACTTAAAACTACGAGGCTTTAATGACTCGAGTTTCCAGTCAGATCCAGATGATAGCAAGTCTACATCTGGATTTGTGTTTACATTAAACGGAGGCGCAGTGTGCTAGAAGAGTTCCAAGCAAGCAACCACTACAGATTCGACGACTGAAGCTGAGCACATCACTGCAGCTGAAGCTTTCAAGGAAGTAGTGCGGTTAAAGAAGTTCATCACTGACCTTGACATAGTTCCCTGCATCTTTGATTATGTTCCGCAGTTGTGTGACAACAATGGGACTATTGCACAAGTGAAAGAGCCGTGGTCTCATCAGAAATCGAAGGATATTCTGAGGCGCTTTCAACTATATTGCTTAGTGATGCGTTTCACTTCTGTATCTTTTAACAAACATTTTCCTTAAAGGAATAAATTTTATATCTCAACAATTGAGACTTATTATGAAATTTATGCCAAACATCTTGACATATAGGTCAGTATAATATGCCCACCAATTTATCTTAATAGATTCATATTTCCAATACGTGGGATCTTATAACTATACCTATTATAGAAGAAAATATGGTTAATAATGCTTTTACTGATAGTAACATCCCAATGTCATTCTTAATGACTTTGATGTTATTATCACAAAGCATTACTAAAGCGACCTACTCCCACTGTCCTTTTTGAACACACACACAATCCGTGATAATTCTTAATGATCATATAGTTTTTGACCATTAAGTCAAAACTTTTATTACAACTTAGGAAGCTTCAGTTTGATTCAAAATAATCTTTGAAATCATAACTTGTTTCCTAGATGTTCTAAAAGTTATAAAGGTGTATTATATACATCTTTACCTCAATCACATTGAGAAAACATTTTTAACATCTAACTGCCATCATCTCATATTATGATAGGCAGTATTGGCAAGTAAAATTCTAATAAACTTATTAATGGTAACCATTGAGAAAAACTTGTCTAAGTCAACACTTTGACATTGACTATTTTCATCTGTTTACCACATAAGTTTTAAGTAGTCCATTCATTCTAATTCTAAATGCTTGCTTTAAGTACAATACCCTTTAGCAATACTATCAAGTTCTGAACTCAATAGTAGCTATGGAATATGGCTTAAAATTCTTAACTTCTTGCCAATCTTGAAGTTGTAATTACAGAGAGCATCATCATAGATTTTATATCATAATCTATATCTTTGAGCTCCTCTCATGTGTGTTATGAGTGGTTCCAAACAACTAAAGATTACTTAATAATCTTATGTTAACTTGTAGATCTAAAACATCTTCTAGTTTTATCAGTTCCCACTGTCATCTTTGAGGACATATTCCTCTTCATAGAAGACAGCTTTCAGGACAATAATTATTTCATTATCGCATGGCCAATAAATGTAATGTCCAAACTCTTTAGACATTTCACAAATTCACATCACGGTATAATCTGACTTTAAAATCAGGTTTGTTCATAATTAACATCTCATATGAATTATTTGGTTTCTATATCTTATATGAACACACACTGACTTATTTGGAACTATCTGTAAAGTATTGATATTTAATGTTCATACTCATATTCAAAAAGATATAAGAATTAGACAAATCTTATTATATATTGCACCATATCTTATATAAGGTGAAATCCTCATTCTATCATATTACTATGATGTACAATGAGGATCTATCAAGTAAGGATACAATTATCCTTTTAATGATTTATATGAATCATATACTTAAGTATTAATTTCTTTGATCAAATCAAAGAATTCTAATACTTCATATTAATCTTATACCTTAATCTCTCAGATGTATTCGACTTGTACTTCATTAAGTACATACAGCCGAATCATTCTAAGAGTATACTATAAGATAATTCAATGGAAGTGGTTATCTTTGGCCTTAAGAGGATATTGAGTTGTTTACATCAGTGTGTATTAGCACCAATAATTTCTTATTGTACAACCTTATGTACAATACCATAGATAATCATGATTCACACTTATTTCTATAGGACTTGTGAACATTCATCACGTGAAATGTCACATCAAAAATCTATAGTGCATTGTCTGATTCGAACAACTATTGTTCCTTCTCAGTCAACGTTATTCACTTTTATAATTCTTGATATCTTATGCAACTAAATAACAATTATTCAATTTCATATTTGACTCCTATAGATATACAAAGATTTACTGTCTGGCAATAACCCATGAATATCATGAACAATAGTTGAGTCTAACTCAACACTTACATTTTCTCGATTTCCTTTTACTTGTCTAAGTCTGTATATTATCGCAGATCTGAGAGTCATTTTCAATATCTCATATTGGATACGCTAATTCTCCAATAGACATGTAAAAGTTGATAATAAGAATACCCGAAACTTCTTTCAAGTTTCATATTCATTTTGCCTTTACCAGTATCCTTATATTGGTTGCAGCGGGAGAACTGCTATTTCTCTATCTCAGCTGACCTTCATTTATCCTTTTCAGGTGTGGGTTCGACCGTTTAAAATCTTAACACTTGCTTTACTCAAAAACTCTTAACACTTGCTTTTCTCAAAGGCACATTATGAATACCTTTCATCTTGGTCTATCCAAATAAGAGATTTCATGACAATCATTGTCTTTCAAAAAAGCATACCATGAGTACCTCTTCACCTTGGTCTATCCAAGTTAGAGGATCCATGATATCTGATTAGGATAATGACTTTCACTTAGTCCTGAAGACATTCTTCAGAATTTTTCTAGTTAATCTGAATATGAGAATTATTGGTATCCAATATGCTAAAATCTCAAATAGATGACATTCTAGTGAATGAAGGAAATAACGTGATTTAAGCAGATAATTCTTATAATTCAATTATGGTCTTTTATCTTGAATTATTTCCTACTATTTTTCGACAGACTATATAACCTTCAGGTATACAGAACGAGAGACTCCGATGGTCTTCTAGAGAGGATCAGAATCTCCAAGAATCATAGTATGACCTCGGGTAAACACATAGTATTATACCATTATCTTAGAATAATCATCTCATAGTAATTGCAACTCCTTGCAATATCCGATCTTATTTCAGCTCCTAGATCTTTAATGGTCCCGGGTAAACACAGTAGACATAAGCTTTACTATCAATACGTGACAGAGTAGAGTAAGAATGTAGCTCCCGGATAAACGCGAGGATAGCTACACCGTTCCTTTATTCCAATCTCAAGGCATCATAATGCCATAGTTAATAGTCCTTTCATCAAATGGTGGCAGATTTCAGATAAACACATAGAAATTGTCATCACTGAATCAAGTTCTAAAAATTATATTGATGGAGAGCCACGCAGTACATTCTCAATGACTTACGCTTCGACTTAGACTTTATGTTGAAGGTTTTGTTTATGTTAAGTTGGTCTCATCCTAGGTGATAATTTATAAATACAGCGAATGTATTTAACTATACCTAGATAGTAGCAATCGATTCATAATAAAAAACTAAAAGGCATGCATCATCCATACATGTTCATTATATGGTCATGGACAGCATGGTGATTAACTAGAGCCAAACAATTAATCACCATAACAATATAACGATTATATTATTAAAACATTCAAACACATAGGCACCGATGATCTCATCTCTTTTGGCCTTCCTAGTTGTATTTGTGGATCATCCTCGCCTCTCCTCAGCTGGCTCGATCAATTACAAATAATATTAATTTAGAAATAATTTCAAATACAAATAAATTGTAAGAGAAAGTCTTATAACTGAGTACAATAATGGAAGGAGATAGAATTACAATGGAAGAGAGAGAGGGAGGCACGCAGGCCTCATTAATTAACATTTAATTAACTCACTCAAATTCTAAAATGATCAATATAAACCACATACTATCAAATGATATGAAATAAAGAAAGTGCATGTCCATGACCACTTCAAATGTTAACCATCCACTCATGATATATCACATCACGTAAAAGCTAAAATTTTGAAAAATAATAATTTTAGTTTTCATAAAACATGGGTACCAATCAAAATTGGATAATTTGAATTTTCGAAAATCTTATTTTCTAACATGCAATAAATCTAATTTAAAGCATCAAACACATCAACATGTGCAAACAAAGCTAAAATTAAAATTTTGAAATATTCCATGCATAATTTAGAACAATTATAAATTAATTAATATAACACTTAGATTAATATTTAAATCACATTAATAACAATTATTAATGCGAAACAATCTAACATTTAAAATTAAAATTCCTTAACAATCAATTGTTAAAAATCCCTTTTATTAAATAATATTTCTCAATAACAATTATTAAGAAAATTTAATTAGAACAATTCTAATTAAAATAGTCTAATATTTTAGACTTAATTTAATCTTTTAATAACTTTTATAAAAGATCAAACTCAAAGTAGATTAGATCAATATTAACTATAATTGAGAGATTCTTGAGAAATTTAATTAATTATCTCAATAACTATTATTGAGCGTTTATAATAACAATAATCCTTAATAACTGTTATTAAGGGTTAATTCTCAAGAATAAATTAACACTTTAAAAAACTAGTCAATTAAACACTTAACAATTATTATTAAGTGTCCCTTAATTATGAAAATAATTTCCTAACAACGATTGCCAAGAAATTATAAATATCCATTCAGACAATTAAAATAGAATTAACAACAATTGTTAATTAATTTTAAGATCACATCTTAAATATAAATTAACAATACTTGTTAATTAAGATTAAAATCATTATCTTAATTATTAATAACAACAATTGTTAATAATTAATTAAGATCCCATTTTAAATACATAACAACATTTGTTAATTATAAATTAAGATCACATCTTACATATTAATTAACAACACTTGTCAATTAAATATTTAGATCATATCTTTAAAATTAAAATCCCCTTAGAAACTAAAAATTATAACAAATTAACAACAATTGTTAATTAGTTTAAGATTACATCTTAATTTAAATAATTTCCATTTAAGATCATGTTTAAAAAACAAAACACCCTTATAACTCAAAATTATAAATTCAAAGTTTAAAACATATTTTAAACAAATTAGAATTTAAATTTTAAGTTAATAGGTTGGGGTTTAAATTTAATAGGGGGTTATTAAGGGAAAAACGGGTTTAATGGGCCTTTGGGCCTCGGCCAAGGGCTGCCAGGGCCGAGCCTGGCTCGGGCCAGGGGCCTGGACCCAGGCGCGACCTGGCCCAGCCAGGTCTGGCGCCTGGGCCGCCCGGGCCGGGCCGGGCCCAACCTAGCCAGGCGCCTACTGCGGGACCAGCCGGTCCAGGCGCGCAGGGCCTGGTTCGACCGGCGCTATTAGGGTTTTTGGCCCCTTTTCTTGTTGGTTTCGGGAGCCGTCGCCAGCAGTGCGGGTGGCCGGAGGTGGCTGGGCGGAGTCACCCCCTTCCTTCCAGGCGCCGATAGTCGCCGGCCGACGAGTCGTTCGCCGCCGGTAGCCCCTTAGAAGTGGCGATTTAAAGCTGTAAAATCATGGCCTTTCCCTAAAGGGCTTCCAACACTTGGAAAAAAATTCTTGGAAGGGAGGCAAAGCCGTCGGTCCCCAGCGACCATAAAAAAAATTCTGGGACAGGTGTAGAGATTTCTGGTCACAACAGCAAGCATTACAATGATCTTTCATCACCATTGAAGCCCATCCATGCCCACAAAACTGGTTCTTCATCTCCAAGATGAACACGATGAAAAACCCCCAAAGTATATATCGTTTTCTTCACAGAAAATTAATCTAAATATAATTTGTTCATACGATGAACAACTTTCGTAAGACAAAAACGATTCAAGCATAGAAATAATTTTAGAACGTTAATTTTATCGTTCCGGAGCAGATCAGAGCGGCAACCTGGCTCTGATACCACTGTTGGGATCCGGGCGAGATGCGAAGAACGTAACAGAAACAATGAACAAAATAAATCCCACCCGATGCCCGCTGATCCGATTCAGAATGAAAACTAAAACCAAAAATTGGGATGTAATTTGATTACCATGCGCAGATTCGAATCCGCTTCCGTCTCGGTTCCGTCGAGGCGATGCCGCAAGTCGCACAAACGTCCGGCCTCCAGCGGTATCCACACAATCCTCCATAGTGGTTCGTCCTCGCTCCCTCGTCTGTATCAGCTCGCTCGCTGAAGATCCGTCGCCGCAACGATGTCCGGAAACCTGCAGACGGGAATTCCCGACCTTTAGGAATCACGCGCGGCGGAGACGAAGACTGTTTCGGCGCCTCAAACGGGTGCCTAGAGGATGAGGAGAGAGAAAGGGGGGCGGCCAGCATGGGGAAACCTTGGAGCTTGGCCCAGGGTTTCTCAACAGCGCGTATATATATTAAGTCGGCGCGACTTTTCATAAAAGTCTCCGAGTTAATATAAATCCCACTTATGTACCACCGACTGAGAATCTTATTGTGTGTGACTCTCTAGGCCCATTAACCAGTCTGATTTTTAGCCCGTTAAATCCAATAACTAGTTATTGACTTATTGTAATTAATTAATATCTTAATATTAACTAATTACTCAGCCGAATTAACATCTCATGTAAATTCGGTCGGACTTTCGATCAAGTTGGGTGCCAAGCAACACCACATGATCCCGAAAGGTAATGGAGTTCAGCAACCCACTCATGGAACTTGTCTGTCCACAGTTACCGCATGGCTATAATCTTTCGTTCGCACAATGCTCTCGAGTTAACCTAGGATATGGTCAACTATCAAACCCTACATGGTCAACTCACTTGAATCAGACCCAGCTGTACAATATCTGAAAACATCTTTTCTGATATTGTTTCTACTCTTGCCAGAGACTCTTATGGATCCATTCTAGAGCATTCTCTCTCCAGTTACCTGAGAGCGAACGATCCTTTATTGAACACACAATCACCTTCGAAGGTCTTCCACTGGTCCCGATCCTTGACTATTAGAGATCTCGTAGATAGAGATTCGTAGGTCAAGGTCACAGTCCAGAAGTCCACCGACAAGGTGTCTTTGGTGTCTCAAGTCCAAGGATCAACCACGCCATTGTGACGATGAATCAAGCCGGTTGACAGTCAGGGAAATTACCATTCGGCGATTCATGTCGGATCAGTTCAGTGAACTCATTCCCCAATGAGCACCTACAGGTTTACCATTATGTCTGCACACAAGTAACTAACGAGATCAGTCACCCTCATCATATGAGCTGTAATAACCTGTACTAGTCTTACCGGATATTTGATGTCCTTCTCAAACATCCTACGACTAGGAACAATTGAGAATATGTGTTTATAAGTTAACAGTCTCATTATTATGATCTCATCATAATCTGATGACTATTGCACACATTCATGGACTTCATTATGCGCAATAATAAATATGCCAATCTATATAATGAAATAATGCCATTTATTAGTGAACTAGATTGAAATAGGTGCCTTATGATTGGCTTAGAGGATACCTATATCCATCAATCTTCCACTTGGACTCAAGCCAATCACCTTCGCATTTGATCTCTATCAAATCTAGGTGATGTTCACATAAAGTCTGTAACTAAGACTTGGTCAGGGATCTACTAAATTATCTATAGATGGAATATTTTTTCATTACGTTATTTCCTCTTTATCATTTGTCTTTGAACTTGTAAAAAAGCCTCATAATGTTTTGAAACTTTTGAAGAGGCCATGGGTCGATCACACAATTGATTGCTCCCACTGTTGTTCTACAACAACGAGATTTTATCAGAGCATTTTAGAACTACATCTAGTTTAGGGATGAACTTTTTTATCCATATTGTTCCAATAACAGTATTATTTGTTTATGTTGTCATCTTAATATCGAGTTCTGAATTGTAACCCTTTCAATCCATTCCTTTCTATTAAAAGGTTAAATTCATTATTTGACTTGAAATTTGAGTCACTGTGACTTCATAGTTTCAAATCATTCTCTCCATATATGTGAATGCATCCTTAGCACTTCTCAAGTGCTTAGTGATGCGTTTCAATCATCTATCCTTTAAGAAACATTTTTCTTAAATAAATAAATTACATATCTCAACAATTGAGACTTATTATGAAATTTATGCCAAATATCTTGACATACAGGTCAATATAATATCCTCATCAATCTATCTTAATATATTCGTATTTCCAATATGTGAGATATTATAACTAAACTTATTATGGAAGAAAATATGGTTAATAATGCTTTTACTGATAGTAACATTCTAATGTCATTCTATGTTATTATCACAAAGCATTACTAAAGAGACCGTACTCCCACTGTCCTTTTTGAACACACACACAATCCGTCATCATTCTTAAAGATCATGTAGTTTTTGACCATTAAGTCAAAACTTTTATTACAACTTAGGAAGTTTCAGTTTGATTCAAAATGATCTTTGAAATCATAACTTGCTTCCTAGATGTTCTAAAACTTATAAAAGTGTATTATATACATCTTTACCTTAATCACATTAAGAGAACACTTTTAATATTCAACTGCCATCATCTCATGTTATGATAGGCAGTATTGACAAGTAGAATTCTAATAAACTTATTAATGGTAACCATTGACTATTGAGAAAAACTTGTCTAAGTCAACACTTTGACATTGACTATTTTCATCAGTTTATCACATAGGTTTGAAATTAGAGTCTCCAAAGACTAATATGTTAGACTTCCAGACTCCCTTTTGCCACGAAACAATTTTGAACGTCTCGGGGACCAACTGGGGAGTCTCTTTGAGATGCCTTGCCGAGTCAGTCTCCAAACCATTTTGTACGCCTTCCTTGTGTATTTTATGCTACCTTGAGTGGAAACAACAGCTAAGGCAACACTAAGACTTGTTTTCATCAATAAGTACACTTTGGTTAGTCGAGATAATTCGATGTTGAGATGAGGAAAATACTTTGAAATCAGAGTCTAAGAAGAGTAGTATGTGAGACTTGCACTGTCTCTTATGCTACGAAAAATTCTCCAAACCGCTTCGTACGTGTTAGGGACGAACCGGAGTTTTCGAAGGTTTTCAACCCCGTTTTGTGGACTTGGTGGCCTGCCATCCAAGGAAGACTGCCTCGAGCCCGGTTGAGAAGATCCCCAGTCGATGGTTTGACACGTTCAAACCAACCACCTTTTAAATAGTTGAGTAACAGTGGAAGATGGTCCTTCAAGAAAAGAAATTAACTTGGTTCTTTCTCTTCATATGTTATTATTATTGTCAAGCCCGAGGGAAGCACAATGCGAAGAAGAAAAGGTTGAACATGTCCCACGTAGCTAGGAATTTAAGGACTCTTCTCTATAAAATGTGTACCGCCCACCCCCTAGCCCCTCTCAAGCAAATGATGAAACAATAACTTCAATCTTGGTGTATTATTCAGCAAATGACGAAACCTATACTTTGATTCAATAACTAGGTAAACCACCTTTGTCTCGGGAGGCATGGTTTAGAATAGGTGTATGGACAAGTGAGGTGACGCTGTCCAGCCATATTGGAGAAAGCAGGTACGCAGCAACAGTATCATCCTTGAACTTTTAAACTCAACAAAGAAAGAAATATGGCCTTGGTCAGCGTGGGGGGTGGGTCAATCATTTTGAAAAATGTGCACCCCTACGCCCAACAGAACCAATACTTTGATTCATTAACTAGGTAAACCACCTTTGTCTCAGGAGGCATGGTTTAGAATAGGTGTTGGGAACAAGTAGGGTTGTGCATAAGTCGGTTCAAACCGAAAAGCTGAACCGAACCAAGCCGATGCCAAGTCCGTACAACAGTGGGACGCCACAAAACTCCTCAAATTGGACCTTAGTCCATCCACAAACCTCTCAGTCCGACGCTCTTCGTCTCCTGAAATAAAGGGCACAAACCTCCCAAGCGAAACAAACTTCATCTGATACTCAAGCACTGTCATGCTTCCTTGGGTCAACTTCATAAATTTCCTCTCATTGGCCTTCTGGACATGCCTAGGAAAGTATTGTGCATTGAATTCCTTCACAAATGTCTCCCATGGAATCTCCCTGAGATTCCTATCCGCATAAGACAAGCTCTTCAAAGTGGTCCACCAATCGTAGGCATCATCCTTCAACATGAAGGTAGCCAACGGAGTCCTCTCAATTGCCGCACAATCTATGGTATCAAAAGTCTTCTCCAACTCTCTCAGCCATTGAACGGCCTCATCAGGGTTGGGGCGACCGGTAAAATGAGGCGGCTTCAGCTTTAGGAATCTCTCCCGAGCAGCTGAAGGCCCTCCCTGAGTACTAGAACTCTCACTAGGGTCTCGAGTCTGATATCTAATCATCGTGTCCATGATAGCCTCCATAAAACGCTCCATATTCGGCCTACCGGCCTCAGATCCACTAGGAATATCACCCCGCTCCCTAATAACTGGCACTCTCTTCCTAGGAGCCATCTAATCGCCTACAATCACAAAAATCAAAAAATTCTAATTAGAATCCCAAAACCTACACTACTGTCGTGCTTGTACGGGTTAATGTAATTATTTGTCGAAATTACAATATTTAACTTAGTTACTCATCTATTTTCCAGACTGAATGCTTTGATACCAACTGTAACGACCCGTTACCCTATAATCGGGGATCCGATTACTAAATGGGCACGAATCATTAAAAATAGAAGCCAATCCAGGATCTCGATAAGTCTGAAAAATAAATGATAAACTAAGCTAAACATCCACATCACATCGAATTGTAAAGGAAGTGCATAAATTAAAAATTATTACAATTCGACTTGACTCAGCAAATAATTACATACTCCAACTGAAAGGAAATAATTAAGCATACAGGCCCAGAAAGAAAAAAACAACTACATCGGAGCATATCCCGGAACGGTGGCTACTGGCGCGCAACCCGAGACAATACTCTCCTCGCTACGCCTGCCTGGAACCCTCACCTAAAAATCGCAGGGAGTGAGTCTCATCGAAAAAGACTCAGTAGGGATCCTTCGTTCCCCACCACCCACTCACACACCCACAAGTGCAATACGCAAATATAGGCGATTTAACTAAATAAAGTAGTAAACACAACTCCCAGATTTTGATATAAAACACATGCATTCATAACAGTAACATGCACGACTAGCGTCTCGACTAAACACACAAGTCACACGGCCGAAAGCGGAAAACACCGACCCGCTGAGACCAAACAGCAAACCCTCATATAGTGCACTGGCTACTCCGACCTGACCTGGCTCAAGGTGGTTCTGCTTCCCCCAGCACGAGTGACACTCCGAATGTACCACTCCCACACTGGTACTAGCTATATCCCGGGATACACCAGGTGACCCTCTCTCTAGGCGTCACCCCACCACTCCCACACCAGCCCTATGTCACTCCCACACCGACACGAGGTGCCTAAACGCTAACAACTAGCACTCTAGGCCTACGATCGCAAAAAACGCAACACGGTGCGATCCAATCATGTAGAAATCATCGTCCTCGAGTATATTTTCAAACATGCATTTATCCAAATTATCTAACAATGTAAACACATGTTAATTGCATGCTTTAATGAGATTTTGTCTTGAATTGCGTCGCCCAAGGCCGACGTCATTCAAGACCCCTAAACTGGTTCATGCGAAAACTGGCCTCGGAAGATGGCCTAAAATGTGTCATGCAAGATAATCATCTTTTAAAAGGCGCCGTTGTCCCTAGTCTCCTAATTACGATAGAGATAGAATCAGGCTTCGAGGTGATCCAAACTAAAACGCGTCGTATACGGGGGTCGCCGTTTGAATGGCGTCGCTGTCCCTAGACGCTATTCAATCTAGAGACAGAGTCTGTTATTTGGGATAAATCGCGTCGTAGGTAGAAGTCGCCTTTTAAATGGCGTCGCTGTCTCCAGACGCCATTTAACCCTCACAGACAGGTTCTCCCTCCGCCTCCCCCCAATTCACAAAGTGGGATTTTCTCCCCCAAGTGGCACAAAAACGCCATAAAATAGAAGAATAGGAGGAGAACCCAAATACCCAATAAAAACCCACCAATCCTAATTTTGTGATATTAGCATTTTCACCCCGAAAATTCCCTATACATGCTTGCAAGCGGGAAAACATGGTTTTAAACAAAACATCGCGAGGATCGTCACTATACCGGTTACTCGAACTCCTCTGAGCTCCAAGCCTCTAAACCGCCACGCCACGAGCCGCCGTCGGTACCGCCGTGGACGCCATTACTCCACCGGGACATTGGCCGCCGTTCGAAGAGAAATGTGTCGCGGAGGAAATGGTGGTGGTAGTGGTGGAAGTTAAGAGGTTGATGGAGTGGAGGGAGAGGAGGAATGGGGAGAGGAAAGGAAGGAGAAGGGGAGGGGAACGTCGGGGGTTCGGAGAGGAGGAGGAGAGAGAAGAAAGTGGAAAGAATGAGGGAAAGAAAGGAGGGTTCGCGGGGTCAAACCGAAACTAACTAAAACGCGTCATCCAAGGTCGACGCCAATCAGACGACAAGATGGGTCGTACGCTGACATACTAGGGCCGTACTCTGCATGGCATCGTCCATTCACGACACCGTTCAGACGATAAGACTAGGGCCGTACTCCCGCGGCCCAAAACCAGCCCACGTGGCGCAACCTAAAATGCGTCCACCTCACCGAACGCCGTTTGAATCACGTCGAGAAAGCTCGACGCGAAAAGGAACACAAGCGCCAACCCCACAAGGGCCCAAACCGAGGGATCCAACCCCAAAACTAACCTAATAACCGGATCCGAAACCTCAATCCTTACAAATAAGATGTAATTTTTCATGAACATTGCCACCTTAAGAGTATAACTATCCAATCTACAAAAGCGTCCTTGTGAGAGAAGACTTAAGTTAAGACGTATGAACCCAGGGATAACAGGTAAATTCTTGGACGAGTGTGCCTACTTGCGGATACACCGAATCAGGTGGTTCGGGCGGGTTCCCTGATTGTGCAGCCGAAGATCTAGTGGGTCTTGCCTTATCACTAGGTATATATCATGTCACGTAAACACGATTAAGCACTCCTCATGTCGTAGTTTGGATATATGTCCGCTAAATAAGTGATAAGATAATGATATGTGTGATTATGTTTAGTTAAGCATGTTGTAGATGCATGCTAGGCTTACGATGTTTAACATTCATGTTTAAGTTTAAGTCATATTTAGTTGCTCATGATAGGATTTGATGCTAAAGAACAGGTTTAGGACATGAGTATGTATATACGATATTATGATACATGTTATTTAGATATTTATTATGTCTTTTTCTTTTATGATATTATATGAACAACCTGTGATTTTGTCGGTTATGAACTTGATAAGTCAGTTAGGATTTATCCTTACTAACTATTTTTTAGAAAAAGGAGGTAAAGGTTGAGCAGTGGGATGGGAGACTTAAAGCCAAAAGATCCAGTTGCTATTTAGACATATATTTCAGATGTTTAGAGATCCTGAATAAGTATTGTAATTTACAATATTTATCATTTAATAGATTAATTTGTAGTTACGATGGTTGATTTATGGTGTTATGGATATATGTATGTGCTCACTCTGGAATAAGAGTATGTTTGGATTGTTCCCACTGTGGCGCACCTGCTGGTTCGAAGTAAGCCGACATGGTTGAATCGGGTCGACGGGGGATTACATTTTTGCCAATAATAAATTTCTATGATCAAGCCATCTGATGTTTTGAAATTTATGCCCTGACTTTGTTAATGAATTTCTTTGTTTAAATATATGATATTTGTGAAATTTTTCTCAGTTATGATCAGAACTATCTGTCTTCATTTAGTATATTACTAGTTTGTGAAGGTGGAGAAATATACTGAGTTGTACTCAGTAAAAACTACTTATATTTTTAGATCTAGGAGACCAGTGAACTCGAGTAATATTCAGCTGATTTGGAAGAGTGATTTCTCTACTTCTGACCATGTGATTAGTCATAATGTGTTACTATAGGCTATTTGTTTTATAATTGATTTGAGAGAGAGAGAGAGATTGATCTTGTGTTCAGTTGGCTAAGTAAGAGATTTTGCTCTGTAATAAACATGTGGGACTTTGGCATTTTGTAAATGAAATTTGGATTTGGCACTACTATTGTTTAAATGTTGATCTTGTTCAATATTCTTTATGTTATGTTGGATTGTTCCCACT
Organism: Zantedeschia hybrid cultivar; assembly: GCA_030544215.1. NCBI lineage: Eukaryota > Viridiplantae > Streptophyta > Magnoliopsida > Alismatales > Araceae > Zantedeschia > Zantedeschia hybrid cultivar. The sequence continues at coordinate 46,365,291 of JARZZO010000003.1, forward strand.
GTTACACGTGCATGATTCTATAGTAAGCATTGACCTGAACTAGTGTTCAAGGGGCGTAACATATTATGGTAGTCGTATCTTGGGGGAAGAATGCCTATTCCCATAGTGGGGGGAAATTTCTTTCTAAGGAGAGCCTATTTGGGATGCCTAGTGTTTCATGTAGAAACTTACTTTCAGCTCAAAGGTCCAACCAAACTCCTCCAAGGCCTCTGTCACCAGTATTGCCCCATTAAACCTGTTTCAGAATGTAGACACTGTCTTAGCCCGGCCCTTGACAGAGTATGATACCCCCATTGTCAGAGAACATCTATCTAGTGCTGAAACCTCCGAGGTCTCACATACCCTGCTATCAAATCCTTTACAAGGTCAGATACTGTCAGATGCTAAATGCATTGTTCAAATTCAAACCCTCAGAAAGAAAGAAAGCCTCTCTAAAAAGTATGACAGTGCTCTGCTGAATGTGCCCATTCATATGTACCACATGGATTCTCAAAAAGATTGTCTTGACAGAAATAAGGGACAACAGGTCATGGTAACTCCTCTCAAAATATAGATAGGCAATACCCATGGTGTCCAGTTACATACTGAAACCAACAAAAGATGCAAAAGTACTTTGACAACCTCATTGGATGCGAATGTGGATTGCATGGCTCTCACTAGAATGGACTTTGCCCCTGGTGCTGTTAACCCTCAAGGTTATGGACTAAAACTCAAGCAAAGTAGACTCAGAAGGTCCCTTTGCACTCTGAAACCAATTGCTAATATAAATCAGGATGATGGTCCATGCTCTTCCCAACAGTCCAGTGATTTGGTCGTGGCGGCTGACCTAAACATGTCGCAGCCCCCCAAATGAGAATTTTGGCATGGAACCGTCGTGGCATTAAAGGGTCCACAACAGTTCCTTTTCTCCATCAAATAACCCTTTCAACAAAACCAGACATTACTTTTCTTGCAGAAACAAAAGCTGATAAGATCTTTAGTAATAGATACTTTGCTTGTAGAGGTATTATAAATTACCATATTGTTGAGTCCCTTTGCAGAGCTGGTGGTCTTTGGTTATGGTGGCATCCTCATATAAATGTTACTATTACCCACTCGGAGCCAAATTTCATCATTGCCAAAGTAAAGGAAGTTAATGGCCTTACTTGGCTCCTTTTCTGCATTTATGCTCCCACCAAACCAGCACATAGACGAAAAATCTGGGATTAGCTCCATAAGCATATTATCCACTCAGATATTTCAATTTGCCTTATTGGGGATATGAATTCCATCACCAGGCAGCAAGATAAATTGGGAGGTAATCAAGTTAGTCATCACCAGATCAGACATTTCAATTCCTTTATAAATGATTCGGGGCTCATTGATCTGGGCCATGAGGGGCCTGCCTACACTTGGGCAAACAATAGAAGAGCCTCATTTCATATTCGTAAGAGACTGGACAGAGCTCTGGCAAACTCCCTCTGGTACTTAAATTTTCCTAAAGCTAGGGTCCTGCATCTGCCTAGATTTGCTAGTGACCACAGACCATTATTGCTGAATACAGAAGCCATGGCCAGAAGGAAGCAACACCCCTTCAGATTTGAGGCTGCTTGGACGCTTGGTAAAGGCTTCGAAGATTTGGTAACCTCCTACTGGCAGAGCTCCCCCCCTCTTTGTTCCAGTTATACCAGGAAAATGACAAAGTTACAATCTCAGTTTTTGATATGGAAGAAGAAAAACTTTACAAATGCACAGAACAGAATTCGTAATCTCACTGAGAAGTTGGTTGAAATTGATAATGCTCCAATAAATGATGACACTATCCAGAAAGGTATGGCAGTAAATGAAGACCTAAAGCTAGCCATTATTGAAGAAAATGAGTACTAGCGTCAAAGAGCCAAGATAAACTGGCATGTGGGGGGTGACAAGAATACAAAATTTTTTCATCTATCTGTCCTCTGTAGGAGGAATTTAAATAGAATTCTGGTCTTCAACTCCCAAATGGATCCTGGATTGATGACATTGATCTTATAAAGAATATGTTTGTGGATTACTTTCAAGACTTGTACCATGCTAGTAACCCAGACTCCTCCTTTTCTGATTGGGAAATGCCTTGTGGGGATCATTATGTTGTAACTGATCAGGACAACATGAATTGCTGTGCAGTTCCTACTTCTGAGGAAATTCATAAGGCTCTGATGACTATGGGTTCGTGCAAAGCCCCAGGTCCTGATGGATTCCCCCCTCTCTTCTTTCAAAAATATTGGCATATTGTAAAAGAGGAGGTGACTTCTGTAATTCAGGGTATTTTCCAGAACTCTTCCATGCCTAATGGCCTCAATCATATAAATATTGTCCTTATTCCCAAGAGGAAACCTGTTGGATATCCTATGGATTATAGACCAATTAGTCTTTCCAATGTCATTTACAAAATTTGTGCAAAGATTCTAACTGGCAGACTTAAAATGCTACTAGCTAGACTAATATCTTACAATCAATGTGCTTATGTCCCTGACATAAATATTTTGGACAACATTCTTATATCTCAGGAACTGGTTCACTCCATGAATATTAAGAAAGGAAAGTCTGGTTTTTTCTTCCTGAAGGTGGATATTGCCAAAGCATATGACAAGCTTGAATGGCCTTTCATTTCGAATGTGCTCTATAAGTTGGGTTTCTCCACTACTACTGTAAATCTTCTGATGGTTTGTATCTCCACTGCTACCTTTTCTATTAACATAAATGGAGAACTTGCTGGCATGATCATTCCAAGCAGAGGAATTAGGCAGGGATGCCCACTGTCACCCTATATCTACATCTTATGTGTTGAAATGTTGACCCAGCTCCTCCACTCAAAAATTTTGAATAAGAGCATTCAGGGACTTCAAGTAAACAAACGAGCTCCTACTCTTTCTCACTTGATGTATGCTAATGATATAGTGATGTTTGGTGTGGCTTCGGAAAATGAGTTCAATTATCTGGATTGCCTTCATACCTATGGATACTGGTCTGGGCAATTTATGAACAACTCCAAATCCACTCTTATGTTTAGCAGAAATGTTCCCACTCAAGTCCAAGCTCAATTCTGCTCCAAATATAGCATTCCTTTAATGAAAAATCATGATCTATATTTGGGCTTCCCCCTTTGGATAGGTAGAGGCAAAGTGGATCAGTTTTCCTACATTGTGGATAAAATGAAAACCAAACTATCCCATTGGAAGGCTGCAACCCTATCCACTGCTGGAAAAGTCACCTTGATAAATTCTGCATTGGCATTTATACCAGTTCATGTGATGGGCATTGGCTTTTTTCCAGTGACAATTATTAGAAAACTGAATCAGATCATGTGTACTTTCCTATGGGGTGATAATATGGAACATAAAAGAATTCATCTTTGTAGTTGGGCCTCTATTAAAAAGCACAAAGCCACTGGAGGTTTGGGAATCAAAGATCTGGATATTTTAAATAAAGCTGCTGTCTTGAAATTGAATTGGAAATTTATTCAAAATCAGAACTCTATTTGGGCCTCTTTGCTTAGGTCCAAATACCTTACCAACCTTAATTTTTGGGATGCCAAAGTGCCTGTCAGCTGCTCCATGTCCTGGTCTGCCATGCTTCAACTCAGAGATATCACCTCAGTACTATCTTTCAAAATTATCAGAGATGGTCTGACTACAAATATCTGGTCAGATAGATAGATCCCCAATATCTTTGCCCCCCCTACTGTCAGACCACATCTTGATACAGAGCTCCCCACTTGGGTTTTCCAGCTCATCAAAAATGGCCATTGGAATCTTGATCTTATTTACAAGTTGTTCATTGATGATATTGCTGACAGAATCGGTCAAATTCAGCTTCCTCTGGATGGGCTAAATAAGGGTGATGAATTCATTTGGATACCCACTCAGGATGGCAGTTTCACTTTAAAATCTGCCTACCGATACTTATCTGACATTTCTAGTTCTGCCTCCCCATCCACCCCCAGTACAGTTTGGAAGCACCTCTGGCATGCTCAGGTTCAGAAAGTATCAGGTTTGCTTTCAATATCCGGAAACCATTTCTCATATGCTTTTTGAATGTGAGTTCGCCAGAGCTATTTGGAAAGCTTCCCCATTAAATTATCATGCTCCACGGGATAAGAAAAGCTTGGCTGACAAAATCTCAAATTGGTCTAGCCCTCAATTCATCTCAGATGATAAAGATAGGAGGCACTTGTCTACTTGTTTCTCCATTATGTGGCAAATCTGGAAGGCCAGATGCAAGAAGGTTTTGGAAAATATTTCTCTCTCACCTCTTTCTGTTATCAGATGTGCTATGGTGGATGTTCACTTCTGGACCTCCTCTGTTTGTAACAATCAAACTGTTTCAATGGATCCTTCAATTATCAGGAAAATTTGGACCCCTCCTAGGCATGGTGCTGTCAAAATAAATTTCGATGGGGCAACCTCTGATGCAGGTGGTGCGTTGAGCATTATTGGCAGAGATTGGCAGGGTTCTCCTATTACTTGCATTACAAAACTTGTCCACTCCTCTGATCCTATTGTAGTGGAAGCATTGGCATTACTACATGCCCTCCAGCTTGCTCAACAGAGAAATGGGTTGATTTTCGTGGAAGGAGATGCTCAGGTTCTGATAAATGCTGTGCTTGGAATTGGCTTCATATTTTGGAAGGCGATGATCATCATTGAAAAAGCTCAGCTCTGTCTTTCTAGTGAAAATATTTGCTTAAGTTATACTCCTAGAGTTTGCAACAAGGTGGCTCATGCCTGTGCAAAATTTGTCCTGCTTTCAAATAGGGAGGATGTTTGGGACTCCCCATTGCTCCCTCCCTCTGTTAATACTGCTGTTCTTTTTGATATGTCTAATGTACTAAACACTCTAAATTAGCAATGCATGCTCTTTTTCTGGTCAAAAAAAAAAATGTTGATCTTGTTCAATATTCTTTATGTTATGTTGGATTGTTCCCACTGTTACACGTGCATGATTCTATAGTGTTCAAGGGGCGTAACATATTATGGTAGTCGTATGTTGAGGGAAGAACGCCTATTCCCATAGTGGGGGGCAATTTCTTTTCTAAGGAGCGCCTCTTTGGGATGCCTAGTGTTTCATGTAGATATTATTATAATAATACCTTAATCATGTTCATACATTTATTTATTTGATATTATTCGTTTGCTGGTCTTTGTTGGGATTGTGCACTTGCCGATACGGGTTTGAAATTAGTGTCTACGAAGACCAATATGTAAGACTTCCACAGTCCCTTTTGCCACGAAACAATTTTGAACGTCTCGGGGACCAACTGGGGAGTCTCTTTGAGATGCCTTGCCGAGTCAGTCTCCAAACCATTTTGTACGCCTTCCTTGTGTATTTTATGCTACCTTGAGTGGAAACAACAGCTAAGGCAACACTAAGACTTGTTTTCATCAATAAGTACACTTTGGTTAGTCGAGATAATTCGATGTTGAGATGAGGAAAATACTTTGAAATCAGAGTCTAAGAAGAGTAGTATGTGAGACTTGCAGAGTCTCTTATGCTACGAAAAATTCTCCAAACCGCTTCGTACGTGTTGGGGACCAACCGGAGTTTTCGAAGGTTTTCAACCCCGTTTTGTGGACTTGGTGGCCTGCCATCCAAGGAAGACTGCCTCGAGCCCGGTTGAGAAGATCCCCAGTCGATGGTTTGACACGTTCAAACCAACCACCTTTTAAATAGTCGAGTAACAGTGGAAGACGGTCCTTCAAGAAAAGAAATTAACTTGGTTCCTTCTCTTCATATGGTATTATTATTGTCCAGCCCGAGGGAAGCGCAATGCGAAGAAGAGAAGTTTGAACATGTCCCACGTAGCCGGGAATCTGGGGACTCCTCTATAAAATGTGTACCGCCCACCCCCTGGCCCCTCTCAAGCAAATGACGAAACAATAACCTCAATCTTGGTGTATTATTCAGCAAATGACGAAACCTATACTTTGATTCAATAACTAGGTAAACCACCTTTGTCTCGGGAGGCATGGTTTAGAATAGGTGTTGGGAACAAGTGAGGTGTCGCTGCCCAGCCAGATTGGAAAAAGCAGGTAGGCAGCAACAGTACCACCCAAGAACTTTTCAACTCGACAAAGAAAGGAACATGGCCTTGATGAGTGTGGGGGGTGGGTCAATCATTTTGAAAAATGTGCACCCCTACGCCAAACACGCTGCCAGAAGGCGGGGGATGTCTGCTTATTTCGGAGGCAGAAGCCGCCAAAACGCCTCCTTAAAAGTTTAAAGGGATGCCTACCATGTACAGAGGAATAAGAGCTGTGTGTGGACCGTCCAACGTCCACTAGATACGTAGAATTGAATAGTATATGCATTGTATATGTCATTTTAAAAGTAGATGACTCGTATATTTTCATACAGTTCGATTTTATTTGTCTAGAAGTATTGGGCGGTCTAGATCAAACAATCTCGTTTTGGACAGAGATATTTCAAATCCGTGTTCACAATCCCGTACATGGTTAGTTAATGAATATAGTATAATTTGCTTGCATTCTTTGGAAATTTGAAATTAAATTTTCGCTCCTTGCACCAAAGAGAAAGACAGAAAAAAAATGTTTTGTTTTTCATCGTAAACTATTTTATTCACATATAATACAAAAACATGTAATACTTGCAGTTTAATACAATTCATTATTGACTTAGAATAAGACTTAAAATTATCATAGAACATGAGGTTATAAGATAAAAGACTTTTTTTTCCAGTGACAAAGACCCATGATCTGATTAATAATTATTCATTATATGATTATAGTTCTCATTTTAACTTTTTAAAGTCTTCATAAAAAATTATAAATGTCTTGCCGAATATTTTTTAAGTTTCTTAGTTATTTGACTGAATCTTTGAGCATCTCATTCAAATTTTAAATCCACCCCGTATGGTGTTTAACTAATTATGCTCCCGTGTTCTTCTCACCTCCAAAGTTGATGAAGCTATTGAGCTTTAATTATTTTCTTCCAATCCCCCCGGAGGATGACCGTTAATTTCTCCACTTATTGCCTTGATTTGTTTATCAGAAAGAAGCCAAACAAGCTCAACACGTCCATTGCACCACCATATAAAAGCTATTGATGCCGTTGCCGAAAGCAGCACCAATTTTAACCGATAAATATCTCGCGTCCAAGATACTAGCTTGATAACACAACGTTGTTTTAGAGAGAGAAAGGTACTTGTATGGAGAGAGCTTTAACAGGCCCGAGATACCCTTACCCCTGTATAAGAAAGGAAATGGACAGTCAGGTCAGCTAGGAGGGGAACGAGATCGTCTGAACTGTTTTATGTGAATTTTGAAGTATCTCTAAACTCAACAAAAGAAGGACAAATAAATTATTTACATTTAAAATAATAAGACCGACCAAATATATCATTTTTTATTAACTCTAGGAATATATCGTGACGATCTCATTCTACTAGGCGGAAAGGAGAGATGGAATCGGCCAAAGAAAAAAAGAAAGGAGCCAATAGATATAACGGAAGAGATCCAAAGGAAGGAGAGCATGGGAAGGAACGAAAGGGGCTTGTCTTTTATGTGAGGGCTGGCTCTCCTCTTCGCTCTGCTGACCCGTCCAAATCTCCTTTTGCCGACCTGCGAGGATCGCCCCCACTTTGTTTATACTCTTGGGCCTCAGAACAGGTGAAAGGAGAATTTTGGGCATCATAAAGCAATGCCCATCGCACCAAAAGGTTCCTCCTCAACTCAAGGCATATATATATATATGTTCCTTCTTGTACTCGGTTGTGTCCAACGGGAATGTTCTAACCATGCCGTGGTGGGATGGGCTTGTTCATGAGTTAGTGTGACAATATGCAACATGCATACAAACGAACCAAAAAGAAGAATGCTTTAAGATGGAAGGAATGGCAGCTGCATTTCACCTGGTCAACAACATAACACTATTGTGTGCAGAGACGAAGGAATTAAAACTTAAACAATTGACCAAAACAAAACATAAAAAACTTAAAACATAAGAGTTGAAAGCGTGGGGAGATATATGTTTGGAAACCATACGGCAAGAAAAGAATCACAAAGTAGGAGGCGATGATTAAAAAGTAAGAGTATCCAATTAGTCGCGCCGCATGGGATTTTGTTATCGGACGGAGAAAACATGGAAATGGCAACACTATGATGGGCTCATGAGGAGAAGAGGCATCGTATATATTCTGCACGCACGAGGCTTCAAATGTGGGATTGAAACATCCCGTAAGTAACTAGTGAAGTGCGACAATTTCCGTTTTCCGACAGCCATACAAACACATGTCAAGAGAAAACTAATACTAAGTGGAGCAAAAAATTAACCATAGGAAGACAAAGAAATGAGTTGAAACGATCATGTCTTCACCCCTTTGATGGGGCATAGAAAGATCACACAGTTACAGGAGAGCAGAAGGCTCATAACTAGCTAAAAACCCATCCAAAAATATTGTTCAGAGGGCAAAATTTATAGAAGATGATGATGATGATGATACGGGGTGGGGGGGGGGGGGGGGAAAGAGAGAGGGAGGGAGAAAGAAAAAGAGATAATTACAGTTAAGCCACCTTCTGCCCCCTACGTGATGAACTGAACTGTTAACTGGTTGTGCTGCTGCTTTCAGAGGCTCCACACCCCCCAAATCCTCTCCCCAAGGTAATTAACCAGCCTCCTAACTGGGCTCCTCCTCTCCACCTCCAAATCCTCCTCCTCCTCCTCATCCTCCTCCTCTCCATCCTCCTCCTCGTCCTGCTCACCATCTTCGGCATCTGCCACGTGCCCTCCATCCAACCCCTTCTCCACCCCGACCACCGCCTCCTCCAGCGCCCCCCCGCCACCACCCCTACGGCCGCCCCTCCTCGGCGGCCTCCCCTTCTTTCCGCTGGCGGCCCGGAGGCTCTCCTCCTCCAGCGCGTCGATGACCTCGTGGATGAGCTGCCGGTTGGGCGAGCCGTCCCACCGCGCCCAGTAGCTCGTGTAGCAGTGGAAGCAGCTGCACCCGAACACCGGCGGAGGGGGCGGGCCCTCCGCCACCGTCCCGCCCGTCCGCCGCCTCCTCGCCGCCGCCCTCTCGCCCTCTGCCAGGTGCGTCCGCCGTTCCCCCCCGCAGGAGATGAGGTACGCCAGCACCTCCCTGTCCTCGGCGGTCAGCGCCGCCGTCAGGGCGAGTATGGCAGCGGGCAGCGCCGTCAGGAGGGCCGTGCAGTGGTCGGGGTTGGTGGGGGCAGGTGAGGGGTGCACCTTCCCCCTCCTGCCGCCATTGCTGCTGCTCCCCCTGTAGAGCTTCTTCATCCCCCTGCTCCCTTAATCCCCGAGAGAGACCACTTCTTCTTCTATCTGTGGCTGTCTATGGCTATCTGTTGGTGTGGTGAACCTGGTGGGGATGCCGTTGGTGGATGGAGCTTGTGGGAGAGAGCGAGAGAGAGGGGGGGTGGGGGGATTAGGAAGGTGGAGGTTGTTGGGCTTCTCTTCAAGCGGCTCTTGTTGTGATGTGGATGCTTCCTTTTCTCTTTTACATTCTCTGCTTGTGCATGTATGGAGGTAAAGGCGAAGGAAACCTGAGGACCTCCTCTCTTTTTTTTTCCTTCTTCTCTTCTCTTATTAAATACTATGTTGGCTATATATGTTGGTTCTCCTTGTTCTGACCGGTAGTTAGGTGAGGAAGAGAAGGGAAGGTGGCGTTGGCTGATGGTGACCTCGCACGGTTGGGCAAGCATCGCTTCCCTTCCCTTCTCTTGTTAGTCGCTATTTCTTCCTTAGCTCTACATTTTTGTTTATTTGGATATGGTATATAATGCCATCCACGCAACCTCCTGGATTTCTTTATGGTCCATTTTCTTCTCGGATTTTTTTATTATCAACTCTTCGAAAACTCTCGATATTATAGATAATTCTTTCTAATCTAATTATCTACAAATAAGTCTTCACAATCTCAACTTTCTTACGAAATAATCTTTTTGCGCCAATTCTTACCAAAACACTCTCAAGGGCTTGTTTGTGACATTCAGAGGCCTTGCACCAATGTGAGTGTTTATTCATAAATAATTAAATTATAGAGACTTTTGTATAAACATATTTTTTTCCAAGAATTCAATTTTAATTAAATCTTAATTCTTTCCTTTAATTCTTTGGCTAAAGGTGATATATACGCTGGAGTACCCTTTTCAATTTTATCAACCTAAACGAAGTAAAACATCTAGTTGTGAGTAAAACTTGCGGATTTTTTACACTATGTGTAGGGTGGATTCTCATCATACAAGGAGAATTTTTGACAATTTATTGTTGCAATGATATGCAGAGATTTTTTGTGTGTTCTTAAAGGCCATTTTTGTCTATTTATAGAGGGGATATTAATTGAGGGATGCAATAGTAAAATTCTAAGACAAAAATAAAAAAAATGAAAAGAATGCCTTTCTAAATAAAATAGTCCCCACATTTTATTAGAAAATCGGATGGAGGGTCAACGAAGTTGGATGAGCTGGAGGACTTATCTCCCATATATAATATATTAGGATGCGTTTAGAGGGAGGTGCATCACTTCTCTCTAGATAATTATTCTATCATAACACGTGACAACTCTCCGGATTAAAATGGCAATCTAAACAGAACAGGATATCAGATTGAAGAACAAGAAACTAAACAAGAATCACAAAAACTTGACCAACAGAACAGAGCAATCTAAGAAGATATGTATCTGTAATAAACAGAGTTCGAATCTGAAATAGAATATGAACGGATCTAAGTAAATTTCAGGAAAACAGGCCGTAATTTCAGAAAAGTTTATGCATGTCTTTCTTCAATAGAAATAGATTCAGCACTCAGATCCTATCAATACCAGATCAGATTAGATTTGAATTAAAGAATAGTTACGGGTCATAAATCTTACATATCTATAAGTGTCAGATACAATTCGAATTAGGAAACATATATATATATATATCATAAATCATAATCCATACAAATCCATATCAAAATTCGAAGGTGAACGAGGTTAAGAGTAGATCAGAATGAAGATTAGATTTCAGAATCCAGCTGACGAGTTCGAAATTATGAAATTATTATAGTTTTCATAGAAAATGACGAGGGGAAATAGGCTCAACCCAATTAGCTCATTAAGTACTGATCGTTCAAACGTGTGTCGTTAAACACTCATAAAAACGCCAATCTAATTTAATCCAAACTCATATATATTTTTTTAGCAAATAGCATGGTGAGCATGGGTCGAATTCACAGGAAAATAGAATCTTAATATTTGAAAACTTTGGATTTTGATTGATCTAGAAAAAGAATTGATGATTTGCGTTAACTAATTAGATATTTAATCACAACAACAACTTAATTAACTAACACAACCAAGACTACAACAAAAACAACTAACTAAGTGAACTAATAAAAAAAAATACACATACACTCACTCTTGTGAAAAAGAAATAATCAATTAAATGAAGAAACTCTAAATACTATTGTCATTAACCATTAACCATCTAACAACAAAGAATAACCTTGCAAACTTTTCTGGACTTAATCAACTTAAAATAATATTCAAACAACTAAACCTAAACAAAACAACTAAATAAACTGGACAAGATAATGAGAACAACTGCCAAACAGTGGCAATAGGGCTCCTGTTTGCGCTGGGCGTAGTGAATCGGGCTTGGTGGAGCCAACAAGAGAGCTTGAAAGGGCTCGGTGCACTGGACCGATGCAGGGGCGATGGAAGAAGCCCGTGTGATGTGCCGAGCGTTGGCGAGGCAGGCGAGGCGGGCGCGTGCTTCGAACCGCGGCGTGGCAGGCGGCCGGGCGGGAAGCGCCCAGAGAGCGCCGCGTGGCGAGTGGCGGCCCGTGCAGCGGCACGGGCGACGATGTCGCCCCCTGCGAAACACGCAGGGACGACACGTGGCCCTAGCGGGGCCGGGGTGCGGTGGCTGGCTGCGTCGATGCGGGTCGCGTGGCCCTAGGCGGCGTACGATGGGGCAGAGAGAAAAGAGAGACAGAGCGAGAGGGAAAAAGGTGGAGAGAGGGAGGACGACTGAGGAAGAGAGAGATAGAAAAAGTTAGGGAGAGATAGGGAGGCAAAATAGAAAGAGGGCAAGGAGGTGGCGGCTGCCTCTTAAGTTAGGGTTTCTTTGGTAAAGGGTTAGGGCACCTTTTTTCGGATAGAAAATGATGAATTTACCCTTCTTTTAACTTCTTCCCCAAAATAAAGTTGATTCTTTTCTTGAGATTCGATCATTGGACCTCCCGCGAAATTTCCAGAGATCTCACCATCTGCATTACATCCTCTTTGTGTCCTGTTCACATAGAATAAACATAAATTAGGATATTATCATGATTATTTATGTTAAAATAAATGATTTATGTCGGTTTTGCACAAATGCATGAAATGATGATGATTTTAACTAGGAATTTAACGAAATTGATACCGTTGGGTTTGTTACAAAATTATCAATCATTTCATGCTATTTTACACATACAAATGTGAATAAGATGCATGCGATTGCCTTTAAACGATCAAAATTATCAACTTATCACAACCCCTAACTTACTCATTGCTAGTCCCTTAGCAATACAAATAAGGAAAAAATTAGGACAAACAATGAATTATCATGCTTCATTTGTAGTTATCTATCACAAATAATTTAAGTGGTAGCCGATTGGTTAAGCTAAAGTTTTCATATCCCACAATATTTTGATTCGCGACAGGTGATTGTGCATGCAAATTGACACGCTTAGAACTCGTTTCCAACCTTTCTGTTATATTCTTGCATTTACTACCCTCTAGATAAGACTACCTGGAGAAGAGAAGAGAATAAAAGATTTTCCGATTAGTCAGCGAGGACCGTTTTTCAGCTCCCGCCCTGACTCAGCACTTTTCACGACTTGGTCATATTTCTAGTATGATAGACTTTTTAGCGCGCCTTTTTTTTTTTCATTTATCTGCGCAATCGCCTTTGAGAGTACTTACTTTTTGTTACTCTCATTACTTTACTTGAGGGGAGGTGTGTACTTTTTGCCACTTACCTTCCTTTAGTTCTTTTCACACCTTCTATTGCCTTTAGTGTTTACAGCTGTCCATTTTAAATGACCACCTCTTTAGAGTGCTGAGTGGGACAGTCCCCTATTACGAATCCTACCATTCCTTTCATTCAACCAAAAAGAAAAATTGAAATAAGTAGTCCTATCCTTAAGCCTAATTCTAGTAATTCTATACTTTTAAGATCTTTCATTTATTCTAAGTTGCCGTGTGTGTGTGAAAATTATCCTGCCGTGGATTTTTTGTGAAGTGGGATATTTTAAACTTGAAGGCTCTTTAACCAATGTGACTAACAAAAAACTGATTTGTTTAAGATTTACTTAATAAAACATGATTTCATGCAATTTTCATAGGATGTGAAAAGAAGTTTTTGAAAGAAATTTTAAAATTTTGACCATTTTTCAATGAAATATATCAGTTTTCTTCAAAAGATTTTCAAATAAATGCATATCAAATTGATTGTCCCACTCCCCAACTTGATTGACATTGTCCTCAATGACATAAAAGATATGAAAAACATGCCAACCATAAGAGAATTGTGAAGGAGAGAAACAACCTGTGATGAAGAGGATACGACTTTACCAAAGCCGATTGCCGCTTACAATCCTAAAAAAAATGAAAAGAAAACAAAAGTTGAATTAAAGATATTGGGTTGCCTCCCGACAAGCGCTAAGTTTATCGTCTTCAGCTAGACGGAAGTTCAGTTATGGTGGATCACTCAGTTCTATGGATTCAGGTGGCTCATTTTGAAGGTTTTCAATAAATGTCTTCAACTGTTGACCATTAACGGTGAAAGTGTTCCCACTCTTAGGATTCAGAATTTTAACAGCCCCATGATCGAAAACTTTAACGACCACGAACGGTCCATCCCATCTGGATTTCAGTTTTCCTGGAAATAGGCAAAGCATAAAGTTAAATAGCCAAACTTTCTGATTTGGAAGAAAAGATTTTCTCACAATATATTTATTATGGAAAGCTTTAGTTTTGGCTTTATAAATCTTTGAATTTTCATAGGCCTCGTTGCACAACTCTTCTAGCTCACTCAGTTGTAAGGTTCGGTGGGAACCAGCTTGGGTTAGGTCCAGATTGACTTGTTTAATGACCCAATATGCCCTATGTTCCAATTCCACCGGAAGATGGCACGCTTTTTCAAAAATCAAGCGATAAGGAGACATGCCAATAGGAGTTTTGTAAGCGGTCCGATAGGCCATTATCCAATCTTTCAGACCAATCTTTTCTATCGGGCCTAACGGACTTTTGCAGAATATTCTTAATCTCTCTATTGAAAACTTCCACTTAGCCACTGGTTTGGGGATGATAAGGGGTAGTCATCTTGTAATTAATCCCATATTTCTTAAGCAAAACTCGAAACTGGTAATTCGTGAAATGCGTTCCCCCATCACTTATGATAGCTTTAGGCCACCCAAACAGAGAAAAGATATTTTTCTGGACGAATTTAATGACCACTTTATGATCATTGGTTCGGGTGGCTACTGCTTCAATCCACTTAGAAACATAATCCACCGCTACCAGGATATATGTATGTCCAAAAGAAGGTGGAAAAGGTCCCATAAAGTCAATCCCCCAAACATCAAAAACTTCAACCACCAAGATTGGGTTGAGTGGCATCATATCCCTTTTCGCTATATTTCCTACAGCCTGGCATCGGAGGCAAGTTCTGCTAAATTCATGGGCATCTTTAAAGAATGTGGGCCAGTAAAAACCGCTTTGCAGGACCTTGGCTGCAGTTTTCTTCCCCGAGAAATGGCCCCCGCAAGCCAGATTATGGCAGAAGTTGAGAACACTCTGTTGTTCTGCTCAGGAACACATCGCCTAATGATTTGATCAAGACAGAATTTGAATAGTTCCGGATCCTCCCAGAAATAATACTTCTCCTGGGAAAAGAATTTGTTCTTCTCACTTTTAGTCCATCCTTCCGGAAGCTGATTAGTCACCTTGTAATTGACAATATGAGCATACCAAGGTGCAACAGTGCGAGAAATGGCCAGCAGATACTCATCAGGAAATGAATCAGTTATTGGTGCACTCTCGGAAATCAGAATTCGGGATAGGTGGTCAGCTACCACATTCTTAGAACCCTTCTCATCCCGAATTTTCAAATCAAATTCCTGAAGGAGTAAGATCCATCTGATAAGTCTGGGCTTCGCATCCTTCTTGGTCAAAAGGTATTTCAAAGCTGAGTGATCAGAATAGATTATGACTTTTGCCCCTAAAAGATAAGATCTGAATTTTTCTAAGGCAAAAATCACAGCTAATAATTCCTTTTCTGTGGTGGTATAATTCATTTGATCATCTGCAAGGGTGCGACTTGCATAATAGATCACCACGGGACACTTGTTGATTCTTTGTCCCAATACCGCACCGATAGCATAGTCATAGGCATCGCACATGATTTCGAAGGGCAAAGACCAATCTGGAGATTGAAGAATCGGAGTTTTGGTCAAAGATTCCTTCAGAGAATTGAATGCCTTGATGCAATATTCATCCATTTGGAAGGGAACATCCTTAGCTAGGAGAAGAGTTAGAGGCCGGACAATTTGAGAGAAATTGTGGATAAACCGGCGATAGAAACCGGCATGGCCAAGGAACGAACGGATTTGTCTGACCGAGGTGGGAGGAGGAAGATTAGATATAAGATCGTCTTAGCTTTATCTACCTCTATCCCCCTTTCAGATACAATGTGGCCTAGAACAATGCCCTCTCGAACCATAAAATGACTCTTCTCCCAGCTAAGTATTAGGTTGGTTTCAATGCATCTAGCTAGCACCTATTTAAGATTTTCCAAGTAATTTTCAAAAGAATCCCCAAAGATTGAGAAATCATCCATGAAAACTTCGAGGAATTCTCCCACCATATCGGAGAATATAGCCATCATACACCATTGAAATGTGGCTGATGCGTTGCATAATCCAAATGGCATTATCTTAAAAGCAAACGTGCCATAAGGGCACGTAAAGGTGGTCTTTTCTTGATCTTCCGGGTAAATAGCCACTTGATTATACCCGGAATACCCATATAAGAAGCAAAAGTACTTCTGACCCGATAACTGTTCTAAGATCTGATCCATGAACGGAAGTGGGAAATGGTCCTTTTTAGTCATGAGATTAAGTCTTCTGTAATCAATGCACACTCTCCATCCTGTGGTGAGCCTACTAGGTACCTCCTCCCCATGATCATTCTTGATAATCATTAATCCAAACTTCTTGGGTACCACTTGGGTTGGGCTGACCCATTTACTATCCGATATGGGGTACATGATACCCACGTCCAGCCATTTCACAACTTCCTTCTTCACCACTTCTTTCATATTTGGATTAAGCCGCCTTTGCATCTCCCGACTTTGTTTGGAATTCTCTTCCATGTAGATATGATGCATGCAAATGGACGGACTTATTCCTTTCAAATCTGCCACTGACCAACCAATGGCACATTTATGGGCTTTAAGGACGTCAATTAACTAGGCTTCTTGCGGCGATGTTAGGTTTGCCGCAATGATGACCGAAAGAGTCTAGTCAGGGCCCAAGAAGACATACTTAAGAGATTCAGGTAATGTCTTGAGTTCAAGCACAGGAGGGTCCTTTAAAGATGGCAAAGCAGGTTCAGATTGCAAGGTTGGTAATGGTTCAACCTTGGGCCAAGATGTTAGTGGGCTCGGAGAATCTTTTAAAGCATTCGCTTCCTTTAGATAGTCATGCGTGATCATCACATTTTTTTCAACCAGATTATCCAAGATATCAATAGTATGACATTCTTCTTCATGATCTGGATATTGAGATGCTTTGAAGACATTAATCTTGACTTTTTGACCCCCAAATGAAAAGTCCATCATGCCAGTTTCACAATTTATATTAGCGTTGGCAGTGGCTAAGAATGGACGACCTAGGATGATCGGGGTGTGAATGAGTTCCTCAGGTAATGCCATATCCAGAATAAGAAAATCCACGGGAAAATAGCAATCATGAACCTGTAGACACCGATTTTGGACCACCCTTTTGGTCATGAACCCCATCCATCATTAGCCCATCATCACCAAATCCCTCATCTTAGCCATCTTAGCCCACTAATAACTAGGCCCATTAACCAATCTCCGCTTCCTCTCACCCGTAGAGGCCAACCAGGCTGCCTTCCACCACCCGTGGAAGGCCAGCCACCTTGCCTTCCACCTTTTGGCCACCTTTTTCACTTTTTACCACCTTTTCTTGGAAGGCCAACCAGGCTGCCTTCCACCACCCGTGGAAGGCCAGCCACCTTGCCTTCCACCTTTTGGCCACCTTTTTCACTTTTTACCACCTTTTCGTGGAAGGCCAACCAGGCTGCCTTCCACCACCCGTGGAAGGCCAGCCACCTTGCCTTCCACCTTTTGGACACCTTTTTCACTTTTCACCACCTTTTCGTAGAAGGCCAACCGGCCCGCCTACCACCACCCTTCGAAGGCCAGCCAGCCCGCCTTCCACTACCCTTCGAAGGCCAGCCAGTCCACCTTCCACCATCCTTCGAAGGCCACCCCTTGCCTTCCACCACTCTTTGAAGGCCACCCCTTGCCTTCCACCCCCTTCGAAGGCCAACCGGGCCGCCTTCCACCACTTCGTGGAAGGCCAGCTACTTGGCCTTCCACGGGATTGGAAGGCATGTTGGCTGGCCGTCCACTCCCCTAACTACCACCTTGACCTCGTCTTCCCACGATCTCCTCTACTCGCCGCCCTCACCCCCACTACTCCGATCACTCCCCACTCTGGCGACTGCCGCGCACACCACCTCCGATCCTTGACCACTTCCCATTGGCTCCAGGATGATTTACGGGGATTTAGACCCCTATTTTCTCTTATTTTCCCTTCACCTATTTAAACCCCCCATATCCTCTCGAGCAAGGGGGTTAAGGAGGAGTTTTTCTGGAGGGAATGCTCAAAGGAGGTTGGCAAGTAAGTCGGCCTTGAGGAGTCGAGCGGACAAGGAGTCAGAGAGCTTCAGGAGGGACTTCAAGAGGAATCCTTCACACTCTAAATGGGCTTGTCTTCTTAACCATCTTTTACTTTTCTCCTCTTCATTTCATTGCATTCTTACTTTCCATCCATGCCGTAACATTCTCCCTCTCTCACTCTTCTTTTCACTTTTAACATATCGCTTCACTTTTCACACACGAGCACCCCCATTTGCATGCATGCATGTTAAGATGACCTAGCAACCCTTACTCCCCCAGAGGTTTCAAACAAAAAACGGGAGGTGGGTGGCCATAACATATGGTCACCTTCCCTCCCCAAACACCCATCCGGTGCGTCTCCCTCCAATTCTAGTTAATTTTTATATTTTTATGGATAGATTTTGCATATCACAGTTCTAATCGGGTTATTTTTTTCTCTTGTCTTGTCTTTTCTTTTCAGGGACTCTTACCAGATTCTGCACGCGGACTATCGAGCTCTCCTCCTTCGGCCGGCCGGAGGAAGAGAAGGGGAAACCGCCATCTCCCGCTCGCTCAGAACGCGATCACTCTTACAATCTTGCGGAGCACAGGGACCGTAAGGTAATGCTCCTGGCGATCACACCTTAATTTCTAACCCTCCTAAATCGCCGCAGTGCTAAGACGAACGGAGAAACCCTCGATCCGAAGCCCGCAGCAGTGGCGGGGGACGTTCCGGGCGCCTACAGCCCTCTGGCGATCACGATGGGACACTCTCTTGCTCGCCGCGCATGCGCGGACGGCCAAGCACTTGGCTGCCCAGAGTCCCGAACGGCCAAGCGCTTGGCCGCCCAGGCCGGACGGCCAAGTACCTGGCCGTCCAGCGCAGACCGGACGGCCAAGTACCTGGCCGTCCAGCGGACCGGACGGCCAAGTGTCTGGCCGTCCAGAGCCCAGACCAGACGACCAAGTGCCTGGCCATCCAGAGCCCAGCCCGGACGGCCAAGTACCTGGCCGTCCAGAGCCCAAAGACGGCCAAGCACCTGGCCGTCCAGAACCCAGGACGGCCAACTGCCTGGCCGTCCAGGCTCTAGGACGGCCAAGTAGCCGGCCGTCCACGCTCCGGCCTTCTGGCTGCCTAATTTTTTTACTGTCCAATTTTTCTGATTAAATTGTTGCCTGTTCTAGTTTTTTGTTTACTGCTCTCTTGTCTTCTCTTTTCTTCTCTTGTCTGCTGGACTGTGGGTTGATTCCAGGGTACTATCCGCAGGGGTTTTTTTAGGAAGAGCCGGCATCACACTTCTAGCTACCTCTTCCACAGTGTTTGACTCTCCACCTGAGGATTCCCACTCGGGTGTGACTAGTCTTATTCTGTTGGGAACCTCCGTGAGTCTCCGCGAGCCAGGGATTCCCACTTGGCCGCCGAGCGGGTTGTACCTAAACCACCTAATAGGATCCCGGGTTTGTGTGAGGAATTAATTGAGCCTTTCTATTCACAATCACTCACCTATAGGTGTCACTAAGAGAATTATTTCAAAATCAAAGACACCTAACTAAACTTTGGTAGAACATGTTTTGAAAGAAAAGTACGGGGTCGTTAAGGGTTTGAACTTGATTTGATAGAAACCAACACTCATAAAATCTCTTAGGATTTGTGTTTCATAATGAATCGAATATATGTTAACACTGTGTATGATGACATGGATGAGTTTGGTAACAATGTCACAAACAACCCTCTGTTCGAGATTGAAGAGGATCCACAACAAACATTTGTGGACATGTTCCAAACACCTATAGAGGAACTTAAGGAAAGATACTTGGATGAATCTTCCTCTTCAGAAAGTGACCCTATAATCTCCAACAGAACCTTCCAAAACCCGAGTGAGGATCCGGAACTTATTGCCGTGTTATCACGGTACACCCCTAATCAACTCATCCAGTTGGCCTCCCGTGGCAAAACTCAAGATGCCACTCCTCGGAGAACTCACTTCCAAGGATCTTCCAACAGAGCTCAGACTCGCATCAACCAGCCAACTCCTACTCCAGTTGCTCCACCCGTCATGCCGATTCCAGTCTCTCCAACTACACCTCCTCTCAAGCAGGAGGAATTCATCTACAAAAGTGAGGTTGAAACCTGTGTGCGTAAGCTCATAGCCGAGACACTTACCCTGAAACAATCGCACTCTCTCTTGAGCTATTGCAAGCTCCCACCGGCCTACTTTCCACCAGGATTCAAAGCCCCAAAGTATAGGAAATATGATGGCACCTCTGACCCTCATGATCACCTGTCAAGTTTCCTCATGGATTCCCATCAATGGCTCTACGACAGAGTCCTCCTTGTCCATCTGTTCCAGAAATCCTTTGAAGGTGAGGCCTTAAGATGGTTTTCTTCCTTGCCCGCTGTAGACACGCTAATTTTGACATCATTTTAAGTAAATTTCATATCATATAATAATGCCTTAGAATGGTCTGATATTTAACCATTGATTAATTTTTATCGATCTTTTTAAGTGTCGGGTTTAACAGACATGTTTAAGTTAATCAATTGAATTGATTTTAGCTCAAATTTCAGTTAAAATATGCAGAAGTCTAAAAGACGTCGACCTGTGTGGACGCCATTTAGAGTTTATTCTTATTTTAACGTTTAAATTTGAATTTTAATCAATTGATTAATTAGCTAAAAGGCGTCTGTGAGGGTCGACGCGTTTTAGGTTTCCTAAGCTATTTTAACTTCTCTTCCGGATGTTTATCCTTATCTTAATTAGTGTAAAAGACGTCTGCCCATGTAGACGGGTTTTAGCTAATAAAGATAAAGATAAGTTTTCCCGGATATTTATCCTTATCTTAATTAATCTGAAAGGCGTCAGCCATGGTGGACGCATTTTAGATAATTACAGATAAAGCTGAATTAATTAGTATTTATCTGTCGGTTAAGATAGATAAATCCTAGATTTTTCTATGTTAATCGCGAACGCAGAGAAAGCCTATAAATACCTTACATGTTGAAGAGTAAAAGCTGTTGAGCCCTATGGAGAAAAGAGAGAGCATTATTATAACGAGTTGAAGATCAAGGCAACAACGTCGGAACGCCGGAGCGCTGCCATTTCCAGAAGTCGGCGTCCTTTCAAGAATCTTCATCTTTTCAAAGCTTCAAACCATTGGGCATAAGTGTTTCAATTCTGCATTTTCATTTTACATCTTCATTTAATCTCTCATTCTTCATATTCACTTCATGCAACACACACCACAGCATCATCTTTCAAAACCTATTTGATTAAGGGGTTTTCAAAGCCATTTAAACAAGTGAGTTTGCTGTTCAATTGTATGTTTAAAATCATGATTAGTTTGGATATTGCTTCTATTTAAAGTTCTCATCATCATTGTTTCTTCGTTTTTTTTTTTTCTCTGTTTCTGCTGCACTCAACAACAACAAGAGAATCAAAAGGGGAAATCAAGCACAAAGCCAGAAGGACTTCTGGACGATCCTCAACCTCAAACTCAACAGCAAGAACAAAAGAACGAGAAGTGCTCTCTTTCTTCAGCCGGCTGAAGGAGGGGAATCAAGGACTCAACATCTTCCGCATTCGAACAGGTAGGCGATCAAAACTCTCTTTTGAAACTTTTAAGTCAAAAGTTTCTGGCGATCACTGCACTTAGCTGTTGTTTTTAATAGGTTAGTTTACACTAAACAACGTAGATTTTTCATGTTAATCACACGAGCATTTTAAGCACCTATAGCTCTTTTGGCGATCACGGTGGAACTTGGTCTCGCCATCTTTTAGTTTCTTTTTTGCTATCATCAATCGGGCACCCACAGTGCACCACTTGTGTCTCTCGACACGTCCTCACCAATTGGTGAGTGTTTTAGTTTAATTAATTTCCCTCGTGCACCACGTGCACACCCCAGTGGCAAGATCTTGCCCTCCCCTTGATTAGTTCAAAAAGCTGTTTTTGTGATAAAAATGATGTGTGATTGATTGATTTCCTAGTTGTTTAGTTAGTAAATCATCCTGTTAAAACCTGGAACTAAAAAAATTTGCATGAGTCGATTGTTTACTGCTTTTTATCCTATTTGAGGAGGATTCAACCAAGAAAATCCTCCTGCAAAACTGTTTCTGCGAACTGAAAAGCGTCCAGAAGCATTGACGCGTTTCAAAACCGCGTCAACACCCCTAGACGCCTTTCAGTCTTCATATCTTCTCTGCTGTCTGCATCTGTTTCTGCGAAAAAATTAAGTTCTGTGTTAAATGGCGTCGACTACCATCGACGCAATTCAGACAGTTTCTTAGTTATTTTTCAGATCTGTTTCTGCGAAAAATTAAGTTCTGTTTTCAATAGCGTCGACTAACATCGACGCGATTCAGACAGTTTCTTAATTATTTTTCAGTTCCCAGATTTCTGTGGTTTGAGTGCTCGCTATCCATTATTAATTAAGCATTAGAGGCCATCCAGGCCGTAGGGCATACGCATTGAGGCGAATACCCTCCTTTTCTTAGGAACACACTACTCGACGTCAGCAACTCTCTCTGATTGGGTTGGTCCCTTGATCAGACTAGATAAGTTGACATTGAGACCTCCATAAGTCCCCAAAATCAAGGTATTCCTCCTTGATCATCGGGCTGGTTGTACCAATTGAAGTCCCGGCTAGATTCCGAATGCGTTGTGAGAGAAAACCCTAGAAAATAACGGTGGAAATTGAACTGAAACTAGGATCCTTTCCCTGAGCGAATTTGTGGTTTAATCCAATTCAAATAACTCAACAAGGAACCTTCAAATCACGTTAAACATCCACTTGTTTGATTAATCTCTGTGCAACTTGTTTGTCAAATCTTTGAAAAGGGAATCTAACATGATGCTGCTGCGATCAGACAGGGACTTGAGTATGGCTCAAGACGCCATCATCAACTACGAGGGAGATGCTAATGCCCCTCGCGATTCGGACTACAACTATGAGAACGGGAGAGATGCTGATGCCTCCCGTAATTCCGTCCCCATTCCATATCGACAAGATGGGAATGTCCGGACCCCTCTCTTTCATCTGCAGGATCGATATCCTGATCTTCCCCCGCATGAATATGCGATTCCTAATCCCGATCTTGAGGGGGACATGAATCAGAATGATCCCTCACCCTCTGATCCTTCGGATCTCGTCAACGCCCTGGGAGTTCTTGCCTCCCGACTGGACCCTTAGCAGTTCGAGGCGATCCAGTCTATTCTGAAGGGGAAGGCACCCGTACAGCCTGCTGAGCCTAACCCTATGGCTCCCCCTGTTGTTACTCAACAACCTCCTCTTCCTCATCCTTATATCCATCAGGCCATGGAAGGCCTTCATATTACTTCTCGGCCAGCTAGGCCACAACTTTCATCATCTAGGCAACCGGCTAGACCGCAAACGCCTGTTTATCAAAATGCCCTCGGGCATGACGGAAGCTCTGCCGGACCTCCTCTTCATTGTCCTCCCTGTCCAACGTACTCTAGGCAGCAGGCCTATCAAGTATTCCCACCTCCTCCTCCTCCCCAGGCAGATCTGACCACGCAAGCGTTGCTGGCCAAGATGGAGCGCATGGATGAGCAGTTCAACAACCTCCAGAAGATGATGGGGGTTAAAGCTATGCCAGAGATCAGTTTACCGAGCCTGCCAGTATTCCATCTGCCACCCTCTGAGATGCCAGTGTACCGGAAGTATAATGGTACTGGTAACCCCTTCACACATCTGAAGGAGTTTATATACGAATCATCTTTCTGGCAGAACGATAAGAGGTCGTTGGCCTTTTTGTTCAGGAGATCTCTAGAGGGACCAGCCCTTGAGTGGTTCTTTTCTCTGGAACCCTCCGAACTAGAGGATTACAGTATCGTTTCACGTAAATTTATCCAACGATACCAGGACAGAATTGCACCCTCCTTGTCCATCACTGACCTCATTGCAGAAAAGATGAAACCTGATGAGGAGTTTGTCAGTTTTGCTGACAGGTGGAGGGGCCTGGTTGAAAAGGTGAAAGATCACTTGTCCGAATCCGAGCAAGTGAAGATGTTAATTTCCAACGCCACGCCCCAGTTCAAGCTAGTCCTCTCCTTGAACAATTTGACTAACATGGCAGAGCTCTATGAAAGAGTACGGTACTGCCAGAATGCCTTCAAGGACGCTACGTTCTCTAGCGTCTTTGACGCTCACAGACCTAGCAGGCCTCCACCTCGGAAGCCTGCAGTGCCAAATTCTCCAAGCACAGGTCCGACTACTGAGGGCACGCTCTCTCACGAGCAAGTCAGTAGCATGAACAATAACTCGCCCCAGTTCGTGAGGAACCAGCAGCAGTACCAGAGGCCACCGCAGCCGAACCAACAAGGGTATAGGCAGTAGCAGAACCCCCATTATCAACAGTATCAGCGGCCCCAGCAGCCGAATCAGAACCAGCAACAGCAACAGCTACAACAATAGCCGCAACGGCAACAGCAGTACCAGCAGCCCCAACAGCAGAAATATTAGCAACATCAACAGCAGCAGTATCAGCCGCGCGCACCGCCGGCGTACCATAATGTCCCTCCTCCTGGTGACTACAACTAGCAGAGAAGACCTCCAGGCCCGAAGAGGGCAGAATACCCGGCCCTCCCAGAATCCTTGGCAGATATCTTCAGTGCTCTAATGGCAGCTAATGCCTTAGTTTTGCCAAGGGAAAAGGCCATCTGGCCTCAAAATGCCGATACGTCCAGGTATTGCTACTTCCATAGGCAACCTGGGCATACCATCGACACCTGCTTCCAGTTCAGAGATTATATTCATGATCTCAATGAGCAGGGCGGCATAGACTGGGAGGAGATGAAAAAGTACATATCAGCCCTGAAGGCGAGAAGACCACAGCAGCAGCAGCAGCAAGCAAGACCACCAGCACAAGCAGCAGCACCACCCAACATGGGCATAGTGCAGAATCCACTCCCGGAGCACCAGAACCAAAACCAAGTTGCTCCCATTTTGACGAACAGCCAGTCTGAGGATGGTCGTGGGCAGCAGTGGAGAATAGAGGACTCTTCCTCTCTTTGTTCAACGGGTCACGTTCCAAGTACCGCAGAACGACCACCACGCCGCACCATCCACATACCTAGGCCGTAACCCATTACCATCACCCCTCTACCGACACCCACATATCACTCGCCCACACCCAATAACCCATTACCACTACCCGCCTTCCTCAAGCCCATTACACCCCGCACTCCTACGCCTCCATCATATAACCCCCCGCAAACCAATAACACGCCCCTTCTACCATCCAGGCCACTACTACGCGTACCATTTCCTACTTCACCCGCTACCACCACCACCTACCCAGATCTCCCCTTACCATCCAGACCGCTATTACGCGTACCATTCCCCACTTCACCAACCACTTACCCATCCACCATCCAACCCTCTAGGCCTTTAATCCGCACCGCGCCATCACCACCTAGCCCTACGCCATCACCTACATACCAACCCTCTACGCCATCCGCACCATCCAACCCTGCGGTACTTAAGGTGTCACCCGGATCCTCCACGGTTGAGGAACACGCGCTCTAGAGTGGAAGGATTTTCAACAAAGTCTTTCCTCAATCCACGGTTAGAGACGGCCCATCGCAGCCGATTGAGGAAGCCCATAATGAAGAGAGTGCACCAGGCACTCAATATGACTTGTTGAAACATCTGGATCGGACACTGGCACGGATCACCATACTTGAATTGATCAAAAGGTCCAAGATTCACCAAGAAGCCTTAATGGAATATCTACAGAAGGTGATGGTCAATGAGGACGTGCCGGTAGAAAAAATTGCAGCACTACTAGTTCCTCAGGGGGATCAGCCCTCCATTACATTTCACACATCGGAACTAGCACCGCCAGCAGCCAGAAGCATGGCTTTGAGCATCATGGTCAACATCTGTAAGAAGGCCGTGGATGCATGCCTGGTAGATACAGGGGCTTCGATCAATGTTTTACCTCCGAAGACCCTGGAGCTATGCGGTGTGCCCAAAGAAAAATGGCTGCCCAACCCCATCTCAGTGACAGCATATGACAATTCTACCCGTTCCCCTCTGGGAATGGTCTATTTGAAGGTGGAGCTGGGCCCTGTAAGTCATGCAAAGGTCGAATTTCACATCCTAGAAATCGACCCTTCTATAAATGCCATTTTGGGTCGTCCTTATATTAAAACTCTTGAGGCGATTCCCTCTACGAATCACCAATGCCTCAAATTCCCTTACAAAGGACGAATTATTAAAGTGACAAGCATGCCGATCCTTGCTGCTGCTCATACCTTGAACATTAAGTCTGCTGTTTTACCTGGCCGACAACCTTTTCTGTCGGTATTACAGGTCTACCGTCCAGTGGCCGATCCTCTAAAAGCCGCCACTATTTCTCCATACCCGTTAGATGCCATAAAAAGGGGGAAGTGCATGAGTACCCCAGGATGGAGGATTATGATGAAGAACGGCTACGAGCCTGGGAAAGGTCTGGGCACACAGTTGCAAGGCAGGACCACTCCTGTCAGAAATCATCGAGCAGCACCTGGAAGTGGTCTGGGCTCTAGGCCAAGAAGACTGAAGCAAGATCTGGCTCAGCAAGCAGAGATCGAAGAAGGTCCGAAAATCTGGGAGACAATGTCTACACCACCCAAAGAAGGCCGAGATCCCTTAACATGGATCCTGTGTACACACTTTGTGAAAGGGCCCATACTTAGCCACGACAACACGGTGGTCATTACTTCCTATTTTGACTTCCATGATATATATGGGAGGGACTTGGCCAGACATTGCTCTGAACTACTTACGTACCAATCTTTGGAGGCTCTGCGGCCTATGAAAAGGAGAAAATTTCATGATCCTGAATGCGAATGGTACAGGTGGTTCGATCTGAGAGACCTTTATATTGCGCTGAACAGACTATTTCTAGATCCTGTAGAACCTAAGTAGCCGCCGCAGATTGATGAGCTGATTGAAGGTCCAGGTGCCATATTTGACAAGCGGATACTGCTGTCTGAAGAGACTGATGAAGGGGAGCCAGATGACCCCTATAAAGCTGGTTACACTACAGATCTGCTCTGGAGGGGGACATATCATTCACATGTCTTCATGCTCCATACTCTTTTTCGTACACTGCTCTTGACCCCGACTTGGTCGCGGGTCATTATTGAAGATATCCCACGGGCTCCGCCCGTCATGATTACTCTGTCCCCCCGGGACCTTATTCCACAACCTCCTCTCGATCTGGAGAGGATCTATAATTTGATCTGGGACATATTACTATATGATCCCCCTAATCCTCTGGCCTTGGTGCCACTTCCTCCGTCTGATTCTCCTCCCATTTGTATTCACTCCTGCTTCATGTATAATTCCTCTGATATCCAAAAAAAAACGCCAATTTTACAACAAATTCTTCTCAAATCTTTATCGAGGAAACATCTTACTTGTCCGATTGCACCCCGTCGCGCGGGTCCTTCGGTCAAGATTCTCTCTTAGATTTACTATGTCCCTCCCCTCGGGAGGATTCTCCTGTATTTCCACTTGTACCCCAGGATTCCTATCCTGCTTCATCGTCATTAGGTTATGATGGGGAGTTTAGTGAAGTTAGGCAGTCTAATTTTAGTCAGATTAGGAAGTCTAAGAAGCCTAAGGGTAGGAGAATTCCAGATAGATACCTCCAGGACTTAGCTGATAGATGCTTTTCTTGCTCTTTAATCCCTCAGTTTTTAGAAAATCCAATTCAGATGCCAGAAAATTGTATGGACGATGAGTCAGTCAATGATGGATACGGGGTATATGAATTAGTGCATGAAAAGGACCCCATTGTTGAAAATGAGGAAGATGACGAGGACGCAGCTGAGGCATATGCCAGTGGAGTGAAGAGATTCGATGAACCCTCAGCTGCCGTAGAAGAGCCCACTAAAGAAATCAATTTAGGGACTGAAGACAAACCGAAGGTTGTCCTCGTCAGTAAAAATCTTTCTACAGAGGATGAGAAGGCAATGGTACAAGTACTTAAGGACTATAAGGACACTTTCGCCTGGAGTTATGAAGATATGCCAGGGTTAGACTCATCTTTAGTTGAACACAGATTAACATTAAAGGATGGAGCTAGCCCGGTCAAGCAGAAACTAAGGCGATTCCACCCACAAATGGCTGTAAAAATTAAGGAAGAGGTCGACAAATTATATAAAGCCAAATTTATTAGAGTTGTCATTTATCCACAATGGGTGGCCAACATAGTCCCGGTTATGAAGAAGGACGGGAAGGTCAGAATTTGCATTGACTTCTGCGATTTGAACCAGGCGTGTCCTAAAGATGATTTTCCATTGCCTCATATTGATGTACTCATCGATAATACTGCTGGCTATGAAACTTTATCGTTTATGGACGGATTTTCAGGATATAATCAGATTAAGCTGGCAGAAGAAGATCAAGAGAAAACGTCATTCACTACACCTTGGGGAACATATTGCTATGTTGTCATGCCATTTGGGTTAAAGAATGCTTGAGCCACTTATCAGAGGGCTATGATGGCAATATTTCATGACATGATGCACATAGATCTGGAAGTGTACGTGGATGACTTATTAGTTAAATCTAAAATAAAGGCTGAGCACGCCAAAGTTTTGGCAAGGGTATTAGAGAGATCGAGAGAATATCAGTT
This sequence comes from Zantedeschia hybrid cultivar, assembly GCA_030544215.1. Lineage (NCBI taxonomy): Eukaryota > Viridiplantae > Streptophyta > Magnoliopsida > Alismatales > Araceae > Zantedeschia > Zantedeschia hybrid cultivar. The sequence continues at coordinate 46,393,873 of JARZZO010000003.1, forward strand.
AAAGATGAACCACAAGAAATGTGTATTCGGGGTATCTTCAGGAAAATTGCTTGGATTTATCGTCAGCAAACGGGGAATTGAGATCGATCCCAATAAGGCGAAGGCTATCAGAGAAATGCCACCTCCCAAAAACTTGAAGGAGTTGAGAGGATTAATCGGGAGGTTACAATTTATTCGCCTTTTTGTCTCCCAGCATTCACAAAGGTGTAAGCCGTTTTACGAGCTTACCAAGCCGGGAGTCCAATTTGATTGGGACGATAAGTGTCAGGAGGCATTCGATGGATTAAAGAATTATTTATCAAATCCTCCTGTTTTGAGACCACCATCTCTAGGCAAACCATTGATACTTTACATTTCAGTCTTGGATGATGCAGTGGGGGCTGTCCTAGCACAAGAAGATGAAGAAGGAAAAGAGAGGGCAGCCTATTATCTCTCTAAACTTCTCAACCCCGCTGAACAGAGATATACGGCGATGGAGAAAACATGTGCAGCATTGGTCTGGGTTGTGCAGAAATTAAAGCATTATTTTCTGGCCCACGAAGTCCATCTCATCGCTAGGATGAATCCGATCAAATTCCTTCTGGAGAAATATGTTCTTACTGATAGGTTAGCACGATGGCAAAGCTTTCTATCTCAATTCGATATCACTTATATTCAACAGAAAGCGATCAAGGGCTATGCCAAAGCAGAACATCTCGCTCATCATCCCCTTCCTCGATTTGATCCAGTCCGATCAGAGTTTCCGGATGAGGAACTGATGTCCGTAAATCAAATCAGAGATGATATGTGGACTCTGCATTTTGACGGAGCTCTGAATTCTCATGGTAAAGGGATCGGTATCGTTCTGTTATCACCTGAAGGTGTCACCATTCCACAAGCCTTTCAGCTTGATTTTCCAGTCACCAACAATATAGCTGAATACGAGGCACTCCTTGCTGGCCTCGAGGCCGCTCATTTCCATGGTGCCACCAAACTCAGGATTGTGGGTGATAGCCAACTGATTCTTCGCCAAGTGCTGACCAAGTATCGAACTCTCGATCCCAAGCTCAAGCCTTATCAAGAACTTACTTCTGCTTACTCAAAGCTTTTCACGAAATTGATCTTTGTCCATGTCCCTAGGAATCAAAACATCTTAGCTGACGCTCTAGCTTCACTTGCATCTTCTCTTGATTTTCCAATCAGCAAACAATCTAAATCAATCATAGTTCATAGGCGTCTTTCACCCGCCGTGAAAGATCCTTCATTCCTTAGAACTAAGGAGAAGTTGCTGAAGAAAGTCAGAGACGGAGATATCATTGAAAAAAGAGAAATCATGTTAATGGAGCTGTTAGAAGAGATGGATGATGAACAGAAGCCATGGTATTATGAAATTGCAAAATATTGTGAAGATCAATCGTATCCTGAGGAAGCTACAACTGAGGAGAAGAGAGCTATCAGGAGAGTCGCTCAACGATACACCCTAGTTGGGGGAGCATTGTACAAGAGAGGTTTTGATGGAGTTCTTCTGAGATGTCTAGACGAAGATGAGCTTTGGAAGGTTATGGAAGGAGCTCATAGTGGAGTTTGTGGTGGCCATGTCAATGGACAGATGCTAGAAAAGAAGATCCTTAGACAAGGATTTTACTGGCCAACCATGGAAGAAGACTGCGTAGGATATGTCCGTAGGTGTGCTAAGTATCAACTTCACGCCGATAAAATTCATTCTCCTGCATCTTCACTCCATCATGTTTCCTCCCCATGGCCTTTCTCTATGTGGGCTTTCGACATCATTGGACCTCTTGGTAACTCAGATTCCGGCATCAAGCAAAAATCTTTCATTCTCACGGAAACAGAATACTTCACCAAGTGGGCAGAAGCTGAAGCGTACATGGAGATTAAAGCATCAACCGTCTGCAAGTTCATCATGAAGAACATCATCACCCGATTTGGAATTCCAAGCACCATCGTCACCGACAACTGACCGCAGTTCGTGTCACAGGAACTGAAGGACCTCTGCAACAGGTACAGAATTGCATTGCATCATTCGTCTCCTTATTATCCGCAAGGCAATGGCCAAGCAGAGGCAACAAATAAGACTTTGATAAAAATCATCAAGAAGACGTGCAAATTTAACAAGTTCGCAGACTGGCCAGAAAAATTGGTTGAGGCTCTATGGGCCTACCGAACTTCAATCCGCACACCCACTGGACAAACTCTTATTCCTTAACATTTGGAATGGAGGCGGTAGTTCCATATGAGATCCTCATACCGTCATTAAGAGTACAATTGAATAAGGAATTTTCCATTGATGAACATCGTTCAGCACTCCTTGCTCAATTGGAACTTTTAGACGAGAAAAGATGGTCAGCTGCTAATCATGCAAAAGTTTATCAAAACAGACTAGCACGTTTTTATCAAAAGAAAGTCATTGAACGTAAGTTCAAAGTCGGTGAAATGGTCGTTAAAAGAATTTTTGTAAAACCTAGTGGTCCGCGTTCTAAGCTCCAACCCAACTGGGAGGGACCTTATGTTGTATCGCACGCTTTTCTTGGTAATGCTTATCGTCTTGTTAATGCAGAAGGAGAAGAGCTAAATCATCCCTGGAATGGTTTACATCTTAAGAAATACTACCCTTAGGTTAAAGAGTCGATCAGTATGGTACAAAGACCAGTGGAATCAGAAAATTTATAAACTCAAATTTCCTTATCAGTCTGGATAACTTAATTTCAACTACATTACTACACACACTGACACGTTGGATTCGTGAGTAACAAGAGATGACAAGTCCTAAAGGATATCGAAAGCTTGACCAAAATGGCAAAGTACAAATCATTCGTTTTAAAAGCAAAAATTCCGTTTTATACTCGGCCCATGATGTCGGAACGAGACTTAGAATAGACTACCAAGAATACCCGCCATCTTAGTAGGAGGCCGTCATAAAAAAAAAGGGGGAGATCCGTCCCGAAGAAAAGAAAAGAAAAGAAAAAGCAAAAAAGGCAAAAGCCAAATGTCAAATCAAAAGGCCATTACATTACAAACGTTACATCAAGGCCGTGAAATGAAACAAAAGGGAACGCAAGGTCGATAAATACCCCGGAAAGAAAATGACCGAACCCCAATGGATATTAGGGTAGGAAAGGAACATCTTTTTAAGTCTCCGGAACCTTCTCATGGGCTTTCTAAACTTATTCATCTTTTCTTTCTAAAGAGATATACTCCAAACTTAAGGAATGGCTTACATTGACTAAGGGTCAAATCATCAAATGGGATCACGAATGGAAACACAAATTCAAACACGATGGGTTTTAAGTTAAGTTGTTAAAGAACAATTCGGGAATTATGTGAATAAATGAATATGATCTTTTGATCTAAGTACCATGCTGATCTTTATGTCAAAAAGCAAAAAATATATACATATGTCAAAATCCAAAAAATATATATATATCAAAAATCCAAAAAAAATACATACATCAAAAATTCAAAAAAATACATATATCAAAAACCCAAAAAAATACATATGTCAAAATTCAAAAAAAAGCATATATTTTAAAAACTCAAAAAAAATGAATATTTCAAAACAACAAAAATATTTCAATTAGCATCTGCTTGTTGCATTTGGTGTGTTTCATTCCTTTTATTTTCAGTGAGCATCTGTCTGCTTGTATGTTGCATTTTGCTTAAGTTCGATTATTCTCATTACCTTTGTTAATAAAGGCTATGCCCCTTGACCATTTATTGAAGAAAAGATTGATTGACCATTCATTTGGTCAGCCAAGGGGCTAAGCCTAAATAGATACTTAACCTGTTTGTTGAGTGTTGAACAGGATACAAGACAAGCACAGGAACACAAGATTGGAGCCCAAAACTTTCATGTATTTCATTAGAAAGTGTTTTGTACATGATACATGAAGAAAAAAAAAAGAAGATACATGAGCCTTCAAGGCTGACTCTCCCCTCCGCCCTCATCCAATTGGCTCTGGGCCTCGTCAGGTGCGTCCGGTGCTGGTCCTCGACTAGGAGGTGGAGGTGGCCCCATCACGCTCGGCCCTGCCTGGCCAGAAGACACGGCAGCACTGGCAGTGAAGGCACTCGTCAAACCGCGCTCCTGTGCACGCTGTCGAGCACGCCTGTACCTCTCCTCCACACTCCGGCGCTCATGCTCTGCAATGCCAAGCTGGACCCGAAGAGAGGCCATCTCAGCATCCATCTTCTGCCGCTCCTGCCTCTCCCGCTCTCGCTCCTCGTTGATGAACCCCAGTCGAGACTGGAGGTGTGCAAACTCCCGAGGAAGGTCTCCAGTGGAGAGACGGGCCACCTGCTCCTCCAAAGCACAGATCCGCGCAGCGTCAGCCTCGGCACGAGCCGCTGCGGCACGAGAATGATCCAGCTCTGCTTCAGCCCTCTAAAGGGTTTCCTGAAGCTCAGCAACCTGAAAGGAAGTCATTGTTAGTTCAAGACAATTAAGTAATCAACATTGAATCCGAAAAGTTGAAGAATTTACCCGAGCAGCCCGGTCCTCCTCCGCGAGAGAAGCCCGGTGGATGGCAGAGGCGAGCTGACTCTGGAGGTCAGCCAGGGCAGCATCGTGCGCAGCGGATGATGAGGATGACGAAGCTCCGAAGGTAGGAGGAGCCGCCTGGGTGTAGACGGCTCGCTGCACCGAAAGACAACTGTCAGTGTCAATCGCCAAAACAATTAATTAATTAAAACATGCATTCATAAGCATTCATACATACCAGGTCATATAATTCTTTCTGGACTTGTTCTAGCTGGGCCTCCGCATCATGTAGGCGGGCCCGGAGATCGACAATGACCGCATCACGTGCATCCTGCATGTCATACATACATTCATTCACAAATATAAATCAAGATAATAATAAAATTAAAGACGCATAAATGCATACTTACATCGAGTGGTCGAAGGAGCCGAAGGAGGTAGCCCTCGCTACTCTCCGCACGGGACTCCACCCGTATGCCCCGATGGTGCCAGTCCTCGTATTGCTCAGGGAACTTGGCGCACCAGTCGGTGAGGGCTTGCTTCCCCCTCATGCTCATCCCCACACCCTCCGGGACCTCCTCGTCTATCCACTCCTGGTGGAGGCCTAGCGTCCTCATTACGAGCCGGAGGCGGAGGGGCTCGATCTCGTTGAGGCAATGCACCCACATCTGCCTCCCGAACCTCCTCCTGCCAGCCGTCACCCACGGCTGACCCTCCTCGCCCATACCAAGGTAAGGGCGCCAGATCACCTGCATATAGGTTAGAAGCATTCATAAATAAATTGCACTTAATGAATAAAAAAATTTGCATTTAATGAAATTAAACAAGTTAAAAATTTACCAGGAGCTCGGGGTAATCCAGAAACTGACGGCGGAGGGCCGTCAACTGGTGGTGCTGTGGAGCCATGTCCACGATCGGCTGCCAACGGCAGGCCAATGGGACGGCATCCGGTCTCGCAATCCGCGCTCTGCCGAGCGGGAAGTAGTAGTAACTCCACACATGCATTCATGAACATATAGGTTAGAAAAAGCATCATATCATATTGCACTGCATATCATGAATAATTAAACAAGTTAATACCTGAAGAAACGGTGAGAAGCCGCTGACAGTGGTCTCACGGTCCGGCGTGACCGCGGACAGATCGGCGAAGAGGTGGGCCAGAAGGGCCGCACCCCAGGCATACTCTCCTAAGCTATCTAAGTCATCTAATAAATAAAGAAATCTACAGTGGATGTGGTCGCCCTTCGTACCGAATAGCAACTGACCGAAGAAGAAAACTAAGAAGACCCTAAGCTGTCTATCTACCTCCTCCCCCTGACTCGGGTCACTACAGTAGACGGAGGAAGATGACTCGGCTAATCTATCCCTAAACTCCTCCCGGGTCTCGTCAGACCGACGCCGGGATTCCTCTAGTCCTAAAGCTGCTTCTACTTCTACCCTAGGAACCATCCTAGACTCTCTGCCTAGGCTAGACACCTCTATCCCTAGAAGAGCCTCTGCTAATCCCTGATAGTTGGGGTAAGTAACCCCACTAACTGGTCGGCCCTCTACCCTGAGGCCAGTGATCCTGGCCACATCCTCTAGGGTGGGGACCATATGCCCCCACGGCATTAGGAAAGCACGGCTTTCCGCATGCCACCTCTCCCGCAGCACCTGCAGGAGGACTAAATCAAGCCAAAATGGCTCAATGTCTAGTACCTCGCCGAATCCCATCCGACGCAGGCGCACCTTCTGGAAATCCGGGACACCCCTATAGGCACCTATCACTAGGTCCCAGGAGATTCTAGCCCTCATCACTCCCTGCAAAAAAAAAAACATAAAAATAGGGGTCAGTAATGAATAAAAACAGGAAAATCAGTTCTGTTTTGAAAGGCGTCAGCCCATATGGACGTCTTTTAAAAAACGTCAACATGCCTTGACGCAATTCAAAATATTTATTCCTAATTAAAAAATTCGGAATTTATCTTGAAAGACGTCAGCCCATGGTGACGCCTTTTGAATGGCGTCACCTGGTCTGGACGCCTTTCAAGTCCAGATTCCGGGTTCTTTGAAGAACCCCGTTTTCCCCTCTTCTCTTCATCCACTCAAACCACAGGGATCTTACCATGTGGAGGTTGCCCTCCCCTTCTTCTTCCACCGCCATAGGTGCCGGTGGAGGGAGTTCCTCCTCCAAAAAGGCCTCGGCTTCGGCTAGCATCGTCGGAACCTCCTCAGGAGCTTCTTCTTCTTGCCTTCGCCGCCTCTTGGCTATGATCTTCATCTTCTTGGAGCCTTCACCACATTTCATAGCTTGAATAGAGGAAGTTTTGAGGGAGAGATCGCCGAAGCTCGGTCGCCGGAGAGAGGAGAGAAAGAGAGATTTTGTGAAAAGTGAGGAAGAAAGGGGGCCTTCGCGGGTCTGTTAACAGAAAGGTTGAAAGGCGTCGACTCAGACAGACGCGTTTTAGAGCGCAAAAGTTGAGGCGGCAAGGACAGCTGTTTGAAATCGATTGAAAGACGTCCACGCAGGTGGACGCATTTCAATATTTTGGTCAGAGCCGTACAGAGAAAAATGATGAAAGGCGTCTTAGTGTGTTGACGCGTTTCAGGGAATTAATCATGGAATTAATGACAGAATCCTGGAAAAAGTAGGAGAGAGAGTTGAAAGGCGTCCATAATGGAAGACGCCATTTAAACATTAAATCGGTTTTTGAGGATTAAATTGAATTTCTGGAAAAGAATTATTGTTGAAAGGCGTCTTTCTGAGTGGACGCGTTTTACATTTAACAGAATTCGAACTGTTGAATTTTTAGGAAAAATCCAATTTTTACTAAAGGAAAAATCGTGTGCACAACACAGGAAGTTGAGGAAAAGTTTCAAGGCATGAAAAATAGTTCTTTATTCAATAAAATTCTTTATTACATCATAAAAAGAGAAAGAGGACATTTAAGGAAGAATTTCATGAAGACTTTTAAGGTAAGGAAATTTCAATCCTCTATCTCTATCTTTAGAGGATTTTACACGATAACTGAAGCCAAGATTCCACAAAGTAGTGATGATTTGTATGGCTTCATAATCTTCGTCGGATTCCAAGTCACGCTTCTTGATTGGAAGTGTGGGAGAGAACTCAGGGAATTCACGACGACCCAAGCTAAGTTGAGTAAGGCACCGATGAGGATTGTATAACACGAACTCGGTGGCTCCAATCAACTTAAGATCTGCTCCTGCTGTACGGCGGACCCAAACAGGTTTTCCAATAAGAGCGAGTGGAGACGAGTCGAATATGTCGGACGTCATGAGCTTCAAATACTCTCTCCAGTCGGCTCGGGTCTTGAGTTTTGGAACCTTGTTAACCATGTGCTCATTGAACTTTACAATGTTAGCAATGCAATGAATTGGGCTATTCAAGAAGATCTGAGATGGATTCAGAGACCTTTTCTTGCTGTACTCAAACTTGAAGTGAAGTTCAACCCACAAGGCAAAGAGTAGCATGCACCCATAAGGAGGACGGCCCACAGATGCCGCAGAAAGCCCACTATAAAGATATGCCAAGAGTGCAGTGCTAATGGATTTACCTTCGAAGATTGCACATATGGCACTAACTTGATCATCTTCCAAGATGTTATCTTGCGCAGGGAAGAACAAGGCACCGGCAAGGCATGTAACGAAAGCTTTTGTTACATCCTCCGCTTCATCCTCCCTTAGATCATCAATTTCATATAGCGTCCACTCGGCTAGCTTTGTAAGATTGATCCCATTTTTGGTGAGGCATCCTTTAGCTTCTGAAGGATCTTTCATAATTGATGTCAACAATTGTTGACTGGTGATTCTTTCTTTTGTCAAAGCTATCTTATCTTTATTATCTTTGGTCTTTGGGAGACCTAATAGAAGTTCCGCCTCCTCCAAAAGGATTGTGCACTCGAAGTCTTGGAAGAAGAACGTATGAGTTTGGGGATGCCACCATTCGATCAAGGCACCCATAGCCGCCCAATCTACGTTCGAACTCTTGTAATGTTTGGCAAGCACTACAAGACCTTGAAGATTCCACTTGGATATGAACACTTGCATGAAAAGCTTAACACTTTTTGCAAGTTTACGAATCCAAGGTAGAGAAGTAAACTTCCTTGGGCCAGGAAACATGGGATAATTCTGAAAACCAAAAGAACATGAAGAACATGATGAAGAACAAGAACAAGAATTGAAGGGAAGTTGATTGAACTTACTTGAAGATTGGGATTCCTTCCATTGAGATGATTCTCCACATCAGAAAACTTCTCCAAAGACATCTTCATCTTCTTGTTTGAAGAATTCATCCTCCCTTTTTCGGAGTTCCTCCTTCTTGAAGCTTGGAAACCTTGGAACTTTGAAGAAAACCTTGAAACTTTGGAAGAAAACTCAACTTTGGATCTTTGGATTATGGTAGGATTGCTTGGGAACAACCTAAGGGTGTTTATATAGAAGGAATTGCGATCCTAGGAACACTTTTCCGGATTGGAAAAGGGATGTGCATTGATAGAGTTGGAATTCGAATAGAAGAACAAGCAGAAACCTGTTTCTGTGAGTAAAAGGCGTCCAGGAGAACTGACGCGTTTCAATGTTAAATGGCGTCTGCTCGACACGACGCGTTTCAGCTCTTTATATGATTTACCCGAAATTCCATAAATTGAATATTTGTTTGGAATTACTAATAATTTTGGTTGCAGAAAATTCAAGAAAACCTGAAGATCCCACTGTGGGGAGTCAAGAAGTCCTGACCGTGGCTAAAAAGACGGTTATTTCTACCCTTGTACTCTTTTCATGTAATTATTTTGCATCAGCATTATTATATATTAAATATTTACTAGATCATGTCAAGGACCTTGTGGTTTTGATGAAACTGGAATTTGAGTTCCCCTACAACAAAAACAATGATAATTCCAGAGGATTCTTAATCGCACGGATAGGCCGTTGGATTGTTAATTAGTGAGGACGATGGTTCCACTTTTGTGAAACGGTGCGTGGATAAACGAGCATCGGCTTAGCACTGAATTACAAAAATTGGTATCTTGACTCATTAATGACAATTTGACAATATTATCCTTGATTAATTTATATTTTATTTGACTTTATATTTTTCTTTTAGCCCAGCATGCATCATGTAGGACTTTGAAATCATTGTGATAAGAATTAATTGTTGATTAAGTTTCAGACCATTAATCAAACAATTCAAAACATGATATGAAATATTCCATTCTGAATTGAGTATCTTGATTATCTTTGAGGTTCGTTTGAAGATATCATTAGAATTCTATCCTTTCTTGGATTCTTTATCTAATATTTCTTATTTTCTTTTAAGATCTATCATGGCTGCAGCACGTCCACATTGGCTGGCAAATGCTCCCCATGATGAAACCTACAGTGTCTACGACCTGGGGTACTTCCCACTCCGAGGAGGTTGATCGACTTTATTTTATTTCCTTGTCTACCTCATCCAGACATGATTGATTTCATTAATCTCCTTGAACTATCTTCATTGATGATTTTGAGAAAAATTCCAATCATATGATGTTAAGAGCGTGTCTCATCACACCTTGGAATCACCTTTTCAGTACATTCCATTTCATTTCACTCCCTTGCAAAGACGATGCCAAGGTGAGGCAGCTGTAGACACGCTAATTTTGACATCATTTTGAGTAAATTTCATATCATATAATAATGCCTCAGAATGGTCTGATATTTAACCATTGATTAATTTTTATCGATCTTTTTAAGTGTCGGGTTTAACAGACATGTTTAAGTTAATCAATTGAATTGATTTTAGCTCAAATTTCTGTTAAAATATACAGAAGTCTAAAAGACGTCGACCTGTGTGGACGCCATTTAGAGTTTATTCTTATTTTAAAGTTTAAATTTGAATTTTAATCAATTGATTAATTAGCTAAAAGGCGTCTGTGAGGGTCGACGCGTTTTAGGTTTCCTAAGCTATTTTAACTTCTCTTCCGGATGTTTATCCTTATCTTAATTAGTGTAAAAGACGTCTGCCCATGTAGACGCGTTTTAGCTAATAAAGATAAAGATAAGTTTTCCCGGATATTTATCCTTATCTTAATTAATCTGAAAGGCGTCAGCCATGGTGGACGCATTTTAGATAATTACAGATAAAGCTGAATTAATCAGTATTTATCTGTCGGTTAAGATAGATAAATCTTTGATTTTTCTATGTTAATCGCGAACGCAGAGAAAGCCTATAAATACCTTACATGTTGAAGAGTAAAAGATGTTGAGCCCTATGGAGAAAAGAGAGAGCATTATTATAGCGAGTTGAAGATCGGAGCAACAACGTCGGAACGCCGGAGCGCTGCCATTTCCAGAAGTCGGCGTCCTTTCAAGAATCTTCATCCTTTCAAAGCTTCAAACCATTGGGCATAAGTGTTTCAATTCTGCATTTTCATTTTACATCTTCATTTAATCTCTCATTCTTCATATTCACTTCATGCAACACACACCACAGCATCATCTTTCAAAACCTATTTGATTAAGGGGTTTTCAAAGCCATTTAAACAAGTGAGTTTGCTGTTCAATTGTATGTTTAAAATCATGATTAGTTTGGATATTGCTTCTATTTAAAGTTCTCATCATTATTGTTTCTTCGTTTTTTTTTTTCTCTGTTTCTGCTGCACTCAACAACAACAAGAGAATCAAAAGGGGAAATCAAGCACAAAGCCAGAAGGACTTCTGGACGATCCTCAACCTCAAACTCAACAGCAAGAACAAAAGAACGGGAAGGGCTCTCTTTCTTCAGCCGGCTGAAGGAGGGGAATCAAGGACTCAACATCTTCCGCATTCGAACAGGTAGGCGATCAAAACTCTTTTTTGAAACTTTTAAGTCAAAAGTTTCTGGCGATCACTACACTTAGTTGCTGTTTTTAATAGGATAGTTTACACTAAACAACGTAGATTTTTCATGTTAATCACACGAGCATTTTAAGCGCCTACACCCGCCACAGACCTAATCAATTTTGATATGGTCTCCGAAAAATTCATCACTCAATTTAGTCATATGACAACCATGCCTCCCACCTTGTTTGATCTTGTGATGGAGAAGATGAAGCCTGAAGAGGAGTTCACATATTTTGCCAACAGGTGGAGAGCAATGGGCTCTAGGGCGGAAGTGGCAATCCCTGAATCTCAAGCTATCACCATGTTAGTCAATAACGCTACCCCGCAGCTTCGGTCTATTCTCATGCTGAGCGAATTTCACACATTCGCACAACTTTATAATCGAGCTCGGGTAGTTCAATCTCAGATCTGGAGTTCTACTTTGCCATCCTTCTTTGAAAATCAGAATAGAAATAAGAGGACTACACAAACTCCACCAATAGAGGGAATGACAATCAATGAATAGGTGAGTGCCTTGGGGAAACCCTTTAGATCACCCAGTCCTATGTCCAGATCAGACAACCAATCCAATCAGAAACCATATTCACCAGTTCCCCTTTCCTCTAGCGCCAAGATCAATTGGGGGCACATGAAAGAGGCTATTGAAACCTTGAAAGGTAAGGGCCCTCCGCCCTCTCATCAGGTAGCTCGAGATCCATCTAGCTCTCTAGAAAGGGTGAGCACCTTTGTCAAAAATTTGGAACCAAATGTCGATCGCAGAGGACAGTACTGGGAGTATGAAGAGGTTGGGATATGGCATGAGTGCCCTACTAGGATGACCAAACCTAGAGAGCCGTTGCAAGGAGTCTCCACTATTATCCAAGACAAACCTTTGGTCTTGATACGACCTAGGGAACAACCAACAGTCATCAACCCAGTAACTCTGGTCCAAGTTCCCTCAATTTCAATCAGAGAACCTCCTCTATCCATCTTGTGTCCAACACCAAAGTCAGATCCAGTAACCCAATTTTGCCTGATGAATTCACCACCAGTTCAACCACTAAGGTCAGATCAAGTAGTAGACCCCAGTCCGATTGGTGTTATACTGAGAAATCGCATCATTCACCCAACAAGTCAACCCTTGGACTCCCAAGAGGATTCAAATATGTCTAGAAGGATTACTCAATCCAAATATGACATCCTACAGCATCTAGGGAAAACTCTCGCCAAGATTCCGGTCCTAGAGTTGATTAGGAGATCTCCTACACACAGGGAGACATTGTTCAAATTCCTCCAGCGGATTACAGTCAATGAAGATCTTCCTATCAGGGGGGTCACAAATGTCATTCTCTCAGTCACCCAGACACCTACGATATCCTTCACAGATAAAGATCTGACTCCCCCTGAATGCCAATCCCTTCCCTCATGCTTAACTGCAACACTCAAGGGTCACTCATTGGACTCCATCCTGTTGGATACCGGGGCATCAATCAATGCTTGTCCACTCAAGACCCCCAAGAAAATAGGGATTGATCCAGAAAAGATTGAGTCTACTTCCATGATGGTCTCAACCTATGACAATTCTCAAAGACCAGCTAATGGAAAACTGGAAATTGGCCCAGTGGCCATGATCTTTGAATTTTACATCCTTAATGTCAAGCCCATATGCAACGTCATTCTCTAGGAGTGCCCTCCACTAATCATCAGTGCTATAAATTCCCATATAATGGGAAGATTGTCAAAATGAAGAGTACCCCCTATGTTGAGTCTTTTCCATCCATGATCACTTCTGGAAGAGGGAAAGAGCCCATCCTTTCATATGTTGACTCTCAGGCCAAGCTCCGGCCTAGTATAGGTTGGCAGCTTATGGACAAAATGGGGTATAGTTCGGGATCTGGGTTAGGTAAGGAAGAGCAAGGAATTCGAGAACCTATCTTTGAAAATCCGACCATTGGGGGATTCAAATTGGGTTACCTACCAACCAAACCAACTGAGGGATCATGAAAATGGAGTCTCTTGGATCACTTTGTGAAGGAAAATCAAGAGGTACTCAAGATACACTATCTTGAGGATGAGTTGAAAGAAGCAATCAATGAAGTTCGAAGCGAAGATGAGGAAGAGTTCGGTACACGGCTGCTGTTCTATAAACCAACCACCCTATGGGAAGGAACCTTCTTAGTGAGGGATGAACCGGCACCCGCCGCTTTCATTCCCTTCCTATTCCACCCACCTTCCATTCTCAGGCTTCCATCATTGGTCGTAGCACATTCCCCTGAGTGTTTTATGCTTGGAGACTACGACCCCCAAAACGAGGAAAAGTCTCACTCCCATGAGGAGCTAACATACTGGGGCAATTTTGCCATCATTGGGTCTCTGTCTCAAGGACCCACCTTTGCAACATGTCTGACTCACCTTCAGAGTCTTGTACATAATCGCTTAGGGATTGGATAGCTTCCTCTTTGTCTACGAGTTGTAGAGGTAAGTAAGTTCTTTCATTTCTAGTTCAAGAGTTAGCAAATAAGTGTAAATATTTGAAAATTGTTGAAAAATATTTTTCTTTTACCCTTAAAAATACAAAAAAATTCAAAATTTTCAAAATCTCAAAAAAGTTGAATATTCCAAAAAGCATCAAAAATATTTGTAAATATGTGCATACTTCAATGAAAATGACAAAAAAAATCAGAAAAGACACAAAATCCATCTGTCTGGTGACTGCCACGTAACCCCCTGTCTAGGTCTAGTTGCATGATAGATTGGGTTAACATTAAGGTTTGGCTAAGGCTTTGGTCCACCAGTGATAGAATTGGGTGGCCTCAAAGCCAATCATTGTACATTCTAGTTCAAATTATTAATAAAGGCAATCATTTCTTCATTTATAGTTCTTGGAAATTAACTATCGTAATGAAGGTCCGTAGACAAATGTATGGGATATTGAATCATGATGAGATCATGATAGTGAGATCAATATCCTCAGTCACTTGTCTTAAACAGTTCTCGATCATAGGATATTTAAGATGGACATTAAATATCCGATAAGATCGACACAAGTTATGTCTGCTCATGTGATGAGGGTGAATGATCTCACATTCACTCGTGTGGTGACACTAAGTCAAACTTGTGGGTGCTCATTAGAGAATGAGTTCACTGAACAGATCCAAATAAGAATTTCTGAATGGTAATTATACCTATTAGTCAACCAGGGAATTCAATCGTTGCAGTAGCACAGTTGGTCCTTTGACCTGAGTCACCAATGATACCTTGTTTGTAGACCATTGTATCTTGATTATCTGACTTGTGGACTTTAACCATTAAGCCCACGATAGTCGGTCTCTCAGATACAGTGGAAAGCTTGCGAAGGTAATTGATTGAACAACAAGGGATCACTCACTCTTGGTATAAAACTGGAGAGAGAATGTCCTATGGATGTGTACACAGAAATCCCTGTCCATGGTCAAATGAAAGAGATGTCTTTCTACAAATTAATTGAGTACTAGAATCCATCTAGATAATGCGATAGAGGGTTTGACTATAAAACTATACCCTTGTGTTATCGGGACATTGCATGAGTGAAGGATTTTATCTGTGCGGTATCTGCAGACGGAAAGGTTCAATTAAAGGGAACAATATCCCTTATATCTTCTAGGATCATGAGGTAGTGTTTGGTGCTGTTCATGATTAGAAGGCCAAGTGAATTAATCATCAGATGATAATCCACTTGTTTATTAAATTAATCATTTAACATATGATGTTTAAATGATAATTAATAAATATTAAACTCTAGAATTAGTTCTAAGTTTAATGGGCCTGAAACCGGATTGATATATGGGCCTAGAGGGTCACACACATAAGAGTTCTCATCAGACGGTGAGAGACGTTAAATTTCATGCTTATCTGAGTTTTTATGAAAAGCCGCAGGATAAACATGAAGATTTAATGGAGATTTATCCAAGGCCAAACTCTTGGATAATCATGAAGATTAATCCTTGTGCTTATCCTTATTTCTATATAAGGAGGCCAAGGGGGAGGGGTAAAAAGTTAGTTGGACGAATTACTCACCCCAGATTCTCTATCTCCTCTCTCTCTCTCCTTCTCTCTCTCTTGGAGTAGATCTGTCTCTCTCCGCGCATAGTGGATTTGAGATCTGGTCGGAGCACTCAAGTCGAGGAGGAAATCGCGTCGGCAGCGGGAACTCGTGTGGATACCTCTAAAGATCGTGCGCGTGCGCGATTACCGAGTCGGAATCATCCACGGGAGATTCGAAACCCCGCAAACGTGAAGAACCGTTCTTCCCACGTTTATTTTATTGTCCGTTTTACGATCCCAGCAAGCGATACATAGGAATCGATTTTATTCTCCGCTGCGTTCTAGGCGATTCGTTCCAACCAGAACCTTGGACGTGGCTACTTTACTTTCATACGGATCACTACGATCATCCTGAGATGCACACACTTACACGTTTTTTCAAAGAGAACCTTCTTAAAATGAGTTCCAAGTCTTTAGTATACTGTCAAAATGCAACAATTGCTCTTCGTCTCTCGACCGATCAGGACAGTCGACGCCCTTAAACGGTCGAGCTCAGCAAATTGCGGTTCTTCAACAACCCGATAGATGTAACCCCTCAAAAGGGCCCAAAAATAAAATGCAAAGGAACAGAGCACGTGAAGAGGGCAGTGTCCCCGCAGGTGGAATATCAAATAACCCCGAAAAATGTCAAGAGTGGAAAAGAAACACAAAAAAAGAAAAGGGGTTCAAACAATCATACAAAAAAGCCT
Source organism: Zantedeschia hybrid cultivar (assembly GCA_030544215.1). Classification (NCBI taxonomy): domain Eukaryota; kingdom Viridiplantae; phylum Streptophyta; class Magnoliopsida; order Alismatales; family Araceae; genus Zantedeschia; species Zantedeschia hybrid cultivar. The sequence goes on from JARZZO010000003.1 coordinate 46,409,959, forward strand.
GGTCGTGACCGTGCCTGGCCATGAAATCTACCAAAGGCCTGAAAAGTCAAAATAGGGGCATCTAGGAGGTCAAAAGGGGTCCGTTTTGTCATAGCTCGCCCTTTTAAGGGTTTTGTCGATCCTCCTGTAAGGTTTGTCTCCAAAATTTCTTCACTATTTCTCCCTTAAGGTTAAGCATGAGATGGCTATCTAAAGACTGAATATCATTTTAAAATGGTTCGTTTTTTCAAAAATCGTCACATGATCACAGGAGTCCAAAATGAGTGAAGAGTAATGTCAGTGTTTCTGGTGAACTTATTTCTTAACCATAATCTCAATGTGTACTCTCGAAAACTTCGGGCTTAGGTCAATGCATGCGCCTCACCAACAGGTGCGACGGCGTCTGATTCCGGGTCAGCGTCGCGCGGTTGACCATTAGGGTTCCAAGGTGTTCCATCATATACCTTCTAGATTGTGAGGAAAGAGACCAAGGTCGGGCAAATTATTTACCTCGAAAACTTTTTGGGCAAACTTAGTGGTTGGGAGCAGCTGGGAACCTAAGCATGGCATGACGGTATTGTCATCAGTATGAGTCTTAACTGGTCAAGGTTAGTTTGAGGAGTCTAGAGGCCCAAATCAATCTAGATGCGTGCTTAGGATACTTGGGAAGTTGAGTGTGCATTTCCCTTTCATCATTCAACCATGCTAAGTTTGGGCAGTCACCAGGTAGGTGGAATCAAAAACATGTTTTCATTCATCACACACCTCATTTGACATGTTTTCATTCATCACACACCTCATTTGTTAATATCCACCAGCATTTGCATATTTACTTGTCACATCAATTTCAATACTCTTCCTTTTGTCTGGTTAGTTGGACACGTCCCCTTGACCCTATGCGAAGGCTAGGAAAAAGGTAGTTGCTCTTTTGGGCAAGGGGCCGAAAACTGATACTACTAACTATTTTCTCCTCATTATTGTGCATACAGGAAAATGATTCTATGTCCAAAAGGTGGACACTTTTGCTGTCGAGTCGAAGCCAAAAGCAGCCGGATTAACATTCTACTTTGAGAATGGCCATATCTTCCGTGCTGGCTTCGACTCGACAGGGACCTTTGTCCCTCGTTTTCTTGCAGCTTGTCATTAAGATATTGTGGATCATTGATTATTTACATTTACTGATGTGCGTTCTTGCAGCTGTAAGGAATCTGAAGCAAGTAAGATTAAAGATACAGGAGGCTAATAACTTTGGGCGTATAGACTCTGAGTTCCTCTTTAAACAAAACAATGAGGAGTCTATATTCTCCAAGTTATTCGATTGGCCAATAAATCCCTCATATTTGCATTAGGAATTTATTTTCTAATTTTTAAACCAGCATGCATTGCATAAGCATCATCCACCATTCCCGCCCTAAGGGGAAATGACCATAATTTACCACCCTACTTGACCCATTGTTGATCTGTGAGTCTGGTAATTGTTCGTCTGTTAGCCCTTTGAATTGCAAGACATTATCCCTTTTCAATTCGTGTGCTTGAGATGCTCTCACTTGGCGATAACATGATGCGCCAGGCCACCGCACGTCCATTGTGTCGAGACCATTTCAAGTCACACCCCTCCATCTTTCATGCTTGAGATCCCCTTGGGCCAGATCGTTGCATTCTGGTGCGCAAAGGCCTCGCGGTTCCTGCACCCGAGGGTCCCACGGATTGTGATTCTCCAGTTTGAAGTTTGTTCCTCTTCTTAACCACTCTTTTAACTCGAATAGCTATCTTTCATGCATTTGCCACCCTCTCATACAATCTTTGGATATAGCTCATCCCTTCTCTGGGCTGTCCAAAATCAGGTCCGATTTCCGGAACACCTATTTATCATTCCGTTCCACTCCACTGCAAAATAGGTGTCCCGGAGGGGCATTTCTAGACACCGATTTTGGACCACCCTTTTGGTCATGAACCCCATCCATCATTAGCCCATCGTCACCAAATCCCTCATCTTAGCTATCTTAGCCCACTAATAACTAGGCCCATTAACCAATCTCCGCTTCCTCTCACATGTGGAAGGCCAACCAGGCTGCCTTCCACCACCCGTGGAAGGCCAGCCACCTTGCCTTCCACCTTTTGGCCACCTTTTTCACTTTTTACCACCTTTTCGTAGAAGGCCAACCAGGCTGCCTTCCATCACCCGTGGAAGGCCAGCCACCTTGCCTTCCACCTTTTGGCCACCTTTTTCACTTTTTACCACCTTTTCGTGGAAGGCCAACCAGGCTGCCTTCCACCACCCGTGGAAGGCTAGCCACCTTTCCTTCCACCTTTTGGACACCTTTTTCACTTTTCACCACCTTTTCGTGGAAGGCCAACTGGCCCGCCTTCCACCACCCTTTGAATGCCAGCCAGCCCGCCTTCCACCACCCTTCGAAGGCCAGCCAGTCCGCCTTCCACCATCCTTCGAAAGCCACCCCTTGCCTTCCACCACTCTTCGAAGGCCACCCCTTGCCTTCCACCCCCTTCGAAGGCCAACCGGGCCGCCTTCCACCACTTCGTGGAAGGCCAGCTACCTGGCCTTCCACGGGATTGGAAGGCATGTTGGCTGGCCGTCCACTCCCCTAACTACCACCTTGACCTCGTCTTCCCACGATCTCCTCTACTCGCCGCCCTCACCCCCACTACTCCGATCACTCCCCACTCTGGCGACTGCCGCGCGCACCACCTCCGATCCTTGACCACTTCCCATTGGCTCCAGGATGATTTACGGGGATTTAGACCCCTATTTTCTCTTATTTTTCCTTCACCTATTTAAACCCCCTATATCCTCTCGAGCAAGGGGGTTAAGGAGGAGTTTTTCTGGAGGGAACGCTCAGAGGAGGTTGGCAAGTAAGTCGTCCTTGAGGAGTCGAGCGGACAAGGAGTCAGAGAGCTTCAGGAGGGACTTCAAGAGGAATCCTTCGCACTCCAAATGGGCTTGTCTTCTTAACCCTCTTTTACTTTTCTCCTCTTCATCTCATTGCATTCTCACTTTCCATCCATGCCGTAACATTCTCCCTCTCTCACTCTTCTTTTCACTTTTAACATATCGCTTCACTTTTCACACACGAGCACCCCCATTTGCATGCATGCATGTTAAGATGACCTAGCAACCCTTACTCCCCCAGAGGTTTCAAACAAAAAACGGGAGGTGGGTGGCCATAACATATGGTCACCTTCCCTTCCCAAACACCCATCCGGTGCGTCTCCCTCCAATTCTAGTTAATTTTTATATTTTCACGGATAGATTCTGCATATCACAGTTCTAATCGGGTTATTTTCTTCTCTTGTCTTGTCTTTTCTTTTCAGGGACTCTTACCAGATTCTGCGCGCGGACTACCGAGCTCTCCCCCTTCGGCCGGCCGGAGGAAGAGAAGGGGAAACCGCCATCTCCCGCTCCCTCAGAATGCGAACACTCTTACAATCCTGCGGAGCACAGGGACCGTAAGGTAATGCTCCTGGCGATCACACCTTAATTTCTAACCCTCCTAAATCGCCGCAGTGCTAAGACGAACGGAGAAACCCTCGATCCGAAGCCCGCAGCAGCGGCGGGGGACGTTCCGGGCGCCTACAGAACCTTCACAATAACATCCTCAATTAATCCCCGTAGAGTCTTCACAGACCTATCAGCTAACTGCAAGATGATGGATGTGGGCTTTAATTCCCTAATATCAAATTTCTCATAAATGGTTGTTGGCAAGAGGTTCACACTAGCACCTAAATCCAATAAAGCTCTATCAAATGTAACTCCACCTAAGTCACATGAGATCAAAGGTGCTCCAGGGTCCTTCAACTTCTTGGGAAGATGATTCATCACAATCGTACTCACATCTTCTGAAAGCCGAACCTTTTCGGGTGCCATTCTAGATTCTCTTCGTGGAGTACATAATTCCTTGAGGTAGCATAAGCTGACACATGCTTGATGGCATCAATGAGTGTAATATTAATCTGAATTTGTTTGAATAAGTCCAGTAACTCCTCATTCTGGGCCAGTTTCTTCCTGGCATTGGGCTTAGCTAACAAAGCATTTGGAAATGGCACCTTAGGTTGATAAGAACTTGGGCCTTCATCTATCTTCCCTTTTCCTTTCGGATCCTCCTCCAACTTCTCCATGTTGGGTTCAGCCTCACTCTCACTTTCAATTTCATGAGGCCCATCAATGGAACCTTCGGCTAACTCTCCATCTGCATGTGGGTTTTCTAAACTTTTCCCACTCCTAAGGGCTGAAATGGCCTTAGCATTCTCAAATTGTGGCCCTTTAGGTTGTGGTAATGGGCCAGGCTGAGGTAAAAGGCCCGATTGCTGTGAGAAACCCGGAGGTTGATTCCTTAGATTGGCAATGGGTTGACTAGGCAGTTGACCCACTTCTCTTCTCATCGTAGCTTCAGCTAGTTAGCCCATTTGACTTTCCAACTTAGAAATGGATTGTTGTTGGGTCAAAATCAGCTGTTGGAGTTGTGTGAATTTGTCATCAAAGTTGGGCTGAGGAGGTTGTTGGTAAGTGGGTGGAGGATGGTATTGGATTGGATGTCCTGATTGGAATGATTGGTAGTGGGCCGGTTGACCTGATTGGAATGATTGGTAGTGGGCCGGTTGAGAGAATTGGGTCTGGGATCCCCTAGCCTGAACATTTCCGTATAAATTAGATTGATGTTGAAATGAATTCTGTGGCTTTTGAGCTTGATGCACGGGAGGATTGGACATTGGTAACGGGGCCTGCTGATTCTTCCAAGAGAAATTAGGGTGGTTTCTCCAGCTAGGATTATAAGTATTTGAGAATGGATCATTATTGGGCCTGGAGAATCCCTGGGCAACCTGAACTTGTTCTTGAATGAATGGTGGAAGTTGGGCCGCGGTTGGGCATTCATTCACTTGATGGGTCAGACTTGCGCATAAGGCACAAGTGTCATGATTGACAGAAGATGGGCCTTCATATAGACTAGATTGTGTTGGGTAAGTAGGCTCCTACTTGTTTAAGGCCAAGAGTTGGTCTGATTTCTAGGCCAAGATGTCTACCTTATCCAATTTATGATTAATCAGATTTATGTCCATTCTGGATTCGAGCTCTCCACGGGCCTTAAGTTCATACATTCCAGCCCGTTTAGATGGCCCAACAGACCTCTCATAAGATGATAATGAGGCATGATTGATGGAATTTTCGCTTAACATCTCAAATAGATCACAAGCCTCATCTTCATTTTTCATCATAAACGCCCCTCCACATGAGGCATCCACCATTTGTCTGAACTGTTCAGACAATCCTTCATAGAATGCTTGGACAATTTGCCATTTTGAAAGTCCATGATGAGGGCATTTCCTAAGCAATTCTTTTTGTCTTTTCTAAGATTCATGAATCATTTCACCGGGGGTTTAGGTAAAACCCGTGATAGCCTTTCTCATGGTATTAGTCCGCCCTATGGGATAGAACTTCTTCAGAAATTCTTTTTGCATTTCTTCCCATGTCCTAATGGGCCTACCTATAGTCCCCAACCAATATTTAGCCTTATCCTTTAATGAGAAGGGAAATAAGGTCAGCTTAAAGCCATCATCGGTGAAATTCTGGATTTTCACCATGGAATAGATTTCTAGAAATTCATTCAGATGCTTATAAGGATCTTCGTTCGTGTTCCTATAAAAGGATGGGAGCATCTGAATGGTGCTAGATTTAATTTCATATTGATTGGCTGGATTCTGAGGAAGATGAATACAAGATGAAGGTTGATATTGATTTGGAATGAAATAGTCCTTCATTTGCTTCGGTGGATCATGATTATCAGCTATTTGATCGTGTGGTGGGTTTCCTTGGTGTAGGATTCTCTCGATTTCAGTAAATGGTCCTAGGAGGTTAGGGTTTTAAGATCTCCTACCTTGCATACACTAGGACTAAGAGAGAGAAGGTGGATTTGAATTTTGTTTTCTTTTCTTGTTTTTTTTTTTTTTTAAATGCAAACAATTTTGGCAATCAAATTACCCTAATGATCTAATGTTGACCTAGACTCTCTATGTGAATTTTCTTATAAGGTGAATGGGGTCCACCTCAAGTCACAACCATAATCAATCAACGGCCAGGTAAGAGGTGGGGTAGTGGGAGGCTCCCCCTACTTTCGTAGGGACCTAATTAGATAACCACTTTCCCGCTTAGGCGTTTGCTTTTTTAACCTCTAGCCTAGACACCGTTGCCAAAAATGGAGGCAACCCGAAATTTAAACCACTCACGGTGTAAACCCTAGATTCTCTTTCGACTTGCTTTTAATTGGATTAGCAAATGTCAATGCAAGGAAGGTGATTTGTGGGCTAAGGAAGGGTGATCAAATCCCTACCTTATGTGGTTAAAGTTGTTGCCCTTAAGTCTTTTTGAATGCAATGCAAGGCAATCATCAAATCAAGACAATCTTTGTTGATGCAATCATGAATGACTTGGTATAATTGAAACACGTACCTTTCCCCCGCAATCTTCAACAAAATGTGGAAATGACTATGAAAGGAAGCTAACTCATGATTTCCTAGAATGATGAATGCCTAGCATGGAAGGTTTCTAATCTGGAAATGAAGGTTTTTAAATTTGAATGTTCTTCTTTTTGTTCTTTTTTAGTTAATGGAAACCTATCTAAATTAGAAACTACAAAAATTGAAACTAACTAAAATAAGAAAATTGAAAAAGTTGGAACACACTTACCAATGGTTCGCTTTCCCCTTCTCTTTTTTTTTTTTATGCACCTACAAAAATAAGAAAAAGAAAGTTAGCTAAGGAATAATTACACTAAATCCAAAATAATCAAAATTACAAATCTACTTCCCCGGCAACGACGCCAAAAATTGATCGTTCAAACATGTGTGTCGTTAAACACTCATAAAAACGCCAATCTAATTTAATCCAAACTCATATTTTTTTTTTTAGCAAATAGCATGGTGAGCATGGGTCGAATCCACAGGGAAATAGAATCTTAATATTTGAAAGCTTAATATTTAATATAGTCTTCACTTCCGAGGTCCCTCAGGACCTCGGCAAGGCCCTCCTAGGGACATCCGTTACAATCCTCGCAATCAGGCGGGTCCTACGTTATTAACCGTCCACTTATGGCAGGTCCGCGGGATCCGCCCCATCCAGCTATGGGAAAGTTCTGGCTTGCTAATATCCCACGATCTCCCCAAATCAGAGGGATCCGATCGTAGGCAAATCACTCCCCCGAAAGAAACTGTCCCTAGGACACATTGAGGGAGAGACCATATAATCTCTAGACCCTCTCAAGAGCAAGGGATGCTTTTCTGAGCACGACAAACCCCTAGGTAGAGCTCATCTTTTAGAACCTAACTCAGGTATCGGAGAGTTTTGCACCCCACCAGATTGGGGGGTCCCCTGACGCTTTTGTTCCCCCTCTTGCAGGCTCCAGCGTTTCCATCACCAAATAAATATCGTCGAGTAGCCAAGATCTCCGATTGGACGGTCGTCGCCGTCCGACCAGTTTTCAACTGCTACACAATTGGCGCCGTCTATGGGAAACGTGCAAAAAGCAATGGCAAGAGGCAACAAGAATAGCCATCGTGCCGGAGCAGCATCTCAGGTTAACAATGCCAGAGTCTACGCCGGTACTAACCGGTCACAGAACGCAACCTCTAGGCCATCGAGAAACGGCGACAACCCCAAAGGGATAGTGGCTCAACAACTGGGCGCCCTACTTACCCTAACTTGAGGCGGATGGGGTTTGGATAGTTCTTGGATATCGAGCCATTCTAGCTTGATCTGGTTCTTCTTCAGGTGTTGAGGGAAAGGTGGGATGCCAAGGGTCGGGCATTTCTGATGCCATAGAAACACATGATCCCCAATCTGTAGGACGTAGCATACATTACGGGCCTAAGCGTGGAGGGTAGGGCAGTGAGTGGTGTTACATTCCCTGACTACAATGACTTGGCTGGGAGTTTGATGGGGTTGCAGGTAATCGATTCCACATATAAGCTTTAATAGCTAACTGAAAGACACAATTAATCATTGTGCAAAGGATGTAGTAAAATGATATAGATAATTGATTTGAAGTCAAATCAATCTAATGATTGACTTTATTCCTTTGGATTGACTGTCTCACGGCCCCAATCTGATTTTGGATTAGATTAGGACTTGTTGATTGTGGATCAGATTGGAGGATCCCCATCTAGATTGACTCAGACATGCATCAGATTAGGACTTGTTGTTTTTGGATCAGATTGGAGGATACTGATGTACACGCGATGCGCGTCATTAAATGCTCACAACAATCAACTTCAAAATTATCATGACTCACAATTGGTTTGAAAATAGTTAAATGGGGAGAACCGGGTCGATCCACAAAAAAATAGACTTTTAACTTTAAAAATTTTGGATTTTCATTAAAAAGGAGAATGAATTAAGATTAGAAGGTCACAACTAATCAACCTACTTGAATCTAATCAATGTGAACTTGAAACTCAAAACTAAAATACTAATTAAATGTTTGAAAAAGATTAATTGCTATAACTTAAATGTTGTCAGTACTTAATTAAAACTAACACACACCCATAAGTTTACCTAATTAAATCATACACACAAGTGCACTTAGAAAAGAGGAGGAGAAATATTAGAAGAAGAAAGACAAATGACATAAATTAACATTATCCTTATTAATTGTAAGCACCAAATTTTAATAAAATAAAACCTAAAACCATAAAATGAAAAGAAAAGAAAGCAGTGGGTTGCAGATGCTTTTGTAGGCACTATGGACCACTCAGCAGGGCAGCAGCGCAATGCGCCAAAGTAGGAGACAAGGGCGGTAGGCGTCCCTTACAGCGGCAGAGGTGTTGGCGTCGCCGCATGGCAAGCGGCTACGGAAGCTAGTGGGCGGGAACTGACCTGTGGCGCAACGTGTAGCTTCACCAGATCCGAGGTGGGCGTGTGGTTGGCGGGCACCTCCCTCGGGCGCAAGTGGGTGCATACGGGTGGCGGGCTCCTCCCTTGAGCGCAAGTGGGCACATACGGGACACGGCGGTCAAAGATGCATGGATGAGGTAGGGCAATGAGGGTGACTCAAACAACGATGGGGCCTCTACGCGAACCCCCTCCGTTGCGCTCTGTGGCACTAACAGCGCCTGCTCTGCTTCGGGATAACTGCAGGTGAAGGAGAGAGAGAGAGGGAGAAAAGGAGAGAGAGAGAGAGAGATAAAAAGTGAGAGAGACTGAGGAGAGAGCAAGAAAATGACAGAGGGAGAAAGAGATGTTGGGTTCTCTTGTTTCTCCGGATCGCTTACGTAGCGGAAAATAAAATATTAAACCAGCGATCCGTTCCCGTTTCAAAAATACCAAAAATCGTATTATCGAATAATCGGTTCTTACTGTGTGCGGATTCGAACCCGCAACCGTTCAGTTCCGTCAGTGTGACATCGCAAGCTGCGCAAGCGTCCGGCCTCTAGCGGAGTCCACGTGATCCTCCTCGCAGTGGATATCCTCACGTTCCTCGTTCTTCGCAGCCACGAAACCTCCGCCGTTCGCCACAACGATCATCGCAACACGCGGACGATTTCCCGTCGAACGGGAGTCGGAGAACCGGCGGAGCAGATCCGGGGATCCAGATCCGACCTGGGGCGCCAGAGAGAGAGATAGGAAGAGAGGAGGGGGCAGCTAGGGTTAGCAGCAACTTGGCCTGCTCAGCCCGTTCGCTACATTTTATATTAACCACGCAGTTTTTCATAAAAACCTCTGGTTTATATAAAACCCACTTATTTATCCATCGTATTGAGAATCATTTTCGTGTCACCCTCTAGGCCCAATAACCAGTCCGATTAATGGCCCAATAAGCCCAGTGACTCCTCACTGGCCTGATTAATCAATTAATAACTCATATTAATTAATTAAACACTCAAATCGATGTCGCACATCAAATTCGATCGGGCCTCTGATCACGTTGGGTGCCAAGCAACACCACATGAACCCGGAAGGTATCGGGGTTAAGTAACCCACTCTTGGAACATTTCCAATGACAGTACCGTGTGGATATAATCCTTCATTTGTACAATGCTCTCGAGTAAACTCACGGTATGGCGTGCTGTTAAACCCTAACCGGTCGACTCACTTGAATTGGATGCCGCTGATGAATATTGGAAAAACTCATTTCCCGATATTATCGTCTGCCCTAGCTAGGGACTTTCGCGCATCCTTCCTAGAGCATTCTCTATCATTGTACCAAGAGCGAATAATTCCTTATTGACACTCAATTCCCTTCGACGGTATTCAGTTGTACCCGATCCTTAGCTGTTTAGAATCCCATGGTTAGAGATTCATAAACCAAGGTCAAAGCACAAAAGTCCACTGACAAGGTGTCCTTGGTGTCTCAGGTCCGAGGACTATCCACGCAACTGCGACAATAGAATCAAGCTAGTTGACAGTGAGGTACAATACCATCCAGTGATTCAGTCGGATCAGTTAAGTGAACTCATTCTCTAATGAGCACCTATAGATTCGCCTTAGTGTCTCCACACAAGTGACTATGAGATCAGTCACCCTCATCTTATGAGCGGGGGTAATCTGTACTAGTCTAACCGGATATCCGATGTCCTTCTCGGATATCCTCCGACTAGGAACGATTGAGAATATGTGTGTTTAAGTGATCAGTCTCACTAGTATGATTTCATCATAATCTGATAACTATCGCACATATTCACGGACTTCATTATGAGACGATAATTAGTACGATTTACACACAATGAATATTATGCCATTATATTAATAAACGAACGAGATTACAAAGTCATATTGGCTTGTAGGCCACCTAAGACTAACAATCTCCCACTTGGACTAAAGCCAATCACCTTTATGTACCAAACCTATAGACTCTAGGTGACGCTCAAACATATTTTGAGCCAACGGTATAGCCTAATGAAGTCTATGAATATGTGCAATAGTCATCAGATTATGATGAGATCATAATATTGAGACTGATGACTTATAAATACATATTCTCAATTGTTCCTAGTCGTAGGATGTTTGAGAAGGACATTAAACATCCGGTAAGACTAGTACAGGTTATTCTAGCTCATCTGATGAGGGTGTCTGATCTCGTTACTTACTTGTGTGGAAACACAATGGTGAACCTATAGGTGCTCATTGGGGAATGAGTTCACTGAACTGATCCGACATGAATCGCCAAATGGTAACTTATCTGACTATCAATCGGCTTGATTCATTGTCACAGTAGCGTGGTTGATCCTTGGACTTTAGACACCAAAGACACCTTGTCGGTGGACTTCAAGACGTTGACCTTGACCTACGAATCCCTATCCACAGGATCTCTAATAGTCAAAGATCGGGTCCAGCGGAAGACCTTCGAAGGTGATTGTGTGTTCAATAACGGATCGTTCGCTCTCAGGTAACTGGAGAGAGAATGCTCTAGAATAGATCCGCAGGAGTCTCTAGCCAGAGCAGAAACAATATCAAAAAAGAGGTTTTCGGATATTATACAGCGGAGTCTGATTCAAATGAGTTGACCATCTAGGGTTTGACAATTGACCATACCCTAGGTTAACTCGAGAGCATTGTGCGAATGAAGGATTATAGCCATGCGGTACCTGTGGACAGACAGGTTCCATGAGTGGGTTGCTGAACCCCATTACCTTCCGAGATCATGCGGTGTTGCTTGGCACCCAACTTGATCAGAAGTCCGACCGAATTTACATGCGATGTTAATTTGACTAAGTAATTAGTTAATATCTAGATATTAATTAATTACTATAAGTCAATAACTAGTTATTGGACTTAACGGGCTGAAAATCGGACTAGTTAATGGGCCTAGAGGGTCACACGTAATAAGATTCTCAGTCGGTGGTGTTTTAGTGGGATTTATATTAACTCGGGGACTTTTGTGAAAAGTCGCGCCGACTTAATATATATATACGCGCTGTTGAGAAACCCTAGGCCAAGCTCCAGGATTTTCCCATACTGGCCGTCCCCCCCTTTCTCTCTCCTCCTCTGGGCGCCCCGTTCGAGGCGCCGGGATTTCTCCGTCTCCGCCGCACGCGTTTCCCGAATGTCGGGAATTCCCGTTCGCGGGTTTTCGGACATCGTTGCGGCGACGGATCTTCAGCGAGCGAGCTGATACGGACGAGGGAGCGAGGACGAACCACTACAGAGGATCGCGTGGATACCGCTAGAGGCCGGACGCTTGTGCGGCTTGCGGCATCGCCTCGACGGAACCGAGACGGAAGCAGATTCGAATCCGCACACAGTAATCGGATTACTTCCCGTTAGTTTTCGGCTTTAGTTTTTCGTTCCAAATCGGATCAGCGGGCATCGGGCGGGATAAAATTTTTGTTCATTGTTTCCGCTACGTTCTTCGCGTCCCGCCCGGATCCCAACAGTGGTATCAGAACCAGGTTCCGCTCTGATCTGCTCCGGAACAACTAAATTATTATTCTGAAATAATTTCCATGCTCGAGTCATTTTTTCTTTCACGGAAGATGTTCATCGGATGAGCATATTAATTTATGATTAATTTTTCTGTGAAGAAATTTGAATATTTTTGGGGCTTTTTGTATTGTTCTTCATGGGGAGAATAACCGGATATTAGGGCTTTGTAGAGGGATTAATGGTGGTCGGACCATCATGAGAGCTTGCTGGTATGACCAGTTACCACTCCCCATCCCAGCTTCTAGTCAGCAGCCAGCGGTATAGCCTTCCTCTTTAGATTTCTCCAAATTGTTGGAAGAATTTTAAGGGAGAAAACCATTATTTTAAATGTTCAAACCGCCACTTTTAAGGGGCTACCGACAGCGAACGGCTCGCCGGCCAGCCATTGCCGGCACCGGGGACGAAAGGGGGCACCACCCCCATCAGCCTCTGGCCACCCTCGCTGTCGACAGCGGCGGCGGCGCCGCCCGAAACTTGCCTCAAAAGGGGGCAAAAATCCTAGCTTCTGCCAGGCAAACCGGGTGCTGGGCACGCGGACCGACCGGCCCCACGCCAGTTCGACCAGGGGGCCTGGGCCTGGCCCGGGCGTGCCAGGCGCCCAACCTGGCTCGGCCAGGTTGCCCAAGCCCGGGCCCCGCCTGGCTCGAGCCAGGCCGGACCAGGGGCCGGGCCTAGCTGCCCCAGCCCGAGCCCATAAACCCTATGGGCTTGGCCCATTTACCCCTAGCCCATTAAACCCCATTACCCCTTAAACCCCACCTTATTTAATTTTAAATTGAGATTCTTGAAGTTTAAAATATGTTTTAAGCATTTTAATAATGTTTAATATATATATTAAGCTTAAGTTTACAATTTTAAGTTAAAGGGTATTTACGTTTAAGATGTGATCTTAAATGTAATTAACAATTGTTGTTAAATTGCTTTTAATTAAGTAATTTAAAGGGGTGTTTTTAAGATATGATCTTTAATGAGTTTGATAATTAAGATGTGATCATAATTTTATTAACAATTGTTGTTAATATTTTTAATATGAGTGATTAAGGGGATTAATTAAGATGAGATCTTAATTTAATTATTAACAAATGTTGTTAATTATTTTAAGATTGCAACATTAAATATTATTAACAAATGTTGTTAATTTTTATTTAAGTTGTTAATTTTAATTAATTAGGTGATTAGATCATTTAATTTCCTAACAATTGTTGTTATGAAATTAATGTTTTAATTAAGGGACACGTGATAAAAGGTTACTATGTGATTAATTAACTTTTTATAATTGTTATAATTAAGTTCATTATTTCTTGAGTAATAAACCTTCATAAAAGTTATTAAGCACTAATTAAGTCTTAATAATAGTTATTAAGATGATTAATTAGTTTACTCATGAATCTCTTAATTATTTTTTTGTAGATATAATCTAATTAAAATTGATCTTATAATAAATGTTATTAAGAGATTAATTAAGTCTAATTGTTTGACTACTTTAATTAGAAATGTTCTAATTAACTTTTCTTAATAATTGTTATTGAGAAATATCTTTTAATAAAGGGATTCTTAACAAAGAGTTGTTAAGTAATAAATAATTGGAATTATAAATTCTTTTATAAGTGTTATTTAGGAAATTTTAATTCTATCTAAATGTTAGATTGTTTCGCATTAATAATTGTTATTAATGTGATTTAAAATTAATCTAAGTGTTAGATTAATTAATTTAGAATTGTTCTAAATTTTGCAGGGAATATTTTAGAATTTTAATTTTAGCTTTGTTTGCACATGTCGATGTGTTTGATACTTTAAATTAGATTTATTGTATGTTAGAAAATAAGATTTTCGAAAATTCAAATTATCCAATTTTGATTGGTACCCAGGTTTTAAGAGAACCAAAATTATTATATTTTCAAAATTTTAGCCTTCATGTGATGTGCTTTATCATGAGTAGATGGTTAAAATTTGAAGTGGTCATGGACATGCACTTAGTTAATTTCATATCATGTGATGGTGTATGATTTTGTGGATTGTTATGGAATGAGTAATGAGTTAATTAAATTTTAATTAATGAGGCGTGCATGCCTCCCTCTCTCTCTCTCATTCTATTGTAATTATATCTCCCTACATAATTGTACTCGGCCATAAGGCTTTCTCTTATAATTTATTTATATTTAAAATTATTTCAAAATAAATATTATTTGTAATTGATCGCGCCGGCCGAGCAGAGGCGAGGATGATCCACAAGTGCAACCAAGAAGGCGACAAGAGATGAGATCACCAATGGCTATGTGTTTGCATATTTAGATTATATAATTGTTATATAGTTGTGGTGATTAATTGTATTGCTCAAGTTAATCATCGTGCTGTCCATAACCACATAATGAACATGTATGATTGATGCATGCTTTTTAGTTTTTAATTATGAATCGATTGCTAATATCTAGGTATAGTTAAATATATTTGATATATTTATAAACTATCACCTAGGATGAGACCAACTAAACATAAACAAAACCTTCCACATAAAGTCTAAGCCGGAACGCGAGTCATTGAGAATGCACCGCATAGCTCTCCATCAATATAGTTTTTAGAACATGATTCAATGATGGCAGTTTCTATGTATTTACTCAAGATCTGTCACCATCTGATGAAAGGACTATTAACTATGGCATCTTGATGCCTTGAGATTGGAATAGAGGAACGGTATAGCTATCCTCGCCTTTATCCAAGAGCTACATTCTTACTCTACTCTGTCACGTAGTGATGGTAAAGCTTAGACCAGATGTAATGGCCAACTGTGTTTAGCCGGGACCATTAAAGATCTGGGAGCCGAAATAAGATCGGATATTGCAAGGAGTTGCAATTACCATGAGATGGTTGCTCTAAGATAATGGTATGATACTATGCATTTACCCGAGGTCATACTATGATTTTTGGAGATTCTGATCCTCACTAGGAGACCGTCGGAGTCTTCCGTTCTGTATACTTGAACGTTATACAGTCCGTCGAAAAATAGTGGGAAATAATTCAAGATAAAAGACCATAATTGAATTATAAGAACTATCCGCTTAAATCACGTAATTTACTTCGTTCACTAAAATGTCGTCTATTCAAAATTTTGGCATATCGGATGCCAATACTTCTCATATTCAGATTGACTAGAAAATTCTGAAGATTGTCTTCAGGGGTAAGTGAAAGTCACTATCCTAATCAGATATCATGAATCCTCTTACTTGGATAGACCAAGGTGGAGGTACTCATGGTATGCCTTTTTGAAAGGCAATGATTATTATGAAATCTCTTATTTAGATAGACCATGATGAAGAGATATTTATGATGTGCCTTTGAGAAAGGCAAGTAGTAAGATTTTAAACGATCGAATCCATACCAGAAAAGGATAAAGGAAAGTCAGCTGAGATAGAGAAGTAGCAGTTCTCCCACTGCAACCAATATAAGGATACTGGTAAAGGCAAAATAAATATGAAACTTGAAAGAAGTCTCATTTATTCTTATTATCAACTTTCGCATGTCTATTGGAGAATTAGCGTATCCAGTATGAGTTATTGGAAATGATTCTCAGAGCTGTGATAGTGTGCAGACTTGGACAAGTAAAAGGAAATCGAGAGAATGCAAGTGATGAGTTAGACTCAACAATTGTTCATGATATTCATAGGTTGCTGTCTGACAGTAAATCTTTGTATATCTATAGGAGTATAAAATAAAACTGAATAATTGAGAAAGGCAAGTGGTAAGATTTTAAATGATCGAACCCACACCTGAAAAGGATAAAAGAAGTTCAACTGAAATAGATAAGTAGCAATTCTCCCACTGCAACCAATATAAGGATACTAGTAAAAGCAAAATGAATATGAAACTTGAAATAAGTTTCAGGTATTCTTATTATCAACCTTTTACATATCTATTGGAGAATTAGCATCTCCAATATGAGATATTGGAAATGATTCTCAGAGCTGCGATAGTATGAAGACTTAAATAAGTAAAAGGAAATCGAAAAAATGTTAAGTGTTGAGTTAGACACAACAATTATTCAAAATGTACATAGGTTACTGTCAGGCAGTAAATCTTTATTATCTATAAGAATCAAATATGAAACTAAATAATTGTTATTTAGTTGCATAAGATATTAAGAATTATAAAAGTGAATAACGTTGACTGAGAAGGAAAAATAGTTGTTCAAATCAGTCAATGTACTATAGATTCTTGATGTGACATTTCATGTGATGAATGTTCACAAGTCTCCTATATAAATGAACTGTGTGAATCCTTATTATCTATAGTATTGTACACAGGGTTGTACAATAAGAAATTATTGGTCTTGATACATACCTATGTAAACAGCTCAATATCTTCTTAAGGCCAAAGATAATCACTTCCATTAACTTACCTTATAGTTTACTCTTAGAATGATTCGACTGTATGTACTTGCTGAAGTACAAATCGAGTGCATCTGAGAGATTAAGGTATAAGATCAAAATGAAGTATTAGAATTCTTTCATTTGATCGAAGCAATTAATACTTAAACATATGATTCACACAAATCATTAAAAGGATAATTGTATCATCGCTCAATTGATCCTCATTGTACATCATAGTAATATGATAGAATGAGGAATTGCACCTTATTAAGATATGGTGCAATGCATAATAAGATTTGCCTAATTCTTATATCCTTTTGAACATGAGTATGTGTAAGGACTGAGGTTTCGGATTCAGTTTCCGGGTCGGTTTCGGACCGGATGCCCTGGTTTGGACCCTGAGGGTCTTGAGAATTTCTTCTGAATGACGTCTACACAGCACGACGCCTTTCAAACGGCGTCTTGCTAGGTGGACGCCATTTAGGTCTGTAGCTGTTGTACCACGTGGGCGCCACGTGGGCGAGTTTCGGGCCGCGAGAGTACGGCCCCTGTCTTGTCGTCTGATAGGCGTCTATGATGGACGACGCCATTCAGACTGCGACCCTGAGATGTCAGTGTACGGTGCCGGTCTTGTCGTCTGAACGGCGTCGGTGGTGGACGACGCGTTTCAGAGCTTCTGTCAGTACGGCCCGTCCTGTCATCTGATAGGCGTCTGTCTCAGTCGACGCGTTTTACCCTTGTTCGGATTGACCCCGTGAGCCTTTTCTTTCTTTTCCTCATTCTCACCCTCTCACTCTCTCTCCTCCCCCTCTCCGCCTCCTCCGACCCCTCTCTTCCCTTTCCCTTCCTCTTCTTCCTCTTCCTCCACTCCAACGCCTCTCTACCTCTCACCACTACCACCACCACTTCCTTCGCGGCGTTCCATTCTCCGGACGGCGGCCGACGTCCCGGCGGAGTGGCGAAGTCCTCGGGGGTACCGGCGGCGGTCTGCGGTGCGGCGGTTCGGCGGCACGGAGCCAGGAGGACTTCAAGTAACCGGTAGGGGGACGAACCTTGCGTGGATTGTACACGTTTCATCCGTAGTTTCCATGTGATGCATGATGTGTTTGCGGGTAGAACAAGCATATTTAGGAGCTCTTCTTGATGGGAATGAGGGTTTCTATGAATGTGGATTTGTGATGGTTTAGCTTGCCCCTCTTCCTCCTCTGTTTGGTTTGATTTTGGGACATTTGGGGGTGAAAAGGGGACCCTCGGGTCGAACGGCAGAACCTGATTTCTGGTGCTAAAAGACGTCGTACCTAGACGACGCCATTTAGAATGGCGACGGGCCAGTACGACGCCTTTTAGGCAGAAATGTTCCTGTTTGAGGTTCTGTCAGTTTGGGTTTCTGGCGTTAAATGACGTCGTGCCTGGACAACGCCATTTAGAATGGCGACGGGCCAGCACGACGTCATTTAGGCAGAAATTGCCCCGATTAAGGTTTCTACAAGTTTCGGATTCTGGTGTGAATGGCGTCTGAGGACAGTGACGCCTTTTGAAAAGGCGGCTTCCCAGGACGACGCGTTTTTAGAGGAATCAACCGTGGCCTGTCCCTGTTTCTGTCACCGATAGGCGACGAGGGATGGCGACGCGTTTTAAAAGGGCGGGCCTGTGACGACGCCTTTTAGGCCATATTCTCAGGCCGGGATTTCATGAACCAGTTTAGGATGCTTGAATGGCGTCGGCCTTGGGTGACGCGATTCAAGACAGAACCACACTAATCCATGCCAGTAAAATGTGTTTACACTGCTAGATAGTTGGTTAAATGCATGCTTTTAGTATACTCGATAATGATGGACTCTTCGTGACCGGATGGCACTGCATTGTGTGTCGTGCGACCGTGGACTTCTCACGTGACCGGATCGCACCGTGCCGTGTTTTGTGTTACTGTGGACCTAGAGTGACAGTTGTAGCGTTTGACACCCTGTGTCGGTGCGGTAGGGACACAGCACTGACGGTAGCAGTGGCGGGGTGACGCCTAGTGAGAGAGGGTCACCTGGTGAACCCCGGGGTTAGCTAGTACCGGTGTCGGAGTGGTACCTTTGGAGTGTCACTCGTGCTGGGGGAAGGAGTAACCACTTGAGCCAGTTAGGCCGGAGTGGCCAGCGTGCTATTCGAGGGGTTACTGTTTGGTCTCAGCAGGTCGGTGTTTGCTGGGGGAAGGAGTAACCGCCGAGGTAGCCAGCGTGCTATCCGAGGGGTTACTGTTTGGTCTCAGTGGGTCGGTGTAAGGACTGAGATTTCGGGTCGGGTTCGGGCCGGATCCCTTGGTTTGGACCCTGTGGGGGGTCTTGAGATTTCTGGCTGAATGGCGTCAGCACTGCTAGACGCCTTTCAAAAGGCGTCAGGGTGTGTGGACGCCATTTAGGTCTGCAGGTTGTTGTGCCACGTGTGCGCCACGTGGGCGGGTTTCGGGCCGCGAGAGTACGGCCCCGGTCACATCGTCTGAACGGCGTCCAGGTTGGCCGACGCGATTCAGACTGTGACCTCTGCGATGTTAGGGTGCGGCGCCAGAGCGTTGTCAGTACGGCCTGTCCTGTCGTCTGAACGGCGTCCACGGTGGGCGACGCGTTTCAGACCGCTGTCAGTACGGCCGTCCTGTCAGACTGATAGGCGTCTGCCTTGATCGACGCGTTTTAGCTGGATTCGGATTGACTCCGCGAGCCTCCCCTTCTTTCCCCCATTCTCGCCTTCACTCTCTCTCTCCTCACCCTCTTCGCCCTCTCCGACTCTCTCCTTCCCCTTCCCTTCCTCTTCTTCCTCTTCCAATCACTCCATAGCCTCCCTACCGCTCACCTCTACCCCCACCACCTCCTTCGCGGCGTTCCCTTCTCCGGACGGCGGCCTACGTCCCAGCGGAGTGGCGGCGTCCTCGAGGGTACCGGCGGCGGTCTGCGGTGCAGCGTACCGGCGGCGAGGAGCTTGGAGGAGTTCAAGAACCGGTAGGGGGACGAACCTTGCATGTGTTTGCTCGTGTGTTCCTTGGCGTGACATGATGTGGTTGGGCTAGATTGAGCATGTTTAGGGGGTTTTCCTTGTGGGAATGGCTATGCTTGTGATCGTGGTTTCGTAGCATGCCTGTGAAAGATGAATTCTTCTTCCTCCCCTTCTTGTTTTAGGGCTTTTCGGGGTGTTTTGGGGTTAAAGGAGAAACCCTCGGGTTGAACCAGGAAACCTGGTTTCTGGCGCTAAACGGCGTCGTGCCTGGTCGACGCCTTTCAGAAGGGCGTCAGGACAGTACGACGCCTTTTAGGGCAGAAATCTCCCTGTTTGAAGTTTCCTGAGTTAGGGATTCTGGCGCTAAACGACGTCACGGATGGTCGACGCCTTTCAGAAGGACGTCAGGCCATCGTGACGCCATTTAGGCAAAAAATCACCCCGAGTGAGGGTATGTAAATCTGGAATTTATGTGTGAATGGCGTCGGTGGACCTGGACGCGTTTTAGATAGGCGACTCCCTATGACGACGCGTTTCAGGGAATATTCTGTCTGTTAAATGAACCTGTCTGAGGGACTTGAATGGCGTCGACCTCGGTCGACGCGATTCAAGACAGAGATGTTTAATCCTGATTTTTCACCATGTGCTTCACCGTGGGATGATTTCAATTGCATGCTTCACGTTGTACGTTGAGACTGAGGACTCCTGTGTGAATGGAATCATGTTGTGTGTGTGTGTGCTTATGCGAATATGGAATCGGAATGACTGTGGTTTACGTTTGTCACCATGGACCGATGGGGTCAGGGTCATGGTGTCTGTGAGTTGTACCGGTGAGAAGGGGTACATGTGTGTTTTACCTTTGGCTGAGGGAAGCAGGATCGCCTTGAGCCCGACGGGCCGGAGTAGCCGGTGTGTTATCCGAGGGGTCGCTGTTTGTCCTCAGCGGGTCGGGGTTTTCCTGTTTGTTGTGACAGCTTCCGGCGCGTTTTCTTGCTGTGGAGCTGGTTGTGGTACTGGTGGGAGTTGGTTTACCCTTTAGCCATTGGGCCTGATGTGACCTTTGATCAAGGTTACGAGTGGTACCCTTAGCCCTTTGGCCTGACGCAGCCCGGGAGAGTTGGGTTTGTGGGTAGTTCCTGTAGCTTCGGCTTGACGGGGGTTCGCCGGTCCCCAGGGCCCTCCTGAAGCGCTGAGGCCTAGCGTGGAGGCAATCCGGACGGTAGGACAGTAGTCTAGACTGCTTGTGTGCACACGTAGCTGGCAGTGGCGGTACACTGGTTCCAGCTAGTCCTAGTTTGACTCATTGCCTCACCCTACAGTGCTCCGGAACACTGTAGGGGTGGACAGGCGTGAGCTGTGGTGGTAGTGTTGGGAGGCGACGTTTGACTTCGGTCGACAGTGTGGTTCAGTCGCTTCGTGGACTTTGGCTGTGAGACGTTACTCTGTGTTGGGTTCTTCGGGTTGCTTAGAATGGTTCTTGTTACACTGCTTATCATACGTTTCACATCAGAGTTGGGTGCTATGTTTACTGCTTTACTTAAATTGCCATATATTCCTGTTGTTACACTTGTGGGTGTGTGAGTGGGAGGCAGGGGATCGGATGATCCCTACTGAGCCCAATTCTGGTGTGGCTCACTCCCTGCGGTTTCAGGTGTGGACCTCGAGGCGAGCGGTAGCGTAGTGTCTCCTTGGTGTGCGGACCAGCAGCTGTCTTAGTTCCGGGGTATGCCCCGATGTTGTTGTACTTCCTTCTGCCTGTACTTATTTAATTGTTGGACATGTAATTATTGTTGGACTGTATACGGACATTGTTATTTTCCTTCTTGCGCACTTGCTTACCTTTGTAGTCCGTGAGATTGTTATATTTAGCCTTGTTTAGCACTTACTCCTCCAGATGTGTTGTGTGAGATCCGGGTGTGAACCCGCAGTTAATGGGCCGACATCCATTTAGTGACCGGGTCTCCGGTCATAGGATGGCGGGTCGTTATAGTCGGTGTTTCCCACTTTCGGGTGTGGTCGGTGTTTCCCGCTTTCGGAGACGTGGTTGGCGCGTTTTGCCGAGATGTGAGTTGTAGGCTCCTTGGTAGGATGATTTCTGAGATATGCATGTTATATTCCGAATGCATGTGGTTTATATCGAGAATTTGGAGTAATGTGTTACAGCTTTACTTATCTTGTTCACCTGTATCTTTGTTATTGCACTTGTGGGTGTGTGAGTGGGAGGCAAGGGATCGGATGATCCCTACTTAGCCCAATTCTGGTGTGGCTCACTCCCTGCGGTTTTCAGGTGTGGACCTCGTGGCGAGTGGCGGCGTATGGTGTTCTCCTTGGTGTGCGGACTAGCAGCTATCTCAGTTCCGGGGTATGCCCCGATGTTGTTGTACTTTGGTTCTGCCTGTACTTAATTAATTTGTTGGATCATGTAATTATTGTTGGACTGTGTACGGACATTATTAATCTACTTCTTGCGCACTGTACTTCCTTGTAGTCCGTGTGAATGTTATATTTAACCTTGTTTAACGCTTACTCCTCCAGATGTGTGTATAAGATCCGTGTGTGAGACCGTTGGATAATGATTCGACACTCATTTAGTGATCGGGTCTCCGACCATAGGGTGGCGGGTCGTTACACTATGAACATTAGATGTCTATACTTTATAGATGGTTCCAAATAAATCAGTTTGTATCCATATAAGATATGGAAACCAAATAATTCATATGAGATATGAATTATAAACAGGAATAATTATCGTACTGAAAGTTATCTTCTATAAAGAGGAACATGTCTTCAGAGAAGAAAGTGGGAGCTGATAAAACTAGAAGATGTTCTAGACCCACAAATTAACACAAGATTATCAGATAATCTTTTGTTGTTTGGAACCACTCATAACACACATCAGCGAGCTTCATAGATTTTTGAGATTCTCTTAGTGACTAGAAGGATATGTTTGACATATCTGATTTAGCGAGATGAGAGGAGCTCAAAGATAGATTATGATCTAAAATCTATGATAATGTTGCTCTCTGTAATTACAACATTAAGATTAGCAAGGAGTTAAGAATTTTAAGCTATAGTCCATAACCACTATTGAGTTCAGAACTTGATGATATTGCTAGAGGGTATTGCACCTAAAGCAAGTAAATCTTCAAAATAGAGATTAGCATAAATGGACTACTTAAAACTTATATGGTAAACTGAAGGAAATAGTCCACGTCAAAATGTTGATTTAGACAATTTTTTCTCAGTGATTACCATTAATAAGTTTATTAGAATTCTACTTGCCAATACTGCCTATCATAATCATGAGATAATGGCAGTTGGATATTAAAAGTGTTCTCTCAATGTGATTGAGGTAAATATGTATATGATACACCTTTAAAGTTTTCAGAATGTCCAGGAAACAAGTTATGATTTCAAAGATCATTTTTGGATCAAACTGAAGCTTCCTAAGTTGTAATAAAAGTTTTGACTTAATGGTCAAATACTACGTGATCATTAAGAATGATCATGGATTGTGTGTGTGTCTTCAAAGAGGATAGTGGGAGTACGATCGCTTTAGTGATGATTTGTGATAACAACATCAAAGTCATTGAGAATGACATCAGGATGTTACTATCAGTAAAAACATTATTAACCAATTTTTCCTCCGTAATAAGTTTAGTTATACTATCCTATGTATTAGAAATACGAATCTATTAAGATAGATCGGTAGGGATATTGTATCGACCTGTATGTCAAGATGTTTGGCATAAATTTCATAATAAGTCTCAATTGTTGAGATATGGAATTTATTTCTTTAGGAAAAATGTTCCTTAGAGGATACAAGAGTGAAACGCATCACTAAGCACTTGAGAAGTACTAAGGATGCACTCATGTATATGAAGAGGATGATTTGAAACTATGAGTTCACACTGACTCAAATTTCAAGTCAAATAATAGATTCAACCTTCTAGAAGAAAGGAATAGATTGGAAGAGTTCCAATCTAGAACTCGATATTAAGATGACGACATAAACAAGTGATACTGTTATTGGAACAGTATGGATGAAAAAGTTCATCCCTGAACTAGATGTAGTTTTAAAAGGTCTCTGATAAAATGCCATTGTTGTAGAACAACAGTGGGAGCGATCAATTGTGTGATCGAGCCATGGTCTCTTCAGAAGTTGCAGAACATTCTGAGGCTCTTTCACTAGTTCAAAGACAAAGAATTAAGAGGAAATAACGTAATGGAAATATTCCATCTATAGATAATTTAGCAGATCCCTGACCAAGTCTTAGTCACAGACTTTATGTGAGTATCACCTAGATTTGATGGAGATCAAATGCGAAGGTGATTGTCTTGAGTCCAAGTAGGAGATAGATGGATATAGGTGTCCTCTAAGCCAATCATTAGGCACCTATTTCAATCTGGTTCACTAATCAATGGCATTAAATTCATTATGAAGATTGGCATATTAATAATTGCGCATAATGAAGTCCATGAATATGTGCAATAGTCATCAGATTATGATGAGATCATAATATGAAACTGATGACTTATAAACACATATTCTCAATTGTTCCTAGTCATAGGATGTTCGAGAAGGACATCAAACATCCGGTAAGACTAGTACAGGTTATTCTAGCTCATATGATGAGGGTGACTGATCTCGTTAGTTACTTGTGTGGAGACACAATGGTGAACCTGTAGGTGCTCATTGGGGAATGAGTTTACTAAACTGATCCGACATGAATCGCCGAATGGTAATTTACTTGACTGTCAATCGACTTGATTCATCGTCACAGTAGCGTGGTTGATCTTTGGACTTGAGACACCAAAGACGACTTGTCAGTGGACTTCTGGACTTTGACCTTGACCTACGAATCCCTATCCACGAGATCTCTAATAGTCAAGGATCGGTCCAGCGGAAGACCTTCGAAGGTGATTGTGTGTTCAATAAAGGATCGTTCGCTCTCAAGTAACTAGAGAGAGAATGCTCTAGAATATATCTGCAGGAGTCTCTGGCCAGAGCAGAAACAATATCAAAAAAGAGGTTTTCGGATATTGTACAGCGGAGTCTGATTCAAGTGAGTTGACCATCTAGGGTTTGACAGTTGACCATACCCTAGGTTAACTCGAGAGCATTGTGCGAACGAAGGATTATAGCCATGCGGTAACTGTTGACGAACATGTTCCATAAGTGGGTTGCTGAACCCCATTACCTTCTGGGATCATGCGGTGTTGCTTGGCACCCAACTTGATCAGAAGTCCGAACGAATTGACATGCAATGTTAATTCGACTAAGTAATTAGTTAATATCTAGATATTAATTAATTACAATAAGTCAATAACTAGTTATTGGAGTTAATGGGTGTAGACACGCTAATTTTGACGTCATTTTGAGTAAATTTCATATCATATAATAATACCTCAGAATGGTCTGATATTTAATCATTAATTAATTTTTATTAATATTTTTGAGTGTCGGGTTTAACAGACATGTTTAAGTTAATCAATTGAATTGATTTTAGCTCAAATTTCAGTTAAAATATGCAGAATTCTAAAAGACGTCGACTTGTGTGGACGCGATTTAGAGTTTATTCATGTTTTAACGTTTAAATTTGAATTTTAATCAATTTATTAATTAGCTAAAAGACGTCTGTGAGTGCTGACGCGTTTTATGTTTCCTAAGTTATTTTAACTTCTCTTCCGAATGTTTATCCTTATCTTAATCAGTTTAAAAGACGTCTACACATGTAGACGCGTTTTAGCTAATAAAGATAAAGATAAGTTTTCCCGGATATTTATCCTTATCTTAATTTAATCTGAAAGGCGTCAGCCATGGTGGACGCGTTTTAGATAATTACAGATAAAGATGAATTAATCAGTATTTATCTGTCGGTTAAGATAGATAAATCCTAGATTTTTCTATGTTAATCGCGAACGCAGAAAAAGCCTATAAATACCTTGCATCTTGAAGAGTAAAAAAGTTTAAGCCATATTGAGAAAGAGAGAGCGTTATTATAGCGAGTTGGAGATCGGAGCAACAACGTCGGAACGCCGGAGCGCTGCCATTTCCAGAAGTCGGCGTCCCTTTCAAGAATCTTCATCCTTTCAAGGCTTCAACCCATTGGGCATAAGTGTTTCAATTCTACATTTTCATTTTTATTTCAATTAATTTCATTCTTCATATTCACTTCCTGCAACACACACCACAACATCAATCTTTCAAAACCTATTTGATTTAAGGGGTTTTAAAAGCCATTAAACAAGTAAGTTTGCTGTTCAATTATATGCTTAAAATCATGATCAGTTTAGATATTACTTCTATTTAAAGTTCTCATCATCATTGTTTCTTCGTCTTTTTCTCTGTCTCTGCTGCACTCAACAACAACAAGAGATCAAAAGGGAAAATCAAGCACAAAACCAGAAGGACTTCTGGACGATCCTCAACCTCAAACTCAACAGCAAGAACAAAAGAACAAAGAAAGGGCTCTCTTTCTTCAGCCGGCTGAAGGAGGGGAATCAAGGACTCGATATCTTCCGCGTTCAAACAGGTAGGCGATCATACTCTCTTTTGAAACTTTTAAGTTAAAAGTTTCTGGCGATCACTGCACTTTAGTTCCTATTTTTAATAGGTTAGTTTACACTAAACAACATAGATTTTTCATGTTAATCACACGAGTATTTTCAGCACCTACAACTCTTTTGGCGATCACGGTGGGACTTGGTATCGCCATCTTTTAGTTTCTTTTTGTTCTTACTACCATCATATCGGGCACCCACGGTGCACCATTTGTGTCTCTCGACACGTCCTCACCAATTGGTGAGTGTTTTAGTTTAATTAATTTCCCTCGTGCACCACGTGCACACCCCAGTGGCAAGATCTTGCCCTCCCCTTGATTAGTTCAAAAAGCTATTTTTGTGATAAAAATGATGTGTGATTGATAGATTTCCTAGTTGTTTAGTTAGTAAATCATCCTGTTTAAAATCTGGAACTAAAAAAATTTGCATGAGTCGATTGTTTACTGCTTTTTACCCTGTATGAGGAGGATTCAACACAGAAAATCCTCCTGCAAAACTGTTTCTGCGAACTGAAAAGCGTCCAGGAGCACTGACGCGTTTCAAAACCGCGTCAACACCCCTAGACGCCTTTCAATCTTCACAATTTCTTTGCTGTCTGCATCTGTTTCTGCGAAAAGAATTAAGTTCTGTGTTGAATAACGTCGACTTCCATCGACGCGATTCAGTTAGTTTCTTAGTTATTTTTCAGATCTGTTTCTGCGAAAAAATTAAGTTCTGTTTTGAATAGCGTTGACAATCATCGACGCGATTCAGACAGTTTCTTAATTATTTTTCAGTTTCCAGATTTCTGTGGTTTGAGTGCTAGCTACCCATTATTTATTAAGCATTAGAGGCCATCCAGGCCGTAGGGCATACGCATTGAGGCGAATACCCTCCTTTTCTTAGGAACACATTACTCGACGTCAGCAACTCTCTCTGATTGGGTTGGTCCCTTGATCAGACTAGAGAAGTTGACGTTGAGACCTCCATAAGTCCCCAAAATCAAGGTATTCCTCCTTGATCATCGGGCTGGTTGTACCAATTGAAGTCCCGGCTAGATTCCGAAAGCGTTTTGAGAGAAAACCCTAGAGAATAACGGTGGAAATCGAACTGAAATTAGGATCTAATGAGGCAGAATCCGATTCGGCCCAGTAGAGCAAGCCCAAACCCCGTTCAACCCAACAGCAGCAGTACCAGGCCCTCCGGGAGCCTTCGGCCCATCAGCGGCCCAGCAGCCTTCGGCCCGTAAGCGGCACCGTCGCTCCCGGCCCAACAGGCTTCAGCCCATCAGCGGCCCACCAGCCTACGGCCCGGGAACAGCGTGGCAGCCCAGGGCCCAACAGGCTTCGGCCCATCAGCGGCCCAACCCCCTTCGGCCCGGTAGCCGAATCCGGCCCACTCCGGTGGCGGATCAAGCACTATGGCGGTTTATCAGTAAGCCCGCATTTAGTCCTATATCGGCTACCACCGTAACCATCCGCTATCCTTTGCTACAAATACACCGCTATTTATTGCCCAAAGGATGCTTCCCCAAGCCTCCGAGACCCTTAAGGACTACAGTCCGAAAAGCATTAAAACTACTCTCCTTGCCTTCTGAATCGAATCTTCTTCAGGAGCTAACTTGACCGTCGGAGGGGGTTCCCCAGGGCTGAAGCCCGGGACTCCTGCTGACTGGTTTTCTTCTTCTTCCCCTCCTGTAGGAGCTCGGTTCGAATCATCGCCGACCTTCCCGAGTCGGTCTCGGCCGCCGACCTCGGACTCCTCTCCCTGGTCTCGACGCCGTGCGCCGGCTGCCCTGCGACGGAGGAGACTCGGTCTCGCGCCGCCCCTTCGTCCGCCGAAGGAGCTTCGGCCCCGACTTCCTGGAGCGAGCCAGCCTTCGGACCTTCGGCATCGCCTCTGCATCCTTCGTCTTCCGGATCCCCGTCGGGCACTCGAACACCGATCCGACCCAGCACCGGATCCCTCTCTTCGGATTCCTGCTTCGGAATCCGGTCGTGATAGCTTCGGCTACATCACGTGGCGCCGTCTGTGGGAAACCAACAAAACAAGTCATGTCTCAGCGACCTGTGACCCGACGATCCGGACAAGGCGAAGCAGAAGCACGGGAGGCCTCGGCGCAGATGCTGCCTTCCGAAGGTGCCCCTTCTGCCCCGCCGAGCCTGCCTCTGCCAACCATACCGGAGTCTCTCGCCTCGGAAGACCGAGTGGGGGTGCTCCAGCAACAAGTGGCAACGCTGGCCGCTGCCGTCACGTCCCTAGCGCCTCTTCAGGAGATGGTGTCCGCCATCGCCCAGCGCATGGGGCTGATGGGGCAGCTTCCTCAGCAGGCGCCGCTCCCCCCACTCTACCCAGTACAAGATGCCCGGTTCCGGCCGGCGCCTACACCGGTTTCTCTCAACGAAACCACGGCGACACGCAGCGAGCCCTCGGCGCTACCTGCCCGACCTCCTCGCGCTGATCGTCTG
Source organism: Zantedeschia hybrid cultivar (assembly GCA_030544215.1). Taxonomy (NCBI): domain Eukaryota; kingdom Viridiplantae; phylum Streptophyta; class Magnoliopsida; order Alismatales; family Araceae; genus Zantedeschia; species Zantedeschia hybrid cultivar. The sequence goes on from JARZZO010000003.1 coordinate 46,438,716, forward strand.
ACGGAGTAAGATTATGCTTCGTCGGAGTACAGTCCGGCCCGGACCGGAGGACAATCCGTCGCCACTTCAACTGCCCCGGACCTGGACCGGCGGCTGACGGCGATGCGCAAAGAGATGCAGCAGATGGTGTCTCGGCCTCACGGGGCGCCTCTCGCCAGCAGCATCCTGGAGCATACCCCGTTCACGGCGGAGCTCCTGGCCACCGAGGTGCCCCCCAATTTCAAGCTGCCAAAGGGCCCTCTCTACGACGGAATGACAGATCCGGTCTGTCATTTCGAGAGATTCAACGCCTACCTCCGGGTCCGAGGGATCTCCGAGGCAGTCCGCTGCCGTCTTTTCCCCGTCACCCTTGAAAAATCGCCCTCACCTGGTTCGAGACACTAGCCCCCAACTCCATCCACTCCCTAGTTCAGTTGGGCCAGTTGTTCATCGACCAGTTCTATGATGCCACCCGGCAGTGCAAAACTTCCGCCAGCTTGCTGGCCATCCGGCAAGGCCCCACCGAAACTCTCCAGGAGTACTTCACCAAGTTCCGGACCGAGGCCGCCCAGATCCCGAACCTCGACAGCTCGATCGCGGTATCGGCCGTGATCAGCGGGTGCCGGGACGAGGGGCTCCTCGGCTCCATTGGGAAGCGCCATCCCCCTACCTTCCAGGACCTCGTGGCCCGGGCCCATAAATACATCAACCGGGAGGCCCTGATGCTGTCCAGGGGTAAAGGCGCAGCCGAAGCCACCTCGGCACCTGCTCCCCATGTGGTCCGACCTCGGCCTGAAGACCAAGAGCCCTCCCGAAAGCGATATCGCCGGGAGGACTGGGACAGGGAGAGGCGATGGGACCCGCAGCCGCGGTACCTACCCTTACCTGCTCCCCCTTCTCGGATGCTCATGGAGGTGAAGGGCATGCTCCGACGGCCTGATCGCATCAAGAACGATCCTCGCCGAAGGGACCCCGGCAAATACTGTGAGTATCACCGAGAGATCGGCCACACGACGAATGAGTGCCGGCAGCTCCGGGAGGAAATCGACCGCCTCATCCGAGAGGGGAGATTGCCGCAGTACCGACGGGAGCAGCCGCCGCAGCAAAACCGGGACGTCCCTGCAGCGCCCAGGCAACAGCAACCCCCGGCGATAGAAGCCGCTCCTCCGCCGAAGGTCACCTCGGCCCCGGTAGAGTCATCCCATCAAAGGCCCAGTTCTGGGTCTATCATGATGATATCCGGAGGACCGGGGGAAGGATCAAGGCCGCGGCAGCACAGCACCGTAGCGGCGGTCGACGGCGAACCGAAGCGGCCTCGTCTGGAAGACATCACCTTCGGCGCCAAGGACCTGACTGATGTTCAGGTCCCTCATGATGACGCCCTCGTCGTCAATGCTATAATAAATAGCTATGATGTACATAGAATATTTGTGGATAATGGAAGTGCCCCAAACATCTTGTTTTATGACTGTTTTGAAAAAATGGGATTGAGTGAGGTTAATATGAAGCCTCACCGGGGCCCCCTCTTCGGTTTCAACGGCTCGCCCTGCCGAGTAGAGGGCATTGTCCGACTCCCTGTACCTCTAGGCACCGCCCCCCGGCAGTTAACCATTGAAACGGACTTTGCCGTTGTAAAAATCGATTCAGCCTACAACGCCATATTCGGCCGAAGGCTCATCGGTGGGGTCGGAGCCATGCCTTCGTCCTTCCATCAGAAGCTGAAATTCCATACCAGCCATGGAATAGGCGAGGCCAAAGGGAACCAAGAAGCGGCCCGGCAGTGCTACATGATTTCGGTCAAAGGGAAGACAGCAGCCGAAACCCTAACGATCGAATCGTCAGCCGAGGCATCTCCGGGAGAAGCACTCCTCGCCGTCCCTATTCCGGGAGGCGAGGGACGAGTCCTGATGATAGGCTCCGGCTTAGAAGAGACTGAAGCAGAGAAGCTTACCGAGTTCTTGAAAAAGAATCTCGACGTCTTCGCCTGGTCTCCAGCGGACATGCCCCGGGTTGACCCGGAGGCAGCAGAGCACCGACTCCATACTGATCCCGACCAGCCCCTGGTAAAGCAGAAGCAGCGCACCTTCAATCAGGAAAGGAGGGCCGCCATCCAAGCCGAAGTACAGAAGGGGCTGGACGCCGGACACCTCCGAGAGGTGCACCATCCGGACTGGATCGCCAACGTGGTGATGGTGCCCAAGAAAGATGGCAAATGGTGTATGTGCGTGGACTTCACCAACCTCAACAAGGCCTGTCCAATGGACAGCTTTCCGCTGCCTCGGATAGACCAGGTGGTGGACGCAACCTCCGGCCATAAGCTTTTAAGCTTCCTCGACGCCTATTCAGGCTACCACCAAATCCGGATGCATCCGGATGATGAGAGCAAGACCAGCTTCACGACCAATTTAGGCCTGTACTGCTACACCCGAATGCCCTTCGGTCTAAAGAACGCCGGGGCAACATATCAGCATCTGGTCAACAAAGTGTTCGCCCCACAGCTCGGCCGAAACATGGAGGTCTATATAGACGACATGTTGGTCAAGAGCCGCGTTGCTACAGAGCATTTGGCCGACCTGGCCGAGACTTTCTCCGCCCTTAGGCGGTACAAGATGAAGCTGAACCCGGCCAAGTGCGCCTTCGGGGTAGCCTCCGGGAAGTTCCTCGGCTACATGGTCACTCACCGAGGGGTGGAGGGAGGATCGCAGCCCTAAGCCGCTTCATGTCAAGGGCGGTAGACTACTATTTTCCCTTCTTCCAGCTGCTGAAGAAGGCGAATAGCTTCGACTGGACGGAAGAGTGCCAGGCAGCCTTCCATCAGCTGAAGGCCTACCTCTCCAAAGTCCCCATCTTGTCCAAGCCGGTTCCCGGGGAACCCCTGAGCTTGTACCTTGCAGTCTCCGAGACGGCTCTCAGCGCCGTCCTCGTCCGAGAGCAAGATGGCGTTCAGAAGACAGTTTACTATACCAGCCGAGCCCTTCAAGGAGCAGAACTCCGCTATCTTGCCCTAGAGAAGCTGGCTCTGGCCCTCGTCTCGTCCGCGAGGAGGCTCCGGCCTTACTTTCTGGCTCATTCCGTAAAGGTCCTCACCGACCAGCCCCTCAGGCAGGTTCTCTCCTGGCCGGAGGTGTCCGGCAGGCTGGCGAAATGGGCGATCGAGCTAGGAGAGTTCGACATCTCCTACGCCCCTCGGGTAGCGATAAAAGCCCAGGCGTTGGCAGACTTCATCGCCGAACTTACCCCCGGTGCCTCCGCGGCACCTCAGCCGGCACCCGACGTGGTCGAAGCCGAGGCTACTTCGGCTCCTGCGCCGGCAGACGAATGGCGACTCTTTGTGGACGGCTCCGCGTGCTCCACGGGCAGCGGCGCCGGATGGATCCTGGCATCGCCCGAAGGGGTCGTCACGGAGTACGCCCTGCGCTTCTCCTTCCCAGCAACTAACAATGCCGCCGAGTACGAAGCTCTCATTTTCGGCCTCCGGGCCGCGAAGAAGCTCGGCGCCCGGAACCTGAAGGCCTTCAGCGATTCCCAGCTGATCGCCAGCCACATCTCCGGGGAGTACGAGGCTCGGGACGCAGTAATGGCGTCTTATCTCCAGGTGACTCGCAAAATCCTCGCCCAATTCGACTCTTATGAAATCGTGAGGATCCCGAGAGCCGAAAATACCCGAGCCGATGCACTTTCCCGGTTGGCGTCAACACAAGACGAGGGAGGATGCCGAATGATCCTCGTCGAGGAGCTCGCCGAACCAAGCCTCGGCGAAACCGAAGCCATGCTAGTCACTGAGGTCGAGGCCGAGACATGGATGACTCCCCTCGTCGCCTTTCTTCTCCGAGGAGAAGTCCCGCCAGAACCGAGGGTGGCGAAGCACATTCGGCAGCGCTCATCCCACTTCCTCCTTCTGGACGGGGTGCTATACAAGAAATCCTTCGGCCGACCACTGCTGCGGTGCCTCGGCCCGGCTGAAGCCGACTACGCCACGAGAGAAGTCCATGAAGGGGTATGCGGGGCGCATGCGGGAGGAAGGGCCCTGGCTCACAAGCTCTTGAGGCAAGGCTACTGGTGGCCAACACTCCGAGAGGACGCCTTATCCCTCGTGCGGCGCTGTGACTAGTGCCATAGGTTCAGCTCCCTCATTCACCAGGCAGCCACCCTTCTGACCCCCTTGTCCGATCCCTGGCCTTTCGCTCAATGGGGAATCGACCTCCTGGGACCTTTTCCCATCGCCACCGGCCAAAGAAAATTCCTCATCGTGGCGGTAGATTATTTCACTAAGTGGGTCGAAGCCGAACCCCTCGCATCAATAACCGATAGCAATGCATGGAACTTCGTGTAGAAGTCCATCATTTGCCGGTTAGGCATCCCTCGGGCCATCATTTCTGACAATGGAAAGCAGTTCGACAGCCGACGATTCAGTGACAACTGCGCCAGCTTCGGCATACTTCACAAATTCACTTCGGTGGCGCATCCTCGAGCAAACGGCCAAGTCGAAGTCACAAACCGAAGCCTGCTGCAGGGATTGAAAACCCGCCTCGGCGAAGCTAAAGGCCGATGGGTAGAGGAGCTGCCAAGTGTTCTGTGGGCCTATCGGACGACAAGCCGAACCCCCACCGGCGAAACTCCCTTTCGCATGGCCTATGGGATAGAGGCCGTTATTCTGGTGGAAATCGGCCTTCCCTCTCCCAGGGTCGTTGCTTACAATCCAGAGGCCAACGAAGAAGGTTTGAAAGACCACCTGGACCTCATTGAAGAGATCCGAGACAAGGCTCGTATCCGGCTGGCAGCTTATCAGCAGCGCATGCTCAGGTACCACAACACTCGAGTAAAGCCCCGAAGCTTTGAAGTAGGGAGCCTCGTGTTGAGGAATGCTCATGCTTCCAAACCAGCCGAAGCCTCAGGGAAGCTTGCCCCCAACTGGGAGGGGCCCTATCGGGTCAGGGAGGTGATCAGGCGTGGAGCTTATCGGTTGGAGACCCTTTCGGGCCAACCTCTCCCTCGCACCTGGAATGTAGAGCGCCTTCGGCGTTATTTCATGTAAGTCACCTCTCCCCAGGCTTTCAGCCGGAGGGTATGAATAAAGATCCCTTTTTCAGGAAATCTGTTGGTATTTTCTCTAAGTCCGTGTAAACCGTATCGGGAGTGGCTTCGGCCATGCAAACCGTATCGGGAGCGGCATGGTTCTCTTAAAGTCCGCGAGTCCTTCGATCCGACGAATGGCTTCGGCCATGTAATCCGGATCAGGACGCGGCGTGGTTTTCTCTAAGTCCGTGTAAACCGTACCGGGAGTGGCTTCGGCCATGCAAACCGTATCGGGAGCGGCATGGTATTCTCCAAAAGTCCGCGAGTCCTTCGATCCGACGAATGGCTTCGGCCATGTAATCCGGATCAGGACGCGGCGTGGTTTTCTCTAAGTCCGTGTAAACCGTACCGGGAGTGGCTTCGGCCATGCAAACCGTATCGGGAGCGGCATGGTATTCTCTAAAAGTCCGCGAGTCCTTCTATCCGACGAATGGCTTCGGCCATGTAATCCGGATCAGGACGCGGCATGGTTTTCTCTAAATCCGTGTAAACCGTACCGGGAGTGGCTTCGGCCATGCAAACCGTATCGGGAGCGGCATGGTATTCTCCAAAAGTCCGCGAGTCCTTTGATCCGACGAATGGCTTCGGCCATGTAATCCGGATCAGGACGCGGCGTGGTTTTCTCTAAGTCCGTGTAAACCGTACCGGGAGTGGCTTCGGCCATGCAAACCGTATCGGGAGTGGCATGGCATTCTCTAAAAGTCCGCGAGTCCTTCGATCCGACGAATGGCTTCGGCCGTGTAATCCGGATCAGGACGCGGCATGGTTTTCTTTAAGTCCGTGTAAACCGTATCGGGAGTGGCTTCGGCCATACAAACCGTATCGGGAGCGGCATGGTATTCTCTCAAAATCCGCGAGTCCTTCGATCCGACGAATGGCTTCGGCCATATAATCCGGATCATGACGCGGCATGTTATTCTCTGTCTGCATAAGACGAAGCGGGAGTGGCTTCGGCCACACGAACCGAATCTAGAGCGGCGGGATACCCCTTCGAATGTTATGAACCACATTAGCGAAGGCCCCCGGCCGTATCTACTGGCGATATTCTATCAACGCCCTATCCGAACCTACATCGGATCTCGGCTCCGCGAACTATAGCAAACGACAGCAGGGTCTCGGATTTTTGAAAGGCCAGATCCAGTCAAGTCATGCAGAAGACAACGAGGTAACATTCAGAAACACTTCCTGTATTCACAGAAGAGGAAGTACAAAATCGGCCATCCGCCTGGCCGAAGGCTTACAAGAAAAGGAAAACAAAAACCGGAGGGGAGCCCTCGTATCAGCCCTCGACAACCCCTTCCTCCTCCGCTTCGACGGCGTCTCGGCCAGGAGAGGGAGAGGGGGAGTCAACGATCTGCACAGGTTCAGGAGCGACAGTCTCCTCGAGGGCCTCCTCGGCGGTCACGGCTTCATCATCCGGAGCTGGGGGCGAGGCCCTCTCGGCCATGAGCTCCTTCCACCAGGATAGGAGCTCCCTGGCTTCCTCGCCCATCCGTAGGGCGACCCCGGTCAAGTCAACGCTCGGGCAGGCCCTCTGGGCGACAGCCAGCCCGAGGTCGAAGGCCGAAGAAGACGCCAGCAGCTGGGCTTGGAGGATCTCTTTGGCGTAGTCCGGGCCAGCCTTGTAATCGGCTACGGCCGAGTCTGCCACCTCCTCCAACTCCTGCTTCAGTGCCGATACCTCCTCGGCATGGCGGCGCTTCTCCGAAGCCTGCCGGGAGTCCTTGTCCTGGATGTGAGCCTTGAGGGCCCGGATCTCAGACTGAGCCGCAGCGAGCTCACCCTCGGCCTTCTCCTTCTCCCGCTCGGCCTTCACCTTGGCCTCGGCGGAAGCACGGGCCTCTGCTGCCCTCTCCTCCAGCTGCGCCCGCGTCCGGGCGCTCGCGGTTACGAGCCCATCGATCATGGGCTCGATACGGGGCACCACCGAGGGACCCTCACCCGAACCGGCCGACTCCCCCTCGGCCTCCAGGAGCTTGAGTCGGAGCAGCTCCTGATGGTGCATCAGGACGCTACCCGTCGCCGCGGCCTGCGGACTGAAAGCAGACAAGGATCAGAGAAGATCAATCAAACAACAACTAAGGAGAGCTAAGAGGAAGCACATTCAAGCTTCTTACCTGGACCGCCAACCGAGCGCTCATCGCCGCCAGGTCGGTGACCGAGTGGTCCCTCAGCTCTTCGAAAGCCGAGGGGAGAGTGAGGCTGCGGAGCAGGCGGAGGCACGTCTGAGAGTCTTCCATACTCTCGTCCTTGTAAACCCCCGGTTCGGTGTGCCACCACTCGCGTTGCGCCCGGGGAGCCTGCAATCCGGCGCCTTCGCCGTCGGCCCCTGCCGATACGGCCGGAGGGGAGTCGCCCCTCGGCGCCTCGGGAGATGCCAGCCTTGCGGCCCTTCGGGCCCCGGCGCTTCTCCTGATCAGCGGAGCCGGCTCTGCCTCTTCGGCCTCTTCCGCCCGGGGGCGCTTCGACGGTCGGCCGCCCCTTCGAGCGGCGAACTTGGTCTTTTGCTCCCTCTCAAGAGCGGCGGCGACAGCACGGCCCTCGGCGGAGGCCGCAGTCCTTGGGACCCCGCCTCGGGTCCTCGGATCTCCGGCGCCTCGGCCGGGCCCGCCTGCCGCCTGCGGGGCCGGTGCCCGGCCTGGACCGCGCTGGTCGGATATCCGGGCGAGGAGGGCGTCGAGCTCGGCCATTGCTGCAAGCAAGAAGAACATGTTAGAAGCAGAACAGCGACCAAGTGCAAACTTAAAGCCGACTTACCCTCGGCCGAAACTTCATCAGCCTCCTCAGCCGGAGGAGCTTCGGCCGGAGGAGCGGCAGCCCTTCCACCGCGGCCCCGCGGAGTCTCCCCGGGAGGAAGGTAGGGGAAGGCTCGCTCCGGATCGGACCGGGGGTCCGGCCATACCCCGGCGTTCACCAGCCGCTCTGACGCGCTGAGGAGCCCCCAGATGTCGTACGGGGCCATGATCCGGATATGGCCCAAGAGGGTGCTCTGTACGGAGGTCAGAGCAGGAGGGTCCGAGAGGCCTGCGGCCAGCGGTGCCCATTCAGTAGGAAAGGGCCACACGCCCTTCTCGTTCTCCGGCAGAGAGATGAAGATGAACTTCCTCTTCCAGCCGTGGATGGACGAGGGCTTCCTGGAGAATATGCTTCGGCCGACCCGAGGGACGAAGCAGTACCACTCGGATTTCCCCTGCCTTTGGATTTTAAAGAGGTAGCGGAAGACGTTGATAGAAGGGTTGATCCGTATACGGGCGAAAATGCTCAAGAAACCGTATACGGTGCGCCAAGAGTTGGGAAAGAGCTGAGACGGGGCCAGCCCATAGAAGCTGAGAACGTTGATGACAAAGGTGGGAAGAGGAAGACGGAAGCCCGCCTGGAAACTATCAACATAAAGAGAGAAGGAACCCGGGCGGAGAGTGTTGGCCCTGGTGGTGGAGCCAGACCGATGAGGGGTCGTCCCGGAAGGAAGCTGGAAGTAAGAAACAAGGTTCCTCACCTCTGCGTCCTAAAGGGCGCAGGATGCTTCCGAGGCGATGTCGGGACGACGGCGTCCCGAGGTAGAAGCCCGGCCTGGGTTCCGGACCTCCTCGGTGGCCTCGGCCCCGGAAGCCTCAGCCCCGGAAGCCTCGGCCTCGGAAGCCTCGGCCCCAGAGACCTCGACCTCGGAAGCCTCGGACCCCTCAGACCCAGAGACCTCAGGCTCTTCAGACATCGCAGAAGCGAGGGAATCCAAGGTAAGGGGATCTGACATAGAAGATTTCGGAGAGTGGGAAGGAGTATACTCCTCGTCCGAAGGAGTAATCTCACTGGAAGAAGGACTCCGGACCATAAGGCCGCGAAGGGGAGAAAGAAGGCCAAGGCTTACTCGCAGGAAGGGGGAGGAAATCTCTCCTGAACCGAGCGCAGCTTCTCAAGCCACCCAGCTCCACCAACGAGGCGCTCTGAGGAATGGAGATCCTCCCGCGGTGGCTGGCGAGCTCGGACGAAGCCTTCAGAGAGCTATCCTTTCGCTGGAGAGGAGGGAGAGCTCGGGGGATCGCAGGGGAACGCAAGCGCAGCAGCAGGAAGAAGAACAGTGCCCTGCTGAGGGCTTGTATTTATAAGCCCCATCCGAAGCGCCTCCCGCCGAAGCCAACGGCCGAGATCATCCCCTTCGTCTCACCGCTCCCCTCAGATGCCCGCCACGTGCCCTGTCCTTCGGCAATGATGACGGTCCGGCTCCGGGACTTGAAGCAGAGAGATCAACGGCCGAAAGCGCTCCGACCCTTCGGCTGATCATCCGGATGCCCGCCACGTGTCCCGATCCGCGTGCCGAAGAAGGGAGCGGCGGCAATCCGAGTGGTGCCTCGGGTAGAGAGCCGAGGCGATCCGCGACCCGCGGGCGGTCAGGATCCTTTTGTGCTTTTGACGGAGCGGCCGGATGCGCGACGCGTGTCCCGTGCTTCCTCGCGAGGCGACGCCCATCCCGTCCATTTAATGAAGCCTGACGCGAGTCAGAGCGCTCGGCCCTTCGGCTTCTAAGCTTTGAGCCTTCGTCGCCACTCCGAGCGAAGACGAAGCAACCGCATAGCCCTCGGCCGACCGAGGGCACCCTCTTCTCGAGGAAAAAGAACAGAGCTTCGGATAAGACACCTGTTACGCTATTCTCCTACTAGTTTCGGGCTATACTCTCGCCATCTCAGAACTGAGGAAGACAAGAGTGGGGGGCTATGTGATGAGGCAGAATCTGATTCGGCCCAGTAGAGCAAGCCCAAACCCCGTTCAGCCCAACAGCAGCAGTACCAGGCCCTCCGGGAGCCTTCGGCCCATCAGCGGCCCAGCAGCCTTCGGCCCGTAAGCGGCACCGTCGCTCCCGGCCCAACAGGCTTCAGCCCATCAGCGGCCCACTAGCCTACGGCCCGGGAACAGCGTGGCAGCCCAGGGCCCAACAGGCTTCGGCCCATCAGCGGCCCAACCCCCTTCGGCCCGGTAGCCGAATCCGGCCCACTCCGGTGGCGGATCAAGCACTATGGCGGTTTATCAGTAAGCCCGCATTTAGTCCTATATCGGCTACCACCGTTAACCATCCGCTATCCTTTGCTACAAATACACCGCTATTTATTGCCCAAAGGATGCTTCCCCAAGCCTCCGAGACCCTTAAGGACTACAGTCCGAAAAGCATTAAAACTACTCTCCTTGCCTTCTGAATCGAATCTTCTTCAGGAGCTAACTTGACCGTCGGAGGGGGTTCCCCAGGGCTGAAGCCCGGGACTCCTGCTGACTGGTTTTCTTCTTCTTCCCCTCCTGTAGGAGCTCGGTTCGAATCATCGCCGACCTTCCCGAGTCGGTCTCGGCCGCCGACCTCGGACTCCTCTCCCTGGTCTCGACGCCGTGCGCCGGCTGCCCTGCGACGGAGGAGACTCGGTCTCGCGCCGCCCCTTCGTCCGCCGAAGGAGCTTCGGCCCCGACTTCCTGGAGCGAGCCAGCCTTCGGACCTTCGGCATCGCCTCTGCATCCTTCGTCTTCCGGATCCCCATCGGGCCCTCGAACACCGATCCGACCCAGCAACGGATCCCTCTCTTCGGATTCCGACTTCGGAATCCGGTCGTGATAGCTTCGGCTACATCAGGATCCTTTTCCTGAGCGAAATTGTGGTTTAATCCAATTCAAATAACTCAACAAGGAACCTCAAAATCACATTAAACATCCACTTGTTTGATTAATCTCTGTACAACTTGTTTGTTAAATCTTTGAAAAGGGAATCTAACATCATGTTGCTGCGATCAGGCAGGGATTTGAGTATGGCCCAAGACGCCATCATCAACTACGAGGGAGATGCTAATGACCCTCGCGATTCAGACTTCAACTATGAGAATGGGAGAGATGCTGATGCCTCCCGTAATTCTGCCTCCATTCCATATCGACAAGATGGGAATGTTGGGACTCCTCTTTTTCATCCACAGGATCGATATCCTGATCTTCCCCCGCATGAATATGCGATCCCTAATCCCGATCTAGAGGGGGACATGAATCAGAATGATCCCACATCCTCCGATCCTGTGGATCTCGTCAATGCCCTGGGAGTTCTCGCCTCCCGACTGGACCCTGAGCAGTTCGAGGCGATCCAGTCTATCCTGAAGGGGAAGGCACCCGTGCAGCCTGCTGAGCCGAACCCTATGGCTCCCCCTGTTATTACTCAACAACCTCCTCTTCCTCCTCCTTATATCCATCAGGCCATGGAAGGCCTTCATATTACTTATCGGCCAGCTGGGCCACAACTTTCATCATCTAGGCAACTGGCTAGACCGCAAACGCCTATTTATCAAAATGCCCTCGGGCATGGCGGAAGCTCTGACGGACCTCCTCTTTATTGTCCTCCCTGTCCAACGTACTCTAGGCAGCAGGCCTATCAAGTACTTCCACCTCCTCCTCTTCCCCAGGCAGATCTGACCACGCAGGCGTTGCTGGCCAAGATGGAGCGCATGGATGAGCAGTTCAACAACCTCCAGAAGATGATGGGGGTTAAAGCTGTGCCCGAGATCAGTTTACCGAGCCTGCCAGTATTCCATCTGCCCCTCTCTGAGATGCCAGTGTACCGAAAGTATAATAGTACTGGTAACCCCTTCACACATATGAAGGAGTTCATGTACGAATCATCTTTCTGGCAGAACGATAAGAGGTCGTTGGCCTTTCTGTTCAGGAGATCTCTAGAGGGACCAGCCCTCGAGTGGTTCTTTTCTCTGGAACCCTCCGAACTAGAGGATTACGGTATCGTTTCACGCAAATTTATCCAACGATACCAGGACAGAGTTGCACCCTCCTTGTCTATCACGGACCTCAATGCAGAAAAGATGAAACCGGATGAGGAGTTTGTCAGTTTTGCTGACAGGTGGCGGGGCCTGGCCGAAAAGGTGAAGGATCACTTGTCCGAATCTAAACAAGTGAAAATGTTAATTTCCAACGCCACACCCCAGTTCAAGCTAGTCCTCTCCTTGAACAATTTGACTAACATGGCAGAGCTCTATGAAAGAGCATGGTACTGCCAAAATGCCTTCAAGGACGCTACGTTCTCTAGCGTCTTTGATCCTCACAGACCTAGCAGGCCTCCACCTCGGAAGCCTGCAGTGCCAAATTCTCCCAACACAGGTCCGACTACTGAGGACACGCTCTCTCACGAGCAAGTCAGTACCATGAATAACAATAACTCGCCCCAGTTTGTGAGGAACCAGCAGCAGTACCAGAGGCCACCGCAGCCGAACCAACAACGGTATAGGCAGCAGCAGAACCCCCATTATCAGCAACAGTACCAGCGGCCCCAGCAGCCGAATCAGAACCAGCAACAGCTACAACAACAGCCGCAACGGCAACAGCAGTACCAGCAGCCCCAACAGCAATATCAGCAGCAGCAACAGCTACAGTATCAGCCGCGCGCACCGCCGGCGTACCACAATGTCCCTCCTCCTGGTGACTACAACCAGCAAAGAAGACCTCCAGGCCCGAAGAGGGCAGAATACCCGGCCCTCCCAGAATCCTTGGCAGATATCTTCAGTGCTTTAATGGCAGCTAATGCCTTAGTTTTGCCAAGGGAAAAGGCCGTCTGGCCTCAAAATGCCGATACGTCCAGGTATTGCTACTTCCATAGGCAACCTGGGCATACCATTGACACCTGCTTCCAGTTCAGAAATTATATTCATGATCTCAACGAGCAGGGCGGCATAGACTGGGAGGAGATGAAAAAGTACATATCAGCCCTGAAGGCGAGAAGACCACAGCAGCAGCAGTAGCAGCAAGCAAGACCACCAGCACAAGCAGCAGCACCACCCAACATGGGCATAGTGCAGAATCCACTCCCGGAGCACCAGAACCAAAACCAAGTTGCTCCCATTTTGACGAACAGCCAGTCTGAGGCTGGTCGTGGGCAGCAGTGGAGAATAGAGGACTCTTCATCTCTTTGTTCAACGGGTCACGTTCAAAGTACCGCAGAGCGACCACCACGCCACACCATCCACATACCTAGGCCGCAACCCATTACCATCACACCTCTACTGACACCTACATATCACTCGCCCGCACCCAATAACCCATTACCACTACCCACCTTCCTTAAGCCCATTACACCCCGCACACCTACGCCTCCATCATATAACCCCCCGCAAACCAATAACGCACCCCTCCTACCATCTAGGCCATTACTACGCGTACCATTTCCTACTTCACCTGCTACCACTACCACCTACCCAGATATCCCCTTACCATCCAGACCGCTATTACGCGTACCATTCCCCACTTCACCAACCACTTACCCATCCACCATCCAACCCTCTAGGCCTCTAATCCGCACCGCGCCATCACCACCTAGCCATACGCCATCACCTACACACCAACCCTCTACGCCATCCGCACTATCCAACCCTGCGGTACTTAAAGTGTCACCCGGATACTCCACGATTGAGGAACACGCGCTCCGGAGTGGAAGGATTTTCAACAAAGTCTTTCCTCAGTCCACGGTTAGAGACGGCCCATCGCAGCCGACTGAGGAAGCCCATAATGAAGAGAGTGCACCAGGCACTCAATATGACTTGTTGAAACACCTGGATCGGACACCGGCACGGATCACCATACTTGAATTGATCAAAAGATCCAAGATTCACCAAGAAGCTTTAATGGAATATCTACAGAAGGTGATGGTCAATGAGGACGTGCCGGTAGAGAAAATTGCAGCACTACTAGTTCCTCAGGGGGATCAGCCCTCCATTACATTCCACACATCGGAACTAGCACCGCCGGCAGCCAGGAGCATGGCTCTGAGCATCACGGTCAATATCAGTAAGAAGGCCGTGGATGCATGCCTGGTCGATACAGGGGCTTCGATCAATGTTTTACCTCCGAAGACCCTGGAGCTGTGTGGTGTGCCCAAAGAAAAATGGCTGCCCAGCCCCATCTCAGTGACGGCATATGACAATTCTACCCGTTCCCCTCTGGGAATGGTCTATTTGAAGGTGGAGCTGGGCCCTGTAAGTCATGCAGAGGTCGAATTTCACATCCTAGAAATCGACCCTTCTATAAATGCCATTTTGGGTCGTCCTTATATCAAAACTCTTGAGGCGATTCCCTCTACGAATCACCAATGCCTCAAATTCCCTTACAAAGGACGAATTATTAATGTGACGAGCATGCCGATCCTTGCTGCTGCTCATACCTTAAACATTAAATCTGCTGTTTTACCTGGCCGACAACCTTTTTTGTCGGTATTACAGGTCTACCGTCCAGTGGCTGATCCTCTAAAAGCCGCCACTATTTCTCCATACCCGTTAGATGCTATCAAAAGGGGGAAGTGCATGAGTACCCCAGGATGGAGGATTATGATGAAGAACGGCTACGAGCCTGGAAGAGGTCTGGGCACACAGTTTCAAGGCAGGACCACTCCTGTCAGAAATCATCGAGCAGCACCTGGAAGTGGTCTGGGCTATAGGCCAATAAAACTGAAACAAGATCCGGTTCAGCAAGCAGAGATCGAAGAAGGTCCGAAAATCTGGGAGGCAATGTCTACACCACCCAAAGAAGGCCGAGATCCCCTAACATGGACCCTGTGTACGCACTTTGTGAAAGGGCCTATACTTAGCTACGACAACACGGTGGTCATTACTTCCTGTTTTGACTTCCATGATATATATGGGAGGGACTTGGCCAGGCATTGCTCTGAACTACTTACGTACCAATCCTTGGAGGCTCTGCGGCCTATGAAAAGGAGGAAATTTCATGATCCTGAATGTGAATGGTACAGGTTGTTCGATCCGAGAGACCTGTATATTGCGCTGAACAGACTATTCCTAGATCCTGCAGAACCTAAGTGGCCGCCGCAGATTGATGAACTGATCGAAAGCCCTGGTGCCATATTTGACAAGCGGATACTGCTGTCTGAAGAGACTGATGAAGGGGAGCCAGATGACCCCTATGAAGCTGGTTACACTACAGATCTGCTCTGGAGGGGGACATATCATTCACATGTCTTCATGCTCCATACTCTTTTTCGTACACTGCTCTTGACCCCGACTTGGTCGCGGGTCATTATTGAAGATATCCCACGGGCTCCGCCTGTCATGATTACTCTGTCCCCTCGGGACCTTATTCCACAACCTCCTCTCGATCTAGAGAGGTTGTATAATTTGATCTGGGACATATTACTATATGATCCCCTTAATCCCCTGGCCTTGGTGCCACTTCCTCCGTCTGATTCTCCTCCCATTTGTATTCATTCCTGCTTTATGTTTAATTCTTTCATTGTCCAAAAAAAAACGCCAATTTGGCAACAAATTCTTCCCAGATCCACATCGAGGAAACATCTTACTTGTCCGACTGCACCCCGTCGCGCGGGTCCTTCGGTCAAGATTCTCTCTTAGATCTACTCTATCCCTCCCCTCGGGAGGATTCTCTTGTATTTCCACTTGTACCCCAGGATTTTCATCCTGCTTCATCTTCATTAGGTAATAATAGGCAGTCTAGTTTTAGTCAAGTTAGTCAGGTTAGGAAGTCTAGGAAGCCTAAGGGTAGGCAAATTCCAGATAGATACCTCCAGGACTTAGCTGATAAATGCTCTTCTTGTTCTTTGATCCCTCAGTTTTTAGAAAATCCAATTCAAATGCCAGAAGATTGCATGGACGATGAGTCAGTCAATGATGGGTACGGGGTATATGAATTAGTGCATGAAAAGGACCCCATTATTGAAGAGGAAGATGACGAGGACGCAGCTGAGGCATATGCCAGTGGAGTGAAGAGATTTGATGAACCCTCAGCTGCCGTAGAAGAGCCCACTAAAGAAATCAATTTAGGAACTGAAGACGAACCTAAGGTTGTCCTCGTCAGTAAAAATCTTTCTACAGAGGATGAGAAGGCAATGGTACAAGTACTAAAGGACTATAAGGACACTTTTGCCTGGAGTTATGAAGATATGCCGGGGTTAGACTCATCTTTAGTTGAACACAGACTAACATTAAAGGATGGAGCTAGCCCTGTCAAACAGAAATTAAGGCGATTCCACCCACAAATGGCTCTAAAGATGAAGGAAGAGGTCGACAAACTGCATAAAGCCAAATTTATTAGAGTTGTCCTTTATCCACAATGGGTGGCTAACATAGTCCCGGTTATGAAGAAGGACGGAAAGGTCAGAATTTGCATTGACTTCCGCGATCTGAACCGGGCGTGTCCTAAAGATGATTTTCCATTGCCTCATATTGATGTACTCATTGATAACACTGCTGGCTATGAAACGTTATCATTTATGGACGGATTTTCAGGATATAATCAGATTAAGTTGGCAGAAGAGGATCAAGAGAAAACGTCATTCACTACACCTTGGGGAACATACTGTTATGTTGTCATGCCATTTGTATTAAAGAACGCTGGAGCCACTTATCAAAGGGCCATGATGGCAATATTTCATGACATGATGCACATAGATTTGGAAGTATACGTGGATGACTTATTAGTTAAATCTAAAACAAAGGCTGAGCACGCCAAAGTTTTGGCAAGGGTATTAGAGAGATCGAGAGAATATCAGTTAAAGATGAACCCCAAGAAATGTGTATTCGGGGTATCTTCAGGAAAGTTGCTTGGATTCATCGTCAGCAAACGGGGAATTGAGATCGATCCCAATAAGGCGAGGGCTATCAGAGAAATGCCCCCTCCTAAAAACTTGAAAGAGTTAAGAAGATTAATCGGGAGGTTGCAATTTATTCGCCGTTTTGTCTCCCAGCACTCACAAAGGTGTAAGCCGTTTTACGAGCTTACCAAGCCGGGAGTCAAATTCGATTGGGACGATAAGTGTCAGGAGGCATTCGATGGATTAAAGAACTATTTAGCAAGTCCTCCTGTTTTGAGACCACCATCTCCAGGCAAACCATTGATACTTTACATTTCAGTCCTGGATGATGCAGTAGGGGCTGTCCTAGCACAAGAGGATGAAGAAGGAAAAGAGAGGGCAGCCTACTATCTCTCTAAACTTCTCAACCCCGCTGAACAGAGATATACGGCGATGGAGAAAACATGTGCAGCATTGGTCTGGGTTGTGCTGAAATTGAAGCATTATTTTCTGGCCCATGAAGTCCATCTCATCGCTAGGATGAATCCGATCAAATTCCTTCTGGAGAAATCTGTTCTTACTGATAGGTTAGCACGATGGCAAAGCTTTCTATCTCAATTCGATATCACTTATATTCAGCAGAAAGCGATCAAGGGCTATGCCATAGCAGAACATCTCGCTCATCATCCCCTTCCTCGATTTGATCCAGTACGATCAGAGTTTCCGGATGAGGAACTGATGTTCGTAAATCAAATCAGAGATGATATGTGGACTCTGCATTTTGACGGAACTCTGAATTCTCATGGAAAAGGGATCGGTATTGTTTAGTTATCACCTGAAGGTATCACCATTCTACAAGCCTTTCAGCTTGATTTTCCAATTACAAACAATATAGCTGAATACGAGGCACTCCTTGCTGGTCTCGAGGCTGCTCATTTCCATGGTGCCACCAAACTCAGGATTGTGGGTGATAGCCAACTGATTCTTCGCCAAGTGCTGACCAAGTATCGAACTCTCGATCCCAAGCTCAAGCCTTATCAAGAAATCATGTAGATAGAGCTGTTAGAAGAGATGGATGATGAACAGAAGCCATGGTATTATGAAATTGCAAAATATTGTGAAGATCAATCGTATCCTGAGGAAGCTACAACTGAGGAGAAAAGAGCTATCAGGAGAGTTGCTCAACGATACACCCTAGTTGGAGGAGCATTGTATAAGAGAGGTTTTGATGGAGTTCTTCTGAGATGTCTAGACGAAGATGAGCTTTGGAAGGTTATGGAAGGAGCTCATAGTGGAGTTTGTGGTGGCCATGTCAATGGACAAATGCTAGCAAAGAAGATCCTCAGACAAGGATTTTATTGGCCAACCATAGAAGAAGACTGTGTAGGGTATGTCCGTAGGTGTGCTAAGTGTCAACTTCACACCGACAAAATTCATTCTCCTGCATCTTCACTCCATCCTGTTTCTTCCCCATGGCCTTTCTCCATGTGGCTTTCGACATTATTGGACATCTTGGTAACCCAGATTCCGGCATCAAGCAAAAATCTTTCATTCTCACGGCAACGGAATACTTCACCAAGTGGGCAGAAGCTGAAGCGTACGTGGAGTTCAAAGCATCAACCGTCTGCAAGTTCATCATGAAGAACATCATCACCCGATTTGGAATTCCAAGCACCATCGTCACCGACAACGGACCGCAGTTCGTGTCACGGGAACTGAAGGACATCTGCAACAGGTATAAAATTGCATTGCATCATTCATCTCCTTATTATCCGCAAGGCAATGGCCAAGCAGAGGCAACAAATAAGACTTTCATAAAAATCATCAAAAAGACGTCCAAATCTAATAAGTTCGCAGATTGGCCAGAAAAATTGGTTGAGGCTCTATAGGCCTACCGAACTTCAATCCGCACACCTACTGGGCAAACTCCTTATTCCTTAACATTTGGAATGGAGGCGGTAGTTCCATATGAGATCTTTATACCGTCATTAAGAGTACAATTGAATAAGGAATTTTCCATTGATGAACATCGTTCAGCACTCCTTGCTCAATTGGAACTTTTAGACGAGAAAAGATGGTCAGCTGCTAATCATGCAAAATTTTATCAAAATAGACTAGCACGTTTTTATCAAAAGAAAGTCATTGAACGTAAGTTCAAAGTCGGTGAAATGGTTGTTAAAAGAATTTTTGTAAAACCTGGTGGTCCGCGTTCCAAGCTCCAACCCAACTGGGAAGGACCTTATGTTGTATCGCACGCTTTTCCTGGTAATGCTTATCGTCTTGTTAATGCAGAAGGAGAAGAGCTAAATCATCCCTGGAATGGTTTACATCTTAAGAAATACTACCCTTAGATTAAAGAGTCGATCAGTATGGTACAAAGACCAGTGGAATCAGAAAATTTATAAACTCAAATTTCCTTATCAGTCTGGACAACTTAATTCAAGCCCATTATTGCACACACTGACACGTTTGATTCCTGAGTAACAAGAGATGACAAGTCCTAAAGAATATCGAAAGCTTGACCAAAGGTGCAAAGTACAAATCATTCCTTTTAAAGAAAAAATTCTGTTTTAAACTCGGCCCATGATGTCGGAACGAGACTTAGAATAGATTACCAAGAATACCCGCCATCTTAGTAGGAGGCCGTCATAAAAAAAGGGGGGAGATCCGTCCCAAAGAAAAGAAAAGAAAAAGCAAAAAAGGCAAAAGCCAAATGTCAAATCAAAAGGCCATTACATTACAAGCGTTACATCAAGGCCATGAAATGAAATAAAAGGGAACGCAAGGTCGATAAATACCCCGAAAAGAAAATGACCGAACCCCAACGGATATTAGGGTAGGAAAGAAACGTCTTTTTAGGTCTCCGGAACCTTCTCATGGGCTTTCTAAACTTATTCATCTTTTCTTTCTAAAGAGATGTACTTCAAACTTAAGGAATGACTTAGATTGACTAAGGGTCAAATCATCAAATGGGATCACGAATAGAAACACAAGTTCAAACACGATGGGTTTAAGTTAAGTTGTTAAAGAACAATTTGGAAATTAAGTTAATAAATGAATATGATCTTTTGATCTAAGTACCATGCTGATCTTTTAGTTAAAAACCAAAAAAAAATACATATGTCAAAAAAACCAAAAAAATACATATGTTTCAAAAATTCAAAAAAAAATACATATGTCAAAAATCTAAAAATATACATGTTTCAAAATTCAAATACATATATCAAAAATTCAAAAAAAATACATGTTTCAAAAAAATCCAAAAAAAATACATATGTCAAAATTCAAAAAAAAAAGGGCATATATTTCAAAACCCCAAACAAAAATGAATATTTCAAAACAACAAAAATATTTCAATTAGCATCTACTTGTTGCATTTGATGTGTTTCATTCCTTTTATTTTAAGTGAGCTCTGTCTGCTTGTATGTTGCATTTTGCTTAAGTTTGATTATTCTTATTACTTTTGTTAATAAAGGCTATGCCCCTTGACCCTTCTATCAAGGATAAGATCAAGTAGTCGGTTACTTAACCAGGCAAGGGGCTAAGCCTAAACAGATACTTAACATATTTGTTCAAGTCATATACAGGACACAAGGCATTAGTAAAGTTGGAATTCGAATAGAGAACAGCCAGAAACCTGTTTCTGTGAGTAAATGGCGTCGAGGAGCACTGACGCGTTTCAACGTTAAATGGCGTCTGCGCGACACGACGCGTTTCAGCCTTTTGTTATTTATTCGAAATTCTGTGGTTTTTTATGAATATTTGTTTAGAATTATTAATAATTTTGATTGCAGGAAATTCAAGAAAACCTGAGTAAAGATGGAAATGTCAAGAAGATCCCACTGTGGGAGTCAAGAAGTCCTAACCGTGGCTAAAAAGACGGTTATTTCTACCCTTGTACTCTTTCATGTAATTATTTTGCATTCGCATTACTATATATATTAAGTACTTATTAGATCATATCAAGGACCTTGTGGTTTTGATGGAACTGGAATTTGAATTCCCCTACAACAAAAACAGTGATAATTCCAGAGAATTCTTAATCGCACGGATAGGCCGTTGGATTGTTAATTAGTGGGGACGATGGTTCCACTTTTGTAAAACAGTGCGTGGATAAACGAACTTCGGCTTAGCACTGAATTACAAGAATTGGTATCTTGACTCATTAATAACAATTTAACAATATTATCCTTGATTAATTTATATTTTATTTGACTTTATATTTTTCTTTTTAGCCCAGCATGCATCATGTAGAACTTTGAAATCACTATGATAAGAATTAATTATTGATTAAGTTTCAGACCATTAATCAAATAATTCAAACATGATATGAAATATTACATTCTGAATTGAGTATCTTGATTATCTTTGAGGTTCGCTTGAAGATATCATTGGAATTCTATCCTTGATTGGATTCTTTACCCGATATTCTTGTTTTCTTTTAAGATCCATCGTGGCTGCAGCACGTCCACATTGGCTGGCAAACGCTCCCCATGATGAAACCTGCAGTGTCTATGACCTGGGGTACTTCCCACTCCGAGGAGGTTGATCGACCTTATTTTATTTCCTTGTCTACCTCATCCAGACAGGATTAATTCCATTGATTTCCTTGAACTATCTTCATTGATGATTTTGAGAAACATTCCAATCATGTGATGTTAAGAGCGTGTCTCATCACACCTTAGCATCACCTTTTCAGTACATTCCACTTCATTTCACTCCCTTGCAAAGACGATGCCAAGGTGAGGCAGCTGTAGACACGCTAATTTTGACGTCATTTTGAGTAAATTTCATATCATATAATAATGCCTCAGAATGGTCTGATATTTAATCATTAATTAATTTTTATTTATTTTTGAGTGTCGGGTTTAACAGACATGTTTAAGTTAATCAATTGAATTGATTTTAGCTCAAATTTCAGTTAAAATATGCAGAATTCTAAAAGACGTCGACTTGTGTGGACGCGATTTAGAGTTTATTCATGTTTTAACATTTAAATTTGAATTTTAATCAATTGATTAATTAGCTAAAAGACGTCTGTGAGTGCTGACGCGTTTTAGGTTTCCTAAGTTATTTTAACTTCTCTTCCGGATGTTTATCCTTATCTTAATCAGTTTAAAAGACGTCTACACATGTAGACGCGTTTTAACTAATAAAGATAAAGATAAGTTTTCCCGGATATTTATCCTTATCTTAATTTAATCTGAAAGGCGTCAGCCATGGTGGACGCGTTTTAGATAATTACAGATAAAGATGAATTAATCAGTATTTATCTGTCGGTTAAGATAGATAAATCCTAGATTTTTCTATGTTAATCGCGAACGCAGAAAAAGCCTATAAATACCTTGCATCTTGAAGAGTAAAAAAGGTTGAGCCATATTGAGCCATATTGAGAAAGAGAGAGCGTTATTATAGCGAGTTGGAGATTGGAGCAACAACGTCGGAACGCCGGAGCGCTGCCATTTCCAGAAGTCGGCGTCCCTTTCAAGAATCTTCATCCTTTCAAGGCTTCAACCCATTGGGCATAAGTGTTTCAATTCTACATTTTCATTTTTATTTCAATTAATTTCATTCTTCATATTCACTTCATGCAACACACACCGCAGCATCAATCTTTCAAAACCTATTTGATTTAAGGGGTTTTAAAAGCCATTAAACAAGTAAATTTGCTGTTCAATTATATGCTTAAAATCATGATCAGTTTAGATATTACTTCTATTTAAAGTTCTCATCATCATTGTTTCTTCGTCTTTTTCTCTGTCTCTGCTGCACTCAACAACAACAAGAGATCAAAAGGGGAAATCAAGCACAAAGCCAGAAGGACTTCTGGACGATCCTCAACCTCAAACTCAACAGCAAGAACAAAAGAACAAAGAAAGGGCTCTCTTTCTTCAGCCGGCTGAAGGAGGGGAATCAAGGACTTGATATCTTCCGCGTTCAAACAGGTAGGCGATCATACTCTCTTTTGAAACTTTTAAGTTAAAAGTTTCTGACGATCACTGCACTTTAGTTGCTATTTTTAATAGGTTAGTTTACACTAAACAACATAGATTTTTCATGTTAATCACACGAGCATTTTCAGCACCTACAATGGGCTGAAAACCGGACTGGTTAATGGGCCTAGAGGGTCACACGTAATAAGATTCTCAGTCGGTGATGTTTTAGTGGGATTTATATTAACTCGGGGACTTTTGTGAAAAGTCGTGCCGACTTAACATATATATATACGCGCTGTTGAGAAACCCTGGGCCAAGCTCCAGGATTCCCCATGCTAGCCGTCCCCCCCCCCTTTCTCTCACCTCCTCTGGGCACCCCGTTCGAGGCGCGGGACTGTCTCCGTCTCCGCCGCGCGTGATTCCGGAATGTCAGGAATTCCCGTCCGCGGGTTTTCGGACATCGTTGCGGCAACGGATCTTCAACGAGCGAGCAGATACGGACGAGGGAGCGAGGACGAACTACCGCAGAGGATCGTGTGGATACCGCTGGAGGCCGGATGCTTGTGCGGCTCGCGGCATCTCCTCGACGGAACCGAGACGGAAGAGGATTCGAATCCGCGCACGGTAATCAGATTACTTCCCATTAGTTTTCAGTTTCAGTTTTTCGTTCCGAATCGGATCAGCGGCCATCAGGCGGGATAAAATTTTTCTTCATTTTTTCCGTTGCGTTCTTCACGTCCCGCCCGGATCCCAACAGTGGTATCAGAATCAGGTTCCGTTCTGATCCGCTCCGGAACGACTAAATTATTATTCTGAAATAATTTCCATGCTCGAGTCATTTTTCCTTTTACGGAAGATGTTCATCGTTTCCGCTGTGTTCTTCACGTCTCGCCCGAATCCCAACAAAAGGCAGTCTTCACATCCATCTGCCAGATTTCGTAATCAAAATGTGCAGCAATGGCGAGTAGAACTCTGATCGACTTTATCATGGCAATTGGTAAGAAAGTCTCGTCATAGTCAATTCCTTGCCTTTGACGATATCTCTTTGCCACCAACCTTGCCTTATAAGTATCGATCCGGCCATCAGCACCGATCTTTCTCTTAAAGATCCATTTGCATCCGATGGCTACAATACCCTCGGGCAAGTCCTCCAAGTTCCAAACTTAGTTGGTGCACATGGACTGGATTTCTAAGTTCATAGCTTCTCGCCATTTCACGGCTTCTGGGCCTTCTATGGCCTCCTGGTAGGTTTTAGGATCATCATCCTCATTATATATTACCTTAGACTCACCTTCAGCGATATGTCCCACATATCGTTCGGGTAGTCTAGGTAATCTACCAGATCTACAAGGCTCATCTGTGTGTACCTGAACAGATTCAGGAACTGATATCTCATCTGATGAAGGTGTTTGGAGATCTGGAACCTCTTCCAGTACTATTTTACTCTCACTGTCCTCCTGGAGAAGGTATTCATCTTCCAGGAAGATAGCTTTCCTGGCGAGTAACACCTTTTGTTCACCAGGATGGTAAAAATAGTATCCAAAGATTTCCTTTGGATATCCCATAAACCTGCATTTATCAGTTCGTGATTCCAGCTTGTCTGGATCATGCCTCTTTACATGAGTAGGACAACCCCAGACTTTAACATGTTTAAATTTCGGTTTCCTACCTTTCCATATCTCATATGGAGTAGAGGCCACAGACTTGCTGGGTACTCTGTTTAGTAGGTATGCCGCTGATTCTAGAGCATACCCCAGAGGGACATTGGTAATCCTGAAAAACTCATCATGGATCGCACCATATCCAACAAGGTGCGATTCCTCCTTTCTGATACACCATTCATCTGTGGTGTATATAGATGGGTCAGTTGAGAAAAGATACCATTATCCTTTAAGAATTGTGTGAAATTAGTACTCAAGTATTCTCCTCCTCGATCTGATCGAAGAGTTTTAATACTCTTTCCTAACTGCTTCTCTACCTCATTCTTGAAATCCTTGTGTAACGACCCGCCACCCTATAATCGGGGATCCGATTACTAAATGGGTACCGAATCATTAATTTGGAGCCAAACTAAGATCTTGATAAGTCTGGGAAACAAATAATAAACTAAGCTAAACATTCACATCGCATTGGATTAGAAAGGAAATGCAGGAATTAAAAATTATTACAATGCGACTCGACTCAGCAAATAATTACATACTCTGACGGAAAGAAAATAATTAAGCATACAGGCCAAAAAATAAAATGACAACTACATCGGGGCATAGCCCAGAACAACGGCTGCTGGCGCGCGACCCAAAGCAACACTCTCCTCGCTACGTCTGCCTCGAACCCTCACTTGAAAACCGCAGGGGTGAGTCTCATCGAAAAGACTCAATAGGGATCCTTCGATTCCCACCGCCCACTCATGCACTCACAAGAATAACAACATAAATATAGACAATTTAAGCAATTAAAGCAGTAAATACATTTTCCAATTTCGTTATGAAACGCATGCATTCAAACAGTAACATGCACAATTCTAAAAACCACTCCGTCACAAGTCCACAACCCGCGTCTCGGCGAAACACACAAGTCACATGGCCGAACGCGGAAAACACTGACCCGCTGAGACCAAACAACAACCCCTCGGATAGCACGCTGGCTACTCCGGCCCGACAGGCTCCAGGTGGTTTCTACTTTCCCCAGCACGAGTGACACTCCGAATGTACCACTCCCACACCGGTACTAGCTATACCCCGGGGTACACCAGGTGACCCTCTCTCTAGGCATCACCCCGCCACTCCCACATCGGCGCCGTGTCACTCCCACACCGACACAGGGTGCCTAAGCGCTAACAACTGTCACTATAGGCCCACGATCGCACAAAACACAACACGGTGCGACCCGATCACATAGAATCCAATGTCATCGAGTACATTTCTACTCATGAAATTAACTAAACTATCTAACAGTGTAAACATGTGTTAATTGCATGAATTAACGGAATTCTGGCTTGAATCGCGTCGCCCAAGGCCGACGTCATTCAAGACTCCTAAACTGGTTCATGTGAAAACTGGTCTCGGAAGATGGCCTAAAAACGCGTTGTTCACGGGTGACGCCATTCAAATGGCGTCGTTGTCCCTGGACGCCATTCAGTTCCAGAGACAGAGTCTGTTATCTGGGTCAAATCACGTCGTGGGTGGAAACCGCCTTTCTAAAAGGCGTCGCTGTCCCCCGACGCCATTCAACCTTCACAAACAGGTTCTCCCTCCACCTTCCCCCAATCCACGGGGTGGAAATTCCTCCCCCAAATCGTGTAAAAACACAAACAAAGTGGAGAAGGAGGAGAAGAACCTAAATACCCATTAAAACACCCAATTCTCATTACATGCATTTAATATTTTCTCCCCAAGAGAACCCCTAAACATGCTCCAAGCAGGAGAACTCCTCGTAGTTCCAAGCCGCCAACCCGCCTCGCCACACGCCGCCGCCGGTACCGCCGTGGACACCGTTACTCCACCGGGACGTCGGCCGCCGTCCGGAAAGAAAAACGCTGCGGAGGAGATGGTGGTGGTAGTGATGGGAGTTAGGAGGTTGATGGAGTGGAGGGAGAGATGGAATGGAGGGAGGAAAGCAAGGAGAAGGGGAGGTGGTTCGCCGGAGCTCGGAGGGGAAAGAGAAGAGAGAGAGGAAAGGAGAGAATGAGGGAAAGGAAGGAGGATTCGCGGGGTCAAATAGAAACTGGGTAAAACACGTCGTCCAAGCCCGACGTCATTCAGATGATAAGACCGGACCGTACACTGACAACCCAGGGTCGTACTCTAAATGGCGTCGTCCATCTAAGACGCCATTCAGACGATATGACCGGAGCCGTACTCTCGCGCCCCAAGGCCAGCCCACGTGGCACAACCTAAAACACGTCCACATTGCTGGATGCCATTTGAACAGCGTCTTGCAAGCTCGACGCGAAAAAGAAACTAAGTCTCAGCCCCATCAAGGTCCGAACTAAGGGATCCAACACCGAAACTGACCCGATAACCGGATCCGTAACCTCAATCCTTACACCTTGAACTTCTCAAATGCTTCCAACTTGTACTTCAGTAAGTACACATAGCCGAATTTTAAGAAGTCATCGGTGAACGTGATAAAGTATGAAAAGCCACCTTTGGCTTGGATAAACATAGGACCACATACATCCGAATGTATTAGTTCCAAAATGTCCTTGGCACGTTCTCCATGTCCAGTAAATGAAGATTTTGCCATCTTTCTCATAAGGTAGGATTCACATGTCGCAAACGATTCATAATCGAATGCATTTAAATAACCATGTTTTTGCAACCTTTGCAACCTGCTTTCACAAATGTGCCCAAGTCTACAATGCCACATGTAGGCTTGGTTCACACAATTCTTGCTCTTCTTAAGAGTATTATCAATATGAAGATTATAATATGAAACATCTAAGAGATATAGACCGTTGGCTAAAAATGCTGAAGCTATTGATTTATTACTATAAAAAATCGAACAACTTCTATTCTCAATAGACAACCTATATCCTATCTTGTCCAAACAAGATACTGATATGATGTTCTTTATTATGCTAGGAACATACTAACAATCTTCGAACGATAAGACATCTCCCGATCGAAGCCTGAGGTTTGTTGTCCCAACAGCAATCGCCGCAACTTTTGCGCCGTTTCCTAGCCTCAATTCCACCTCGCCTTTTCTCAGCTTGCGCTTACTTGTCAGCATCTGCACATCATGGCAAATATGAGAAGCATATCCGGTATCTAATACCTAAGATCTGGAATCTCTAACTGACAAGTTGATATCTATCATATAGATATCTGAAGCATCAGGCAACTTCACTTTTCCATAAACTTTATCGTTGAGGAACTCCTTGCAGTTCCTCTTCCAGTGACCATACTGCTTACAGTAGAAGCAATCACCTTTTACTACTCCTTTGCCTTTGCCCTTCGATCTTTTACCGTTAGCTATCATCTGTGCTTCAAGGGGATCCAATGCCAGTTCAGCAGGAGGATCAGCTCCAAGGACATAGTCAATGTGCTCAGATCTGAAGACATTCTTCAGGTTTCTTAAACAATCCGAGTAGTTCAGGCTAGTCAAAAAGACATCAAGTATGCTACGGAGTGGATTATACGACGACATTATTCCCTACAGGAGATGAATAAAATTTATTTTAGCAAATGTTCAGTTATTAAATATAAAACAAGACATGATGTTTTGTTCAAGTGTTAACACCCACTTGTTAGTCTTTGGTGGCCTACAAGCCAATCTGACTATGTAAATCTCGTTCATTTATTAATATAATGGCATAATATTCATTATGTGTAAATCGTATTAATTATCATCTCATAATGAAGTCCGTGAATATGTGCTATAGTGATCAGATTATGATGAGATCATACTAATGAGACTGATCACTTAAACACACATATTCTTAATCGTTCCTAGTCAGAGGATATCCGAGAAGGACATCGGATATCCAGTTAGACTAGTACAGATTACTCCTGCTAATATGATGAGGGTGACTGATCTCATAAGTCACTTGTGTGGAGACACTAAGGCGAATCTGTAGGTGCTCATTGGAGAATGAGTTCACTGAATTGATCCGACTGAATCGCTGGATGGTACTGTACCTCACTATCAACCAGCTTGATTCTATTGTCGCAGTTGCGTGGATGGTCCTCGGACCTGAGACACCAAGGACACCTTGTCAGTGGACTTCTGTGCTTTGACCTTGGTTTATGAATCTCTAACCACGGGATTCTAAACTGCCAAGGATTGGGTACAGCGGAATACCGTCGAAGCGAATTGTGTGTCAATAAGGAATCATTCGCTCTCAGTACTTAGAGAGAGAATGCTCTAAGAAGGATGCGCGAAAGTCCCTGGCCAGGGCAGACGATAATATTGGGAAAGGAGTTTTCCGATATTCATCAGCGTCATCCAATCCAAGTGAGTCGACCGGTTAGGGTTTGATAGCACGCCATACCCTGAGTTGACTCGAGAGCATTGTACGAATGAAGGATCATATCCATGCGGTAATTGTCGGCGGAAAGGTTCTAAGAGTGGGTTACTTAACTCCGATACCTTCCGGATTCACACGATGTTGCTTAGCACCCAACGTGATCGGAGGCCCAGTTGAATTCGATGTGCGATGTCAATTCGATTGATTAATTAATTAATAAAGAGTTATTAATTTATTAATAAAGCCAGTAAGGAGTTACTGGGCTTATTGGGCTATTAACCGGACTGGTAATTGGGCCTAGAGGGTCACACGCAAATGATTCTCAAGGCGATGGATAAATAAGTGGGTTTTATACAAACCGGGGATTTTTTATGAAAAACCGCGGTTAGTATAAAATGTAGCGAATGGGCTGAGCAGGACAAGCTACTGCTAACCCTAGCTGCCCCCTCCTCTCTTTCTCTCTCTCTCTGATGTCCCAGACGTATCCGGATCCCCAGATCTGCTCCACCGCTTCTCCGACTCCCGTTCAACAGGAAATCGTCCGCGCATTGCGGCGATCGGCGGAGGTCTCGTGGCTGCGATGAACGAGGAACGTGAGGATATCCGTCGCGAGGAGGATCGCGTGGACTCCGCTAGAGGCCGAGTGCTTGGGCGGCTTGCGGTGTCGCACCGACAGAACCGAACGGTTGCGGATTCGAATCCACACACGGTGAGATTCGATAATCCGATTATCGAAGTTTTAGTATTTTTCGAAACAGGAACGGATCTCCGTTTTATTTTTTATTTCCGCTGTGTGGGAGATCCGGAGAAACCCGAGAAACCAACAGTGGTATCAGAGCCAGGTTCCACTGTTTCTCGTCCCGTTTCGGATTCCGAATTTAATTTTTTCTGTGTATTATTCCATGCAAAGATTCAATCTTTTTGCTGGATCCGTGTTCATGAGATGAACATAGATTTTTTGAATAATTTTAATTATTTAATTCTGCAAAATTTCGAATTAATTTTGAGGTTTTCCAAGTTCTTCATGAGATGATGATCGAGGGTTTTTCGGTGACTTCATACACGCTTCCCAAGCGTTGGGATGGCGAAACTGGACCTCGGATCGCCTGAGGATAGTCACCACTATCCACCGGTCACCAAGACCGCCGCCGTAGTGCCCTTGGAGGGCTATAAATTCAAGCCCTAAATAAGTTTTAAAACTTGTGAAAAACCAAATTTTTTTTGGGGATTCATAGGCTTGAACAGCTGCTTTAAAGGGGCCGCCGGCTGCCCCACCGGTGCCAGGTAGGTCGCCGGCTGTGGGGGCTTGGCCGGCCGGCGCCTGGGGGGACCCGCCGCCTGGCGGCGCCGCTTGGATCCGCCGCCCACCTCCCAGCTGCAACCTGTAATGGCATTATGGTTAGGGGTTGGGGAAGACCCGGTCCCGAACCGGTCGGACCGGCTCGGACCGGGCTGGGTGGCCTGGTCGAACCAGGTTCGAGCCAGGTGCCCACTGTGGGTGCCTGGTCCGAGCCCTGGCTCGGCCAAGGTCCGAACCCCATGGCTTAGCCAAGTGGCTAAGCCCTAATTTAAATTAAACCCCAGGTTAATCCCTGTTTAAACCTAATTAAGCCAATTTGACCCAACTGATATATGATTAGTTTTTTAAAAATTTATATTTCAAAATTGTTTTGAAAAATAATTTGTTTTCTTCTAATATTATTGAATTGGGTTATTAATGATTTTGGAATCATTATATTAACATGTAAGTGTTAATTGATTGAAATTATTATTAATTTAAGTGTTAAATTAATAATTAATTTTAATAGACTAATTTAAATATTAAATTAATAGTTATTAGTTAATTGAAATTAATTGTTAGTTTAATTTGTTAAATTGATAATTAATTTTAATTAATTAATATAGTGGTTTAACATGGAGTTATTAATTATTGAATTAAGAGTTACATTAATAATTAATATTAATCCAATAATCTAAGAGTTAGATTAGTGGTTAAATAATTAATTTGTGTTAATTACTAGTTTAAGAGTTAAATTAGTTATTAACATTAATTAATTAATTAGTCTAAGAGTTAGATTAATAGTTAATTATGGTTGATTATTAATTTAAATGTTAAATTATTAATTAACTTTATTGGACTAGCCTAAGAGTTAGATTAGTTATTAATAGTCTAATTGTTAGATTATTAATGTGGTTTAATCTAAATGTTATATTATTTAATTATTAGAATTGTTCTAATGGTATGTAATAGTTTGGAATTATTAATTTGGAGTGTGTGCACATGTGATGTGTCTTTAATGCTTTTAAATTTGATTTAATTGCATGCTTAAGTTAATTAAAAGTGTTTTCGAAATTCAAATACCAATTTTGATTGGATCCCAGTTTTTTAAAAGCCAAAATTATTTATTTTGAAAACTCATTTGTTTTAGCCATATGATGCGCTGAATCTTGTGTGGAATGTTTAAAGCACACTGTGGTCACGGATATGCACTTATTTTAAATTATTCATGTGATGAATGATGTGTGTGGATCGTGGATGTTTGAATGATATTATTTATTAATTGTTAATAAATAGAGGTCTGCGTACCACTTTCTCTCTCAAACTCCGATCTACTTCTACCTCCCTCTCTCTTGTACTCACCATAAGGCTTTCTTCTAATTACATGTAATTTTAGAATTATTGTAATCTGATCGAGGCAACCGAGAAAGGAGCGATGACGATCCACAGTTGCAACCAGGAAGGCGAAAAGATGAAGATCCTTTGCCTATGTGTTTGCAGGATAGTCTGATATAAATGTTATGTTAGATTGTGTGTGCGTTTGACTGTTGGTTCCAGTCAAACGCACTGTGCTATCCATGACCACACTAGACATGTATGAGATGCATTATTTTATGTTTGATTGTGAATCAAAGCAGGTATAGTATTTATGAAATATATACGATATATTTATATACTATCACTTAGGAGAGACCAAGATAAAAGTTATCTAAATACCCTCAGCTAAACTCTAAGCCGTAACGCGAGTAGTTAAGAACTTACCGCGTGGTCCACCATCATTA
The DNA here is from genome assembly GCA_030544215.1 of Zantedeschia hybrid cultivar. Classification (NCBI taxonomy): domain Eukaryota; kingdom Viridiplantae; phylum Streptophyta; class Magnoliopsida; order Alismatales; family Araceae; genus Zantedeschia; species Zantedeschia hybrid cultivar. Next base: position 46,470,292 of record JARZZO010000003.1, read on the forward strand.
TAGTCATATGATTCGAATCACTTTGGGCAGGTTTGTTGTGCTATCCACAAGGCCTATTTAATTGGGAGGAGAAACTGTGGCTATGACATTAGATGCCTATATGATCGGAGTAGAGTTACCATGTAGATTTGTTGTGCTATCTACAAGGGCTGCATCCAAATCTATACTCTTCGCGTAACGATGGTTAGCATAAACCAGAATTAGTGGTTTGTTGTGCTATCCACAAGGCCATTAAATCTCTAGTGACCGAAGCTATGATCAGATATTGTAAGGAGTTGCAAGTCTCATGAGTTGGGTGCTCTTTGATTGTGTTACAGTTTGTTGTGCTATCCACAAGGCTGTGCTACAAGTCATTGAGATTCTGATCCCCACTAGGAGACTGTCGGCGTCTCCCGTTCTGTATAACTGAGGGTTATACAATCCATCGAAAATTAGTAGGAGTTAAAACTTGAACAAAAGACCATGTCTTGTTTTATTTTTAAAAATTGAACATCTGCTAAAATAGAACTTATCTCCTATTGGGAATTATGTCCTCGAATAACCCATTACGTGGCATACTTGATGCCAATCGTTTGACTAGCCTGAACTACTCATATTGGTTCAGAAAGCTGAAGAATGTCTTCAGATCTGAGTACAATGACTATGTCCTTGGAGCTGATCCTCCTGTTGAACCAGCATTGGATGCCCTTGACGCAGAAACGATAGCTAACGATAAAAGATCGAAGGACAAAGACAAAAGAGTAGTAAAGGATGACTGCTTCTACTGTAAGCAGAATGGTCACTGGAAGAGGAATTATAAGGAGTTTCTCAACGATAAAGCTCATGGAAAGGTGAAGTTGTCTGAAGCTTCATATATCTATATGATAGATATCAACTTGTCAATTAGAGATTCCACATCTTGGGTATTGAATACTGGATGTGTTTCTCATATCTGTCATGATGCGCAGATGCTGACAAGTAAGCGCAAGCTGAGAAAAGGAGAGGTGGAATTGAGGCTAGGAAATGGCGCAAAAGTTGCGGCAATTACTGTTGGGACAACAAACCTCATGCTTCCATCAGGAGACGCCTTACTATTAGAAGATTGTTATTATGTTCCTAGCATAATAAAGAACATCATATCAATATCTTGTTTGGACAAGATAGGATATAGGTTGACTATTGAGAATATAAGTTGTTCGATTTATTATGATAATAAATCAATAGCTTCAACATCCTTAGTCAACGATCTATATCTATTAGATGTTTCTTATTACAATCTTCAAATTCATAATGTTCTTAAGAAGAGTAAGAATTGTGTGAACCAAGCCTACATGTGGCATTGTAGACTTGAACACATTAGTGAAAGCAAGCTGCAAAGGTTGCACAAGCATGGATATTTGAATGCATTCGATTATGAATCGTTTGCGACATGTAAGTCTTGCTTTATGGGAAAGATGGCAAAATATCCATTTACTGGACATGGAGAACGTGCCAAGGACATTTTGGAACAAATACATTCAGATGTATGTGGTCCTATGTCCACCCAAGCCAAATGTAGCTTCTCATACTTCATCACGTTCACCAACGACTTCTCAAGATTCGACTACGTGTACTTAATGAAGTACAAGTCGGAAACGTTTGAAAAGTTCAAAGAGTTCAAGAATGAGGTAGAGAAGCAGTTAGGAAAGAGTATTAAAGCACTTTGATCAGATCGAGGAAGAGAATACTTGAGTACTAATTTCACATAATTCTTAAAAGATAATGGTATCCTTTCTCAGGTAACCCCTCCATATACACCACAAATGAATGGTGTATCGGAAAGGAGGAATCACACCTTGTTGGACATGGTACGATCCATGATGAGTTTTTCGGGATTACCAGTGTCCCTCTAGAGGTATGCTCTAGAGTCAGCAGCATACCTACTGAACAGAGTACCCAGCAAGTCTGTGGCCTCTACTCCATATGAGATATAGAAAGGTAGGAAACCAGAATTTAAACATGTTAAAGTCTAGGGTTGTCCTACTCATGCAAAGAGGCATAATCCAGACAAGCTAGAATCACGGACTGATAAATGCAGGTTTGTGGGATATCTAAAGGAAACCTTTGTATACTATTTTTACCATCCTGGTGAACAAAAGGTGTTTGTCGCCAGGAAAGCTGTCTTCCTGAAAGAGGAATACCTTCTCCAGGAGGATAGTGGGAGTAAAATAGTACTAGAAGAGGTTCCAAATCCCCAAACAACTGCATTATCATCAGATGACATATCAGTTCTTGAATCTGTTCAGGTACACACACATGAGCCTCGTAGATCTGGTAGATTACCTAGACAACCCGAATGATATGTGGGACATTTCGATGAAGGTGAGTCTAAGGTAGAATATAATGAGGATGATGATCCTAAAACCTACCAGGAGACTATAAAAGGCCCAGAAGCCGAGAAATGGCGAGAAGCCATGAACTCAGAAATCCAGTCCATGTACACCAAGCAAGTTTGGAACTTGGAGGACTTGTCCGAGGGTATTGTACCCATCGGATGCAAGTGGATCATTAAGTGAAATATCAGTGCTGATGGACGGATCGATACTTATAAGGCAAGGCTGGTGGCAAAGGGATATCGTTAAAGGCAAGGAATTGGCTATGATGAGACTTTCTCACCAGTTGCCATGATAAAGTCGATCAGAGTTCTACTCGCCATTACTGCACATTTTGATTATGAAATCTGGCAGATAGATGTGAATACTGCCTTCCCCAATGGTAACCTTGAAGAAGAGGTGTATATGATACAACCAGAAGGTTTCACATCCAAAGAATCTCCAGATAAAGTGTGCAAGCTTCAGAGGTCCATTTATGGACTGAAGCAAGCTTCCCGGAGCTAGAACATAAGATTTGACGAGGCTGTCAAGTCTTATGACTTCATTAAGAATGAAGATGAGCCTTGTGTGTATAAGAAGACCAGTGGGAGCGCAGTCACCTTTTTAGTTCTTTACGTAGAGGACATACTACTCATTGGAAATGATGTAGCTATGATGTCATCGGTAAAGATCTGGCTGTCGAAAAATTTCTCCATAAAGGATTTGGGACCTACGTATTGGGAATACGGATCTATAGAGATAGATCAAAGGGGATGCTTGGAATGACCCAATCTTTGTACATAAGTACCATAGTCAAAAGGTTTGGTATGGGAAATTCCAAGAGACGCCTCATACCGATGAGACATGGAATTAGTCTCTCAAAGGAGCAGTCTCCTAAGACTCCTAATGAGAGGGCATTCATAGATAGAGCTCCATATGCCTCTGCCATAGGATCTATTATATATGCCATGCTATGTACACGGCATGATGTAGCATTTGCTCTAAGTGTTACGAGCAGATTTTAGGCTGATCCAGACGAAGAGCATTGGAAGGCAGTGAAATGTATCCTTAAGTACTTGAGAAGAACTAAGTCTATGTTTCTTGTCTATGGAGGAGGTGACTTGAAACTGCAAGGCTTTACTGACTCGAGTTTCCAGTCAGATCTAGATGATAGCAAGTCTACATCTTGATTCATATTTACTTTGAACGGAGGTGCAGTGTGTTTGAAGAGTTGCGAGCAAGCAACTACTGCATATTCAACGACTGAAGCTGAGCACATCGTTGTAGCTGAAGCTTTCAAGGAAGTAGTGTGGCTGAAGAAGTTCATCCCCGACCTTGACATAGGTCCCTGCATCTTTGATCATGTTCCGCTGTTGTGCGACAACAACGGGACTAATGCACAAGTGAAAGGGCCGCGGTCTCATCAGAAATCGAAAGATATTTTGAGGCTCTTTCAACTTATCAGAGATATCATATCCAGAGGAGATGTAGTGGAAAGAGTTCCATCATTCGACAATGTAGCAGATCCACTGACAAAGCCGTTGGCTCAAATTGTGTTTGAGTGTCACCTAGAGTATATAGGCTTAGTATATAAAGGTGATTGGCTTTAGTCCAAGTGGGAGATTGTTAGTCTTAGGTGGCTTACAAGCCAATCTGACTATGTAAATCTCGTTCAGTTATTAATATAATGACATAATATTCATTATGTGTAAATCATATTAATTATCGTCTCATAATGAAGTCCGTGAATATCTGCTATAGTGATCATATTATGATGAGATCATACTAATGAGACTGATCACTTAAACAAACATATTCCTAGTCAGAGGATATCCGAGAAGGACATCGGATATCTGGTTAGACTAGTACAGATTACTCCTGCTCATATGATGAGGGTGATTGATCTCATAAGTCACTTGTGTGGAGACACTAAGGCGAATCTGTAGGTGCTCATTGGAGAATGAGTTCACTGAACTGATCAGACTGAATCGCTAGATGGCACTATACCTCACTGTCAACCAACTTAATTCTATTGTCGAAGTTGCGTGGGTCCTCAGACCTAAGACACCAAGGACACCTTGTCGGTGGACTTCTGTGCTTTGACCTTGGTTTATGAATCTCTAACCACGAGATTCTAAACAGTCAAGGATTGGGTACAGCGGAATACCATCGAAGGGAATTGTGTGTCAATAAGGAATCATTCGCTCTCGATACTTAGAGAGAGAATGCTCTAGGAAGGATGCACGGAAGTCCCTGGCCAGGGCGGACGATAATATCAGGGAAGGAGTTTTCCGATATTCATCAGCGGCATCCAATCCAAGTGAGTCGACCGGTTAGGGTTTGACAGCATGCCATACCCTGAGTTGACTCGAGAGCATTGTACGAATGAAGGATTATATCCACACGGTAACTGTCGGCGGAAAGGTTCCAAGAGTGGGTTACTTAACCCCGATATCTTCCGGGTTTACACGGTGTTGCTTGGCACCCAACATGATCGGAGGCCCGGTCAAATTCGATGTGCGACGTCAATTCGATTGATTAATTAATTAATAAAGGATTATTAATTGATTAATAAAGCCAGTAAGGAGTTACTGGGCTTATTAGGCTATTAACCGGACTGGTAATTGGGCCTAGAGGGTCACACGCAAATGATTCTTAAGGCGATGGATAAATAAGTGGGTTTTATACAAACCGGGGGTTTTTATGAAAAATCGCGTTGTTAGTATAAAATGTAGCGAACGGGCTGAGCAGGTCAAGCTGCTGCTAACCCTAGCCACCCACTCCTCTGTTTCTCTCTCTCTCTGGCATCCCAGACGTATCCGAATACCTGGATCTGCTCCGCCGCTACTTTGACTCCCGTTCGACGGGAAATCGTCCACGCGTTGCGACGAACGTTGCAGCGATCGGCGGAGGTCTCGTGGCTGCGATGAACGAGGAACGTGAGGATATCCGTCGCGAGGAGGATCGCGTGGACTCCGCTTGAGGCCGGGCGCTTGCGTGGCTTGCAGTGTCGCACCGACGGAACCGAACGGTTGCGGATTCGAATCCGCACACGGTGATATTCGATAATTTGATTATCGAAGTTTTAGTATTTTTCGAAACGGGAACGGTTCTCCGTTTTATTTTTTATTTCTGCTGCGTGGGAGATCCGGAGAAACCCGAGAAACCAACAACACTAATTTTCGACGGACTGTATAACCCTCAGCTATACAGAGCGGGAGGCGCCGACAGTCTCCTAGTGGAGATCATAATCTCAATGACTTGTAGTACAACCTTGTGGATAGCACAAGAAAGCTGTAAAACAATCAAAGGGCACCCATCTCATGGGACTTGCAACTCCTTGCAATATCCGATCATATCTTCGGTCCCTAGAGTTTTAATGGCCTTGTGGATAGCACAACAAGCCACTACTTCTGGTCTAAGCTAACCATCGTTACGCGACGAGCATAGATTTGCATGCAACCCTTGTGGATAGCATAACAAAGCTACATGGTTCCTCTACCCCGATCATATAGGCATCTAATGCCATAGCCGTAGTCTCTCCTCACAATTAGACAGGCCTTGTGGTAACGCAACAAATCTGCCTAAAGTGATTCGAATCCTATGACTATAACAATGGTGGACCATGCGGTAAGTTCCTAACTACTCACGTTACGGCTTAGAATTTAAACGAGGGTATTTAGATAACTTTTATCTTGGTCTCTCCTAGGTGATAGTATATAAATATATCGTATATATATAATAAATACTATACCTGCTTTGATTCATAATCAAATAGAAAAACAATGCATCTCATACATGTCATTAGTGTGGTCATAGATAGCACAGTGGGTTTGACTGGAGCCATCAGTCAAACGCACATACAATCTAATATAACATTTATATCAGATAATCAGGCAAACACATAGGCAAGAGATCTGCATCACATCGCCTTCCTAGTTGCATCTGTGGATCGTCCTCACTCCTTCCTCGGTTGCCTCGATCATATTATAATAAATCTAAATTTACATGTAAATAGAAGAAGGCCTTATGGCGAGTACAAGAGAGAGGGAGGTAGAAGTACATTAGAGTTTGAAAGAGAGAGAGAGAGAGGTAAGCAGACCTCTATTTATTAACAATTAATAAATATCTATCATTCACATCATTCAACAAATGAACCATTTTAAATAAGTGCATATCCATGACCACATTGTGTTTTATACATTCCACACACATTATTAGTGCATTACAAGGCTAAAATAAAAGTGTTTCAAAATTAAATAATTTTTTACTTTTAGAAAGCTGGGATCCAATCAAAATTGGTATTTGAATTTCGAAAACTCTTTTAATTAACTTAAGCATGCAATTTAAAAGCATTAAATACACATCACATGTGCACACACTCCAAATTAATAATTCCATATTATTCCATGCAAATTAGAACATTTTTAATAATTAATTAATCTAACATTTAGATTAAAAATATATTAATAATCTAACAATTAGACTTTTAATAAATAATTGCTAATCTAACTCTTAGATTAGTCCACTAAAGTTAATTATCAATTTAACACTTAAATTATTAATTAACTATAATTCTTAATTAACTACTAATCTAACTCTATGTTTATATGTTGAATATGAAATAATTAGATTATTTTTGTTCTGCAAGTTTCGATTTTTTTTTTTGGGGATTTTTTTTTGCTCTTCATGTAATGACAATCAGGGTTTACTGCGGCTTCGTCTGGACTCCCCAAGTGTTGGGGATGTGAGCCAGTGCCCCAGATCCTCTAGGAGGTGCTGCTGGCCACCACCGGGTCGAGAAATAGTAGAACCTGGCTCTGATACCACTATTGGGTTCTCGTGTTTCTCTGGATCGCTCACGCAGCGAAAAATAAAATATTAAACCAGCGATCCGTTCCCGTTTCAAAAATACCAAAAACCGAATAATCGGTTCTTACCGTGTGCGGATTCGATTCCCTAACCGTTCTGTTCCGTCGGTGTGACATCGCAAGCCGCGCAAGCGTCCGGCCTCTAGCAGAGTCCACGCAATCCTCCTCGCGGTGGATATCCTCACGTTCCTCGCTCTTCGCAAATACGAAACCTCCGCTGTTCGCCGCAACGATCGGCGCAACGTGCGGACAATTTCCCGTCGAATGGGAGTTAGAGAAGCAGTGGAGCAGATCCGGGGATCCATATCCGACCTGGGGCACCAGAGAGAGAGAGGAAGAGAGGAGGGGGCGGCTAGGGTTAGCAACAACTTGGCCTGCTCAGCCCGTTCGCTACCCTTTATATTAACCGCACGGTTTTTCATAAAAACCCCCGGTTTATATAAAACCCACTTATTTATCCAGCGCCTTGAGAATCATTTGCGTGTGACCCTCTAGGCCCAATAATCAGTCCAGGTCATGGCCCAATAAGCCCAGTGACTCCTCACTGGCCCGATTAATCAATTAATAATTCATATTAATTAATTAATCACTCGAATCGATGTCGCACATCAAATTCGATCGGGCCTCCGATCACCTTAGGTGCCAAGCAACACCGCGTGAACCCGGAAGGTATCGGGATTAAGTAACCCACTCTTGGAACCTTTCTATCGATAGTTACCGCATGGATATAATCTTTCATTCATACAATGCTCTCGAGTCAACTCAGGGTATGGCATGCTGTCAAACCCTAACCGGTCGACTCACTTGGATTGGATGCCGCTAATGAATATCGGAAAAAATCATTTCCAAATATTATCGTCCGCCCTGGCCAGGGACTTTCGCGCATCCTTCCTAGATCATTCTCTCTCATCGTACCGAGAGCAAATGATTCCTTATTGACACTCAATTCCCTTCGACGGTATTCCGCTGTACCCGATCCTTGGCTGTTTAGAATCCCCTAGTTAGAGATTCATAAACCAAGGTAAAAGTACATAAGTCCACCGACAAGGTGTCCTTGGTGTCTCAGATCCAAGGACCATCCACGCAACAGCGACAATAGAATCAAGCTGGTTGACAGTAAGGTACAATACCATCCAGCATTTCAGTCGGATCAGTTCAGTGAACTCATTCTCTAATGAACACCTACAGATTCTATAACGACCCGCCACCCTATAATCGGGGATCCGATTACTAAATGGGTACCGAATCATTAATTTGGAACCAAACCAGGATCTAATCAAGTCTGGGAGATAAATAATAAACTAAGTTAAACATTCACATCGCATTGAACTGAAATAGAAGTGCAGGAATTAAAAATTATTACAATGCGACTCGATACCGCAAATAATTACATATTCCAACAGAAAAGAAATAATTAAACGTACAGGCCAGAAATAAAATAACAACTACGTCGGGGCATACCCCGGAACAACTGCTGATAGTGCTCAACTCACGGCCGCACTCTCCTCGCTAAGTCTGCTGAGAGTCCTCACCTGAAAACCGCAGGGGGTGAGTCTCAAAGACAAGACTCAGTAGGGATCATTCGATCCCCACTGCCCACGCACACACCCACAAGTGCAAGGTACAGCTAACGGTAAAGTGATAAGCACAAGAGGTACAATTCCTAATTCTTAACGTGAAATCACATGCAATCGTAATATAATAAACATGCATATATTAAACCAGCCGGCTAGGAAACCCACAACTGTCGTCTCGATAGAACTCACTAACCACACAACAACGGTGGAAAAACCTCGACCCGCTGAGACCACACAGTAACCCCTCGGATAGCACACTAGCTACTCCGGCCCAACCGGCTCAGGTGGCTACTCCTTCCCTCAGCATGAGTGACTCTCCGAATGTACCACTCCGACACCGGTACTAGCTGACCCCGGGGTTCACCAGGTGACCCTCTCTCACTAGGCGTCACCCCGCCCACGCCCCCACCAGCGCTGTGCTCACGCCCCCACCAGCACAGGGTGATAAAGCGCTACAATGTCACTCCAGGTCCACAGTAACACAAAACCCAACAAGTACGATCCGGTCACGTGAAAAGTCCGCGATCGCATAACATACACGTAGTATCGTCCGGTCATGAAGAATCTATCTCTACCGGGTACACTAAAACATGAACTAACCATCCGTCTAATAGTATGAACACATTTTACTGGCATGAATTAGTGAGGTTCTGTCTTGAATCGCGTCTCCCAAGGTCGACGCCATTCAAGCTCCATGTACAGGTTCATGTAAACAATCTTCAGAATCAGGCCCTAAAAGGCGTCGACACCAGTGGTCGCCTTTTAAAACGCGTCGACATCCTCAGACGCCATTCAGCACAGAAATCCAGGAATTTCAAAGAAACTACCCAGGGGATTTCTGACTTAAAAGGCGTCATGGCTGCCCGACGCTATTCAAAAACGCGTCGTCGACCCATGACGTCTTTTAGCCTCAGAATCCCGAACTAGCAACCCCTCAGTCAGGCGATTCCTGTCTAAAAAGGCGTCGTGATGGCCCGACGCCCTTCAAAAAGGCGTCGTCCATCCACGACGTCTTTTAACCCTAGGAACCAGAGTTGCCATGAGCCCGAGGGCTCCCTTTTCGACCCAAATAACCCCAAATTCACCCAAAAACGGAGGAGAAAGAGGGGCAACACAATTCATAGGAAATCACATTCATAGCAAAACCCCCATATCAACAAAAGAACACCTAAACATGCTCATTCTACCCCCCGAAACCAAAGATCCATAACAAGCTTAAACGGGGGAAAAAACATGGTTTAAACACGATGCTTATGGGAACCGTCACCCTACCGGATACTTGAACGCCTCCGAGCTTCAAGCCGTCCACCCGACTCGCCCCACGCCGCCGCCGGTACTGCTGTGGTCGTCCTTGCTCCACCGTGACGTCGGCCGCCGTCCGGAGAGTAGAACGCCGCAGTGGAAGTGGAGGTGGTAGTGGTAGGAGCTAGGTAGAGGATGGAGTGGAGGGAGGGATGAAACGTTGGGAGGAAAAGAGGGAGGAGGAGGGATCGCCGCCGAGTTCATCGGAAGGGAAAGAGAGGAAGAGAGGAGAAAAATGAGGGAAAGAAGGAGGGCTCGCGGGGTTAACCAGAGACTGGCTAAAACGCGTCGACATCCACGGACGCCTATCAGTTGATGTGACGGCTGCTCTGACAAGACTCTGAAACGCGTCGTTCAAGGCAGACGCCGTTCAGACGACATGTCAGGGCCGTACTCTGACAATCCCAGAGTCGCAGTCTGAAAGGCGCCGACACACGTGGACGCCGTTCAGGCGACAAGACAGGGCCGTACCCTCGCGGCCCGAAGCCAGCCCACGTGGCACCCACGTGGTAGAACCTGAAATGCGTCTGCGACGGTGGACGCCGTTTAAAACGCGTCTCGATGTCCTGACGCGAATCAACACAGGACCTCCGCCCTCACTAAGGTTAGAACTACAAGGTCCGACCCCGAAAACCGGATCCGAAGGTCACGATCCTTACAATCTCCCCCCCTTAAAAGAATTTCGTCCCCGAAATTGACTGCTTAGAATTAACAAGGTCAAAACATGGATACAAGTTCACAAGGAAACTTACGAAAAGAAGTAAGGGAACTGCTCCCGCATCTCATCCTCTCGCTCCCAGGTTGCCTCACCTCCGGAGCGGTACTGCCAAATCACCTTGACCAATGGTACAATCTTGTTCCGCAGGACCTGTTCTCTGCGATCCTCAACACGAACAGGATATTCTGGAAAGGACAGGTCCTCAGCGACCTCCAACTCTGAAAAATCCAAGACATGGGACGGATCCTGAACATACTTTCTCAGTAAGGAAACATGGAACACATCGTGCACCCCTGCAAGACTGGGCGGCAAGGCCAGCTGATACGCGGTTTACCCAATCCGAGCAAGGATGGGAAAAGGCCCAATATATCGCGGACTCAGCTTGCCTCGCTTCCCAAATCTCATCACACCCTTGGAGGGTGAGACTCGGAGAAACATGTGGTCCCCAACTTCAAACTCAAGCGGTCTCCGTCGGATGTCAGCATAACTCTTCTGCCTACTCTGAGCTGCGGTCAACCTCTGCCGAACTAACCTGGCAATCTCAGCACACTGCTGCACTAATTCGGGTCCCGCTATCTGCCTTTCACCGATCTCGGACCAACAAACTGGAGATCGACACGGTCGCCCATATAAAGCCTCGTAAGGTGCCATGCCGATACTAGAATGGTAACTATTGTTATAGGCAAATTCCACTGTAGACAAATACTGTTCCCAAGAACCTCCCCAGTCTAGACAACAAGCCCTGAGCATATCTTCCAAGGTCTGAATAGTCCTCTCCGACTGCCCGTCAGTCTCGGGATGGTAGGTTGAGCTGAAAGCCAACTGAGTGCCTAATGCCTACTGAAAGCTCTTCCAGAATCTGGAAGTAAACCTTGGATCTCGATCTGATACAATAGACAAAGGTACCCCGTGCAGAGAGATGATCCGGTCTACAAACAACTTTGCCAGCTTGCCGACTGACCAGTCCTTCCTAATAGCTAGGAAATGTGCCGACTTGGTCAGTCGATCAACGATGACCCAGATGGCATCTCTCCTGCTAGGGGATGTAGGCAATCCCATCACGAAGTCCATCGTCACATGCTCCCATTTCCCCTCTGGAATCGGCAAGGGCTGTAGCAATCCACCAGGTCTCTGATGCTCGGCTTTAACCTGCTGACAAGTCATGCATCTGGCCACATATTCAGCCACATCTTTCTTCATACCGGGCCACCAGAAGTGCCTCCTCAAACAATGATACATCTTTGTTGTCCCAGGATGCACTGCATATCTCGAACGGTGCGCCTCATCAAGAACACATCTGCGCACGTCCTCCTCAGTCGGAACATAAAGTCTACCTCTGAACCTGACAGTACCGTCGTCCCACAACTCCACCTCTGACCTCTGGAGGATCTGTGGTAACTCAACATCTACCCTCTGAGCCTCAATTACTGCATGATACACAGCTGGTCTCACAGTCAAACTGACCAGCACGGCTCTGTCATCTTCACGTGGAACCCTAAAGGAAGATTCCACCACTTGCTCGAACAATTTCCACTCCTGAATCAGAAGGTATGACACGACCGTCTTCCGACTCAAAGCGTCTGCCACCACATTCGCCTTGCCCGGATGATAAGAAAGGTCAAAGTCATAATCTTTAATGAACTCCATCCACCTTCGCTGCCTCAAATTCAGGTCTCTCTGAGTGAACACATATTTTAGACTCTTGTGATCGGTGAAAACCTGAACTTTCTCCCCATATAAATAATGCCTCCAAATCTTGAGTGCAAAAACCACGGCTGCCAACTCCAAATCATGAGTAGGATAGTTCTCTTCATGCTTCTTCAGCTGTCGAGAAGCATAAGCCACTACCCTGCCATGCTGCATTAGAACTGCGCCCAAACCTCGACGGGACGCATCAGAGTAAATTACAAATCCACCGGATCCAGATGGAAGCACCAGCACAGGGGCTGACGTGAGACGGGTCTTTAACTCAATAAAACTCTGCTCACAATCCTCGGTCCACACAAAGCGAACTCCCTTTCGAGTCAACCTCGACAAGGGGGCTGCTATCGAAGAAAATCCCTGAACAAACCGCCTGTAATAACAGGCAAGCCCCAGAAAGCTCCTAATCTCAGTTACTGAAGTCGGCCTGCTCCAATCCATCACCGCCTCGATCTTGGCTGGATCCACTGCGATACCATTGCCAGAAATAACATGCCCAAGGAAATGCACTTCGTCTAGCCAAAACTCACACTTGCTAAACTTGGCGTAAAGTCGGTGCTCCCTCAGGACCTGCAATACAGCCCGAAGATGGGTGGCATGCTCTTCCTCAGAAGAAGAATAAATCAGAATATCATCAATAAACACAACCACAAACTGATCCAGGTGGGTCCTGAAGACTCGGTTCATCAGCTCCAAAAAGGCCGCCGGAGCATTGGTCAAGCCAAAGGGCATAACCAAAAACTCATAATGTCCATACCGAGTTCTGAAAGCCGTCTTACTAACATCAACATCCCGGATCCTCATCTGATAATATCCGGATCTCAAGTCGATCTTGGAAAATACCTTCACGGACTGCAGCTGATCCATCAAATCATCAATTCTTGGAAGTGGGTACTTCTTCTTTGTCGTTACCTGGTTCAGCTGCCTATAGTCAATGCACAATCTCAGAGAACCATCCTTCTTTCTAACAAACAGGACTGGAGCACCCCATGGAGATATACTGGGACGAATGAAACCCTTATTCAGCAGCTCCTGCAACTGCGCCTTCAACTCAGCGAGTTCGGCTGGCGCCATCCGATACGGGGCCTTAGACAAGGGCGCCGTACCTGGTGCAAGCTCGATGGTAAATTCGACCTCTCGCTGAGGAGGAAGGCCAGGCAACTCCTCAGGAAATACATCTATGAACTCACATACAACTGGTACCTCCCCAGGACTGAGACTACCCTGGACATCAGAGACAACAACAGAGGCAAGGAAAGCCTCACAGCCACCAGCAAGCAACCTCCGTACCTTAAAGGCAGAAATAAGAATACCTCGGGAAGAAAGCCTAATACCTTGGAAGAAGAAGGTCGGGATGTCCGGCATGGAGAATCGCACCCTCTTCCTGTGGCAGTCCACTTCCGCATAAAAGGCTTCCAACCAATCCATGCCCAGGATGATATCAAAGTCACGAATGGCAAGAACAACTAACTAGGCAGGTAGCACATGACTCTCGATGGTCAAGGGAACATTCCTCAAACAATTATAAGATATCATAAAGTCTCCAGAAGGAACCTCCACCATCAAACCATCAGATAACTCATCAACGGGTGCAGAAAGAATATCTAGGAACTGCTCAGAAATGAAAGAATGCGAAGCACCCGAATCAATCAATACGTGTGCAGAGTTCCCAAGGACAGAAAGTGTACCTTCCACCAAGTTGGACGCGCGAGCCTCCCTCCTGGTGATAGCTAGCACTCTCCCCTGGGTCCTCGGCTTCTTCTGCTCACCTGAACCATGTCCCTGACCATGCCCCTGCGGGCACTGCCTCGCCAAATGGCCCTGCTGGCCGCAAGTGAAACACCTCCTGCGGAGAGTGGGACACTGAGTCCCACCATGGGCACCCCCACAGTGCTGACAGACTGCCGGAAGCCTCTGAGCTGGCCCCTGCGGTGCACTGGATACAGACTGACTCTGCTGGTCCTGCCAGGCCTGTTGCTGCCGCTACTGCCACTACTGCTGCCACCACCCCTGAAGAATCTCCTGAATCGGGAGCCGAGTGACGACGATCCCGATCCGGCTGAAGGGGCCGCTGCCGCTGCCTTACCCCTGCCACGAACTGGGCTCTGAGCAGCCAGTCCTCTCTCCCGGGCCGACTGGCTCTGTTAAGCCTCCACTGCTGCCGCACATCTAACCGCAGAAGCCAGATCCGTGCAACAGTGAGACGCCACGAAGTTCCTCAGACTGAGCCTCAGTCCGTCCACGAACCTCTCAGTACGACGCTCCTCGTCCCCAGATATGAAAGGCACAAACCGTCCTAGCGAAACAAACTTCGCCTGGTACTCGAGTACCGTCATACTCCCCTGTGTCAGATCCATGAACTCCCTCTCCTTGGCCCTCTGGACGTGTCTAGGGAAATACTGTGCGTTAAACTCCTTAACAAATGTCTCCCATGGAATTTCCCTAAGACTCCTGTCCTCGAAAGACAAACTCTTCAAGGTGGTCCACCAGTCATAGGCGCTATCCTTCAGCATGAAGGTAGCCAACGGGGTCCGCTCTACTACTGCACAGTCCATGGTATCAAAAGTCTTCTCTATCTCTTTAAGCCAGTGAATGGCCTCGTCAGGGTCGGGACGACCGGTGAAGTGAGGTGGCCTCAGCTTCAGAAACCTCTCAAGTGTAGCTGTGGACCCTCCCCGCGCACTGGAACTCTCACTAGGGTCTCGCGTCTGGTACCGAGCCATAGTGTCCATCATAGCTTCCATAAACTGCTCTACACTCGGCCTCCCGGCCTCGGACCCACTAGGGACGTCTCCCTGCTCTCGAATAACTGGCATCCTCCTTCAGGGAGCCATCTACTCGCCTACAATTACAAAAATCAAAAAGTTCTAATCATAGTCCTAAAGCCTATGCTACCGCCGTGCCTGTACGGAATAATGTATTTATTTGCCGAATTTATGATATTTAACCTAGTTATTTATTTATTTGCCAGACCGTATGCTCTGATACCAACTGTAATGACCCGCCACCCTATAATCGGGGATCCGATTACTAAATGGGTACCGAATCATTAATTTGGAACCAAACCAGGATCTAATCAAGTCTGGGAGATAAATAATAAACTAAGTTAAACATTCACATCGCATTGAACTGAAATAGAAGTGCAGGAATTAAAAATTATTACAATGCGACTCGATACTGCAAATAATTACATATTCCAACAGAAAAGAAATAATTAAACGTACAGGCCATAAATAAAATAACAACTACGTCGGGGCATATCCCGGAACAACTGCTGACGGTGCTCAACTCACGGCCGCACTCTCCTCGCTAAGTCTGCTGAGAGTCCTCACCTGAAAACCGCAGGGGGTGAGTCTCAAAGACAAGACTCTGTAGGGATCCTTCGATCTCCACTGCCCACGCACAAACCCACAAGTGCAAGGTACAGCTAACGGTAAAGTGATAAGCACAAGAGGTACAATTCATAATTCTTAACGTGAAATCACATGCAATCGTAATATAATAAACATGCATATATTAAACCAGCCGGCTAGGAAACCCACAACTGTTGTCTCGATAGAACTCGCTAACCACACAACAACGGTGGAAAAACCTCGACCCGCTGAGACCAAACAGTAACCCCTCGGATAGCACACTAGGTACTCCGGCCCAACCGGCTCAGGTGGCTACTCCTTCCCTCAGCATGAGTGACTCTCCGAATGTACCACTCCGACACCGGTACTAGCTGACCCCGGGGTTCACCAGGTGACCCTCTCTCACTAGGCGTCACCCCGCCCACGCCCCCACCGGCGCTGTGCTCACGCCCCCACCAGCACAGGGTGATAAAGCGCTACAATGTCACTCCAGGTCCACAGTAACACAAAACCCAACAAGTACGATCCGGTCACGTGAAAAGTCCGCGATCGCATAACATACACGTAGTATCGTCCGGTCATGAAGAATCTATCTCTACCGGGTACACTAAAACATGCACTAACCATCCGTCTAATAGTATGAACACATTTTACTGGCATGAATTAGTGAGGTTCTGTCTTGAATCGCGTCTCCCAAGGTCGACGCCATTCAAGCTCCATGTACAGGTTCATGTAAAACAGTCTTCAGAATCAGGCCCTAAAAGGCGTCGACACCAGTGGTCGCCTTTTAAAACGCGTCGACATCCTCAGACGCCATTCAGCATAGAAATCCAGGAATTCCAAAGAAACTACACAGGGGATTTCTACCTTAAAAGGCCTCATGGCTGCCCGACGCTATTCAAAAACGCGTCGTCGACCCATGACGTCTTTTAGCCTCAGAATCCCGAACTGGCAACCCCTCAGTCAGACGATTCCTGTCTAAAATGGCGTCGCGATGGCCCGACGCCCTTCAAAAAGGCGTCGTCCATCCACGACGTCTTTTAACCCCGGGAACCAGAGTTGCCATGAGCCCGAGGGCTCCCTTTTCGACCCAAATAACCCCAAATTCACCCAAAAACGGAGGAGAAAGAGGGGCAACACAATTCATAGGAAATCACATTAATAGCAAAACCCCCATATCAACAAAAGAACACCTAAACATGCTCATTCTACCCCCCGAAACCAAAGATCCATAACAAGCTTAAACGGGGGAAAAAACATGGTTTAAACACGATGCTTATGGGAACCGTCACCCTACCGGATACTTGAACGCCTCCGAGCTTCAAGCCGTCCACCCGACTCGCCCCACGCCGCCGCCGGTACCGCCGTGGTCGTCCTTGCTCCACCGTGACGTTGGCCGCCGTCCGGAGAGTAGAACGCCGCAGTGGAAGTGGAGGTGGTAGTGGTAGGATCTAGGTAGAGGATGGAGTGGAGGGAGGGATGAAACGATGGGAGGAAAAGAGGGAGGAGGAGGGATCGCCGCCGAGTTCGTCGGAAGGGAAAGAGAGGAAGAGAGGAGAAAAATGAGGGAAAGAAGGAGGGCTCGCGGGGTTAACCAGAGACTGGCTAAAACGCGTCGACATCCACGGACGCCTATCAGTTGATGTGACGGCTACTCTGACAAGACTCTGAAACGCGTCGTTCAAGGCAGACGCCGTTCAGACGACATGTCAGGGCCATACTCTGACAATCCCAGAGTCGCAGTCTGAAAGGCGTCGACACACGTGGACGCCGTTCAGGCGACAAGACAGGGCCGTACCCTCGCGGCCCGAAGCCAGCCCACGTGGCACCCACGTGGTAGAACCTGAAATGCGTCTGCGACGGTGGACGCCGTTTAAAACGCGTCTCGATGTCCTGACGCGAATCAACACAGGACCTCCGCCCTCACTAAGGTTAGAACTACAAGGTCCGACCCCGAAAACCGGATCCGAAGGTCACGATCCTTACAGATTCGCCTTAATGTCTCCACACAAGTGACTATGAGATCAGTCACCCTCATCTTATGAGCGGGAGTAATCTGTATTAGTCTAACCGGATATCCGATGTCCTTATCGGATATCCTCCGACTAGGAACGATTAAGAATATGTGTGTTTAAGTGATCAGTCTCACTAGTATGATCTCATCATAATCTGATCACTATCGCACATATTCACGGACTTCATTATGAGACGATAATTAGTACGATTTACACACAATGAATATTATGCCATTATATTAATAAACGAACGAGATTACAAAGTCATATTGGCGTGTAGGCCACCTAAGACTAACAAGAGAGAGAGAGAGGGTGAAGGGAAGAGAGAAAACCCGAGAGAGAAGCTCGGGTGAGAGAGAGAAATAGAGAACGGAGAGAGACGCAAAAGGGAGAGAAAAAGAAGGCTCAGAGGGAGAGAGAAAAAGAGAGAGTGTTAAAAAAAAATAAAGAGTAGAGAGATTGATTGCGTGAAAAATCTCCTAAGATTTATAGGCCTAGTGGGGAGCTTTCAAATTCAAAATTGGCTCTAAAATTCGAATTTCAATTTTAAATTTAAAATAATTCCCCTTAATTGGAGGAACCTCCTCTAGGATACAGGTGTTTTGGAATTTGAAATTCGAAAAGAGGAAGAATTTCTCGCACGTTAGAAATATTTCCTAGATTCTCTCCTTCTTAATCTCTCTCTTAATTGGCGTATGGGCCCCACTTGAAGAGGAGACGTAGCAAACTAAATCATTGTTTTACTAGGATTCGTAATCCTGGTCATTTCAAGAGTCTAAGTGGTCTAACCACTATGTCATCTGTTTGCTCATGTCCTGCATCCACATAAAATAAAAGTTAAATCTCTACAACAAATCATTGTGATTTTTTTTCTGATATAAATTTTTCAAATGTCCATAAGGCCCTTGATAATTACAAAAAATCCCCGGCTGGTAATGGAATTTCCACAAATTCATCGACACTCAATAAATCACATGAAATGATGATATTTTGATTCTGAATTTTATAAAATTGGTATCTTTGAAATGATATTTCAATTATCTATCATTCCATATGATTTTGTACATAAAACCATAAGTATAATGTGCTAATTGCATCTATATATTACTTAAAAATATGCAATTATCAGATACCCTCTAAATCAGATTTGGACTTGCTGATTCAAGGCCCTGGTTTGATTATGTCATCCTCGCAAATGATATCTATTCATTAGAGGATACATTTTGAAAAATGAGATGGAATGCATAGAGGCAAGAGTAACATCCCAAACCCTTGCTTTACTATAGTATTTCTACCGAATTACTTCAATCTAAGGCCGAATTAAGCCATGACTAACTTCTAAAGCCATTTAGTGAGCAACACTAGGTTTGTAATCCCAAGCCATCATTCACCTTGTTCATGTAAAGCCACTTGCAAGTCAAATCATGTGAGATCGTGACTAATGCTTGATTTTAAAACAATTCTCTAAAATCCTTTATTGGTAATAATGGGTTTGAAAAGCCACAAAATTTACTCGTGGATGTTACAAATCAATTACTACTAACTCCTCTAAAAAATAGCCATTAAATCATGTTCAAAGGAAAATTTTCAAAAAATGGATGTGTAGTGCCACATTTGTCTAAAGAAAAATATTTGCACATAAGAATGAGAAACTTACAAAAGACAATTTTTTAGGTGGCAATTGTTGTTTAAATATAGATGGCTATATAGTGCCTTCTTGACAAGTTTAGGATTCAGATAATCTTTTGGCTAAGGATGGTTCTTGAATGTGTAGAAAACCATGCTCAAGATTTTATTTTATTTTTCCCGAAAGAAAGTAGATGCACTACCAATTCTATTGAATCAAATGAGGAAGTACAATCAGAGATAGAAGAGAGGCTCCTCACCTCCCCCCCCCCCCCCAAACACAAAAAAAGAAATGTAAATCATACTTTCTTTGGCATGAACAACAGTGATCTAGTCTAGTCTAGTTATATAGAAAAAACAAAGCTGTAAATGAAATATTTTCCATGTAGATTCTACTTCCCTCAAAAAATGCATTCGTTTCTTTCTCTCCAAATGCTCTAGTACACTGCAAGAGGAAAAAGGAGAAATATATGGTCTTTGGTCCTCTCGAATTTGCTATAAAACATGATGGGATAGCTCCTACATTTCTTGTATTGAATTGTGAGCCAGCAAAACTTGGACAAGTGAAGAGAAAATCTTCCACATCTCTATTGAGACAAGGCACTATATGAATAGATGTTCCATGTCTTCAATATCTTCTCCACACAGAAACATATTTTATCATTGTTAGTGCACCATTCCTCTTGCACACTTTTGTCACCAGTTTATGTTTAAATAACAACCACATAAATGCCCTTATCTTTAAAGAGGATTTAAGTTTACAAACTTCTTTGTGTTTATGTTGGGTTGTGGCTCAAATTTAAAGGACATCTTAGTCAGCAGCAACAGTTAGGGTAGGTTTTGTTGTGGCGCTGGCCATGGTACAATATGTCTTTAAGTTCGAGACAAGTCTAGACCTATGTGGTCCGACACAGGGGTATTGTAACTTCGAGAAACTTGCCCAAGGGTTGGAAAACAACAAAGGGCGACTAGCGGTTCCTTCTAGGGCTACGTTCTTGTACATGCTCTTGGAGAAGATTAGTGCAAGGCGGTGGTGAAGGAGTAGTGCTCCGTAGATGTAGGCATTTTGCCAACTCACGTAAATCGTTGTGTTCTCTCTCTCTCTCTCTCTCTCTCTCTCTCTCTCTGATTTGTTCGTTCTTGTTCTGGTGCGTATGTTCGATCCGATTGGTGAGGCGAGCAAGACTGATTCTGCACAACAGTTCATGATAAGAGGCTAAAAACCATATATGCCCTGTACAGAGACTTTATTGAGAAGACACCATTGTTTCTTAACCAAATAAAAAGGTCCTTCCTATGAGTATCAATTTGAACATTTGACAAGAGCTGCAACAAGGCCAATAACTCTTCAGTTTCATGATCTTTAAGACCCCTTCTAAGAACAAGATTCCATTAAGTTGTTTGATTTTGTTAGTAAACGTAGTTTGAAACCAAAGCCCACTTATCAACTTCTAGGGAATAATTGTTGGAAACTTATCCTTTAGGTAAAACTCCTGAACCTACCTATATATCCTCCCAGAAGATAGTATTGTGACCTATGGTTTGCTATATCGTATTAGGTTAGGTTGACTCGTACGGACTAACTCGTATCTGGACGATCCTAAGTCCTTAGGTCACCTAGGATTGGATGGTCGGTTGGAGATCATTTCCTAACTTGTGCTAGATTGTGTGACACAGACTCCAGCCGCTTCGATTCGGTGTGAGCCGGTTGCCATCTAACTCATGCTGCTACGATCTGGCCCGTATGTAGTGATCCGATATGGTGTACTGCAAAATAGTGAGGGTTTCAGTCTATCACATTTCTGTCTGCATAGAATGCAACAATCGGAGACTATGAAACCACCCCCCTCCCCTCCTTTTTGTGGTTTTTTGGGTGAAGTTGTTGAATCGAAGGCCTCGGAGGTTGTTCTTTTTTGATCGGACAACTACAGTTAAGTTTTTTGATTCAACGGTGAAAATTAAATCTCAAAAAGTGAAAACCACTATATATGAAGGTATTTGAATATTTAAAATTTTTATTAATTTTTATTTTTTAAATCTGGATGAGATTTTTAAAGTGGAGCACATCTAAGCTAAATGCATCCCAGAGTGCATTACATACACACAGATATGTATATATATATATATATACAGAGAGAGAGAGAGAGTATAGAGAGAGAGAGAGAAGAATGTCGTGGTGCATTTGCTACCATACATGTCTTTTGACCGTACACAATGTTTTCGATTTCATCTCCTATATTAAAAAAATAAAATTCATCATAAATTTTTAAATATTCAATTACCTCCGGTAGAATTGTTTTCATCCTTTGAGACTTTGTTTTCACTGTCTGATCATAGGCGATCATGACACTCAATCATAACCATCCATCAAGTATGCAAATCTCAATTTTAAAAAAATCATGAAAAAGGCCAAAAAATAAAAAAAATTGTTAGATTACCTTACGATTGTTCCTGTCCCTTTGAGTTTTAGTATTTAACATCAATTTTCTTGCACCCGATTGGATGGTTAAATTTAAAAAACATCATGCTTACCAATGTATTAGCCTTCATAGCCTTCAACATAACATATCTATCAAGAGAATTACTTGTTGCACCAACGGTCGATGTTTTTAATTAAAAAAAATTTGAATTTTTTTTGGTGTTCCCCATCCGCTACATGGCCGTACCAACCCAAAAAGATGAAAATAAAAAATCGAGCTCCAGTGTAATAGTAAAAAATAGTTGACTTTGATTTTTTCGAGAAAATGATGCCTGTTTTAGGAGATTTAAGGATTTAGTCCAGGCGAAGACCATTAACTTTTGTTGATAATGCAAGTGATGATGTTGTTCTTGAAGTGCTTCCAAGGTTCTTTGCTAAGACAAAGAAAATGTAGTTTATGCTGGGCATAAAAACTTTCCAACATTACCACGCCTCGCATCGCTAGTTTCATGTGTATTTCTTGAGCATCTTTTTTTCCAACGTAAGTCCAGTTTCATGTTCATAGCTTAGTGATTCGAGAGTAATTTGTGTGTGTTCTATTTTAGCCTGATTTTGATGATCACGGATATGCTACGGAACGAACTTTGCATGTTTCCCGAGCTTCTCTACTGTATGCCAGTAAGTGGCCTCATGCTATCTATGTAAGGCACATGCATAGCAAAGCATATAGAATATTGCACATCAATGAGAGGAACCAGTTGGATAAAATGGTTGATTTTATTCCTTGACCTCCCATAAGGTTCAAGTCAACTGAGAGCTAAAACTTTTTATATTGTTCGGTTAAGTGTGTCCCAAGATTATATCTTCAGATATGTAGGATTACTTCTTAGAAAATCGACTTGGACATGAAATTATTGTCTAATTAGGTAGAATTGTCAGTTTGTATGAAATTACCATCTGATTGAAAGGAAAATATTGGATTTTACCGAGATTTAAGTCCTGATTTGTTGCACGTGTATGTATAATTAGGCCAACTGAGCCATTTTAGAATATATATATATATATATATATATATATATCCATGGGAAGAATTTTAGAGGTCTAGTAGCAATTGTCGACCAAGATGGGTCTCTTGACTAACCACATTTAATTACAGTTGACAGAAAGCACTCATAAAATTTTGATGATCACCGATATGACAAAATAAATATATAAAGAATTTACAAATTTATAAAATTTACTGGACATAAAGATAACATGAAAAATAAACCTCTGTCTAATTTCAACTCAATTGGATATCGGACCAAGGAGAACAAATATATGTAACTCATGTTATCATAATTGGAAACAAAATAGATTGAACGGACAGATTGCATAAACTGAGATAATAATCATATAATAAATAGTAAAGAAGACCATAAAAATATAAAATTTAATAATTATGAAGTAGACATATAAATCAATTTTTTTACTAATTGATTAGCTTTTGAAATTCTTTAAAAATAATAGATTTTTTAATACAAAATAGATCATGTTTAAAGTTATCCACCTACATCTTGAAGAAAGATCGGCTCTTGAACCTCCTATAGCTTCCTTGCTATTTATCCATGATTTCTTCCTCTTCTAAACTATTTTTCACATTCTCTAAACTCTTTCTCACGTTCTCTAAGCCTCTAATAACACAAAACATTAATTAAAATCAAACACCGAAAAGAAATAACCATAAATCAACGCTATTCTCTCAAGAACACCATATGAACTTACCCTTGGAAGAGAGTTGCATGCAATAGAGCTTTGAGTACGACTCCAAGACTCTATTTATGCTTATTTACCTTCCTAATACAACCACTAACACTCTCTTTCTTTATTGGAGTCGAACTCCTACTCTCCATGACTTAATCTCTAAGTCAAAGTCACTTCCTAGTGTAAATCGGATTATGTTCATACCACCTGCAGTTTCCTTTTCTGAAAACTATTAAATTCGATCCCTTAAACGTCCGAATTAGAAAAATCATTTTTCTAAAAATATTTATAACTTTTTGTTATCTTTTCCATTCCACTAATTTCACTATTTTTGGATATTTATATAAAAAGATATACCTATTTTACTAACATATTGTCCGGAGTACTCCGAACTCAAAAATCTAACAGATTTTCTTATCCTCTAAAGATGGGTGATTACAATTCGTAAATGACTTATTTTAAATATATAGTCTTTATACAAATTCTAGAATTTTGGGTCATCGTTCTAATGAGAGTTGTTTTACTTAATTTAGAACTTGTAACATGGAGTTATGCTAAAAACATTAGGACTATGTCAAATGAATTTGTGTACAGAATCCTAGTTCACGTAGGATTCTAATTATGACTTTCTACCTATTAATTAGAATTTTAATTATATACAAATTTATTATGTTTTACTTATAATCCAAGTCAAATATATTATACATGACTTTTTAAGTCGTGGTTAACTTTAATTGTACTATCTTTTGTTTACTAATTTAAATCCTAATCCGATTAAGACTTGTTCTCTATGGGCAGTCCTTTTCAAAACTGATCATCGATATTTTGACCTTTAAAACATCTTAATTAGTAAAAATGATCTTCTACAAAGTTATATATCTTTTCCTCTTTCCAATGATATTAACTAAGTCTTAATTAAAATTTTCTACAAAAAGTTATCATTATTTTACTATACGTTGTCTAATACATCATTCCAGTATTTGAACTAAATTAGTGGACTATTCTTAATAGTATAATTGGACTAATGAGATTTTATAATTGAATTAATTGGACTAAATCAATTTAGTTAAACTTACTAATAAACTCTCATTATTAATTAATTAGTCTAATTAAATTTATTTATGGGTTGTAAAAGTGCAGGACATAACTGTTTCATTGTAGAGTCCTAATGTCTTTTATATATTGCAAGCTAAATTAAAGGTTGTCAAAGCTTCATTAAAGATTTGGAACAAAGACTATTTTGGTGATGTTCACCAGAACTTAAAGGTTGTTGAGGATGGTGTTGTTGCTGCTCAAGATAATTTTGATGGGGATCCATGTGTACTTAATAAAATTGCCCCACAAGTGGCTAATGCAAAGCTTAGGTCAGCCATATATCAAGAGGAGTTGTTATGGAGCCAAAAGGCCTGCATTGACTGGTTGCAAGATGGAGACAGGAATTCCAAATTCTACCAACTTCAAGTCAAATGCAATAGAGGTCATAATTTTATATCCATACTTAAAGTAGACAATCTGTGGTGTGAAAATAAGGAAACTCTTAGAAGTCAGGCTATACAATTTTTTCACCAGCAACTCTCCTCGGAAAATCATGTTATTAGTGAAGAATTGTTACAGTGTATACCTCACCTTTTTGACATTGATTCCAATGATACACTTTGTGCAATCCCCAACTAGGAGGAGGTAAAGCATGCGGTGTTTCTATGCCGGCTAATAGGGCTCTAGGCCCTGATGGATTTACTAGTCATTTTTACAAGCATTGCCAGGATATAATTTCTGTGGATGTTGTGAAGGCAGTGTAAGGTTTTTTCCAAGGATTTCCTCTTCCTTAGGGTATCACTTCATCTATTATTGCTCTTATTTCCAAGGTAAAGTGCCCACATCCTTTGTATAAAATTGTCTCACGCATTCTCTGTGATAGAATTGCAAAAATTCTTTGTTTTATTATTTCAGAGCATCAAGGAGCTTTTGTCAAAGGGAGAGTTATCCTAAATAATATATCCTTAACTAATGAATTGTTTCGTGACCTGGAGAGGAAGGTCCATGGACATAATGTTATATTTAAGCTGGATATGGCCAAAGCCTATGACAGACTAGAGTGGGATTTCTTACTAGCTGTTATGAATAGGTGTGGTTTCGGACACAGATTTTGCTCTCTCATTAGCATGCTTATTAGAAATTGTTGGTTCTCTATTCTCTTCAGTGGAACTATTACAGGGTACTTGAAGTCCACTAAAGGATTAAGGCATGGGGACCCCCTTGCTCCGTATAACGACCCGTCATCCTATAATCGGGGATCCGATTACTAAATGGGTACCGAATCATTAAAATCAAGAGCCAAGCTAGGAGTTCAATAAGTCTGAGAAATAAATGATAAACTATGCTAAACAATCCTCAACACATCGAATTGTAAGGGAAGTGCAAGAATTAAAAATTATTACAATTCGACTCTATTCAGCAAATAATTACATATCCAATTGAAAAAGAAATAATTAAGCATGCAGGCCTGAAAAGAAAATATCAACTACATCAGGGCATATCTCGGAACGATGGCTACTGGCATGCAACTGGAGATGAGACCCAACCACGCTACGCCTGCTGAGAACCCTCACCTAAAAATCGCAAGTGTGAGTCACATCGAAATGGACTCAGTAGGGATCCTCCGATCCCCACCACTCACACATGCAACCACAGTGCAACAAGACTAAATATACTCAATTAAAATAAAGCAATTTACACAACTCTCAAAGATTCCCAAATTGCGATATGAAACATATGCATTTGTAAATGCAACAGGCACAATTCTGAAACCACCCTACCACGGAGTCCACAACCAGCGTCTCGGCTAAACACACAAACCATGCAGCCAAACGCGGAAAATAGCGACCCGCTGAGACGGAATAGTAACCCCGTAGATAGCACGCTGGCTACTCCGGCCTGTCTAGCTCTACGTGGTTCTATCTCCTCCCAGCCACGAGTGACACTCCGAAGTGTACCACTCCCACACCAGTACTAGCTATACTCCGGGGTACACCAGGTAACCCTCTCTCACTAGGCATCACCCTACCACTCCCACACCGGCACTGTGTCACTCCCGCACCGACACAAGGTGTCAAGCGCTATCAACTGTAACTCTAGGTCCACGACCGCACAAAACACAACACAGTGCGATCCGGTCACATGGAAACCCTCATCCTCGAAGTACAGTTTCGAACATGCATTTAACCGAATTATCTAACAATGTAAACACATGTTAATTACATGAATTAATGAGGTTCTGTCTTGAATGGTGTCGCCCGTGGCCGATGTCATTCAAGACTTCAAAATAGGTTCTATTTTTCTGCAACACTGGGACACAGGGGATACTGGCCTGAATGGCGTCGCCCATGGGCGACACTATTCAGTTCTTTATCCCCGCACTGGCCTCGAGGTCCGAGAAAATGGGCCGTAAATCTCATCGGCCATGGTCGACACCATTCTAACTACCGTCACCTGGTCTCGACGCTATTTAACTCCCAAAATCGAGGGATTCTCCGGCCTCCACCGAGCCAAAATTGGGGTCCCTTCTCCCTCAAAACACCTAAAACTCAAAAGAGACAAGGAGAGAAATCCAATAACCAATTTAACACCCAAAGCCCCATTTCATAAAAATGTTTATTTTCATTAAAAAGTCCCTTAAAATATGCTTTCTACCCAAAAACCTTCATACACATCGCATGCTTCAAAACGGAAAAATCATGGTTTTAAACAAAACACAACAAGAATCGTCACCCTACCGGTTACTTGAACTCTTCCTTGCTCCTAGCCGCCGAACAGCCACATCATGTCTACCGTCGTGGACGCCGTCACTCCACCGGGACGTTGACCGCCATCCGGAGAGCAAGGTCCCGCGGAGGAGATGGTGGTGGTAGTGGTGAGAGGTAGGAGGTTTGGAGTGGAGGAAGAGAGAGAGGAAAGGAGAGAATGAGAAAAAGGAGGGAAAGCTCGGGTGTCAAATAGAACAGGCCTAAATCACGTCGTTCCCTGACGACGCCATTAAGACGATAGTGTTAGTCTTAGGTGGCCTACAAGCCAATCTGACTATGTAAATCTCGTTCATTTATTAATATAATGGCATAAAATTCATTGTGTGTAAATCGTATTAATTATCATCTCATAATGAAGTCCGTAAATATGTGCGATAATGATCAGATTATGATGAGATCATACTAGTGAGACTGATCACTTAAACACACATATTCTTAATTGTTCCTAGTCGGAGAATATCTGTGAAACACATCGGATATCCGCTTAGACTAATACAGATTACTTCTGCTCATGCGATGAGGGTGACTGATCTCATAGTCACTTGTGTGGAGACACTAAGGCGAATATGTAGGTGCTCATTCGAGAATGAGTTCATTGAACTGATCCGACTGAATCGCTGGATGGTATTGTACTCACTGTCAACCAACTTGATTCTATTGTCGCAGTTGCGTGGATGGTCCTCGGACCTGAGACATCAAGGACACCTTGTCGGTGGACTTCTGTGCTTTGACCTTGGTTTATGAATCTCTAACCACGGGATTCTAAACAGCCAAGGATCGGATACAGCGGAATACCGTCGAAGGAAATTGTGTGTCAATGAGAAATCATTCGCTCTCGGTACTTAGAGAGAGAATGCTCTAGGAAGGATCTGCGAAAGTCCCTGGCCAGGACGGACGATAATATCGGGAAAGGAGTTTTTCGATATTCATCAGCGGCATCCAATCTAAGTGAGTCGACCGGTTAGGGTTTGAAAGCACGCCATACCCTGAGTTGACTCGAGAGTATTGTACGAATGAAGGATTATATCCACACGGTAACTGTTGGTGGAAAGGTTCCAAGAGTGGGTTACTTGACGCTAATACCTTCCGGGTTTACGCGGTGTTACTTGGCACCCAACGTGATCGGAGGCCCGGTTGAATTTGGTGTGCGACGTCAATTGGATTGATTAATTAATTAATAAAGAGTTATTAATTTATTAATAAAGACAGTAAGGAGTTACTGGGCTTATTGGGCTATTAACTGGACTGGTAATTGGGCCTAGAGGGTCACACACAAATGATTCTCAAGGCGATGGATAAATAAGTGGGTTTTATACAAACCGGGGGTTTTTTATGAAAAACTATGCGGTTAGTATAAAATGTAGCGAACGGGCTGAGCAGGGTAAGCTGCTGCTAACCCTAACTTCCCCCTCCTCTGTTTCTCTCTCTCTCTGGTGCCCCAGGCCATATCTGGATTCTCGGATCTGCTCCACCGCTTCTCCGACTCCCGTTCGACGGGAAATCGTCTGCGCGTTGCGGCGATCGTTGCGGCGACCAACGGAGGTTTCGTGACTGCGAAGAACGTGGAACGTGAAGATATCCGTCACGAGGAGGATCGCGTGGACTCCACTAGAGGCCGGGCGCTTGCGCGGCTTGTAGTGTCTCACCGACGGAACCGAACAGTTGAGGATTCGAATCCGCACACGGGAAGAACTGATTATCCGATAATCTGGTTTTTAGATTATTTGAAACGAGAACGGATCTCCATTTATTTATTTTTTTTCCGCTGCGCGGAAGATCCGGAGAAACCCGAGAACCCAACAGTGGTATCAGAGCTAGGTTCGACTGTTTCTCGTCCCGTTTCGGTGTCCGATTTAATGTTTCCACTATTTATTCCATGCACGTGTTCGATTAATTGTTGGATCTGTGTCTATACGATGTACACAGTTAATTGGATTATTTTACCTATAATTTTTGAAAATTATTTTAGGGGTTTTCGCGTTCTTCGTTCGACGAAGAACGGTGGGTTCCGAGCGCACTTTGCGGCTTCTTTCGGGCCACCCTAAATGTTGGGGAGGTGGGCCGGCACCCCTAATCATCCCGGGGATGTCACCGGTCTTCACTGGGCTCCTGGCTGGCGCCGGTGTGGCCGGTGAAGGGGACTTCCTCTTCTTCTCCTACACGGTTTTGAACCATGAATAATTATAGAAAGGAGAAGAAATAGGGGTTTGGCTTGCGGTTTTGGGGCCTCCGGCATCCCAGCCGGGATTGGGGGCACCGCCGGCGGGGCCAGACGGCGCCGGCAGGGCCGGGCCGCCGGCGTCGGGTCCCTGCAAAATCGCCAGCGTCAGGTTCCTGCAACAAGCTTTAAAGGGTTTGTGTTTAAAACTGCTCGGGCCTTGTTTTGCGGCGAGCCCGCCGACGCCGTGGGCGTCGCCAGCAGGGCATGGCAACGCCGGGCGGCCGCCGAGCGGCCCTGCAACCCTCCCTCCACTGCCGGCCACAACTGCAAGTATCTAGGGTTTTCTGTTGCTGCGTTGGGGGAGGGTAGGGTTGGGGAAGAAAAGGTGCAGGCCGGCCAGTCCCGAGCCGGTCCGACTGGGTAGGGCCGGGCCAGACCGACTGAACCCCATTCCCCCTTTTTTTTCTTTTGAAACCCTAAACCCTTTTTAAACCCCAATTTTACCCATTTAAAATTTGAATTTGATTTTAAAATTCAAAAGTGTTTTGAAATTTAATTTTATTATTCAATTTTATTTAATTGGGTTTATTTATGATTTTGAATCATAATTAACAATCAGATATTATCTAATTAGAGTTGATTATTAGATTAAAAGTAACCTAATAATTAAGTTTAATTAACTAATTTAATTGTTAGATTAGTAATTAATAATTCTTAGTCTAATTCTTAGATTACTAATTATTAATTAATCTAATTGTTAATTAGTTAGAGTTAGTTATTAATTTAAGTGTTAAGTTAATAATTAATTCTAAATGACTAATTTAAATGTTAAATTAGTAGTCCTTAATTAATTATTTTTAGGTATTAATTTAATAGTTACATTAATGATAACTTTAATTATCTAATCTAAGAGTTAGATTAATTAGTTATTAATTAATTAGTGTTAATTATTAGTTTAAGAGTTAAATTAATAATTAACATTAATTGACTAATCTAAGTGTTAGGTTAGTAGTTAATAATTAATTATAGTTGATTATTAATTTAAGTGTTAAATTATTAATTAACTTTGATGGACTAGTCTAAGAGTTAGATTAGTTATTAATAGTCTAATTGTTAGATTATTAATGTAGTTTAATCTTAGTGTTAGATTATTTAATTATTAGAAGTGTTCTAATTTGCATGGAATAATCTGGAATTATTAATTTGGAGTGTGTGCACATGTGATGTGTGTTTTATATGCTTTTAAATTAGATTTGATTGCATGTTAAATTGATTTAAAGAGTTTTTCGAAATTCAAATACCAATTTTGATTCAATCCCAGCTTTTTGACAGCCAAAATTATTTAATTTTGAAACTCTTTTATTTTAGCCATGTGATACGCTGAATCATGTGTAGAATGTTTAAAACACACCGTAGTCATAGATATGCACTTATTTTAATATTCATGTGATGAATGATGGATGTGGATCGTGGATGTATGGATATTTATTAATTGTTAATAAATAGAGGTATGCGTACCTCTCCCTCTCTCAAACTCCGATGTACTTCTACCTCCCTCTCTCTTGTACTCGCCATAAGGCCTTCTTCAATTTACTTGTAATTCTAGAATTATTGTAATATGATCGAGGCAACAGAGAAAGGAGCGAGGACGATCCACAGCTGCAACCGGGAAGGCGAAAAGATGAAGATCCTTTGCCTATGTGTTTGCAGGATAGTATGATATAAATGTTATGTTAGATTGTGTGTGCGTTTGACTGTTGACTCCAGTCAAACCCACTGTGCTATCCATGACCACACTAGACATGTATGTGATGCATTGTTTTTAATGTTTGATTGTGAATCAAAACAGGTATAGTATTTAGTAAATATATACGATATGTTTATATACTATCACCTAGGAGAAACCAAGATAAAAGTTATCTAAATACCCTCATCTAAACTCTAAGCCGTAATGCGAGTAGTTAAGAACTTACCGCGTAGTCCACTATCGTTAAAGTCATAGGATTCGAATCACTTTAGGCAGGTTTGTTGTGCTATCCACAAGGCCTATTTAATTGTGAGGAGAAACTATGGCTACGGCATTAGATGCCTATATGATCAGGGTAGAAGAACCATGTAGCTTTGTTGTGCTATCCACAAGGGCTGCATGCAAATCTATGCTCGTAGCGTAACGATGGTTAGCTTAGACCAGAATTAGTAGTTTGTTGTGCTATCCACAAGACCATTAAATCTCTGGGGACCGAAGCTATGATCAGATATTGCAAGGAGTTGCAAGTCCCATGAGATGGGTGCTCTTTGATTGTATCACAGTTTGTTGTGCTATCCACCAGACTGTACTGTCATTGAGATTCTGATCCCCACTAGGAGACTGTCGGCGTCTCCCGTTCTGTATAACTGAGGGTTATACAGTCCGTCAAAAATTAGTGGGAGTTAAAACTTGAACAAAAGACCATGTCTTGTTTTATATTTAATAATTGAACATTTGCTAAAAAGATTTTATTCATCCCATGTAGGGAATAATGTCGTCGAATAACCCACTCCATGGCATACTTGATGTCTTTTTGACTTACCTGATCTACTCGGATTGGCTCAGACACTTGAAGAATGTCTTCAGATCTAAACAAATCGCCTACGCCCTTGATACTGATCCTCCTGCTGAATCGGCATTAGATGCCCCTGAAGCAGAGATGATAGCTAACGATAAAAAATCGAAGGACAAAGGCAAAAGAGTAGTAAATGATGACTGCTTCTATTGTAAGCAGAGTAGTCACCGGAAGAAGAACTACAAGGAGTTCCTTAACGATAAAGCTCATGGAAAGGTGAAGCTGTCTGAAGCTTCAGATATCTATATGATAGATATCAACTTGTCAGTTAGATATTCCATATCTTGGGTATTGGATACCGGATGTGATTCTCATACCTGTCATGATGCGCAGACGCTGATAAGTAAGCGCAAGCTGAGACAAGGCGAGGTGGAATTAAGGCTAGGAAATGGCGTAAAAGTTGCGGCGATTGCTGTTGGGACAGCAAACCTAGGCTTCCATCAGGAGACGCCTTACTATTAGAAGATTGTTATTATGTTCCTAGCATAATAAAGAACACCATAGCAATATCTTGTTTGGACAAGATAGGATATAGGTTGATTATTAAGAATAGAAGTTGTTCGATTTATTATGGTAATAAATCAATAGGTTCGGCATCTTTAGTCAACAGTCTATATCTCTTAGATATTTATTATTACAATCTTCAAATTGATAATGCTCTTAAGAAGAGCAAGAATTGTGTGAACCAAGCCTACATGTGGCATTGTAGACTTGGGCATATTGGTGAAACAAGTTGCAAAGGTTTCACAAGCATGGTTATTTAAATACATTCGATTATGAATCATTTGCGACATGTGAATCCTACCTTATGGGAAAGATGGCAAAATCTCCGTTTACTAGACATGGAGAACGTGCCAAGGACATTTTGGAACTAATACATTTGGATGTATGTGATCCTATGTCCACCCAAGCTAAAGGTGGCTTTTCATACTTCATCACGTTTACCGATGACTTCTCAAGATTCGGCTATGTGTACTTAATGAAGTACAAGTCGGAAGCGTTTGAGAAGTTCAAGGAGTTCAAAAATGAGATAGATAAGCAATTAGGAAAGAGTATTAAAGCTCTTCGATCAGATCGAGGAGGAGAATACTTGAGTACTAATTTCACACAATTCTTAAAAGATAATGGTATCCATTCTCAGTTGACCCCTCCATATACACCACAGATGAATGGTGTATCAGAAAGGAAGAATCACATCTTGTTGGACATGGTGCAATCCATGATGAACTTTTCGGGATTACCAGTGTCCCTCTAGGGGTATGCTCTAGAGTCAGAAGCATACCTACTGAACACAGCACCCAACAAGTCTGTGGCCTCTACGCCATATGAGATATGGAAAGGCAGGAAACCAGAATTTAAACATGTTAAGGTCTGAGGTTGTCCTACTCATGTAAAGTGGCATGAACTAGACAAGTTGGAATCACGAACTGATAAATGCAGGTTTATGGGACATCCAAAGGAAACCTTTGGATACTATTTTTACCATCCTAGTGAACAAAAGGTGTTTGTCGCCAGGAAAGCTGTCTTCCTGGAAGAGGAATACCTTCTCCAGGAGGATAGTGGGAGTAAAATAGTACTAGAAGAGGTTCCAGATCCCCAAACAACTGCATTATCATCAGATGACATATCAGTTCCTGAATCTGTTCAGGTACACACACATGAGCCTCGTAGATCTGGTAGATTACCTAGACTACCCGAATGATGTGGGACATATCGATGAAGGTGAGTCTAAGGTAGAATATAATAAGGATGATGATCCTAAAACCTACCAGGAGGCCATAGAAGGCCCAGAAGCCGAGAAATGGCGAGAAGCCATGAACTCAGAAATCCAGTCCATGTACACCAACCAAGTTTGGAACGTGGAGGACTTGTCCGAGGGTATTTTACCCATCGGATGCAAGTGGATCATTAAGTGAAAGATCGGTGCTGATGGACGGATCGATACTTATAAGGCAAGGTTGGTGGCAAAGGGATATCGTCAAAGGTAAGGAATTGACTATGACGAGACTTTCTCACCAATTGCCATGATAAAGTCGATCAGAGTTCTACTCGCCATTACTGCACATTTTGATTATGAAATCTGGCAGATAGATGTGAAGACTGCC
The DNA here is from genome assembly GCA_030544215.1 of Zantedeschia hybrid cultivar. NCBI lineage: Eukaryota > Viridiplantae > Streptophyta > Magnoliopsida > Alismatales > Araceae > Zantedeschia > Zantedeschia hybrid cultivar. The sequence goes on from JARZZO010000003.1 coordinate 46,504,619, forward strand.
TTCCTCAATGGTAACCTTGAAGAAGAGGTGTATATGATACAACCAGAAGGTTTCACATCCAAGGAATCTCCAGATAAAGTGTGCAAGCTTCAAAGGTCCATTTATGGACTGAAGCAAGCTTCCCGGAGCTGGAACATAAGATTTGACGAGGCTGTCAAATCTTATAACTTCATTAAGAATGAAGATGAGCCTTGTGTGTACAAGAAGACCAGTGGGAGCACAGTCACCTTCTTAGTTCTTTACGTAGATGACATACTACTCATTGGGAATGTTGTAGCTATGATGTCATCAGTAAAGATCTGGCTGTCGAAAAACTTCTTCATTAAGGATTTAGGAGAAGCATCCTACGTATTGGGAATACGGATCTATAGAGATAAATCAAAGAGGATGCTTGGGATGACCCAATCCTTATACATAGATACCATAGTCAAAAGGTTTGGCATGAAAAACTCCAAGAGAGGTCTCATACCGATGAGACATAGAATTAATCTCTCAAAGGAGCAGTCTCCTAAGACTCCTGATGAGAGGGCATTCATGGATAGAGTACCCTATGCCTCTGCCATAGGATCTATCATGTATGTCATGCTATGTACACAGCCTGATGTAGCATATGCTCTAAGTGTTACGAGCTGATTTTTGACTGATCTAGGCGAAGAGCACTGGAAGGCACTGAAATGTATCCTTAAGTACTTGAAATGTATCCTTCAGTCTTAGGTGGCCTACAAGCCAATCTGACTATGTAAATCTCGTTCATTTATTAATATAATGGTATAATATTCATTGTATGTAAATCGTATTAATTATCGTCTCATAATGAAGTCCGTGAATTTGTGCAATAGTGATCAGATTATGATGAAATCATACTAGTGAGACGGATCACTTAAACACACATATTCTTAAATGTTCCTAATCAGAAGATATCTGAGAAAGACATCGAATATCCGGTTAGACTAATACAGATAACTCCTGCTCATGCGATGAGGGTGACTGATCTCATAGTCACTTGTGTGGAGACACTAAGGCGAATCTGTAGGTGCTCATTCGAGAATGAGTTCACTGAACTGATCCGACTGAATCGCTGGATGGTATTGTACCTCACTGTCAACCAACTTGATTCTATTGTCGCAGTTGCGTGGATGGTCCTCGGACCTGAGACATCAAGGACACCTTGTCGGTAGACTTCTGTGCTTTGACCTTGGTTTATGAATCTCTAACCACGGGATTCTAAACAGCCAAGGATCGGGTACAGCGGAATACTGTCGAAGGAAATTGTGTGTCAATAAGGAATCATTCGCTCTCGGTACTTAGAGAGAGAATGCTCTAGGAAGGATCTGCGAAAGTCCCTGGCCAGGACGGACGATAATATCGGGAAAGGAGTTTTCCGATATTCATCAGCGGCATCCAATCTAAGTGAGTCGACCGGTTAGAGTTTGAAAGCACGCCATACCCTGAGTTGACTCGAGAGCATTGTACGAATGAAGGATTATATCCACGCGGTAACTGTTGGTGGAAAGGTTCCAAGAGTGGGTTACTTAACCCCAATACCTTCCGGGTTTACGCGGTGTTACTTGGCACCCAACGTAATCGGAGGCCCGGTCGAATTCGGTGTGCGACGTCAATTCGATTGATTAATTAATTAATAAAGAGTTATTAATTGATTAATAAAGCCAGTAAGGAGTTACTGGACTTATTGGGCTATTAACTGGACTGGTAATTGGGCCTAGAGGGTCACACGCAAATGATTCTCAAGGCGATGGATAAATAAGTGGGTTTTATACAAACCGGGGGTTTTTTATGAAAAACTATGCGGTTAGTATAAAATGTAGCGAACGGGCTGAGCAGGCCAAGCTGCTTCTAACCCTAGCCACCCCCTCCTCTGTTTCTCTCTCTCTCTAGTGCCCCAGGCCAGATGCTCCGTCGCTTCTCCGACTCCCGTTCGACGGGAAATCGTCCGCGCGTTGCGGCGATCGTTGCGGCGACCGGCGGAGGTTTCGTGGCTGCGAAGAACGAGGAACGTGAGAATATCCGTCGCGAGGAGGATTGCGTGGACTCAGTTTTTTAGATTATTTGAAACGAGAACGGATCTCAGTTTTTTATTTTTATTTCCGCTGCACGGGAGATCCGGAGAAACCCGAGAACCCAACAGATAAGATGCGGGTCGTACACTGACAGGTCTCTAAATGGCATCTTGCATGGCAGACGCCATTCAGACAATCAGACGGGGGCCGTACACCCGCGCCCTAACGCTCGCCCACGTCTCACCCCTGCATTACTTCTAAATCGCGTCCCCCTAGGCCGACGCCAATCAAAACTGCATCGAGCTACCCTAGGCCCATAAGAGCCCAAACGAAGGGGTCCGACGCCAAAAACTGACCCGATAACTAAACTCGAAACCTCAGTCCTTATATTCTCTCCCCCCCAAGAATTTCGTCCTCGAAATTACCGCAACAGAACTAGCACCAACAACAAGATAGTACAGGCTAAAAAGGAGCTTACAAGAAAAGGTAGGAAAATTGCTCCCGCATTTCATCCTCTCGCTCCCAGGTCGTCTCGCCTTTGGAGCGATACTGCCAAATTACCTTAACCAAGGGAACAACCTTGTTCCGAAGGACCTACTCTCTGCGATCCTCAATACATACTGAAAATTTTGAAAAGGACAAGTCCTCGGCGACCTCCAACTTCGAAAAGTCCAAGACATGAGACGCATCCTGAACATACTTCCTCAACAAGGAAACATGGAACATGTCATGGACTCCTGCAAAACTGGGTGGCAAGGCTAGCTGATATGCCGTTTCCCCAATTCGTGCAAGAATGGGAAAAGACCCAATATACCGGAGATTCAGCTTACCTCGCTTCCCAAATCTGATCACATCCTTAGAGGGTGAGACTCGGAGAAACATGTGATCCCTAACCTCGAACTAAAGCGGTCTCCTACGAATATCTACATAACTCTTCTGCCTGCACTGAGTTGCGGTCAACCTCTGTTGCACTACCCTGGCAACCCTCTGCACACTGTTGTACCATCTTTGGTCCTACCATCTACCTTTCACCAATCTCAGACCAATTCACAGGAGATCGACACGGCTACCCGTATAATGACTCATACGGCGCCATGCCGATACTAGAATGATAATTGTTGTTGTATGAAAACTCTACGATAGATAAATGATGCTCCCAAGAACCTCCCAATCTAGGCAACAAGCCTTGAGCATGTCCTCCAGTGTCTGAATGGTCCTCTTTGACTGTCCATCAGTCTCTGGATGGTAAGCCGAGCTAAAAGCTAACTGTATACCCAAGACTTTCTGAAAACTCCTCCAGAATCTAGAAGTAAATCTCGGATCTCAATCTGACACTATGGACAAGGGCACTCCATGCAGAGAGATGATCTGGTCCACAAAAAATCTAGCCAACTTACCGACCGACCAATCCTTCCTAATAGCTAGAAAGTGTGCTGACATGGTCAATTGATCAACAATGACCCAGACCGCGTCTCTCCAGCCGGGAGACACGGGCAGTCCCATTACAAAGTCCATAGTCACGTGTTCCCATTTCTACTCTGGAATCGAAAATGGCTGCAGCAATCCTCCTGGTCTCTAGAACTCTGCGTTAACCTGTTGACAAGTCAAGCACCTTGCCACATACTCAGCCACGTCCTACTTCATACCAGGCCACCAGAAGTGTCTCCTCAAACAATGATACATCTTAGTCGTCCCGGGATGCACTGCATATCTAAAATGGTGCGCCTCATCTAGGACATTCCTGCGCACCTCTTCCTCTGCTGGAATATAGAGTCTGCCTCTAAATCTAACCGTGCAGTCATCCCACAACTCCACCTCTGATATCTGGAGAATCTGCGATAACTCTGCATCCGCTCTCTAAGCCTCGATCACTGCATGGTACACGGATGGCCTCACACTCAAGCTGGCCAACACGGCTCTGTCAGCCTCCCGAGGAATCTGAAAGGAAGATTCCACAACCTGCTCATACAATCTCCACTGTCGAATTATGAGATATGACACGACCGTCTTCCGACTCAAGGCGTCCGTGATAAGTACATATTTTTAGATAAATAATAGATGAAATTTACACACTATACTGGCAATTTTATATACAAAATCACATGAAGTGATAGATAAATCAATTAAGCTATCAAATATATTACTTTTGTAAAATCGAATTTCAAATATCATCAATTCATGGATTAATTGGGTGTGATAATTTCATTAAAATTTATCGGCAAACTATGCATTTGAATAATCTATTAATTACCATATAGACTTAATTGTTATTTTATGTGGATGTAGGACATAAATGAGCAGATGGCATAGTGGTTAGACCACTTGGACTTCAGCGAAGTGACTGGGTTCGAATCCTGGCAGAAACAACATTTTATTTTCGTATTTTATCTTCAACTGAGGCCCACATGTTCAAAATTCAAAATAGCTTTTATGGGCTTAAAAGAGGATCCTATAATTAAGGGAGAGCTTAATGCAGAAATGAAAACCCCTTTCTCACCTTTTTGAAATTCAAAATCTCATTTGAAAACTATAAAATAAAGGAGAAGGGTGGGGGCTCTCCCATTCCGGGAAATTCACAACTTTTGAAATTTTTTAAAACTTCTATCTCTCTCCCTTACTTTTTCTCTCTCTTCCCAGCTCTCCTTCTCTCACCCCGCAGTAGCTCCCTCAACCTTTTCCTCTCTCTTTCTCTATTCTCTCTCTCCCTCCAGCACTCTCTCTCTCTCTCTCTGCGTATCTCACACACTGCCAGACTCGGGGGCCGTTCAGGCCACGCGTCGCCTGCCTGCTGGGCCGCCGCTGCCACGTGTCAGCCCCGCGCCGGGGGCCCGCTCGCCAACACCACGCGGCACGCCGTGCTCGTTCACACCCGCTCCACTTTGTCGCCCGTGCCCGGCCGTGTGAGTGCTTGCTGCCACGCGGCAGACGGCCGTGTTTTCTCGCCCGCTGGGCCGCCACTACTTAGTGTCACCCACCGCCCTGTTCTTACCATACGGGCACATAACGCCCATCGTCGCACCCTTGCCTCCAGTGTGTCAAGCATGTGTCGCACCCTCCTGCAAGCCCTGCTACATATATGCGCACTCCACTATGCCCGAGCCCCCAGTGCTACGGCCAGCGGTGCACTGCGCCCCCCTCTGCTGCCAGCACCTTCACAAAGGCCTCCACAGAAGCGTCTGTCACTGTAGCCTCCTGATTGTTTATTTTATTTAATTAGTTTCTGTGTAAAACAATTAGTCTGTTATTTTTCTCTCAAAATTATTGTACTTTGTTTTATTTCAATAATAGCAATCATGTTATTTCCCTTTTTGATGTTGTAGACACTTTAATTGTTTTCATAGATCAATATTATCTAGTTAGATGTATTCGCTTTACTTAATCTCAACAATCAGTTACTTAAGTTTTAGTGGTTGATTATAGGTGCTAATTAGAGATTTTGTTGAAAACATTTAAAATTTTGTAATTGATTTTTGTCCAAGTGATTAAAATAGAGTTTTTTTTTTTTTTAACTAGAACATTATATCAAAAATCCAAGCAAACAAAACCTAAAGTTTTCAAAATAGAATTTCTATTTCCTTGTGGATCGACCTGGTCTCAACTATGCACTACATTCCTATCTTTATTTGAGATTCGGAAATTAAGATTGATGTTATTTATATTTTAACGGCGGCATTTAAATACGCATTAATTTTTTGCCCCGTTGCCGGAGGTCTAGATTTTAAATTTTGATAATTTTGGGTCCATTTGTGTAAGGACTGAAGTTTCGGATTCAGTATTCGGGTCGGGTTCGGGCCGGATCCCCTGGTTTGGACCCTGAGGAGGGTTTTGAGATTTCTGACTGAATGGCGTCAGCACTGCTCGACGCCTTTCGAAAGGCGTCAGGTTGTGTGGACGCCATTTAGGTCCGCTTGTTGTTGTGCCACGTGTGCGCCACGTGGGCGGGTTTCGGGCCGCGAGAGTACGGCCCCGGTCACATCGTCTGAACGGCGTCCATGTTGGTCGACGCGATTCAGACTGTGACCTTTGCGATGTCAGGGTACGGCGCCAGAGCATTGTCAATACGGCCTGTCCTGTCGTCTGAACGGCGTCCGCGGTGGGTGACGCATTTCAGACCGTTGTCAGTACGGCCGTCCTGTCAGACTGATAGGCGTCTGCCTCGATCGACGCGTTTTAGCTGGATTCAGATTGACCCCGCGAGCCTCCCCTTCTTTCCCTCATTCTCGCCTTCACTCTCTCTCTCCTCGCCCTCTCCGCCCTCTTCACCTCTCTTTTCCCCTCCCCTTCCTCTTCTTCCTCTTCCAATCACTCCATAGCCTCCTTACCTCTCACCTCTACCTCCACCACCTCCTTCGCGGCGTTCCATTCTCCGGGCGGCGGCCGACGTCCCGGCGGAGTGGCGGCGTCCTCGAGGGTACCGGCGGCGGTCTGCGGGGCGGCGGGTTGGCGGCACGGAGCTTGGTGGAGTTCAAGAACCGGTAGGGGGACGAACCTTGCATGTGTTGCTCGTGTTTTCTTTGGCGTGACATGACGTGTTTGGGCTAGATTGAGCATGTTTAGGGGGGTTTCCTTGTGGGAATGGCTGTGCTTGTGATCGTGGATTCGTAGTATGCTTGTGGTGGTTGAATTCCTCTTCCTCCCCTTCTTGTTTTGGGGCTTTTCGGGGTGTTTGGGGTTAAGGGAGAAACCCTCGGTTCGAACCAAGGAACCAGGTTTCTGGCGCTAAACGGCGTCGTGCCTGGTCGACGCCTTTCAGAAGGACGTCAGGGCAGTACGACGCCTTTTAGGGTAGAAACCTCCCTGTTCGAGGTTTTTACGAGATAGGGGTTCTGGCGCTAAATGACGTCATGGATGGACGACGCCTTTCGGAAGGACGTCGGGCCATCATGATGCCATTTAGGCAGGAAATCACCCCGAGCAAGGGTCTGTAAATCTGGAATTTCAGTGTGAATGGCGTCTGTGGACCTGAACGCATTTTAAATGGGTGACTCCCTATGTCGACGCGTTTCACAGAATAATCTGGCTTTAATGTACCTGTTTGAGGAGCTTGAATGGCGTCGACCTCGGTCGACGCGATTCAAGACAGAACTGCTTAACTCTGGTTATTTAATACATGTTTGACGGCGGGATGGTTCAAATGCATGCTTTGAGTTGTATACTGAAACTGAGGACTTCTGCGTAAATAGAATTACATCATGTTATATGTGTGTGTGTGTGTGCCCATGCGATTGTGGATTGGAACAACTGTGGTTCACGTTTGTCACCATGGACCGATGGGGACAGGGTCATGATGTCTGTGAGGCATTGTACCGTACCGGTGGGAGAAGTGGTACATGTTGTGTTTTACCTTAGGCTGAGGGAAGCAGAACCACCTTGAGCCCGTCGGGCCGGAGTAGCTGGTGCGCTATCCGAGGGGTTGCTGCTTGGCCTCAGCGGGTCGGGGTTTCCCTGTTTGTTGTGACAGCTTCCGGCGCGTTTCTTGCTGTGGAGCTGGTTGTGGTACTGTTGGAGTTGTTTTACCCCTGTAGCCACTGGGCCTGATGTGACCTTTGATCAAGGTTACGAGTGGTACCCTTAGCCCTTTGGCCTGACGCAGCCCGGGAGGTTAGGGTTGTGGGTAGTTCCTGTAGCTTCGGCTTGACGGGGGTTCGCCGGTCCCCAGGGCCCTCTTGAAGCGCTGAGGCCTAGCGTGGAGGCAATCCGGACGGTAGGACAGTAGTCTAGACTGCTTGTGTGCACACGTAGCTGGCAGTGGCGGTACACTGGTTCCAGCTAGTCCTAGTTTGACTCACTGCCTCACCCTACAGTGCCCCGGAACACTGTAGGGGTGGACAGGCGTGAGCAGTGGTGGTAGTGTTGGGAGGCGACGTTTGACTTCGGTCGACAGTGTGGTTCAGTCGCTTCGTGGACTTTGGCTGTGAGACATGACTCTGTGTTGGGTTCTTCGGGTTGCTTAGAATGGTTCTTGCTACACTGCTTATCGTACGTTTCATATCAGAGTTGGGTGCTATGTTTACTGCTTTACTTAAATTGCCATATATTCCTGTTGTTACACTTGTGGGTGTGTGAGTGGGAGGCAGGGGATCGGATGATCCCTACTGAGCCCAATTCTGGTGTGGCTCACTCCCTGCGGTTTCAGGTGTGGACCTCGTGGCGAGCGGAAGCGTGGTGTCTTCTTGGTGTGCGGACCAGCAGCTGTCTTAGTTCCGGGGTATGCCCCGATATTGTTGTACTTTCCTTCTGCCTGTACTTATTTAATTCGTTGGACATGTAATTATTGTTGGACTGTATACGGACATTGTTATTTTCCTTCATGCGCACTCGTTTACCTTTGTAGTCCGTGTGATTGTCATATTTAGCCTTGTTTAGCACTTACTCCTCCAGATGTGTTGTGTGAGATCCGGGTGTGAACCCGCAGTTAATGGGCCGACATCCATTTAGTGACCGGGTCTCCGGTCATAGGATGGCGGGTCGTTACAATTTGTGTATATCCATACTCACATTTATTTTATTCTTTTGTAGGTACTTTGAAAATATAAAAAAAAAAGAGAAGGAGAAAAGGAAATTTGGTGAGTTTGTTCCAACTTATCAATTAATTTCTTTTTATTTTCACATTTTGTTAGAATTGTGATAAAATCTATTAATTTAAAAAAAAATCAGAAAACCAAAATAAAAAAATTTCATTTCAAGATTAGAGATCAAACTATCATGTTTTAAGACATGCATCATTTAGGAGTGCATTAGTTTTCAATTTTTTGTCATTTTTTTTTTATGTTGAAGAGTGCGGGAAGCAAGGTGAGTTAATCTCCATTTTGCCAATAACATGATCATGCATTGTGTTCTTATTTTGGCATAAAACAATCTTATTTGAATTGTGGTGAGCATTTCATTGATAAAACACTTTAAGGGCATCTTCATAACAAGATAAGGTGGGGATTTCATCACCCTCCCTTAGCCCACAAATCACCAACACTTCAACTTGTATTTCCCAAGCTTAATAAAATCAAATAGCAATTGAACCTAGGGTTAACACTGTGATTGGACCAAGTTATGAATTTGCTTCTACTTTGGACACCGGTGTCTAGGTTAGAGGTTACAAAGGCAAATACCTAAGCGGGAAAGTGGTTATTTAATTAGGTCCCTACGAAAGTAGGGGGAGTTTCCCACTACCCCACCTCTTATCTAGCCGTTGATCCTTTGTAGGTGTGATTCACAACGAATTCTAGTTACTTTGTGAGAAAAATCATCTTTAGGTCTAGATTGCACTTAGGTCATTGGTTAATTGTTTTCAACTTGTTTATCTTTGCATAAAAAATTAAAATTAAAAACAAAAAACAAATCCTCTTCTCTCTCTTCGTCCAGTGTATGCTAGGTAAAAAATCTCAAAATCCATACATTATCAAACCCATTCAAGAAATTGAGAGGTACCTACATCACCAAACCAATCTTCAAAATCAAATAGCTGGAACTAATCAAGAAATGCCTAAATAGATGAAGGAATATTTCATTCCTCAAGACTATAACCCTTCATCTTGTATTCAATTGCCTAATACCCATGCAAGCCATTATGAAATCAAACCCAGTACCATCCAAATGCTCCTATCTTTCTATGTGAATACCAATGAAGATCCATATAAACATTTGGATGAGTTCTTTGAGATTTGTTCTACCGTGAAAATTCAAGATTTCACGGAAGATGCCCTTCGTCTAACCCTATTTCCTTTATCTCTTAAGGACAAGGCCAAATACTGGCTTGGCACAATAGGGAAGCCCATTAGAACCTGGCCTAAAATGCAACAAGAGTTCTTGAAGAAATTCTATCCTATAGGAAGAACCAATACCATGAGACGAGCCATAACCGGGTTTTCACAATTACCTGGTGAACAAATCCATGAGTCATGGGAAAGATTGAAGGATTGCTTAGGAAATGTCCACATCATGGACTATCTAGATGGCAAATTGTGCAAGCATTTATGAGGAATTGGATGCACAGTATAGGCAAATGGTGGATGCATCTTGTGGAGGAGCATTCATGAGCAAAAGTGAGGAACAGGCATACGATTTGTTTGAAATGCTAAGTGAGAATTCAATAAATCATGCCTCACTGTCATCATATGAAAGATCAGTGGGAGCATCCAAACAGACTGGAGTTTATGAAATCAGAAACCAAGGAGAATTTGATTTTAGGATGGATATCAATGAATTAGCCCAAAAGCTGGACAAAGTGGACCTTCTGGCCCAACAAATGAGTAAAATGGATCTAATGGCCCAAAAGTTAGACCAAATTCTAGCTTCAAACAATCAAGGATCTAATATCCAATCACCATGAAGACCATACTTAGAACCTTCTCCATCTTATCAGGAAGCTTGTAGTCAGTGAGTGTCCTACGGCAGCCCAATTACCACCTTTCATCCAAGAACAAGTCTAAGCAGCCCAAGGTTACTCAAAGCCCATTCATGATCCATATTCTAACACCTACAGTCCAGACTAAAAAAATCACCCAAATTTCTCATGGAAACCTCAACATGCCCAAGCTCCAAACCCACAAGTACAAAACTTTCAGAACATGGCCCACCAACAGAATTATTATCCAAATCAAGCCTTCAATAAGGGTCAATCTACCCAATTCCAATCCCAAGCTCCTTATTTTCAGCTCAATAACAATCAAAACATATTCTCTCAACCTTCGTATCAAATTCCACATTCTCAACCACCAAATCAAAATGATGAAAAGTTCAATATGCTGCAACAATTACTCATGAACCAACAACAACAACAGCAACAATTGCAACAATTGGTCATCTCCCAACAACAATCTATTTCAAAATTAGAAGCCTAATTGGGCCAAATGGCTGATACAACCATGAGGAGAGAAGTGGGCCCCTTACCCAGCCAACCCATTGCAAACCCACGAAACTATCCTCCGGGTTTCCAACAGCAACTACTTTTGCCTATTCGTCAGGCCCAACCTCAAATGGATCCAAATCCACCGAGAGGCCCACAGTTAGAAAATGTGAAAACAATTTTGGCCTTAAGAAGTGGTGAAATTTTGCCAGATCCTTACTCAAATCAAGGATCTAATCAGTGTGAGTACTCAAATAGTGATGTGTGATTATCATGAAAATTTTGTTGATTATGTGACAAATAAACCTATTAAAAAAAAAACTATGTGATCGCCAGAAACTTTTGACTAAAAAGTTCCAAAAGACAGAGATTGATCGTTTACCTGTTTTGGACGTAGGAGATGTTGAAGTTCTTGATTCTCCTCCTTCAGCCGGCTGAAGAAAAAGAGCCCTTCTAACTTTGTTCTTGCTTTAAATGTTAATTGGGCTTTGAGGATCGTCCAGATTTTCTTGTTGATTCCTTCCTTTTGATCTTCTTTGTACCTTGCCAAAAAATATAGAAAGAAAAAAAGAGGGAAAGAACAATAAGAATTCAAATAGCAGTAGTATCTATTCTAGTAATGATTTTAATCATACAACTTAAACAAATAAACTCACTTGTTTGTGGTCTTTGAAACCCCTTAACACATGGATTGGAAAATAATGCTAGTGAGTGTATGTTGCATAGAGTGATATGATGAAATTATAAATTAATATGATGAAAATATGAGAAAGATGCAGAAATTGATTAAGAAAAAATAAGTTGGATGGCCCCTAGAAAGCCTTGATTCTTGAATGGATGAAGAAATGATGAAGAAAAGACGAAGCTTGCTTCAAAACTCTTGGAAGTAGTAGCAGTGCCTCGATCCTTTAGCGTTTGGACGTCGTCTCTTTCTTAAAATCCTTTCAAAAATTATCACTCTAATAATCACTAATTACCACTAACTTTTTAGTGGCCAAAGGCTTGGGTATTTATAGACTTAAGTTCACGCATCCGCGGTTACTTATAGATTAACATGAAGGAGTTTGGAGCCAATCCAACTAAGAAATAGATAAACACAGCTTAATTCATCATTATCTATAATTAACTAAAATGTGTCGCCCATGGGAAACGTCTTTTAGCTTAATTAAGATAAGGATAAACATCGGGAAGAAAAAACAGAAACACATTAGGAAACCTAAATGGCGTCGTGCAAGAAAGACGTATTTTAGTTCATTAATAAATTAATTAAAAATCAGATTAAAAAAATCGAAATAAGAATAAATCCTAAATGGCGTCTTCACAGGTCGACGTCTTTTAGAATTTTTCATATTTGATTAAAAATCTGAGTTAAAATAAATTTCATTAATAAACTTAAATTATGTCTGTCTGACCCAATGTCATTTAGATAATTAATCCAGAAAAATAATAAAAATTAACTAATGATTAAATATCAGACTATTTTGAGTCATTATTATATGACATGAAATTTACTCAAAATGATGTCAAATTTAGCGTGTCTACAACTGCCTCACCTTGACATCGTCTTTGCAAGGGAATGAAATGAAATGGAATGTACTGAAAAGGTGATGCCAAGGTGTGATGAGACACACTCTCAACATCACCTGATTGGAATTTTTCTCAAAATCATCAATGAAGATAACTCAAAGATATCGATGGAATTAATCATGTCTGGATGAGATAGATAAGGAAATAAAATAAAGTCGATCAACCTCCACGATTGGGAAGTATCCTAGGTCACAAACCCTGCAGGTTTCATCATGGGGAGTGATTGCCAGCCAATGTGGACGTGCTGCAACCATGACGGATCTTAAAAAGAAACAAGAAATGTTGGATAAGGAGTCCAAGAAAGGATAGAATCCCAAGGATATCTTTAAGCGAACCTCAAAGATAATCAAGATACTCAATTCATAATAGAATATTTCATATCATGTTAGAATTATTTGATCAATGGTCTGAAGTTTAATCAATAATTAATTCTTATCACAATGATTTCAAAGTCCTACATGATGCATGCTGGGCTAAAAGAAAAATATAAAATAAAATAAAATATAAAATAATCAAAGATAATATTGTTAAATTGTCATTAATGAGTTAAGATACCAATTCTTGCAATTCAGTGGTAAGCCGAAACTCGTTTATCCACACACCGTTTTACAAAAACGAAACCATCGTCCTCACTAATTAACAATCCAACGGCCTATCCGTGCGATTAAGAATTCTCTGGAATTATCACCGCTTTTGTTAAGGGGGAACTCAAATTCCAGTTTCATCAAAATCACAAGGTCCTTGATATAGTCTAATAAATATTTAACATATAGTAATGCTAATGCAAATCAATTACATGAAAGAGTACAAGGGATAGAGATAACCGTCTTTTTAGCTACGGTCGGGACTCATAAACTCCCACAATGGGACCTTCTTGAAATTTTCAACTTTGTAGTTATTTCTTTGACTTTACTGCACTCAAAAATCATTAGTAACTTCAAGCAAATACTTAATTAAGCATCAAAATATGGATAAACATTGAATTTCGGAAAAATAACATAAAACCCTGAAACGCGTCGTGTCGCGCCGACGCCATTAAGTTCAGTTAAATCACGTCGCTGTTCAACGAAGCCATTTAAGTCGCAAAAACAGGTCCTGGCTATGTTCAATCCAGATTCCAACTCTCTCTATGCACATGTATATAAAACTTTTGAGTTTATAGATGAAACTTTTCGCACTTCTTATGCCTTTGTCTTTGATTTACATACATGTGTCCTGTACATGACTTAGCAAACAGGTTAAGTATCTATTCAGGCTTAACCCCTTGCCCAGTTAAGTAACCGGCTACTTGATCCTATCCTTGGTAAAAGGATCAAGGGGCATAGCCTTTATTAACAAAGGTAATGGTAATAATTGAACTGAAGGAAATAATAGAGTAAAATACAACATACAAGCATGCAGATGCTCGCTGAAAATAAAAGAATGAAACACACTAAAGGCTACAAGCAAATAGTAATTAAAATATTTTTTTCATTTTTTTGAAATATTCATTTTGTTTGGGTTTTGGAACATATATATTTTTTGGATTTTGACATATCTATCTTCTTTTTTTTGGATTTTCGAAATATCTATTTTTTTTGGATTTTGAGATATGTTTTTTTTTTTTTGGATTTTGAAATATGTATTTTTTTATTTTGAAATATACATTTTTTTTTAATTTTGGGAATAATGTGCAAACTAAAAGACCAGCATGGCACTCAGATCAAAAGAAACATATTCATTTATTAATTTAATTCTCAAATTGTTCTTCAATAATCTAACTTAGACTCGTTATGCTTGAACCTGTGTTTTCATTCGTGATCCCATTCGATGATCTGACCCTTAGTCAATCTAGGCCGTTCCTTAAGTTTGGATTACGCCTCTTCAGAAAGAAATAAAGAATTTGTTTAGAAAGCCCACGAGAAGGTTCCGGAGACTCAAAAAGATGTCCCTTTCTTATTCTAATATCTGTTGGGGTTCGGTCCTTTTCTCTCCGGGATATTTAGCGACCTTACGCTCCCTTTTATTTCACTTCATGGCCTTGATGTAACGTTTGTAGTGTAATGGCCTTTTGATTTGATATTTGGCTTTTGCCTTTTGTTTTTTTTTCTTTTCTTTTCATGGGACGGATCTCCCCCTTTTTTTTTTTATGACGGACTCCTACTAAGATGGCGGGTATTCTTGGTAGTCTATTCTAAGCCTCGTTCCAACATTGTAGGCCGAGTCTAAAAATAGAATTTTTAAAAAAGAATAATTTGCACTTTACACTCTCAGTCAAGCTTTCGGTATTCCTTCGGACTTCTCATCTCTTGTTACTCACGAATCAAACGTGTCAGTATGTGTAGTAATGTGTTTGAATTAAATTATCCAGACTGATAAGGGAATTTGAGCTTCTAAATTTTCTGATTCCACTGGTCTTTGCACCATGCTGATCGACTCTTAAACCTAAGGGTAATATTTCTTAAGATACAAACCGTTCCAGAGGTGAGTTAACTCTTGCCCTTCTGCATTAGCTACACGGTAAGCATTACCAGGAAAAGCATGCGATATGACATAAGGTCCTTCTCGATTGGGTTGGAGCTTAGAACACGGACCGCCAGGTTTTACAAAGATTCTTTTGACGACCATTTCACCAACTTTGAACTTACGTTCAATGACTTTCTTTTGATAAAAACGTGCTAATCTATTTTGATATACTCTTGCATGATTAACAGCTGACCATCTTTTTTCGTCTAAGAGTTCTAATTGAGCAAGGAGTGCTG
Source organism: Zantedeschia hybrid cultivar (assembly GCA_030544215.1). NCBI lineage: Eukaryota > Viridiplantae > Streptophyta > Magnoliopsida > Alismatales > Araceae > Zantedeschia > Zantedeschia hybrid cultivar. The sequence continues at coordinate 46,519,807 of JARZZO010000003.1, forward strand.
AGCGGTGCTCATCAATAGAGAATTCATTATTCAATTGTACTATTAATGACGGTATGAGGATCTCATATGGAACTACCGCCTCCATTCCAAATGTTAAGGAATAAGGAGTCTGCCCAGTGGGCGTGCGGATTGAAGTTCGGTATGCCCATAGAGCCTCAATTAATTTTTCTGGTCAATCTGTGAATTTATTAGACTTGCATGTCTTTTTGATGATTTTAATCAAAGTCTTATTAGTTGCCTCTGCTTGGCCATTGCCGTGCGGGTAATATGGAGATGAATGATGCAATACAATTTTGTACCTATTGCAGAGGTCCTTCAGTTCTTGTGACACGAACTGCGGTCCATTGTCGGTGACGATGGTGCTTGAAATTCCGAATCTTGTGATGATGTTCTTCATGATGAACTTGCAAACGGTTGATGCTTTGACTTACGTGTATGCTTCGGCTTCCGCCCACTTGGTGAAGTATTCCGTTGCCGTGAGAATAAAGGATTTTTGCTTAGCGCCGGAATCAGGATTGCCAAAGGGTCAAATGACATCGAAAGCCCACATGGAGAAAGGCCATGGGGAGGAAACAGGATGGAGTGAAGATGCAAGAGAATGAATCTTGTCGGTGTGATGTTGACACTTGGCACACCTACAGACATATCCTACACAGTCTTCTTCCATGGTTAGCCAATATAATCCTTGTCTAAGGATTTTCTTTGCTAGCATTTGTCTATTAACATGGCCACCACAAATTCCAGCATGAGCTCCTTCTATGATCTTCCAAAGCTCATCTTCATCTAAACACCTCAAGAGAACTCCATCAAAACCTCTTTTGTATAGTACTCCCCCAACTAGGGTATATCTTTGAGTAACTCTCTTGATAGCTCTTTTTTCCTCAGTTGTGGCTTCTTCAAGATATAATTGATCTTCACAATATTTGGCAATTTCATAATACCATGGCTTCTCTTCGTCATTCATCTCTTCTTGTAATTCCAATAACATAATCTCTTGCCTTTCCACGATATCTCCGTCTCTGACTTTCTTCAGCAGCTTCTCCTTAGTCCTAAGGAATGAAGGGTCTTTCACGGCGGGTGAAAGACGCCTATGAACAATGATCGACTCGGATTGTCTGTTGATTGGAAAATCGAGGGAAGATGCGAGGGAAGCTAGAGCGTCAGCTTAGATATTCGGATTCCGAGGAACATGGATGAAGATCAATTTAGTGAAAAGCTTAGCATAAGCAGAAGTGAATTCTTGATAAGGCTTGAGCTTGGGATCAAGAGTCCGATATTTGGTTAGCATCTGGCGAAGAATCAATTGACTATCACCTACAATTCTGAGTTTGGTGGCACCATGGAAATGAGCAGCCTCGAGGCCAGCAACGAGTGCCTCGTATTCAGCTATATTGTTAGTGACTGGAAGGTTAAGCTGAAAGACTTGTGGAATGGTGACACATTCAGGTGATAACAAAATAATGCCGATACCCTTTCCGTGGGAATTCAGAGCTTCGTCAAAATGCAGAGTCCACATATCATCCTTGATTCTGTCTATGGACATCAGTTCCTCATCCTGAAACTATGATCGGACTGGATCAAAATGAGGAAGGGGATGGTGAGCAAGATGTTCTGCGATGGCATAGCCTTTGATCGCTTTCTGCTGAATGTAAGTGATATCAAATTGAGATAGAAAGCTCTGCCATCGTGCTAACCTATTAGTGAGGACAGATTTCTCAAGAAGAAACTTGATCAAATTCATCTTAGCGATGAGATGAACTTCGTAGGCTAGAAAGTAATGTTTCAATTTCTGAACCACCCAGACAAGTGTTGCACATGTTTTCTCCATCGTTGTGTATCTCTGTTCAGCGGGGTTGAGAAGTTTAGAAAGATAGTAGGCTGCCCTCTCCTTTCCTTCTTCATCCTCTTGTACTAGGACAGCCCCCACCGCATCATCCAGGACAGAAATATATAGAATCAAAGGTTTGTCCGGAGATGGTGGTCTCAAAACATGAGGACTTGCCAAATAATTCATCAATCCATCAAATGCCTCCTGACACTAATCGTCCCAATTGAATTTGACTCCCAGCTTAGTAAGCTCGTAAAACGGCTTACATCTTTGTGAATGCTGAGAGACAAATCGGCGAATAAACTGCAACCTCCCGATCAATCCTCTTAAGTCTTTCAAGTTCTTAGGAGGTGGCATTTCTCTAATAGCCTTTGCCTTGTTGGGATCGATCTCAATTCCCCGTTTACTGACAATGAATCCAAGTAATTTCCCTAAAGATACCCCGAATACACATTTCTTGGGGTTCATCTTCAACTGATATTCTCTTGATCATTCTAACACTTTTGCCAAAACTTTGGCATGCTCAGCCTTAGTCTTAGATTTCACTGACAAGTCATCCACAGACACTTCTAGATCGATGTGCATCATGTCATAAAATATTTCCACCATAGCCCTTTGATGTGGCTCCAGTGTTCTTTAATCCAAAAGGCATCACGACATAGCAGTATGTTCCCCACTGTGTAGTGAATGATGTCTTCTCTTGATCTTCTTCTGCCAATTTGATTTGATTATATCATGAGAATCCATCCATAAATGATAGAGTTTCATAGCTAGTTGTGTTATCGATGAGTACATCAATGTGAGACAATGGAAAGTCATCCTTAGGACATGCCCGGTTCAAATCTCGAAAGTCAATACAGATCCTGACATTCCCATCTTTCTTCATAACCGAGACTATATTGGCCACCCATTGTAGATAGAAGACAACTCTAATAAATTTGGCTTTATATAGTTTATCGACCTCTTCCTTCATCTTCAAAGCCATTTGTGGATGGAATCGCCTTAACTTCTGTTTAACCGGGCTAGCTCCATCCTTTAATGTCAATTTGTGTTCCACTAGTGATGAGTCTAACCCCGGCATATCTTCATAACTCCAGGCGAAAGTGTCCTTATAATCCCTGAGAACTTGGACTACCTTCTCATCTATTTCAGAAAGAATTTTGCTGACGAAGACAACCTTAGGTTCGTCTTCAGTCCCTAGATTAATCTCTTTGGTAGGATCTTCTACAGTAGTTGAGGGTTCGTCAAATCTTTTTACTCCACTGGCATATGCCTCAGCTGCATCCTCGTCATCTTCCGCATCTTCAATAATGGGGTCTTTTTCGTGTATCAATTCATACACCCCATATCCATCATTAACTAACTCATCATCTACACAATCTTCTGGCATCTTAATAAGATTCTCTAACAGCTGAGGGATCATAGAGCAAGAAAGGCATTTAAATGCTAGATCCTGGAGGTATCTATCTGTAATTCTTCTACCCTTAGATTTCCTAGACTTTCTAACCTGATTAACCTTCCTAGAACTAGACTCCCTAACTTCACTAGACTCCCTATCCTGACCTAATGAGGACGAAGAAGGATGAAAATTATAGGATACATGAGGAAATACAGGAGAATCCTCCCGAGGGGAGGGACAAAGCAAGTCTAGAAGAGAACCTTGACCGAATGACCCGCGCGATGGGGTACAATCGGACAAGTAGGAAGTTTCCTCAACAAGGATCTGGGAGAAGTTTGTTGCCAAATTGGCGTTTTTTTTTTTAGAAAAGATGAATTAATCATGAAACAAGAATGGAGATGAATAGGAGGAGAATGGGATGAAGGAAGCGGCACCAAGACCAAAGGATTGAGGGGATCATATAGTAGCATGTCCCAGATTAAATCATAAATCCTCTCTAGATCGAGAGGAGGTTAAGGGAGAAGGTCCCGTGGGGACAGAGTGATCATGATGGGCGGAGCCCGTGGAACATCGTCAGTGATGACCCGCGACCAAGTCGGGGTCAGAAGCAGAGTACGGAATAGAGTATGAAGTGTGAAAATGCGAGAGGGATAGGTTCCCCTCCAAAGAAAGTCAGTAGTGTGACCAGGTTCATAGGGGTCATCTGGCTCCCCTTCATCTGTTTTCTCATATAGCAGAACTCTCTTGTCAAAAATGGCGCCTGGCCCTTCAATCAATTCGTCTATCAACTGCGGCCACTTCGGCTCTGAGGGATCAAGAAATAATCTGTTTAATGCAATGTACATATCCCTCAGGTCGAACCATCGGTACCATTCACACTCTGGATCTTGGAATTTCCTCTTTTTCATCGGCCGCAGAGCCTCCAAGGACTGGTACGTCAGCAATTCTGAGCAGTGCCTGGCCAGGTCCCTTCCATAGATGTCATGCAGGTCAAACTAGGAAGTGATTAACACTGTATTATCATTATCATGACTGATTATGGGTTCCTTGACAAAATGTGTATTCAGGGTCCATGTCAGGGGATCCCGACCATCTTTACATAGTGTAGTCATTGTTTCCCAAGCCTTCTGGCTGTCTTCATCTTCTTCTTGCTGCACAATGTCATGCCTGACTCTTCTTGGCCTAAAAGGAATAGTAATGATTAAGCTGGGGGATGTGATAAGTACATATTTTTAGATAAATAATAGATGAAATTTACACACTATACTGACAATTTTATATACAAACCACGTGAAGAGATAGATAAATCAATTATGCTTTCAAATATATTACTTTTGTAAAATCAAATTTCAAATATTATCAGTTCATGGATTAATTGAGTGTGACAATTTCATTAGAACTTATCGGCAAACTATGCATTTGAATAATCTATTAATTACCGTATGGACTTAATTGTTATTTTATGTGGAGGTAGAACATGAATGAGTAGATGGCATAGTGGTTAGACCACTTGGACTTCAGCGAAGTGACCAGGGTTTGATTCCTGGCAGAAACAACATTTTATTTTCGTAATTTATCTTCAACTGAGGCCCACATGCCAACTAAAAGAGAGAGGGAGGAGGGAATCCTGAAATTTAAAAAAGAGAGATAGTTATTTAGAAATTCAAAATTCAAAATTCAAAATAGCTTTTATGGGCTTAAAAGATGATCCTATAATTAAGGGAGAGCTTAATGCAGAAATTAAAACCTCTTTCTCACCTTTTTGAAATTCAAAATCTCATTTGAAAACTATAAAATAAAGGAGAAGGGTGGGGGCTCTCCCATTCCGGGAAATTCACAACTTTTGAAATTTTTTAAAACTTCTATCTCTCTCCCTTACTTTTTCTCTCTCTTCCCAACTCTCTTTCTCTCACCCCGCAGCAGCTCTCTTAACCTTTTCCTCTCTATGTTCTCTCTCTCCCAACTCTTTTCTCTCTCCCTCCAGCGCTCTCTCTCTCTCTCTGCGTGTCTCACTGCACTGCCAAACTCGGGGGCCGTTCGGGCCACGCGTCGCCTGCCTGCTAGGCCGCCGCCGCCACGTGTCAGCCCCGCGCCGTGGTCCCGCTCGCCAGCGCCACGCAGCACGCCGCGCTCGTTCATGCCCGCTCCACTTCGTCGCCCGTGCCCGGGCGTGCAAGTGCTTGCTGCCACACGGCAGACGGCCGTGTTTTCCCGCCCGCTAGGCCGCCACCGCCTCGTGTTACCCGCCGCCCTGTTCTTGCCGTACGGGCACATAACGCCCATCGTCGCACCCTTGCCTCCAATGCGCCGAGCGTACACCGCACCCTCCTGCAAGCCCTGCTACATATCTACGCGCTTCACTGTGCCCGAGCCCCCAGCGCTATTGTAACGATCCGCCACCCATAATCGGAGATCCGATTACTAAATGGGTACCGAAGCATTAATTTGGAGCCAAACCAGGATCTAGATAAGTCTGGGAAATAAATAATAAACTAAGCTAAACATTCACATTGCATTGAATTGAAAAGGAAGTGCAAGAATTAAAAATTATTACAATGCGACTCGACTCAGCAAATAATTACATACTCCAACTGAAAAGAAATAATTAAGCATACAGGCCAGAAAATAAAATAACAACTACATCGGGACATACCCCGGAACAGCAGCTGCTGGCGCGCAATCCAAGACAACACTCTCCTCGCTACGCCTGCCTGGAACCCTCACCTGAAATCCGCAGGGGTGATTCTCATCGAAAAGACTCAGTAGGAATCCTTCGATCCCCACCGCCGACTCACGCACCCACAAGTGCAGCAACACAAGTATAAATAATTTAAGCAAGTAAGGCAGTAAATATAATTCCTAAATTTCGATATAAAACACATGCAATCGAAATATAACATGCACAATTCTGAAATCATTTTACCGAAGGCCGAACGCAGGAAACACCAACCCGCTGAGACTAAACAGTAAACCCTCGGATAGCACGCTAGCTACTCCGGCCCAACTGGCTCTAGGTGGTTTATGCTTCCTCCAGCACGAGTGACACTCCAAAAGTACCACTCCTACACCGGTACTAGCTAACCCCGTAGTACACCAGATGACCCTCTCTCTAGGCGTCACCCCACCACTCCCACACCAGCGCTGTGTCCCTCCCACACCGACATAGGGTGCCTAAGCTCTACAACTGTCACTCTAGGTCTACGGTCGCACGAAACACAATACAGTGCGATCCGATTACGTAAAAATCCTCATCCTTGAGTACGATTTCAAACATGCATTTAACCAAACTATCTAACAGTGTAAATACATGTTTATAACATGAATTAATGTGATTATGTCTTGAATCGCGTCGCCCATGGCCAACGTCATTCAAGCCTCCTAAACTGGTTCACATAAAATGGGCCTCGACAATGACCTTAAAACGCATCGTCATATGTAGCCGCCTTTTGAAAGGCGTCGCTGTCCCTAGTCGCCTGATAACGACAGAAACAGAGACAAGCTTCGAGGGGATTTCACTTAAAACGCGTCGTGCATGCAAGTCACCGTTCAAAAGGCGTCGCTATCCCTAGACGCTCATCAGTCCAGAGACAGAGTATGTTATTTAGGCTAAATCGCGTCGCGGGTGGAAGCCGCCTTTATAAAAGGCGTCGCTGTCCCCCGACGCCATTTAACCCTCACAGACAGGTTCTTCCTCCGCCATCTCCTAATCCACGGGGTGGGATTTCCTCCCCCAAATCGTGTAAAACACTAAGAAAAGTGGAGAAGGAGGAGAAGAACCTAAATACCCATTAAAACTCTCAATTTCTCATTTCATACAATTAGTGTTTTCACCCGAAAAACCCCCATAAACATGCTTCAAAGCGGGATAAATATGGTTTTTAAATACAATACAACGGGGATCGTCACCTTACCGGTTACTCAAACTCCTCCTAGTTCCAAGCCGCCAACCCACCTCGCCACACGCCGCCGCCGATACCGCCGTGGACGCCGCTACTCCACTGGGACATCGGCCGCCGTCCAGAGAGAAGTGCGCCGCGGAGGAAGTGGTGGTGGTAGTGGAGGAATTTGGTAGGTTAATGGAGTGGAGGGAGAGGAGGAATGGGGAGAGGAAAGGAAGGAGAGGGGGAAAGGGTTCGCCGGAGAGTCGGAAGGAAGAGAGGAGAGAGAAGAGAAAGGAGAGAATGAGGGAAAGGAGGGAGGGTTCGCGCGGTCAAACAGAAGCTGGGTAAAACGCGTCGTGCAAGCCCGACGTCATTCAAACAACAAGATCAGGTCGTACACTGACAAACCAGGGTCGTACTCTAAATGGCGTCGTCTATCCAAGACACCATTCAGACGATAAGACCGGGGCCGTACTCTTATGGCTCAAGGCCAGCCCACGTGGCGCCCATGTGGCACAGCCTAAAACACGTCCACATTGCTGGACGCCGTTTGAACCGCGTCTCGCAAGCTCGACGCGAAAAGGAAACTAAGTCTCAGTCCCACCAGGGCCCAAACTAAGGGGTTCGACCCCGAAACTGACCCGATAATCGGATCTGAAACCTCAATCCTTACAGCTATGGCTAGCGGTGCACTGCGCCCCCCTCTGCTGCCAACGCCTTCACAAAGGCCTCCACATAAGCATCTGTCACTGTAGCCTCCTGATTGTTTATTTTATTTAATTAGTTTCTGTGTAAAACAATTAGTCTGTTATTTTTCTCTCAAAATTATTGTACTTTGTTTTATTTCAATAATAGCAATCATGTTATTTCCCTTTTTGATGTTGTAGACACTTTAATTGTTTTCTTAGATCAATATTATCTAGTTAGATGTATTCGCTTTACTTAATCTCAATAATTAGTTAATTAAGTTTTAGTGGTTGATTCTAGGTGCTAATTAGAAATTTTGTTGAAAACATTTAAAATTTTGTAATTGATTTTGTCCAAGTGCTTAAAATATAGTTTTTTTTTTAACTAGAACATTATATCAAAAATCCAAGCAAACAAAACCTAAAGTTTTCAAAATAGAATTTCTATTTCCTTATGGATCGACCTGGTCTCAACCATGCACTACATTGCTATCTTTATTTGAGATTCGAAAATTAAGGTTGATGTCATTTGTGTTTCAACGACGGCATTTAAATACGCATCAGTCCGCCACCACATTCGCCTTGCCCGGATGATAAGAAAGGTCGAGATCATAATCCTTGATAAACTACATCTACTGGCGCTACATCAAGTTCAGATCCCTCTGCGTGAATACATACTTCAGGCTCTTATGATCAGTGAAGACCTAGAACTTCTCCCATATAAGTAGTGCCACCAGATCTTCAGTGCAAACACAATAGCCGCCAGCTCCAAGTCGTAAGTGGGATAATTCTCCTCATGCTTCTTCAGTTGCCTAGAAGCATAAGTCACAACCCTACCATGCTGCATCAAGACTGTACCCAAATCTTGATGGGATGCATCTGAGTACACCACAAGTCCACCTGAACCCGATGGAAGCACCAAAACTGGAGCCGAAGTGAGACGAGTTTTCAACTTAGCAAAACACTGCTCGCACTCTTCGGTCCACGCGAAACGAATTCCCTTATGGGTCAACCTCTACAAGGGGGCCGCTATAGAAGCAAAATCCTAGACAAACCGCCGATAATATCCTGCCAACCCCAAGAAGTTCCTGATCTCCAATACAGTCACCGGTCTTCCCCAATCTATCACTGCCTTAATTTTGGTTGGATCCACTGAAATGCCATTACCAGAATGACATGCCCCAAGAAGTGCACCTTATCTGTAACGACCCGCCACCCTATAATCGGGGATCCGATTACTAAATGGGTACCAAATCATTAATTTGGAACTAAACCAGGATCTAAGTAAGTCTGGGAAATAAATGATAAACTAAGCTAAACATTCACATCGCATTGAATTGAAAGGAAAATGCAGAAATTAAAAGTTATTACAATGCGACTCGATACAGCAAATAATTACCTACTCCAACAGAAGAGAATTAATTAAACATACAGGCCAGAAATAAAATAACAACTACATCGGGGCATACCCCGGAACAACAGCCGTCGGCGCTCAACACACAGCCGCACACTCCTCGCTAGGTCTGCCGGGAGTCCTCACCTGAAAACCGCAGGGATGAGTCTTAAAGACAAGACTTAGTAGGGATCCTTCGATCCCCACTGCCCACGCACACACCCACAAGTGAAGAATACAGCTGATGGTAAAGTAACAAGCATAGTGGTAATTACTATTCCTAGATCTCAATGCGAATCACATGCAATCGAAATGTATTAAACATGCATAATTCTAAACCAGACGACTAGGGAACCCACAACCGCCGTCTCGATAGAACACGCCAACCACACAAACAACAGTGGGGAAAACATCGACCCACTGAGACCAAGCAGTAACCCCTCGGATAGCACTCTAGCTACTCCGGCCCAACCGGCTCAGGTGGTTACTCCTTCCCTCAGCATGAGTGACACTTCGAAAGTACCACACCCACACCGGTACTAGCTGACCCCGGGGTTCACCAGGTGACCCTCTCTCACTAGGCGTCACCCCGCCCACGCCCCCACCGGCGCTGTGCTCCACCCACACCAGCACAGGGTGATAAAGCATTACAACTGTCACTCCAGGTCCACAGTAACACAAAACCCGGCACAGTACGATCCGGTCACGTGAAAAGCCCGCGATTGCACAACACACAACGCAGTGCCATCCGGTCATGAAGAATCCATCATTATCCAGTGCACTAAAGCATGCATTAACCAACTACCTAGCAGTATGAACACATTTTACTGGCATGAATTAGTGTAGTTCTGTCTTGAATCGCGTCGCCCAAGGCCGACGCCATTCAAGCTCCCTGTACTGGTTCATAAAACACCGGCCTCAGAATCTGGCCTAAAAGGCGTCGACACAAGCGGTCGCCTTTTGAAAGGCGTCGACATCCTCAGACGCCATTTAGCACAGAAATCCAGGATTTGCAGAAAACATTAATCAGGGGATTTCTGTCTTAAAAGGCGTCATGGTGACCCGACGCTATTACGAATCGCGTCGCCCACCCATGACGTCTTTTAGTCCCATAATTCCCGAACTGACAGAGCCTTAGTAAGACGATTCCTGCCTAAAAGGCGCCATGATGACCCGACGCCCTTCAAAAAGGCGTCGTCCATGCACGACGTCTTTCAACGCCAGGAACCAGGTCTGTCATGAGCCCGAGGGCTCCCCTTTTCAACCCCCAAAACCCTAAAATCACCCAAAACAGAGGAAAAAGAGGGGCGAATCCAACCATCAGGAAACCACATTCATAGAAATCCCCCATATTATCGAGAAGAGCTCCTAAACATGCTTGTTCTACCCCTCAAAACCATAGATCTAAAACATGCTTTAAGAGGGAGAATCATAGTTTGAACATAGAACACAATGGGAATCGTCACCCTACCGGTTACTTGAACTCCTCCAAGCTTCAAGCCGTCCACCCGTCTCGCCCCACGCCGCCGCCGGTACCGCCGTGGTCGTCCTTACTCCACCGTGACGTCGGCCGCCGTCCGGAGAGTAAAACGCCGCAGTGGAAGTGGAGGTGGTAGTGGTGGGAGCTAGGTAGGGGATGGAGTGGAGGGAAAGATGGAATGGTGGGAGGAAGAGAAGGAGGAGAAGGGGCTGCCGTCGGGATCGCCGGAAGGGAGGAGAGAAAGAGAGGAGGAAGAAAATGAGGGAAAGAAGGAGGGCTTGCGGGGTTAACCAGAGACTGGCTAAAACGCGTCGACATGGACGGACGCCTATCAGGTGACGTGACGGCCGCTCTGACAGGACTCTGAAACGCGTCGTTCTACACAGACGCCGTTCATGGGACATGTCAGGGCCGTACTCTGACAATCCCAGAGTCGCAGTCTGAAAGGCGTCGTCCCATGCGGACGTCGTTCAGACGACACGACAGGGACGTACTCTCGCGGCCCAAAGCCAGCCCACGTGGCAGAACCTAAAACGCGTCTGCAACGGTGGACGCCGTTTAAACCGCGTCTCGCGAGCTCGACGCGAAACATCACAGAGTCTCTGCCCCACTAGAGCCTGAACTACAGGGTCCGACCCCGAAAACCGGATCCGAAAGCCTCAGTCCTTACATTCTCCCCCCCTTAAAAGAATTTCGCCCCCGACATTGCCTGCTAGAATTATCAGGTCAAAACATAGAGATACAAGCTCACAAGATAACTTACGAGAAAAGGTAAGGAAACTGCTCCCGCATCTCGTCCTCACTCTCCCAGGTTGCCTCGCCCCCAGAGCGGTACTGCCAAATTACCTTAACCAAAGGCACAACCTTGTTCCGCAGGACCTGTTCTCTGCAATCCTCAATACGAACTGGAAACTCTGGAAAGGATAGGTCCTCAGCGACCTCCAACTCTGAAAAATCTAAAACATGGGACGGATCCTGAACATACTTTCTCAGCAAGGAAACATGGAACACATCGTGCACCCCTGCAAGACTGGGCGGCAAGGCCAGCTGATACGCGGTTTCCCCAATTCGAGGAAGAATGGGAAAAGGTCCAATATATCGCGGACTCAGCTTGCCTCGCTTCCCGAATCTCATCACACCCTTGGAGGGTGAGACTCGGAGAAACACGTGGTCCCCAACCTCAAACTCAAGCGGTCTCCGTCGGACGTCAGCATAACTCTTCTGCCTACTCTGAGCTGCGGTCAACCTCTGCCGAACTATCCTGGCAATCTCAGCACACTGCTGTACTAACTCTGGTCCCGCTATCTGTCTTTCACCAATCTCGGACCAACACACCGGAGATCGACACGGTCGCCCATACAAAGCCTCGTAAGGCGCCATGCCGATACTGGAATGGTAACTGTTGTTGTATGCAAACTCCACTGTAGACAAATGTTGCTCCCAAGAACCTCCCCAGTCTAAGCAACATGCCCTGAGCATATCCTCCAGAGTCTGAATGGTCCTCTCCGACTGCCCATCAGTCTCGGGATGGTAGGCCGAACTGAAAGCCAACTGAGTGCCCAAAGCCTTCTGAAAACTCTTCCAGAACCTGGAAGTAAACCTCGGATCTCAGTCTAATACGATGGACAAAGGTACCCCGTGCAGAGAGATGATCTGTTCTACAAACAACTTAGCCAGCTTACCGACTGACCAGTCCTTCCTAATAGGCAGGAAGTGTGCCGACTTGGTCAGCCGATCAACAATAACCCAGATAGCGTCTTTCCTGCCAAGGGATGCAGGTAATCCCATCACAAAGTCCATAGTCACGTGCTCCCATTTCCATTCTGGAATCGGCAAGGGCTGCAACAACCCTCCAGGTCTCTGATGCTCGGCTTTAACCTGCTGACAAGTCATACATCTAGCCACATACTCAGCCACATCTTTCTTCATACCAGGCCACCAGAAGTGCCTCCTCAAACAATGATACATCTTGGTTGTCCCGGGATGCACTGCATATCTAGAACGGTGCGCCTCATCAAGTACGCACCTGTGCACGTCCTCCTCGGTCGGAACATAAAGTCTACCTCTGAACCTGACAATACCGTCATCCCACAACTCCAACTCTGACCTCTGGAGAATCTGTGGTAACTCAACATCTGCGCTCTGAGCCTCAATCACAGCATGATACACTGCTGGTCTCACAGTCAAGCTGACCAACACGGCTCTATCATCTTCACGTGGAACCCTAAAGGAAGATTCCACAACCTGCTCGAACAATTTCCATTCTTGAATCATAAGGTATGACATGACCGTCTTCCGACTCAAGGCGTCTGCCACTACATTCGCCTTGCCCGGATGATAAGAAAGGTCAAAGTCATAATCCTTAATGAACTCCATCCACCTTCGATGTCTCAAATTCAGGTCTCTCTGAGTGAGCACATACTTCAGGCTCTTGTGATCAGTAAAAACCTTAAATTTCTCTCCGTATAAGTAATGTCTCCAAATCTTAAGTGCAAATACCACAGCTGCCAGTTCCAAATCATGGGTAGGATAGTTCTCTTCATGCTTCTTCAGCTGTCGATAAGCATAAGCCACTACCCTGCCATGCTGCATTAGAACAGCGCCCAAACCTCAACGAGATGCGTCTGAGTAAACCATAAACCCACCTGACCCAGATGGAAGCACCAACACTGGGGCTGACGTGAGGTGAGTTTTTAACTCAATGAAACTCCGCTCACACTCCTCGGTCCATACAAAACGAACTCCCTTTTGAGTCAACCTCGACAAGGGGGCCGCTATCGAAGAAAACCCCTGAACAAACCGCCTGTAATAACCTGCTAGCCCTAAAAAGCTTATGATCTCAGTCACTGAAGTTGGCCTGCTCCAATCCATCACTGCCTCGATCTTGGCTGGATCCACTGCAATGCCCTCACCAGAAATGACATGCTTAAGGAAGTGTACCTTGTCTAGCCAGAATTCACACTTGCTAAACTTGGCGTAGAGTTGGTGCTCTCTCAGGACCTGCAACACCACCTGAAGATGAGTGGCGTGCTCTTCCTCAGAAGAAGAATATATTAAAATATCATCAACAAATACCACCACAAACCGGTCCAGGTAGGTCCTGAAGACTCGGTTCATCAGATCCATAAAGGCCGCCGGAGCATTGGTCAAGCCGAAAGGCATAACCAAAAACTCATAATGTCCATACCGAGTCCTAAAAGCCGTCTTACTAATATCAACATCCCGGATCCTCATCTGATAATATCCAGATCTCAGGTCAATCTTGGAAAACACCTTCACAGACTGCAGCTGATCCATCAGATCATCGATCCTTGGAAGTGGGTACTTATTCTTTATCGTCACCTGGTTCAGCTGTCTATAATCAATGCACAATCTCAGAGAACCATCCTTCTTCCTGACAAAAAGAACTGGAGCACCCCACAGAGAAGTACTGGGACGGATGAAACCCTTATCCAGCAACTCCTGTAACTGCGCCTTCAACTCAGCGAGTTCGGCTGGCGCCATCCGATACGGGGACTTAGACAAGGGCGCCGTACCCGGTGCAAGCTCGATGGTAAACTCGACCTCTCGCTGAGGAGGAAGGCCAGGCAGCTCCTCAGGAAACACATCTACGAAGTCACACACTACTGGCACCTCCCAAGGACTGGGACTATCACGGACATCAGAAACAACAACAGAGGCAAGGAAGGCCTCACAACCACCAGCAAGCAACCTCCGAGCCTTAAAGGCAGAAATGAGAATACCTCGAGAAGAAAGCCTAATACCTTGGAAATAGAAGGTTGGGATGTCCGGAATAGAGAAACGCACCCTCTTCCTGTGGCAGTCCACCTTAGCATAAAAAGCTTCCAACCAATCCATGCCCAGGATGATATCAAAGTCACGAATGGCAAGTACAACCAACTGGGCAGGTAGCTCATGACCCTCAATGGTCAAGGGAACATCCCTCAAACAATTATAAGATAACATGAAATCTCCAAAAGGAACCTCTACCATCAATCCTTCAGATAACTCATCAACGGGTGCAGAAAGAATATCCATGAACTGCTCAGAAATGAAAGAATGCGAAGCACCCGAATCGATCAACACATGTGCAGAGTTCCCAAGGACAGAAAGTGTACCTTCCACCAAGTTGGACGCGCGAGCCTCCCTCCTGGTGATAGCTAGAACTCTCCCCTGGGTCCTCGACTTCTTCTGATCACCTGAACCCTGCCCTTGACCATGCCCCTGCGGGCACTGCCTCGCCAAATGGCCTTGCTAGCCGCAAGTGAAACACCTCCTAGGAAGAGTAGGACACTGAGTCCCGCCATGGGCGCCACCACAGTGCTGACAAACTGCCGGAAGCCTCTTAGCTGGCTCCTGCTGTGCACTGGATATTGACTGGCTCTGCTGACCCTGCCTGGGCCTGCTGCTACTGCTGCTGCCACTACTGTTGCCACCGCCTCAAAAGAATCTCCTGAATCGGGAGCCGAGTGACGACGATCCCGATCCGGACGAAGGGGCCGCTGCCGCTGCCCTACCCTTGCCACGAACTGGTCCCTGGGCAGTCAGTCCTCTCTCCCGGGCTGACTGGTTCTACTGTGCCTCCACTGCTGCTGCACACCTAACTGCTGATGCCAAGTCTGTACAACAGTGAGATGCCACAAAGTTCCTCAGACTGAGCCTCAGCCCATCCACAAACCTCTCAGTACGTCGCTCCTCGTCCCCTGAGATGAAGGGCACAAACCTTCCAAGCAAAACAAACTTCGCCTGGTACTCGAGTACTGTCATACTCCCCTGAGTCAGCTCCATAAATTCCCTTTCCTTGGCCCTCTGGACATGCCTAGGGAAATACTGCGCATTGAATTCCTTTACAAAATTCTCCCATGAAATCTCCCTGAGACTCCTATCCTCATATGACAAACTCTTCAAAGTGGTCCACCAATCATAGGCGCTATCCTTCAACATGAAGGTAGCCAACGGAGTCCTCTCCACTGCTGCACAATCCATAGTATCGAAAGTCTTCTCTATCTCCCTAAGCCAGTGAACGGCCTCATCAGGGTCGGGACGACCGGTGAAGTGAGGTGGCCTCAGCTTCAGGAATCTCTCAAGTGTAGCTGTAGACCCTCCCCGAGTACTGGAACTCTCACTAGGGTCTCGGGTCTGGTATCTAGCCATAGTGTCCATCATAGCCTCCATAAACTGCTCTACACTCGGCCTCCCGGCCTCAGATCCACTAGGGACATCTCCCCGCTCTCGAATAACCGGCATCCTCTTCATAGGAGCCATCTAATCGCCTACAGACACAAAATCGAAAAGTTCTAGTTAGAATCCTAAAACCTATGCTACCGTTGTGCCTGTACGGGATAATGTAATTATTTGCCGAACTCACGACATTTAACCTAGTTATTCATTCATTTGCCAGACCGAATGCTCTAATACCAACTGTAACGACCCGCCACCCTATAATCGGGGATCCGATTACTAAATGGGTACCAAATCATTAATTTGGAACCAAACCAGGATCTAAGTAAGTCTGGGAAATAAATGATAAACTAAGCTAAACATTCACATCGCATTGAATTGAAAGGAAAATGCAGAAATTAAAAGTTATTACAATGCGACTCGATACAGCAAATAATTACCTACTCCAACATAAGAGAATTAATTAAACATACAGGCCAGAAATAAAATAACAACTACATCGGGGCATACCCCGGAACAACAGCCGTCGACGCTCAACACACAGCCGCACACTCCTCGCTAGGTCTGCCGGGAGTCCTCACCTGAAAATCGCAGGGATGAGTCTCAAAGACAAGACTCAGTAGGGATCCTTCAATCCCCACTGCCCACGCACACACCCACAAGTGAAGAATACAGCTGATGGTAAAGTAACAAGCACAGTGGTAATTACTATTCCTAGATCTCAATGTGAATCACATGCAATCAAAATGTATTAAACATGCATAATTCTAAACCAGACAACTAGGGAACCCACAACCGCCGTCTCGATAGAACACGCCAACCACACAAACAACAGTGGGAAAAACATCGACCCACTGAGACCAAGCAGTAACCCCTCGGATAGCACTCTAGCTACTCCGGCCCAACCGGCTCAGGTGGTTACTCCTTCCCTCAGCATGAGTGACACTTCGAAAGTACCACACCCACACCGGTACTAGCTAACCACGGGGTTCACCAGGTGACCCTCTCTCACTAGGCGTCACCCCGCCCACGCCCCCACCGACGCTGTGCTCCACCCACACCAGCACAGGGTGATAAAGCGCTACAACTGTCACTCCAGGTCCACAGTAACACAAAACCCGGCACAGTACGATCCGGTCACGTGAAAAGCCCGCGATTGCACGACACACAACACAGTGCCATCCGGTCATGAAGAATCCATCATTATCCAGTGCACTAAAGCATGCATTAACCAACTACCTAGCAGTATGAACACATTTTACTGGCATGAATTAGTGTAGTTCTGTCTTGAATCGCGTCGCCCAAGGCCGACGCCATTCAAGCTCCCTGTACTGGTTCATAAAACACCGGCCTCAGAATCTGGCCTAAAAGGCGTCGACACAAGCGGTCGCCTTTTTAAAGGCGTCAACATCCTCAGACGCCATTTAGCACAGAAATCCAGGATTTGCAGAAAACATTAATCAAGGGATTTCTGTCTTAAAAGGCGTCATGGTGACCCGACGCTATTACGAATCGCGTCGCCCACCCATGACGTCTTTTAGTCCCATAATTCCCGAACTGACAGAGCCTTAGTAAGACGATTCCTGCCTAAAAGGCGCCATGATGGCCCGACGCCCTTCAAAAAGGCGTCGTCCATGCACGACGTCTTTCAACGCCAGGAACCAGGTCTGTCATGAGCCCGAGGGCTCCCCTTTTCAACCCCCAAAACCCTAAAATCACCCAAAACAGAGGAGAAAGAGGGGCGAATCCAACCATCAGGAAACCACATTCATAGAAATCCCCCATATTATCGAGAAGAGCTCCTAAACATGCTTGTTCTACCCCTCAAAACCATAGATCTAAAACATGCTTTAAGAGGGAGAATCATGGTTTGAACATAGAACACAATGGGAATCGTCACCCTACCGGTTACTTGAACTCCTCCAAGCTTCAAGCCGTCCACCCGTCTCGCCCCACGCCGCCGCCGGTACCGCCGTGGTCGTCCTTACTCCACCGTGACGTCGGCCGCCGTCCGGAGAGTAAAACGCCGCAGTGGAAGTGGAGGTGGTAGTGGTGGGAGCTAGGTAGGGGATGGAGTGGAGGGAAAGATGGAATGGTGGGAGGAAGAGAGGGAGGAGAAGGGGCTGCCGTCGGGATCGCCGGAAGGGGGGAGAGAAAGAGAGGAGGAAGAAAATGAGGGAAAGAAGGAGGGCTTGCGGGGTTAACCAGAGACTGGCTAAAATGCGTCGACATGGACGGACGCCTATCAGGTGACGTGACGGCCGCTCTGACAGGACTCTGAAACGCATCGTTCTACACAGACGCCGTTCAGGGGACATGTCAGGGCCGTACTCTGACAATCCCAGAGTCGCAGTCTGAAAGGCGTCGTCCCATGCGGACGCCGTTCAGACGACACGACAGGGCCGTACTCTCGCGGCCTAAAGCCAGCCCACGTGGCAGAACTTAAAACGCGTCTGCAACGGTGGACGCCGTTTAAACCGCGTCTCGCGGGCTCGACGCGAAACATCACAGAGTCTCTGCCCCACTGGAGCCTGAACTACAGGGTCCAACCCCGAAAATCGGATCCGAAAGCCTCAATCCTTACATTATCTAACCATAATTCGCACTTACTAAATTTAACATAGAGCTAGTGCACTCTCTGGACCTGCAACACTGCCTGAAGATGCGTGACATGATCTTCCTCAGAAGAAGAATACACCAGAATATCATCCACAAATACTACCACAAACTGATCTAGATAGGCCCTAAAAACCGAATTCATCAAATCCATGAAAGCTGCCGGGGCATTGGTCAAGCAGAAAGGCATAACCAAAAGCTCATAATGTCCGTACCGAGTCCTGATAGCTATCTTACTCACATCAGCCTCACAAATCCTCATCTGGTAATACCCTAACCTTAAGTCAATCTTCGAGAACACATTGGCAGACTGCAACTGATCCATCGAATCATCAATCCTTGGAAGTGGGTACTTATTCTTTATTATTACTTGGTTCAGCAGTCTGTAAGCAATACACAATCTCAAGGAACCATCTTTCTTCCTAACGAACAGAACTGGAGCACCTCATAGAGAAGTGCGGGGACGGATAAAAGCCTTATCCAGCAAATCCTATAACTTCACCTTTAACTCAGTGAGTTCGGCCGGAGCCATCCGATACAGGGCCTTAGACAAGGGCACTGTATCCGATGCAACTCAATAGTGAACTCAACCTCCCGTTGAGGAGGAAGGCCAGGTAACTCCTCAGGAAACACATCAACAAAGTCACATACTACAAGCACCTCCCAACAAATGTGAATTCCCATCATAAGTACCACCATAATGGCGACAAGCCTCTAGCAGACTCTGCACTGCCTCCTGCTGTGTGTTGGGTATCGACTAACTCTGTTGCATCTGCCTGGACTGCTGCCGCCGCCACCTATAAAGAACCTCCTGAATCTGGAGCCAAGTGAAGATGATCCCGATCCAGACGAAGGAGCTACTGCCACTGTTGTTGTCTTCCCCTTGCCGTATGCTGGCCCCTAAGTAGCCAGTCCCCTCTCCCGAGCCGACTGATCGTGCTGTGCCTCTACTACTGCGGCACACTTAATTGTCGATGCCAAGTCTGAACAACAGTGGGATGCCACAAAACTTCTCAAGTTAGACCTCAGTCCGTCCACGAACCTCTCAGCTTGACGCTCCTCATCTCCCTAGATGAAGGGTACAAACCGTCCTAAAGTGACGAACTTTATCTGGTACTCGAGCACTGTCATTCTCCCTTGGGTCAACTCCATAAACTCCTTCTTCTTGGCCTTCTGGACATGCCTAGGAAAGTACTTCCCGCAAAATTCTTTCACAAAAGTCTCCCATGGAATCTCCCTAAGATTCCTATCTGCATAAGACAAGCTCTTCAAAGTGGTCCACCAGTCATAGACGTCATCCTTCAACATGAAGGTAGCCAACGGAGTCCTCTCAACTCCCGCACAGTCCATGATATCGAAAGTCTTCTCTAACTCCTTCAACCAATGAACGGCCTCATCAGGATTGGGATAGCCGGTAAAATGAGGCAGTTTCAGCTTCAGGAATCTCTCCAGAGTAGCTGAAGGCCCTCCCCGAGCACTAGAACTCCTACTAGGATCTCAAGTCTAATATCTAGTCATCGTGTCTAACATGGCCTCCATAAAGTGCTCCATATTCGGCCTACCGACCACAGACCCGCTAAGAACATCTCCCTGCTCTCTTATAACTCGCACTCTCTTCCTAGGAGCCATCTAGTCGCCTACAGTCATAAGAATAAAAAATGTATAATAAGAACCAAAACCTACACTACCGCCGTGCCTGTATAGGATAATGCATTTATTTACTGAAATTACGGTATTTAACCTAGTTATTTATCTATTTGCCAGACCGAATGCTCTGATACCAACTGTAACGACCCGTCACCCTATAATCGGAGATCCAATTACTAAATGGGTACCGAATCGTTAAAATCTGGAGCCAAGCCAGGATCTCGATAAGTTTGGGAAATAAATGATAAACTATGCTAAATAATCCTCAACACATCGAATTATAAGGGAAATGCAGGAATTAAAAATTATTACAATTCGACTCGACTCAGCAAAGAATTATATATTTCAACTGAAAAAGAAATAATTAAGTATACAGGCCTGAAAAGAAAATAACAACTATATCGAGGCATACTTCAGAACGATGGCTGAGACGAGACCCCACACGCTACGCCTGCCGGGAACCCTCACCTAAAAACCGCAGGGGTGAGTCACACCAAAATGGACTTAGTAGGGATCCTCTGATCCCTACCACCCACACACGCGACTATAGTGCAACAAGACTAGATATACGCAATTAACATAAAGCAGAAAACACACAACTCCTAAAGATTCCCGAATTCCGATATGAAACACATGCATTTGCAAATGCAACAGGTAAAATTCTGAAACTACCCTACCACGGAGTCCACAACTAGCGTCTCGACTAAACACACAAACCACGTAGCCGAACGCAGAAAACACTGATACGCTGGGGCAAAACAGAAACCCCTCGGATAACGCGCTGGCTATTCTGGCCTATCTAACCCTATGTGATTCTGTCTCCTCCCAGCCACGAGTGACACTCCAAAGTGTACCACTGTCATACCAGTACTAGCTATACCCTGGGGTACACCGGGTGACCCTCTCTTACTAGGCGTCACCACTCCCACAGCAGCACTGTGTCACTCTCACACCAACACAGGATGTCAAGCACTATCAACTGTCACTCTAGGTCCACGATCGCACAAAACACAACACAATGCGATCTGGTCACATAGAAACCCTCGTCCTCGAAGTATGGTTTCGAAAATGCATTTAACCGAACTATCTAACAATGTAAACATATGTTAATTGTATGAATTAATGAGGTTTTGTCTTGAATGGCGTCGCCCGTGGCCGACATCATTCAAGACCTCAAAATAGGTTCTATTTTTCTGCATCACTGGGACCCAGGGGATACTGGCTTGAATGGCGTCACCCATGGGCAACGCTATTCAGCTCTTTATCCCCACACTAGTCTCAGGGTCTGGAAAAATGGGCCGTAAATCTCATCGGCCATGGTCGGCACCATTCTAAATGGCGTCACCTAGTCTCGACGCCATTTAACTCCCGAAATCGAGGGATTCTCCGGCCTCCACCGAGCCAAAACCAGGGTCCCTTCTCCCCCAAAACACCTAAAACGTAAAAGAGACAAGAAGAGAAATCCAATAACCAATTTAACACCCAAAGTCCCATTTCATAAAAATGCTTATTTTCATAAAAAAGCCCCTTAAAACATACTCTCTACCCAAAAACCTCCATACACACTGTATGCTTCAAAGCGAAAAAATCATGGTTTTAAACAAAACACAACGAAGATTGTCATCCTATCGGTTACTTGAACTCCTCATTGCTTCTAGCCGCCGAACCGCCACGCCACGAGCTATCGCCGGTACCGCCGTGGACACCATCACTCCACTGGGACGTCGGCCACCGTCTGGATAGCAAGGTGCCGCAGAGGAGATGGTGGTGGTAGTGGTGAGAGGTAAGGGGTTTGGGGTGGAGGAATAGAGAAAGGAAAGGAGAAAATAAGAGAAAGGAGGGAAGGCTCGGGAGTCAAACAAAACTAGCCTAAATTGCGTCATTCCCTGACGACACCATTCAGACGACAGGATGCGGGTCGTACACTGGCAGATTTCTGAAGCGTCTTGCATGGCAGACGCCATTCAGATGATCAGACTAGGCCGTAACCAACGCCCCAACGCTCGTCCACGTGGCACCCCCGCATGACTCTTAAATCATGTCCCCCTAGGTCGACGTCGATCAAAACCGCGTCGAGCTGCCCTAGGCCTACAAAGGCCCAAACCAAGAGGTCCAACGCCAAAAACTGATCCAATAACTAAATCTGAAACCTTAGTCCTTACACTCCGGCTTTGTACATTATTGCGGAAGAAGCTCTAAGTCGGTGTCTTTCAAACTTATTCTCCTCTGGCTATCTTCATTATTTTCATGGCCCCCGCAGAAGCCTTCATATATCCCTTCTTTATGCTGATGATACATTGATTTTCCTTAATGGGTCTCTATCTAATATCCGAAGACTCCTTCAATTTATCAAGACCTATGAGTGATCATCTTGCCAGAAAGTGAATATTAACAAGAGTTGTTTTATTACATCCAGGAAGGTGCCGACCAGTACCATTCAAAGGCTCAGAGATTTGATGGGGTTTATTCACAAACCTAATTGCATATCCTATTTGGGGGTTCCTATGTCTGCTAGTAGGGTGAGGATCACTCACTTTAAACCTCTTCTTAAGCAGGATTTGCCGTACCAGATCGACTCGTGTTGACTCGGGCGACTCATACCGTATCAGGACAAACCCAAGTCGGTGCGACTCAACCAAGTCTATACGATTTGATCATGCGACTCGTATGAGACGGCACAAGTCGGTACGAGTCAACCCGACTCGTACCAGATCATGGGAGATCCGAATCGGTCCGACTCGTCGAGTCGGCGAACCTTGTTCTTGAGAAGATATGCAGCAAGTTGGATGGGTGGAGATCTAAGAATTTATCTCAAGTTGGAAGGCTGGTTCTCATAAAATCGGTACTCTTGTTTATTCCTTTGTACTTGGCACCTGCTAGATCTCTGCCTGAAACTATTTTCTATAACATTGAAAAGCTATGTTCAAACTTCTCGTAGGATGGTTGCAATGGAGATCGGAGGCACCATTGGGTTCCATGGAGTGTTGTCACCAGGCCAATTGAGGAAGGGGGTCTTGGCATCTGTAATATCCTTTATATTCAGGTTTGCATGGCTATTAAACACATCTGATCTGTCTTGAATGCTAAATCCTTGTGGGCAAATTTTGCTACGAAAAAAATTCTGGGTGATCAATCTATATCTTGCTGCAAGCCATTCCCGTCTGGAATTCGCAGGGATATTTTTCTAAGTGCAAGGGACGTATTCATGAAGAACACCAGATGGATCCCCTAATGTGGAAATGATATTAATGTTCTTCGTGATATATGGTGTGGCGATCAGCCTTTTGTCAACTCCCTATCGAATCAAGATCGACTGCTTCATTATAAGAGCAATTACACTCCTAAGGTGGTGCTTGATGATCCCCATCACCTAGTGCGGAATTGTCGACCTGTGGGGGCTATCCGTAGTATTGATACTTTTGTTCGAAAGCAAGGGCAAGATCGATTTGTTTAGAAAGGTTCTAATGATGGCATTTTTTCTATCTCAATATCCTATAATGTAGTCAAAGCGAGGGGAGCATGCCAAGTTTGCTTGTCTAAGCTTTGGTCTAATGTTATATGTGTTGAAGTTATTAGGCCATCCAACTCAAAACCTTAAGACAGTGAGTAGAGTAGGCACCATCTATTCAACACTTTTTTATTTTGTCCTTTTTCAACTGTCATGCAGACCACAAATATGAGATGTGCGGTCCGATTCGTAACCATAGGCTCTGATACTATATTAAAATTATTAGGTCATCCAACTCAAAACTTTAAGACAATGAGTAGAGTAGACACCATCTATGAAACACTTTTTGATTTTGTCCTTTTTCAGATGCAGGACTATTCTAACAATATGGCCAAGGGCTTCAATATTTTGCTGAAGACTACCGCACAAAGCTGTGTCGGTGAACGCTAGAATTGCTGAATTGGGTATACCCATCGTCTCCAAATGTTCTTGCTATTGCTCCCCTTCCCTGGAGGATATTGATCACCTGTTTATTTCGGATGGCTTTGCTCAGCAATTATGACAAGCCTTCGTTCCATTTTTCAATCATCAAGTTGCCCTAGGATCCCACATCGTGGATAGAATTTGGAGTATCACAAATAACTGTTCTCCCAAAAACCCTCATGGTTTCATCTGCTTGCTATTGGTCTGTTTAATCATCTGCAAAAATTGGAAGGCAAGATGCTCCAAAAGGTTTGAGGCCATTAATGTAAATGTTAAAAATGTTGCCTCTCAAATCATGTTTGATGTGCAGTGGGCTCTTGATAGATCTACCTTCCAATAGCTCCTAATAACAATCAAATGAACGTTATTTCTTCATTTGGTTTCCAAGTTCATATCCTCATAAAAGGACCCCATCTTCATCAAATGGAAACCCCCTGAAGCTGGTTACTCCCCCTACACATTGATGGCGTTGCTAAAGGAAACCCAGGTCTGGCGGGTGGAGGTGGCTACATTAGGGACCCTAAAGGAGTCATTTAGATTGCTTTCTCCTATTACTATGGGCATGGTACTAATATGCAAGCAGAGGCTAGAGAAATGCTTGATGGTATACGCTTGGTTGTTGCGCATTCTATGCCCATATCTTGTATATCGTCGGATTCACAGGTATTGGTGAATCTCATTCGTATAGGTGGCAATACTCCACAGTCTATCTTATATTGGTGGAATGAGCTCCTTGCTTTTCTTCATCGAATCCACTACAATGTTTGTCATGTGTTTAGGGAATATAATCAGGTTGCTGATGCCCTTGCTTCGCATGCTTGCACTTGTAAGTCTTGTCACATCTTTAAGTCCTGGGATGAGTTGCCTTGTAAAGCCAAAGGTGCTGCGATTATTGATGCCTCTAGACTACTTTACATTAGACTATAACTTTTCTTGACAACCTTACAGGCTGATTATTGTACTTTCAAGATTATGCCCCATAAAATCTGTATTTTTTTATCAATAATAAAATCAGAACTTGTGTGGTTGCCGAGGTGGAGTGGGTCCATCCCCTTTCTCTGGACAGCGGTGCAATCTTCCTTAGAACCACATAAGTGACTTCTTTAGCCCAAAAAAAAAAATTAGACAGAATTTGAAATGAGCTCAAACTCAATTCGTCCGCATTGGTTGTAGATAGTATTTTCGAATAAATATAGATTGACTCAGACGAATCTCTCTCCATGTAAGAAGAGGAGTCCAACCCCAAAACTACATATAAAGGGGTACAGGAGACGAAATTGGACTGTGCTCCCTGTCCACCCCACTCCCAAAGATCCTCGTGTCTTCTCTCTCTCTCTCCTTGGGATGCCACCATATACTTAGAGATCTTGCGTCCTGAAGTTTTGATAACTTCCCCACGTCAACAAGGACGATCTTGCTGTGCCTTCCGTTACACAGTAAGGATCTCTCCGTCAACCGTGATCTTCAAGTAATTTTCTTCTGTGTATTGGACGACTGTTCCCTCCAGTAGTCATCGTTGAGAGTTAAAGACTTAGAGTAAGTTTATAATGTTCACGCCGTCCTTCCAAAAGTTGCTGGCGCACGCATTTGTTTGGCGTGTTCAACCAAACTTTACCTCGAGATTTCCTAATGACTGGTTAGCTATAAAAAAAAAGCTCGTGTCGATGCGGTGTTGACGGCGGAAACTTTTGTTGATCTGCCATGAGCTCATTTTGATAAATTCTATCTCATCCCAGTCCAACACAACCAGATTCGCCATTGTTTGGACTGTACGGATGTTGGATTTTGAGCTGGCAAGTCACCGATTTGGAAAACAGTACACAGGCAGCCATGGGATTCTGCTTGTGCAGATCCAAACTAGCAGATCTGCACGAGTAATATAATTCTTTTTTCAGTCATCTAATCATTGATCAGGCAGTTGACATGCTATCCAAACTCGGTAATCTTTTTCTGAATTCTTCTTCAAGATCGCACGACCTGTGTTATGCAATACCATCTCGCTGCACGATCTGGTTACTGTGATGTAAAACTCCGCTTAGAAAGAGTACCAACATTTGCTGCAGAAATAAAACTGGTTAAGTTGAGACAGATGATATTTATACAGCGTATTATGACATACATCTGCACATGAAATAAAGGCTCATTTCAGCATCTCTACAAATATGTACATGAGGCATGCATAATGTTGTACACCGTGAAGACCTCTCTGGGGGGGGGGGGGGGTAAAGAAAGATTTATCATGGCAATAGAGCCCAAGCTTGCACAAGACACCCACGTACAAGAAAATATAGCCACCTTTGAGCATAACTTGCCGACTCCCGAGTAATGGCCTCTTTGTGCCTCCTGCATTCTATTAGTATACAATCATTTTGAAGAGGAAACAGAAAGACGAGTGCAACATCTTCCCATGCTGATCCTCTTCAAGCTTCGAAATCTATTCTTTTCTCCAGATATCCAGACGATGAGATCATTTTTTTCCTTCAGATATCCAGACGATGAAATCATAATGATAGTTCATGCAATAATCACTTCATCACTTGGATTTTCATCACCTATCAACACAAGCCCTTCAATATGAATGGGAATAAGACATCTTTTCCACTGACAACCAGTTGAGACGGGCTCTGCTGGTGGAACAATCATTAATACATTATCTTGAGATTGGAGAATCCCCAAAACACTGATGACACTTGCCTCTTTAATAAACCTGTAATGCATAGGGTTAATTAATCAAATCAATAGCCATTGTCCAAAATGTAGGACAAGTGGGTAAAGATGACAAACAACAAAGAAGCAGTGCCTAAACCGTCCCTCCCCCCCCCCCCCCCCCCAAAAATAAAAATAAAAAAAAAAGTCACAACAGAGAACATAGTTGCTACCTCAATGGCACCACCACAGTATCCACACACACCAGATATCCTAAGAGTAGGGATGCACGAAGGAGAAGTTGTTGGAACATCATGATCTGATACAAAAGCAAAAGCACACTCAAACTGACTGTACTTCAACCTCCAGAAGTGAACGCAATCTAGATAGGCAAGGACCGTTGGGCACAGGAAGCAAGAAGGATAAAATACTCAACTGAACCTCTGTAACTATCAAGCTTAAATTCCTAATGGTGTCTTTAGGTTCTGACTAGAACACTGATCAGCATTCTGAACATCTCCCGAGGTCAACTACAAGTAATATGTTGTGCCAAACAATATCACAGGACCATAGAACTGTGGGTAAAATGATCGAGGAGGGTAATTAATGCAGGCTGTAACTGCAGTACAGCAAAGAACAATGGCCGCTACTGCATTTGTGCTTGAATTATATAAAAATCAAAGTGGACCAAAAAGCACCGGGACGGTGATGAAAAGTTTGGTCTTCGACAGGGACGATGCTTTGCTGGTAGCCACGAGTTAGCTAAGAAATGAGAATGGCCCAATCGCAACAGCTTCTCTTTTAGATTTTTTCCACTGGGTCTTAGGTATAACCATGCAAACCATGACAATAACTATGAACCCTTTTGAACTTGAGCCAAAATCAGAGTTGTGATAGGACAGATTAAAGCCCAACCTAACACGTCAAACCTATAAGTCAAAGTCAAAAAACATTTCATGTTAATGTGCCATTTTAGGAGAATGTTGTACAATTTCCAGTGAGGCATTAACGTGGGACATCAGACAGGATAAGAACCATCTGATCGTGGCCCAATCTTGGTAGTGGATTGAAAATCACCCAACTCCAGTCAACTCTTAACTGCCCATAAAAAAATGAAAGGGAAAAACAGAGGAAAAGGAGAAAAAAAAGGACTGAAGAAAAGACGGAAGAGAAGAAAGAACCAAAAAAACAGAAATGATAAATAAAAAATAATAATAATTAAGGAAGCTATAGGGTACCATCTTAACATTAGGTTGTGGGAACAAGTTGTCGACGTCATCATCATCAAAGTCTTATCTCATCTATTTGAGGTCGGCTACATGAATCATGTCCCGCCATTTTAATCTATCCAATGCCATACTTGTAATAACACATAGCAATGTCAAGTTCTTTTTAACTACATGTAGCCACCTCAATTTAGGTTGTAGGAACAACTGATTAACTTTATAGGTGGTAGTTTGCCTTCCATAGTGGTGACTCCGAGGACGGGTGGTTGGACCACAAGGTGCAAGACCACAAGGTAACTCTAGTGGTGGTCATTAAACAAATCATGAACAATCATTTCTGAATCCAAAGTTGACACACTGAAAGATGCTGAAGCACTATCACTGCTCTCTCTCTCATGTGATTTGGGTGATACACTGATACCTGGCATTATAGTCCAGGATATTTATCTTAATTGGGAATTGACGCCAGTAGGACTTCCTAAATGGATATTGGTTAACACCCACCGTAGTCAGTGCACATACATGTATGTGGTAGACATTGTGGCGGAATTGAAGCCACTGGCACAATTTCCATCCAAGTGATCCAGGAGGCAGCATAACTCTACTTCTAAGCTTCTTTTAGCTTTATTTTTCCAACATCCACAGAGCCCTCACACCATCAACACCAATCAGCAAGAGATATAATTTGCCCATTGCAGCACCATAATCAGTCATAATCTGATTTCTTGAATATGCTGCAGATTGCTATCATGATATAAACTAAGCTAGTGTCTTACGAATGAAGGGCGATCATGGTAATATATTAGTAATGCAAACAATGATAGGAAAAAGTGCTAGTGGCTATGTCATCTTTCTTTGTTAACTTGTGTATACCCCTTTTCTGAGTGCATTGACTGTACGATGTCAAGAACAGAAGAACACATCATAATGATCCCAACAACTATGGTTGGCTTAAGAATGAAAAGAGAATTGGTAGAGAAAAATAATTGGAAAATTCAATTTTGTCATTTTTGTGTAAACTAGTCACTTACCCCTCTTCAATATGCATTACCCGATCGTCATAAGAAAGATTATGATCTTCTAGCCAGCTTAAAGATCCGGGTGACAGTTCTTTATTCTCCTTGGTTATGTCTACCTTAATTGTAGGTTTCACAAAAGAAACAACTTTTGCACCATTTCCTGCTCTTACCAGAGCTCTTGCTCCTCCCTGGTTGTCAGATATGTAGAAATCCGACGCATGCCTCTGCCAGTACAAAGACTAAGTAATTATACATTGCTTGTCACATGATAAAAAAGAGAAAGAAAAGCAGCATGAGAAAATTCATTTTCATAGTAGACTGGTATGCAACCAAAATCAAGACATATAATCACCAAAAGAATAATAGTCTGCGGTTTACACCCAGTATGGAGGAATTGCAGCTCAACAAATGCATATCCAGACTGACAAATAAAATATGTATAAACATATACAAAAGGAGTACATGATCGCTTTACTGTTAGTCATGCTTAGAAGAACAAGCAAGGAAAATACATCATTAACCAAATGAATGAGAACGCCCAAAATGTCATGAACCGGAGAAGAATTATGAAAGGACATAATAAAATGGGAGACAAATTATAATTTTCTGTGCAATAGTCAAAGCAAATTGCAGCTTTGATTGCTTTACTGTTAGTCATGTTAGAAGAACTGGCAAGGAAAATATGTCATTGAAACATGAATAGAACTCCCAACATGCCAGGAACTGCAAAAGAATTATGAAAAGTTATAATAAA
This sequence comes from Zantedeschia hybrid cultivar, assembly GCA_030544215.1. Lineage (NCBI taxonomy): Eukaryota > Viridiplantae > Streptophyta > Magnoliopsida > Alismatales > Araceae > Zantedeschia > Zantedeschia hybrid cultivar. The sequence continues at coordinate 46,549,494 of JARZZO010000003.1, forward strand.
ATGGGAAGATGAGTTATAATTTCCCGTTCAATGGTCAAAGCAAATTGCGGCTTTTGGCTTTCACTCTAAGGGCCTCCTTAATAATCACATTAGTTAGATGGAAAGAGTTATGCCGGATGTGTAATACCAGAATGACTTTTTAATTTGATAACCATAATTCTATTCTTCCTAGAATAAAGAAAATAGATTAGGTAAAATAGGTAAAAAAGATGGAATGGGAAAAAAATCAACTTCTATTCTAACTAGAATAATTAGTCTAAGCTTTTTGGTTGAATTGGATGTTATGATTTATTCCAGAACAACTCATCCTCGCCCGAACATGTCATCCTGACAATCAAAGAGACTAAACCCCAAATGACCTAGACAACTCAGCCTACTCTAGGTTATTTTTTGGCGTGGTACCTTCTGATGTTTGGAAATTGTACAATATTCGCCTAAAATAGCACTTTAACATGAAATGCTAACATGAAATGCCTTGAATTTGACATATAGGTTTGACATGTTAGGTTGGGCTTCAGTGATAAATGAAACAAAATTGCACTAGAACCTTGTCATAGAAAGGGATTTGGTCCCCAAACATCAGAAGGTACCACATCAAATGGGATGATTTTTTTCCTTGAAAGTGGGTACTACCATAAATTATTTATGAGAAAAAGGATACAAGAGATATACAAGTGTGAAAAAAGGAGAGGCACAGCAAAAATAGCCTCATGGAGAAAATAATAGGACTAGATGACTAGCTGACAGGTCAGTATAGACAGACAATGGAGCTAATAGGCCGCAACCAAGAAGATCATATTGAAGTAGAGACATAAGACGAGCCTAGAAATGTGTCTACAAATCCAAAGACCAACAACGGAGAGTATGAAGCCACCTTAGGGAGGCTAGGAGATGACAAAAGGTGGTAGATGAAGGTGGTCCAAGTGGTACAACCCACCTACTTTACAACTAAGCATGATCCTTTGAAATTCTATATAAAACATGATGAAGCAATAAAGAAAAGCATGTAACCAAAATTAGCAGGGTGACTAAAAGAAATAAGATTCATAGAAAGTTGGCGGATGTGGGCACTGATGAAAGAGTGAAATGTCTAGAAGGAACAACTAAGTGATAGTATCATACCATGAGACACAAAGATGAGTGCCATCAGCAATATGAATATGAAAAGGAAGAGGCAACTAAAGCACAATTATCTAATAAGGAGCCATCATACGTCATGTGATGAGAAGTTCTAGAGTCAAAAATCCAAGCAAAGAATCCCATGTGAAGCACGACTAATGAAGGAAATAGAACCATTAGCAACCCTGTCAAGTGATAAGCTGCTACATCTACTAAAGCTGAGTGGCGACTTAAGTCAGTTCTGGAGTCATAGCTAGAACAGTAGATGTAGCAATTGAAGGTACAGGTGGATAAGGCTCTAGATCTACAGCAACATCTATATGATGTGTAGGACAAATGCTGTTGCCATGTAATTTCAAGTGGCCGCAATAACATGCTTACATTGACAACTAGTGACAATAGGAGTGAGAAGTCAATCCAGTGCACATAGAAGAACTAGACTCAATAAAGAACTGAAGCAAGAAAAAGCAGCAAGCACAAGCTCAGAAGCTGATTGGTGCCATACGTCAATGACAATTGTTGTACTGCGTGGAGTACGTGAACAATTAGCACGCCATAACCAGTCCTTAATAAGATGTCTCCATTGTTGACAAATTACAACATGTATGTAGGCTGGCACAGGAAGAGCTGGGATGTATCATGTGATGCAATGGGACCATAGAGTGCAAAGAATGCATAAGTGCAACAGAACATAAATGCGATGAACTGGGAAAGAAGGCTGTTGAATCCCATAGATTGGTTTTGATAACAAAACCTATATTATATATACTAACATGTTTGTTTAAGTGTGAAAAAGTTCAAAGAAGATCCAATGCATATTGATACTTAAATATATGAAAATATTATGTTTTAAATATTTCTAGATAATAGATGTCGACACTTTACTGTGTGGTGTCGACATCATGTGAAAACATAAGCATGTTCTATTTCGAAAAAAATGCAGATAATTTTAACATGATTACATTGCAAAGCATTTTTTGATACCTTAGTAGATGAATTTGAAAAAGTGTTCAACAACAAAATTGTAGAGGACTTGGAGCTCTTTCTAACAAATATAAGATCAGCTCAATCTAATATTCCTATAGAAAGTTATGATTTTTCTAAAAATATCAATTTATGTAAACTGCACAGAAGAAGCAGTGTTGATCCCAAAATACAGGGTGTCGACACCACTACTCCCAGAAGCAGAAGAAATGAATATTAGATCTTCTATTCTTAGTAGAAAAGGTTTCCTTTTGATCCCCAACGGCGCTTTTGAGTTTTAGACTCTATAAGAGACCTAATGATAAGTGTATAGAGACTATCCATACATTGAATAACTTATGTAATCAAAGGACGCTTGTAAATGATCTTTAAACAACATTCAGAGATCTAGAAATACTCTAAGAGGTGTTCTTAAAGAGAAAGAAATTGACTGCGCCTTCTCATTCTACATGCAAGTGTTTGATCTCTTTTACTCATCTTTTTTTATTACTTATTATTTTCGATGAGTTAGTACCGCATCAACTAACTTGTGTTTAGTAAGCTAGCATCATATCAACTAGTGTGTGTGGTTGGTAAACTAACATCCTATTAACTCGCGTATGATAGTGAAATCTCAAGATGTTCTTGTAGAGTGGACATAGATCACAGTGTGACCAAACCACTATAAAATATAGTCTCTTCTATGTGATTACTTCTATCTCTTCTGTCTCCCTTCTTATTCATTTTAGTTTGTGGATTATATTAAGATTTTGAAAATCCTATTCACCCCTCCTGTCTAGGTTTTAAGCTAATTCATTACTTTGGACCAACAATTCATTACTCTAGAGTTTAAGCTAATTCATTATTTTTGTTAGCCCAAAGCTATAATAAATCCTAGAGGGTAAGGATGAATAGGATTTTCAAAGATTAAAGACAATTTAAGAATTAACAAACTAAGAGAAGGAGATAGAAAGAGATAAAAACAATCACATAAAAGAAACACGATATTTTATAATGATTCGGTTATACCGTGACCTATATCCACTTCCCAAGAACACCTTGAAAAATTAATACCACACGTTAGTTAATATGATGCTAGCTCATCAACTACATACACTAGTCGATCCTCGCTTTGAAACAAAACATGCTTCTGTTTTCACAGTGTCGACACCACACAGGAAAATGTCGACACCTCTTATCTGGAAATATCTAAAATATAATATTTTACATATATTTAAATACCAATATGCATCGGATCTTTTTTGAATATTTTCACACTTAAACAAATATATTAGTATATATAATATGAATTTTGTTATGATCAAAATCAATTTATGAGATTCAATAATCTCTCAGTTTTTGATGATGACAAAATCATCTAACAAATAAAGTAAATATATCTCAAATTAAAGTAAAGTTGACAAACAATTAAATGTATATTAATTTAAGGTAAATATTACTTAGTATTTCTTACTAACTCACCAAATTAAAACAATTCATACACTCATGAATTATGTATATTAACATGATTGGTATACATAATGTGTACATAACTAGGGTTTAACATAATGAAAATAGAGCTACATTATATACGTATGAAGATCAGCTAACTCACTCTTGATAAGGATTAAGGTGTACTATTTGAAGAAAGCAAAATTCAAAATCAAGATGCATTTCCTCAAGGGAGCTAAGCATAAGCTATTGCTATAGATTATTAATCTTTAAAGTACTAAATACACTTTAATTTGTTCGGACATATGAAACTTTATAAATGATCAGATGTATGTGCATATATATGGTTACTTAAATGACTCGATTTCTTTATATTTGCACAAGTTAATTGATTTTAATGGACACATCTTCACTTGACATTTTTTCTGAAGTGTTGATTGATATGCATGAACTTTTATACTGTAATGGATCACATTTTTACTTGATGACAAAAAGGGGAGAGAAATGATAAGTGATATTTATCTCAAATTAATATACACTTAATTATTTGTTAACTTTACTTTAATTTAAAATATATTTACTTTAGTTATTACACAATTTTGTCATCATCAAAAAGAGAGAGATTGTTAAATTTCACAAATTAATTTTGATGATAATAAAACTCATACTATATATACTAACAAGTTTGTTTAAATGTGAAAACGTTTAAAGAAGATCCAATACATATTGATACTTAAATATATAAAAAATATTATATTTTAGACATTTCTTTATAAGAGATGCCAACACCTTACTATGTAGTGTCGACACCATGTGAAAATAGAAGTATATTCTATTTCAAAAAAATGTAGACAATTTTAATAAGATTATATTACGAGACATTTTTTAATACCTTAGTGGATGAATTTAAAAAAATATTCAATAACAAAGTTATACAAGACTTGAAACTCTTTCTAATAAGCACAAGATCAACACAATCTAACACAACCTTCTCTCTAACACGAAGTTATGATTTTTCTAAGAATATCGATTTATGCAGACTGCGCAGAAGAAGCAGTGTTGACCCCAGAACCCAGGGTGTCGACACCATATAGAGGGATGTTGGCACCGCTACCCTCAGAAGCGAAAAAAATGAATGTTAGAGAGAAGGTTTCTTTCGATCTCTAACAGCTCTTTTGAGTTCTAGTTCTATAAGAGGCTTACAGGTGAAGTGTATAGAGGTCATCCATACATTAAAATAACTTGTACAATCAAAGATGATCTTTGAGCTACATTTGGAGATCTAGAAACACTCCAAATGATGTTTTTAAAGAGAGAGAGATTGATTGCACATCCTAATTCTATATATTAATATTTGATATCTTTTACCCATTCATCTATATTACTTATTATTTTTAATGAGCTAACACCACATCAACTAGCTTGTGTTCGGTGAACAACACCGGATTAACTAATATGTGTGGTAGCACCGTATTAACTAACGTGTAGTAGTTAAATCCCAAGGTGTTCTTATAAAGTGGACGTAGGTTACGGTGTAACTGAACCACTATAAAATATCGTGTTTCTTTTGTGTGATTACTTCCATCTCTTCTATCTCCCTTCTTATTCATTTTAATTTATAGATTGCATTGAGATTTTAAAAACCTTATTCGCCCCTCCCCTCTAGGGTTTATCATAGCTTTGGACCAACAAAGGCTGATGTAAAGAAGTCCACCACACTCTCAGACAAAGCTCCATAAAGAAGAAAAGATTGCACGAAAATGGACACCACACCAAAGGAAACTTTAGGAAGGGACATGGTATGGCATGTCCAGAAGTTAGCCACCAGAGAGCAAAATTGTAAGTTGTGTTTCTAGAACAAGATGCCATACACAGAAGCAAACTGCACAAATGCAATCAGTATGCCCAGATAAACCTAGTATATGATATGCCAATGTGTGGAAAATGATAGCTGGACATCAAATCAGACCCCTAAACCTTAAAAACAAAGTGCCGACAGAAGAAATGAAATATGCAGCTGTGATTAGAACACCAAGAAACGCCTGGACTGATGTATGGTGCCTAGCTAACATCATCCGTACAGGTGTTGATGCCAGCAAGTGCAGACTGGGGTTCAAACCAGATGATGTAATGCTCTGAATCGGCTAAATAAAAGTGTTAACATGCTCCGAGAAACTTGAACCATCCTGCATACAAGGTTCGCAGAACGGGGACCTGAACAGGAAACAGTTAGGGCCAGTTCCTGTTCAGAACCGGCCAGATCAAACTGGATCGGGAACCGCTGGTTCCGTCCTAGTTCTGCCGGTTCCTGTTTGAACCAGCCGGTTCTGCAAACCATGCCTGGATAGGCCTTGAACAAATTCAGTAAAACCGGCTAGACCCAATGGGAAGGTGCATGTATCTCATTTACTTAGGTCAAGATCCAATAGCTATTGGATCTGATCTTGCCAAACTGGCACATGGTTTGCTTCCCCACCAATGGGAATAGCATTGGCAAAGGTAAGCCCCAATACACAAACTATCAAAGAGCCCTCAATGGTGGCTGACATCTGGCGGGTGCTACATGCACACAGAAGGCTTCTAGAAATGACAGCAACAACAAATGGTACCAACAATGGTAGATAGCGGCTTGACCAAGAATGACAAGGCCAAAGGCACAAGCAGCAGCTATCAACAGGAACAGCAGAAATGTAGGAACTTGCTGATGATGATAACGATGTTGGAAATGAAGGGGATGATGGAAGCAACGATAAGCGATGATAGATGTGGGAGAAGACAATGTCTAGAACGAATGAGGGTGATTAGCAAAAGATCAGGAGGAAGTTATGAGGGGCTGTTACAACTTACAACCATAACCATGATTTTTTACGACAAGACCCATGATCGATGATCAACAAAGGCTGCAAGAGCATGAAACCGTAGGAGTGACATCCTGGGGAATCAACAACAGCTGAGCAGGCTATGATACCGAGTTAGAATGTGGATAGACAAAAACTCTTCTTATCACTACGGCAATGGCCCAATATATATACGTGTCATTTGGGTGTTTCCTCATACAAGTGCGAATGGGGCATCTCCCAAGACATATAGGGCCATATATACAATAGACCAATACAAACATTGAGAGAAACTTTTGGGTTTTGGGTTTTGGGCAGTGCTTTCCTTTCTTTTACATGTTTGTATGGTTTCTTGTTTTCGCTGATTAAATACGGGGTACTATCGACTTTCAGTGGAAAGAAAGGATTGATTAGATCTGATCTGGATCAAGATTTGACCAAGTCAACTAATTTGGCCAACATGATTTTAAATGCCTTGCCAATGTCAAGGAGCAACAGAAACAGAACGAGAGGCCATAGCAGAACCTCAGCTGCAACTGCAGTAGCAGGATTGCCAACAGCAGTTGCAGTGGCAAGTAGCAGCACCAGCAACAGGCTCTTCTCCCTGTGCCCTGTCTCCTTTCTTCCTGCATGAGGATTGAGACCAGCATTGAGGAAACATCTATCTAAGTGATAACGATGTAAAAATGTAAGAGTAACCCTTTAATGTAAATACACTTACAAAATAACATTGACCAATTTACATACTAATCCTTATATTTATGGATATCTTTAAAGATCATAAATAAGTTTCTAAAAGAATGGAGTCCCTAAACATTCCTTAGAAATGTAAAAATACCAACACAGACTTTACCGGATAGATCTAGAACGGCTCAATGCAGCAGCTGTGGTTTGATTCAGTTGATAAATCATAGGTCCCCTTGAAATGCATGCAGCACTATAAGTTTTAACTTTTAATAAGCAGTTCATGGACAAAACAAAAAAAAGTTTGGTCGCAAGTCTTAGAATCCAATGAAAGAACATCAAACACCATTTTCTGTCCTTTTCTAAAAGCAGAAAGGACATAATCAGGACTCCTCAAAGGTTGAGCACTCATACTGGATCTGCACATGATTCCCTGTTGATACATCTCATTTGAATTTCCAGAAATGCAAGGATTTAAGAAAGATGACTGCATACCCCCTACTCAAGTAACATGGCTCTGGCATTTTAGCTTCTCATACTTGGAAGATGCATCAGATTAAAGTTGGCTACACAAATTCTATCAACACCAATAAGCAGTCATCAATCATCAGTCATCTGACAAAATCCTAGACACAGTAATCAGGTTTATAACAAACGAATGATATGCATACATTTGCAACATGCAAGGGAAATGAGCCAAAGTTTTATTGGCATGTTTGCGATGAAAGATGATTGAACTTAGAGACACTTAAAGATGTCTAAAGAACGCAAACAATGTTATGCTAAAGTATTGCCATGTTGAGTCATCACACAAAACTTAATAATCAATTTTTCACATCAACTTATATCCACTAATATACCAGATTCCAAAGAAGAGCACAAATTCGTTTGCAGTGGAACAACATAATAGGATCTTTTGGCATTTCACTGGCAAATGTGACCTCCCTTCTAGAATCCCAAGCATCAATTATCAATCTTAGAAGGAAGTTTTGTCATCGTGCTTCTCAATGGCATCTGAAGAGGTGGAAAGAAAAGAAATTTAGTAGACCTCAGCAAGACCTCAAAGATCTGATAAGTGCCTAAAGCATCAGGCCATTTTGGAGAGCATGGAAACCTTCTCGGGACCTGGGGGAGGAAAAAAATCTTGAAGAGATCTCATTACATGGTAGTACCTGTCTACAAGGAGAGAAGGTTTAAAGAAGGATATAGTAATAGAAGGCTCAGAGTTGATGAAGATTATTAAAGAAGATATTCTTCCCAAGAGTAAGATGGAAACCAACAAGGTCATGGGCCCTTGCCTGTCCTAGAGGGCCACTAGCTACGATGGGTTATCAAGAACAAGAATTGCAGAATTGGACTGGGATTTGGTATCAGCCATGCCTGATCTTGATCCAGCTCGGGACAGGAAGCTCAGAAGTGACTTGGGATCAGCCAATTTCAAACCAACTCCAGCCGTTCCAAGCCGAACAGCTTTCTTCTTTCTTTGTCTACCCCACAATGAAATTGAATCAGCATTGGCCAATTCTGATCTCAGCCAGCCAATCCTGCAAACCTTGACTAAGAAACCTCTCAGGTGATGCACAAAACTAGGCCAGAATGAAGTCCAAGCAGATTGAGTGTGACCACCCGTCCAAATGTGCACCCTAGTCTTGGAGGGTGGGAATAGAACTCACAGCCTAACTTATAGAGGCAAGCTTTGTGTGCCAACTTAGCCACCTACTCAATCTTTAAAGAAGATATATTATTGGAAAAATCATATTCAACTAGACATTTTTAAAAAGCACAACTTTGTCCGATGTTTAAATGAGTGAGAGGCAAGATGTTCTTATGCATAAGAACATTTTATCAACTGCATGAAATATCTAGCATGATGTCAGCATAGATTCTCAGTGTGATGTTTTTTCAGCAATAACAAAAGAAAGACCAGAAGGATTGCTGTATTGGTTCCCCATGACCATCTTCAAGACAAAGTTTCAACCTTCCAACAGAAAACTAACCATACAACATAACCACTCAAACTATGTACACCATTTTCACAATACAGAATGGAAAAGTAATAATCTAATACACAATACACCCAAACAGAGAGACCATATAATCATGTTAGGATGTAACAATGTTTGAGCTTTCTGATATTCAATTTCCTTCCTTTTTCTGTTTCTGGTTTCATGGAGTAGAGTTAAAGCTCCCTCCAGTGTATTTTTTACCCAAAGCTTATCAAGAACAAGATTGAAGGGTTTAACCAAGGTATTGGAAGGGAAAAAGGACAAGGCACAAAATGTATACAAACAGAAATATGTTATCCATATCGTACTCAAAACAGAATTTTGGAGACCATGTCTTATTTTTTGTTTAAATTGTATTTGACTCCAGTTAATCACTGACTATTGATGTTATTTTTTAATTGTGTACGAATGCAGACAGCAAGCATGTACTCCTTTTTTCTTTTAAATTGTGTATCAACACAGACAGCACTTACATGTACTCCCAAAATATAAGTCCTCCCAGTAGAGAATCATCCTAGTTTGGCAAATGAGACAACATACACTAGAATGTTACTTTTACTGCCACTTTCCAATTTTGCAGCGATGGCACGTCAAATTGACACATAAAGGCAACTGGAGCTTTGGAGTTGGTATGGAGATTATTAGGCATACTTCCAGCAAGTTGAGAATTAGGATTTGTGAGCAGATTATGAAGTAGACTATTTTGTGGCTCTTGCAGGAGGAAAGTCCAATGAGCAGCTACAGATAGGAGGTCCAGAAGTAGAGGGATGGCAAATGTTGCAAAATCCCAACTGACAGCTTGCCTGGTTAGGAGAAAGGAGGGTTTTTTTCGGTTATTTGCTTGGTAAGAGTAGTGAAGGGCATTCCCATTGACCAGATCCGAAGCACGAAAGAGACAGATGCCTTAAGAGACGGCTATCTGAGTTCATTTCTTCATTTTGATTACTCCCTTCTCTTTTTTCTGGTTTATATACACATGTATATCTTTTAAGAATGGAACCCAACCATGACTGCAAAATGTCATTTTCTTAAATTTACATGTTACTTTTGTTAAGACAGATGCAGCAGCATCAGCCTCATGTACTATCTTGAAATTCTCGCTGAGAGCTTCTTAAGAAGACGAAAAAAAACTCCTTTAGACATCACAAGGGAAGCGTACCTCTGCATGTCTTATTCCCCAAGTTAAGCGTCTATGATGCGGGTTTGCAGGCTTTCCACTCCATCCTCTGTACTCATGAAGTTCAGTGGAGACATAAACACACCTAGAGACCCCTTGATAGGATGTCTCAAGAGGAATGCTGCCACAGGTGACAACCTGCATCAATGATTCACCATTTACAAAAGGAAATTGAAACTGTTGTAAACCTTGATTCAAAACAGAACCAAATGAAAACCAAGAACTTCGATATGCAAAATAAAAGTATTTAATTGCATCTAAGCATATGAAAATATCAGAAGTATTAATGGATTTCTATTCTTGATAAATCAATTTGCATGCAAGGGAATGGCACACCCTCTGCACCTATCAATAACTCTTTCTTTTTACCTGACTCTGTCCTAAGTTTTGAGTCTTTTTGAGCATATGCCTCTACATAGTCTCGGTTAGGCCCTTGCTAGATTCATTCCTAAAGAGATCTAACCACAGGTCCTTGCTCCACTATTGGCAACCTTGGAGTCTATGTTTCCTGCTGTCATGAATCAGCATTGTCCTCAGTACCACACAGTCCAGTATGCAGTCCTACTGAGTCTGCTGGCACCACACCCAAGCCTTTTGTCACCATTCTGTTGGAACCATTTTTTTTTTAAAAAAAAAAAGGGGGCAAAAGGGAGGGGGAGAAGCCCCCCACCGGTTGGGGAACCCCCCACCGGTTCCAAGAGGGAAACCGGTGGGGGGGGAGGAGGATCCCTCCCTTCTCTCCCATTTTTAAATTCAAAGAAAAGGGGGGGGAGGATTAATTAGGATGAAGGGGAGTTAATGGGAATCTTAACCCCATTCACACATGGGTTGAGAATCCCATGTGAACCCCATTTAATACTCACCCTAAAACCCCCTTTCACATGGAGCCAAATCTGGATTTAAGGGGTTTAAACCCTTTTCACATTGGCCCATCCCCCAAATCTGCCACCCAAGCTCATTAATGAGCCCCAAAAAGCAGAAAAAGAAGGAAGAAGTGAGGAGGGGAACCCCCCCACCGGTTTCCCAAAACCGGTGGGGAGACCCCGGAACCGGTGGGGGGGGTCCATCCGGTGGCACCCCCCCCACCGGTTGGAACCGGTGGGGGTGCCAACCGGTCCCCCCCCTTCCCTCTCTCTCTCTCTCTCTCTCCTTTTTTTTAATGCTCTCTCCCATCTCTCTCTCACCCATGGGATTAAAAAATTAAAAAAGAGAGGGAGAGGAGGAGGAGGCAACCGGTGGATATCCCCTCACCTCAAGCATTCCGGTGGGTACCCCCACCGGTTAAGGCTTTGAAGCCTATAAATACCCCCCAAGGGGTAAGAAGAAGCTCCATGCCCATTTGGCCCAAAATTTCCTAGGGGAAACTCTGTCAATTTGAAGACCAAATCTGGTGCTCTTACCCGGGTTTGCTGCGATTTGGAGGAGATATTTTCTTGGAGGGCTCTCTTCCTAAGGTTTATTCCTAAGGGGAAGCTCTGCCAAATTTATGTTGTAAAATCACCGTCATATAAGACGGGATTATGCCGAAATAATGAATGAATGCTATTATTCGTTCTTTGAGCATATGTGTGTGCATGTGTGTTCATGAATCTACTATTTAAGTAACACTATGTTACTATATTTTCATATGCAAAATAATTAGTTTTATAACTAATTAAAATACATAAAACATATAATTAAATATTCTAAAATATCATTGGCCTCATCCCATACATAACTAATTTTAGACTCATAATTAAAACTTAATAATGAAACATTGAGACATAAAATAATATAGTTAAGTTAAAAAATGACTTAAATACTCCACATACTTAATTAATTATTAAAATCTGCGAAAATTATCTAAAATTAATAAAATAAATATAAGAATCAGAAAAATTCTGTAAAAATCAGTAATACTCAGTAAAAATCAGAAAACAAAATCTGGAAATTACATAAATCCAAAATATAACTTAAATATCCTTCATATACCTAATTAATTAATAAAAATCAGTAAAATTAATAAAAAAATCAGTAAAATTCAGTAAAAACCAGTAAAAAACAGAGAACCAAATCTGAAAATATATAAAATTCTGAAATGACTAAAATGCCCCTAGAGCTTAATACAAATTACAAAAATACCCTCATACATGTTAAAAATCTGTAAAAATCACAGAAAATTCTTAAAAATATCAAAATCTCTCATATGTCCAAAATACCCTCCAAACTTTAATAAGAGGGGTAAAATTATCAAAATATCCTCAATATGATAAAAATAAATAAAAATCTCAGAAAAATATAAAAATAGACTTTAAGTCTAAAAACCCAATTTGGGCAAAATTACCAAAATACCCTTACAATCCAAACACACTTGAAATAACTCTAAAATACCTCCTAAGGTTTTGAAACCTTCCTAAATCATTAAAACTCATTTCATACACTTAAATAACCATAATCTCCCTATACCCTCCAACTTGGCATAATTACAAAAATACCCTTATGGGTCTAAAATACTTGGAATCAATCCAGAATACTTGGAGTCAATCTAATATACTTGGAATTAATCCAGATAGCTTGGAATCAATCCAAAATCATATAAACACATTCTAAACTTGGGTGAGGCCAAGAGTTTAACCTAAAATATATCTTCATATGCATGTGCTGCCTGTAGTAGTAGTGTTGCATGTTATAAGGGCATCATACGGACGGTTAATCAATGGTTGCCGAGCAGTCGCTCAGCGTAATTAACACTGACCGAGGTCAGTGGAGAGAGGTCATATACTCGAGTCTTCGCTTGATTCGAAGTCCCGGATTCCCTGAGAGCTAATCCCAAGCTCTCATAGTCCGATAAAATATAAAACCGACCTATAATTCTCTAGATAAACAAAAAAATGGATTTCCGAATAATCCGACATAGGGAGGATAGATATGCTTAGGTCGGGTCCCGAACATTTCAAAGGTTTTTTCCTTCGCAAACAGAGATGGCACGCCCTGTGGGACCTCTCTTTCCCTTCATCTCTCCGTCCGGTGATGCCCTCACCACAACTCTACTACTAACTTTGTCATGTCTTATGCAGGTGATCGAGTTTCTGCTTAAAAGACGACGATGGCGGCAAGGGTCACGTATGGCCCACTTGTGGTGGCGACCCACGCACGGTGTGGATATCTGACCACACCAACATGCTTTGGGGACTTCCCCGCAGTGATAGGATCTCCATACTTTTTGGGGGTCGTTCCGGCACCGGAGCCTGCTCCGGAAAAGAAGAAGAAGATGTGCGCTTCTCGCGCCAGAACATGCAACAACGGCAGCCGATATGGGCGAGTGCTTGCCGTGAATACCATCAGCATCTCTCCAGCCTCCTCGTCCAACGGGGGGCAAAAGCGGAAGGTTCTAACCGCAAGTCCGTCTAGGACAGGGAAAACTATATTGGTGGGGAACCTGCATATTCGTCTGGATGGCGGGCAACCCATCATTCCTAAGATCCATTATATCCCGACAGTTCCTGTCCAGAATCGGTTCGGGATTCTATTGAAGGTTTGCCAAGATGGGGCAACATTCGAAAAAAAGAAAAGGACTCCAAAGGACACTGCTTGTCGGGAGCCAATAATTATACCAGAGCCTGTCATGTCTCGAGCAGGGGGCAATGCCACCCCCCGAGCAGGGGGCAACTCCGGGCCTCGGAATGGGGGCAAATTTATGCCTCGGGCTGGGGCAATCCATCAGAGGATAGGAGCCTCCGCATAAAGGAAATGTGGGTAACCAAAAAGAAAGCCCGCAAAATTCGCCAGGCTAGGGATACCCTAGCAGAACAACAGCCTCAACAGCTCGTAGAGCCTGAGAGGCAGATAACCAGCTCAACTACCTGGCCTCGTTCTTTACAAGGTCAAAAGATAAAGAGTGCCTATAAGGCGCAGGAACAAGTCTGGCAACAGACATCTGTCCTCAAGCGGTTGGGCGCATTGGTCAGATCGACTCACAAAAAGAAGAAAACTACCAGAAGGACAGAGAATAGTATACGGGTCTACATATGCTACACCTCCAATATCACCAACCGGCAGCCTTCCCAGCCGGAAGACCCAAATGATATCATCAATCTGATGCAACGAGTCGGGCCCATAACCCGTCAAATGGAGCAGGCTATGCGCTTGCTGAATCGAGGAAGCCAGGGGGCAGAGCCACCCCAAATTGGCAGTAAGAATGCTGCTGGAGGAGCTGATGAAGACGGGGCAAATGCTTCAGATATTGAAGCCGCTCCAGAACAACCTCAAGATCAAATGCAACCTCAGACTATAGAGGAGATTAGACAAGAAAATCAACAACTCAAGGCTTTACTCTATGGCCTAATACAAAAGATGGAGGAGCAGCAAAGGGTAGCTCAAGTCCCCCTAGTAAATGTACCACCTCCAAGGGCAGTGCCTATGCCAGCGGTGATAAGACCGCAAGCTGCAGATGTCAACTTTGACCCTAATGAGATACAAGAAGATCGGGTTGTAGAGCCCAATCATAATGCTCAGCAATCCCATGCTTCTGCAGATGATGCTACGGCATTGCAGAAGCATCTTATTAAGCAAATTGTTGAAGCCAAAATAGCAGAACAAGACGACGGAATAGGCACATTCGACTTATACAAAGTGACATTTCCGGTACGTCATATGTTCAAGAAGCTCCCGCCAGATCACAATAAGTGTCCCAAATTCATCAGGTATGACGGGGAAGGCTCGGCCCAGGAACATATTGCCCACTATATGAGTGACTTGAGAGAGTTGGCTACTGATGAGGCCTATCTTCTGAGGTTCTTCTCTACCTCTCTCACGGGCATTGCATTTCAATGGTATGCAAAGTTGAAGCCTAACTC
This sequence comes from Zantedeschia hybrid cultivar, assembly GCA_030544215.1. Classification (NCBI taxonomy): domain Eukaryota; kingdom Viridiplantae; phylum Streptophyta; class Magnoliopsida; order Alismatales; family Araceae; genus Zantedeschia; species Zantedeschia hybrid cultivar. The sequence goes on from JARZZO010000003.1 coordinate 46,564,567, forward strand.
TATCAACAGTTGGGAGGAAATGCAGAAAAAGTTCCTCGACCGTTTCAAAGTATCGGAACGAAAGGTCACCATCACTGAATTGGTGACACTAAAGCAAGGCAGGAATGAATCCGCCACCGACTATATCAAAAAATGGCGGAACCTCTGCATGAAATGCGACAATCCGCCGACCCACGAGGATGCGGTACGATTGTGCAAGAGGGGCTTAAAGCCTGAAATAAGTGAAAAGCTGATTGGCGCAAATGTCAAGAACTTTGATCAACTAAATAACATTGTGACAGAGGTCGAAATATTCTATGCAGACCATCCAACCATTGCCTCCATTGGGGGGACAGTCCCAAAGAAGCAAAATATGGGTACATAAGAGGTCAATGCTATAGACTTCACCTCAGCTGTAGAGAATACAGGGGGCAAGAACAATGTAAATGCCTCAACATCTAATAGAAGGGGATCATATGCCACCCTTAATGAGAGAAGGAAAATGGCTTACTCTTTCATAAGGGAGGATACGAGAGAGTTGTTTAATGTCTGCATGCGGGCCAATCTCTTGATGCTACCCGAACCAAAAAGACCAGCAGAAGTTGGTAAAATAGATGAACCCAACTATTGCATGTACCATCGTATGTTGGGACATGTAATAGAGGATTGTTATATCTGCAAAGGGGAAATTGAAATGCTTATCCGAGAAGGGGCCGTGGAGATGGGGAAATACCTGGTAGACCCGCCTCAACCACATCGAATGCCCAGACAAACGTTTACAGCAAATGTCGTCCATATGGATGAAAACTCCTCAGAAGAAGAGCCTACAAATAAGAATATAGATGCCCCTCCAGAGCAGGAGGCAATACCATCATACGCTCCAGCGACTTCCATTCCAGAAAGGTCTATCGTGGCGGCACTGGAGGAGATTCAGATGAATATGTCACAGCTCTCCCATCAGCAAGTTTCGCCGGAACAGGAGGCAATACCATCATATGTTCCAGCAACTTCCACTCCAGAAGTGTCTATCATGACAACATTAGAGAAGATTCAGATGAGTCTGATACAACTCTCTCACCAGCAAATCTCACTGGAGCAGAAGATAACTCCATCATATATTCCAATAATTTCCACTCTCGAGGGGTCCATCATGGCAGCACTGGAGGGGATTCAAGTGAGTCTGAGACAAATCTCTCATCAGCAGTATTAACTCACTCAAGTAATGGAAGGTCTTGCAAGACAATGGACAGAAGTCATGTCGATTGACAGAATCAATAGGCCATTCTCCCTTGAGGAGCCAGGACCAAAATGCAGCCGTCATCTAAAGAATAAGGGCAAACTTATCATAGACTTAAATGAACCACCAGAGGCCCAGTACCGAGAGGGAGTGGCGCTCAAATGCATAGGTTGTGAAAGTCACGACAATACTCTCGAGGCCACCCTTGCAGCTAGGCAAAGTTCCCGGGGAAAGCAAGTTGCTGGTGCAGAAACAGGGATAAGTTTTAAAGATGCTGAATCCCTGGCAAAAAGGCTCAAGAGACCATACTCCTTTCCAAAGGAAAAGACCAAAGAACTCTTCGAGTTGTGTATGAGCAGAAAAGCAATTATTCTGCCCAAGCCAAAAAGGGAAGAAGAAATACATCGGGTAGATGCACCCAATTACTGCCCATACCACCGCTTCATCACCCATCCAATTGAACGTTGCTTTATGTTCAAAGATGAAGTAGAAAAGCTGATTCAAGAAGGAAAGATAAATATGGGGAAATACCTGGTGAATCCCCCACAGCCACATACGATTACACATTGAGTGTAATTCGCAGATCCATGAGTTAAAAAAAAAAAAAAAAAAAAAAATCCTGCAACCCGTCGGGGGACAACGCGCAAAAGTTATTTGCGCCAAGAAAAGCCAATAATATTCGTGCGCAGATACATAGGCTCATAAAGCCGCATATTTGTTCCCCGACGGGGGGAGAACTCTCTCAGCCTGTTGAGGGTAGAGATCGAGTTTTCCCACATCCCTACCCAGGGAGGATATCAGAGTCGCCAATGACGAATAAATCCTTGGTACCACACTGGTGGTACAATAATGTCCCATCAAGAGCTACGACCGAGGCGATGATGACGATGACCTCCCGACCCGGTAAGGAAGTGGGAAAACTCGCTCTTCTGATCGATACAGCCTGAGGAGATGATCCCCGTTCCTGTTATACCCAAGGCAAATACACAGGCATATTCTTGAAAGATGTCACATAATTGTGGGTGATTCACCTCGAAAGAAAATATTTGCCGTCAAGAATATCATGCAATGCAGAATTCACAATTCGCCCACGGAAGGCGTTAAACTCCGGCATTCGCCCACGGAAGGCGTTAAACTCCGGCATTCGCCCACGGAAGGCGTTAAACTCCGGCATTCGCCCACGGAAGGCGTTAAACTCCGGCATTCGCCTACGGAAGGCGTTAAACTCCGGAATCTGCCCCGGGGAGGCGTTATACCCTGAAGATTTTCATATTCACCCTGGGAAGGCAATATATCATAAATCCTCCCCTTGGCTTAAACTAGTCCCACCAGCATGCCATAAAGGGGTTGAAAAATTCCTTTGCCCCAAGGAGGCATTGTATCCTAAAGTCTTCCCTGAGCATACGCCAGTCCCGCTGGCATGCCATAAAATGGTTGAAAATTTTCCTATCGCCCCGAGGAGGCAATGTGTCCTGAATCTTCCCTGGGCATGCACTAGTCCCATCGGCATACCCATATGCTATAATCCCATCGGCATACCCATATGCTATAGTCCCATCGGCGTGCTGAAGGCGGTCGAATTTGCCCCAAAGGGACATTATACCCTAAAATTGCCCCTAGTATACGCTAGTCCCACTGGTGTGCCTTGGTGGCCCGGAAATCCATATTCGCCTACAGGAGGCTTTATATCCTGGAAATTCATATTTCATATTCGCCTACATGAGGCTTTATATCCTGGAAATTCATATTCGCCCTACAAGAGGCTTTATATCCTGGAAATTCATATTTCGCCTACAGGAGGCTTTATATCCTGAAAATTCATAGTCGCCCACGGGAGGCGTTAAACTCCGAATAAGCCTATAGGAGGCTTTAAATCCTAAAATTTGTATTTCGCCTACAGGAGGCTTTAAATCCTGGAATTCATATTTCACCTGCGGGAGGCTTTGAATCTCGGAACTCATATTTCGCCTACAGGAGGCTTTGAATCCTGGAATTCATATTTTGCCTACGGGAGGCTTTGAATCTCGGAGTTCACATTTCGCCCATGGGAGGCTTTAAGTCCCGGAGTTCATATTTCACCTACGGGAGGCGTTAAACTCCGAAATTCGCCTGCAGGAGGCTTTGAATCTTGAAGTTCATATTTCGCCTACGGGAGGCGTTAAACTCCGGAATTCACCTGCAGGAGGCTTTAAATTCTGAAGTTCATATTTTGCCTACGGGAGGCATTAAACCCCGGAATTCGCCTCTGGAGGACATTGTGTCTCAAAATATTTGGTCTTCGGGAGCCGTTGTATCCCAAATCCACGGCTACCTAAAGCCCCCGTTTCTCGAGAACTACATAAAATTCCTTATCGGTTCTCAGGGAAGACTCAATTCCTTACATATAATTCATTATCGGTTCTCAGGGAAGACTGAATTCCCTACATATAATTTCTTATCGGCTCACAGGGAGGCCTCAGTTCCCTACATAAATTCCTTATTGGTTCTTAGGGAAGACTCAATTCCCTACATATAATTTCTTATCGGTTCTCAGGGAAGACTCAGTTCCCTACATATATTCCTTATCGGTTCTCAAGGAAGACTCAGTTCCCTACATAAAATTTCTTATCGGTTCTCAGGGAAGCCTCAATTCCCTACATATAATTCCTTATCGGTTCTCCGGGAAGACTCAATTCCCTACATAAATTCCTTATCGGTTCTCAGGGAAGACTCAATTCCCTACATATAATTTCTTATCGGCTCACAGGGAGGCCTCAGTTCCCTACATATATTTCTTATCGGCTCACAGGGAGGCCTCAGTTCCCTACATATATTCATTATCGGTTCTCAGGGAAGACTCAATTCCCTACATATAATTCCTTATCGGTTCTCAGGGAAGACTCAATTCCCTACATGTAATTCCTTATCGGTTCTCCGAGAAGACTCAATTCCCTACATAAAATTCCTTATCGGTTCTCAGGGAAGACTCAATTCCCTACATGTAATTCATTATCGGTTCTTAGGGAAAACTCAATTCCCTACATATAATTTCTTATCGGCTCACAGGGAGGCCTCAGTTCCCTACATAAATTCATTATCGGTTCTCAGGGAAGACTCAATTCCCTACATATAATTTCTTATCGGCTCACAGGGAGGCCTCAGTTCCCTACATATATTTCTTATCGGCTCACAGGGAGGCCTCAGTTCCCTACATATATTCCTTATCGGTTCTCAGGGAAGACTCAATTCCCTACATATAATTCCTTATCGGTTCTCCGGGAAGACTCAATTCCCTACATAAATTCCTTATCGGTTCTCAGGGAAGACTCAATTCCCTACATATAATTTCTTATCGGCTCACAGGGAGGCCTCAGTTCCCTACATATATTTCTTATCGGCTCACAGGGAGGCCTCAGTTCCCTACATATATTCCTTATCGGTTCTCAGGGAAGACTCAATTCCCTACATATAATTCCTTATCGGTTCTCAGGGAAGACTCAATTCCCTACATGTAATTCCTTATCGGTTCTCCGAGAAGACTCAATTCCCTACATAAAATTCCTTATCGGTTCTCAGGGAAGACTCAATTCCCTACATGTAATTCCTTATCGGTTCTTAGGGAAGACTCAATTCCCTACATATAATTTCTTATCGGCTCACAGGGAGGCCTCAGTTCCCTACATAAATTCATTATCGGTTCTCAGGGAAAACTCAATTCCCTACATATAATTTCTTATCGGCTCACAGGGAGGCCTCAGTTCCCTACATATATTTCTTATCGGCTCACAGGGAGGCCTCAGTTCCCTACATATATTCCTTATCGGTTCTCAGGGAAGACTCAATTCCCTACATATAATTCCTTATCGGTTCTCCGGGAAGACTCAATTCCCTACATAAATTCCTTATCGGTTCTCAGGGAAGACTCAATTCCCTACATATAATTTCTTATCGGCTCACAGGGAGGCCTCAGTTCCCTACATATATTTCTTATCGGCTCACAGGGAGGCCTCAGTTCCCTACATATATTCCTTATCGGTTCTCAGGGAAGACTCAATTCCCTACATATAATTCCTTATCGGTTCTCAGGGAAGACTCAATTCCCTACATGTAATTCCTTATCGGTTCTCCGAGAAGACTCAATTCCCTACATAAAATTCCTTATCGGTTCTCAGGGAAGACTCAATTCCCTACATGTAATTCCTTATCGGTTCTTAGGGAAGACTCAATTCCCTACATATAATTTCTTATCGGCTCACAGGGAGGCCTCAGTTCCCTACATAAATTCATTATCGGTTCTCAGGGAAGACTCAATTCCCTACATATAATTTCTTATCGGCTCACAGGGAGGCCTCAGTTCCCTACATATATTTCTTATCGGCTCACAGGGAGGCCTCAGTTCCCTACATATATTCCTTATTGGTTCTCAGGGAAGACTCAATTCCCTACATATAATTCCTTATCGGTTCTCCGGGAAGACTCAATTCCCTACATAAATTTCTTATCGGTTCTCAGGGAAGACTCAATTCCCTACATATAATTTCTTATCGGCTCACAGGGAGGCCTCAGTTCCCTACATATATTTCTTATTGGCTCACAGGGAGGCCTCAGTTCCCTACATATATTCCTTATCGGTTCTCAGGGAAGACTCAATTCCCTACATATAATTCCTTATCGGTTCTCAGGGAAGACTCAATTCCCTACATGTAATTCCTTATCGGTTCTCCGGGAAGACTCAATTCCCTACATAAATTCCTTATCGGTTCTTAGGGAAGACTCAATTCCCTACATATAATTTCTTATCGGCTCACAGGGAGGCCTCAGTTCCCTACATAAGATTCCTTATCAGTTCTCAGGGAAGACTCAGTTCCCTACATAAAATTTCTTATCGGTTCTCAGGGAAGACTCAGTTCCCCACATAAATTTCTTATCGGTTCTCAGGGAAGACTCAGTTCCCTACATAAAATTCATTATCAGTTCTCAGGGAAGACTTAGTTCCCTACATATATTTCTAAGCGGTTATCAGGGAAACCGTAATTCTCTACCAAAAAAATAATAATAATAATAAATAAATAAAAGGAGCTTAAAAATGAGGTGCTCCGACGGACTTAATCGACCTCATCCTCAAAGGGGTCGGTTAAGGGTAAAAATGTCTTATACCCAGCTAAGGTGAAAACCCGAAAGGGCACCTTAGGCAAAATCAGGTAACCCCGCTGTGTGAAAACCCGCAAGGGCGCACAGGCAAAAATAAGAGGGGGCTAATGCTGGTGAAAACCTGAAAAGGCGCTGGTATTAGTTTTTTTTTTTTTTTAGAAAAAAAAAAAAAAAGAGAAAGGAGCTTAAAAATAAAGTGCTCCGACGGACTTAATCGATCTCATCCTCAAAGGGGTCGGTTAAGGGTAAAAATGTCTTATACCCAGCTAAGGTGAAAACCCGAAAGGGCACCTTAGGCAAAATCGGGTAACCCCGCTGTGTGAAAACCCGCAAGGGCGCACAGGCAAAAATAAGAGGGGGCTAATGCTGGCGAAAACCTGAAAAGGCGCTAGTATTAGTTACATAAGAAAGAGAGAATACATGCAACATATAATAAATGGTCCGTACCACTCAAACTTAGCATTTATCTTCAGGAGAATATTTGCGATACACTGGAGCAATGTTGGAGTTCGAGATGAACATGTAGGGTAGTTCGAGTTCTTCAGCAAATGGAAAATTTCAATCCTTTTGAAGAAATTCGACTCCATCTCCGAAATATCAGTCGAAGCGATGTTCGATGGTCGCCATAAAATGGGAATTCTCCCTCCAGTGGAGCCTCAGGAACATATGCATTCTGACGCAGAGCGGCGATATGGGCGTCCGCGGTACCAGAAAGGACAATGTCCTTCTGATATTGGAGCATAGGAGTTTCCGCAACCCGAGCTACACAGCCTGCCTCGATAGTTTCAATCTCGGCTCGCTTTGGCGGAGAGTTACTCAACAATTAGCAGGAATGGGATATCGTCCTCCCCATGCCCTGCCATAGGAAGAACTCCCATGAGGGTCATGAAGACAAAGACAGCAAGCTACAAGAAGATAGAGAAATAAAATCAGCGCCAGAGAGCTGCAATAAAAGTCTCGAAAAGCCAAAATTGACCAAGTCCTGATAAAGTCATAGGACAAAGTCAAATTGCTATGAACCAGATATTAGGCCAGTCCAGAACGCTTCGTGCGGAGCTCCTGGAAACGCCAATATAAGGTACTGATACCCCAAGATAGAGCAAATGCCGGAAGAATTAAACGACTCGTCGGTGTGTTCTTAAGGAGTCTCCATGTCGTGAAGGCTAAGAGATCTCCTAGAATCCAACTAAACGTCGAAAGATTCAAGCGGCATCAACTCTCGCAGAACCTCCAAGTCGCGAAGGCCAAGAGGATTCCCATAATCAGAGGGATAGACGCTTTCAAATATATTCGGAAAGTCGAAAAGTTATGAAAACAGGACTTCATGGGCATAGTTTGAGGTGTCTAAGTACCAAAATTGAGGGTCATCGGGACCCAGACAAGCTCAGATGGAGCATATGCATAGCAAGCCAAAGCAATGTATCACCTGGCATATATGAGACAGCGGTTGACTTCCCCCAATAGTCGTAAATACATAAGGCGAGAAACGGGAATTCATCAAGACAATACCGGCATGCCGCATTTGAGAATTCCTCAAGCATGCAAAATGATGATTCTTGTAGCCGAATGGGGCACGGGACATGCGCCGTCGTCTTCACCTCCGGCACATGTCCCGTGGGGGGCATTTGTTGGAACCATTTTTTTTAAAAAAAAAAAAAGGGGGCAAAAGGGAGGGGGAGAAGCCCCCCACTGGTTGGGGAACCCCCCACCGGTTCCAAGAGGGAAACCGGTGGGGGGGGGGGAGGAGGATCCCTCCCTTCTCTCCCATTTTTAAATTCAAAGAAAAGGGGGGGGGGATTAATTAGGATGAAGGGGAGTTAATGGGAATCTTAACCCCATTCACACATGGGTTGAGAATTCCATGTGAACCCCATTTAATACTTACCCTAAAACCCCCTTTCACATGGAGCCAAATCTGAATTTAAGGGGTTTAAACCCTTTTCACATTAGCCCATCCCCCAAATCTGCCACCCAAGCTCATTAATGAGCCCCAAAAAGCAGAAAAAAGAAGGAAGAAGTGAGGAGGGGAACCCCCCCACCCACCGGTTTCCCAAAACCGGTGGGGAGACCCCGGAACCGGTGGGGGGGGGTCCATCCGGTGGCACCCCCCCCACCGGTTGGAACCGGTGGGGGTGTCAACCGGTCCCCCCCCTCCCTCTCTCTCTCTCTCTCTCCTTTTTTTTAATGCTCTCTCCCATCTCTCTCTCACCCATGGGATTAAAAAATTAAAAAAGAGAGGGAGAGGAGGAGGAGGCAACCGGTGGGTACCCCCCCACCTCAAGCATTCCGGTGGGTACCCCCACCGGTTAAGGCTTTGAAGCCTATAAATACCCCCCAAGGGGTAAGAAGAAGCCCCATGCCCATTTGGCCCAAAATTTCCTAGGGGAAACTCTGTCAATTTGAAGACCAAATCCGGTGCTCTAGCCCGGGTTTGCTGCGATTTGGAGGAGATATTTTCTTGGAGGGCTCTCTTCCTAAGGTTTATTCCTAAGGGGAAGCTCTGCCAAATTTATGTTGTAAAATCACCGTCCTATATGACGGGATTATGCCGAAATAATGAATGAATGCTACTATTCGTTCTTTGAGCATATGTGTGTGCATGTGTGTTCATGAATCTACTATTTAAGTAACACTATGTTACTATATTTTCATATGCAAAATAATTAGTTTTATAACTAATTAAAATACATAAAACATATAATTAAATATTCTAAAATATCATTGGCCTCATCCCATACATAACTAATTTTAGACTCATAATTAAAACTTAATAATGAAACATTGAGACATAAAATAATATAGTTAAGTTAAAAAATGACTTAAATACTCCACATACTTAATTAATTATTAAAATCTGCGAAAATTATCTAAAATTAATAAAATAAATATAAGAATCAGAAAAATTCTGTAAAAATCAGTAATACTCAGTAAAAATCAGAAAACAAAATCTGGAAATTACATAAATCCAAAATATAACTTAAATATCCTTCATATACCTAATTAATTAATAAAAATCAGTAAAATTAATAAAAAAATCAGTAAAATTCAGTAAAAACCAGTAAAAAACAGAGAACCAAATCTGAAAATATATAAAATTCTGAAATGACTAAAATGCCCCTAGAGCTTAATACAAATTACAAAAATACCCTCATACATGTTAAAAATCTGTAAAAATCACAGAAAATTCTTAAAAATATCAAAATCTCTCATATGTCCAAAATACCCTCCAAACTTTAATAAGAGGGGTAAAATTACCAAAATATCCTCAATATGATAAAAATAAATAAAAATCTCAGAAAAATATAAAAATAGACTTTAAGTCTAAAAACCCAATTTGGGCAAAATTACCAAAATACCCTTACAATCCAAACACACTTGAAATAACTCTAAAATACCTCCTAAGGTTTTGAAACCTTCCTAAATCATTAAAACTCATTTCATACACTTAAATAACCATAATCTCCCTATACCCTCCAACTTGGCATAATTACAAAAATACCCTTATGGGTCTAAAATACTTGGAATCAATCCAGAATACTTGGAGTCAATCCAATATACTTGGAATTAATCCAGATAGCTTGGAATCAATCCAAAATCATATAAACACATTTTAAACTTGGGTGAGGCCAAGAGTTTAACCTAAAATATATCTTCATATGCATGTGCTGCCTGTAGTAGTAGTGTTGCATGTTATAAGGGCATCATACGGACGGTTAATCAATGGTTGCCGAGCAGTCGCTCAGCGTAATTAACACTGACCGAGGTCAGTGGAGAGAGGTCATATACTCGAATCTTCGCTTGATTCGAAGTCTCGGATTCCCTGAGAGCTAATCCCAAGCTCTCATAGTCCGATAAAATATAAAACCGACCTATAATTCTCTAGATAAACAAAAAAATGGATTTCCGAATAATCCGACATAGGGAGGATAGATATGCTTAGGTCGGGTCCCGAACATTTCGAAGGTTTTTTCCTTCGCAAACACATTCCCACCAACAAGGCCATGTCAAGAAGAAGCCAAAACCTACATCATCAACAAGCTCATGCTACCCACGCCACTGTTGTCATTGTTGATTGAGTCCTCACCACCTAGCTCATTTACAGTCTCACCTGCTCCTGCTGCAGGGACCCTGGATCTTGCCAGCTAGCCATTCAACAAGCTCACCTTGCTAGTCAGATTCAACAGCTTCAGCAAATGTCTTAGTTAGCTAGTTTCTCTAGTCTTGTACATATTCTATCTATTTCTCTCTCTGGTACTACATATACTTAGATCTTAGACTATGGAGAATCCCCCTCCAGTTCAGTGAGAATCGGCCGAAATCCGCCAGGACTAGCCCAGCCGGTTCTCAGTTGCGGGATCCCAGCTGATCCTGGCCGATCCAATCTGGACCAGATCGAGATTGCCGAGGTCCAATCTGAACCCCCGATCCAGTCTGCAATTCCATGTTCATGAACCATGATAGTATCAAATATATGCATACTAAACAAGCAAATAAAATATCAGAGCAATATATGAATATTAAGCAAGCAAGTAAATATAAGAGCAATGTAATGGTGCAACTTCCCAATAAAAACAATTTGAAGTTTTTGTAGATCATGTAAGAGTAATGTAATATTGGTGTTATTGAAGTCTAACACCTCCTTCTGCAAGAACTCTCTCAACAAGGTGAAAGTAGAGGATAGCAAATCTGTAGTTGAGTAAATCCTAACCAATAATAAATCAAAACAAACTGATATTATTTCCCTCTGATGACCATCAATTACATAGAACAAGTGACAGACACGAACACTGTGAAGGAAAGAGGTCAACAAAAACATTGTGTAGTTAAATTTTATAAATGTCTACTTCATGTTAGAAGATGCTGATAAGCCTTCTAATACTTCTCTGCCTCATCCTAGTCTCACTCTGCCATGTGAAAATCCAACCCAAGCTATCCTCTAAATCAACATCCTCCCAATCAGTTTGGTTTGTTGTGGCCATTCCTACCTTCCACAATTTCATACCTTTCGTAAAGCCATCCATACTCATCAAGAACCTCAGAGCTACTGCCATGCCATTCGGTATCCTAAGTGGCACCATGCTATGCAAACAAAGCTTAGAGGTATTAGCATGATCATAATTATATAGATAATTAGAATCTTTATTCCCTACAATCAGTGCCACGCCTACATGACTACAAGTTGATTATCTGATCTTTCTAGTATTCAATCACCATATCTCCCTCAATATATAAAAGTCTTGGGTTAAGATTAACGGACATTAACATGATGACAATTATATAAATAAGTAGAATCCTCTTTATTCTCTACAATTGTATGCCATCTTTAGCGGAAACTATGTCATATATTATGTAGATATCAGTACATAATGTGGCATTCACCCAATCTTTGCCACGATTATATAATATGTCTAGATGCATGTTGCTTGCACTGTTATTTATCTTGCCAACCATCTTGTAGACAAATGGTTTAAGAAGTTTAGCATCGACAATAAAGTTAAGTGCACAGACCTCACTTCCAATGATTGAGGTAGGAAACGTTTTGCAAATATTCTTTGTACACTTGTATGAGGGATCTATATGTGAATCACAGAAGACTTCCCAAGTAGGGTTTTCCTTATCTCTTTTGTGGAGCATCCTAGTCTCATTGTTAGGGAATCCACATGAACTTCGATGTAATGGTATCTTGGCCCATCCAAATAAACAATCATCCAGTTGTGTTAGTAACTACCTAATGTTCATATCCTTTTTAAGTTAATCATTCCCTGATCAATTACACGATTATTCTTGTTGCAGAAAGCTTGTCGTTTTCTTTTTTCCTTTGTTCGAGAAGTTTCCAGGCAAGGAAAGCAAGGGTCCATTATATTTCCAGTTGGATTATCCTTTTAATATAAATATAAGCACGAGGGAATGTCCAATATGAATGCAAGCAATAAGGATGGACAAGCGGAACAAGACCTAGTGAACATGGTTAAAAACAACAAGAAATCAATAATCATATTATTTGAATTTGCTACTTGTCCGGCATAAAAGTAAGAAAAGAATTTAGTTATTAAACCAAGCATGCCTTTTTTTTCCAAAAAAGAAAGAAAACAAAACACAATAACTAGCAAGTGGACATGAAGAATGGTTTCAAGTGTTGAATATCTGTTATTTCACAGTTTGGCCCCTAAGTTAAACTTATTAGTCCTACATTTAAGAAACCAGATGCCCACATAGCAAAGAATGCCTCACCCCAGTGACCTTGACGAACTGCCCAGTCTTGGCCCGGAGGAGATTGGTGTCCGGGAACCTCCTCAGGTAGCCCTCCAGATCCGGCCGCTTGCGGGTCCAATTCCACAGCACCAGCAGCCCCAGGGGCACCAGCAAGCCCCCCACCGCCGCCAGGATCACCACCGTCTTCACCGCCACCAGTAGGAACACCCCCACCACCGCCCCCAGCACGAACACCACCGCGCACGACCACACCGCCAGCTTGGGTACCCGGAACCCGTATCCGTCCTCCCTCCCCAGGATCGTCACCGCCGGCCCGTACCCGCCGGGCTTCCTCTTGGACGCCCTTGGCGTCTGGTCCCCCTGCTGGGACCCCTGCCCGCCGGACCGCCGGGTGGGGCCGCCGGTGATGAGGCCAGTGGCGGGCAGATTGGGCGCTAGGGGGCCCGACGAGGTCCGCTTGGGCGGCTGCGGACCGGAGGAGGAGGCGGAGGAGGGCCGGGAGAGCGGGCCCGAGTGCGAGGCCGATCGGCCCGAGCCGCCGCCGGTGCCACCGATAATACTGGGTGGAGGCCTGGCCGGGTCGACGACGGCGATGTCGAACATCTTGCCGAGCTCGCCGGACTTCTTGACGTCGCCGCCGGTGTAGGGGACGGCGCGGGAGGCCACGGCTGGGGCCCGCTCCTTGGGCTGCTCCGGCGGGCCCGACACCACCATGCCGCTGCTGAGCTGGTGGTGGGTCCGGCTGCGGCTTCCCATTCCCGTTTCCTTTTCTTTTTCTTTTTCTTTTTTTTGGAAAAAAAGGAAACCAGTATCTTTTTTTCTGCTGCTGCTCCTCCTTCTGCCCCTTCTGAGGAGAAGAAGGGGAAGAAAAAAAGTTGCTTGCAGGGACAGAGGAGGAAGATTCTTCTGTCCTTCTGCAGTAGAGTGGAGTAGATAAACGTCGTACTTTCTAAGAGACGTGGGAGAGGAGGTGGAGGAGGGAGTGGACTGACTGGAGAATGAGATGGATGGGCAGAGAAGAAGGGAATTTGCCTGCTGACTTCCTCCTCCTCCTCCTCCTCCTCCTCCTGATATTATTATCTATCTATAACTCTGAATTTTTAAGAAAGATGGTGTCTGTAGGGAGGGATCAGAGAGAGATCTGCAAATAATGGAGAGGACAGAGGGTGGGAATTGAGAGGGCTTCTGGAGAGAGAGAGCGCGCTGCAAAGAAAAGGGATCTGCTGTGAAGGAAGGAGGGAAGGAAGAAAAAATGAGAACTCTGCAGTGCGGAGCAGAGAGGAGTGAGGGGGAGACAGCCAGCTCGATCGAGTTCTTGCTGTTCTTTTTTTTGTACGAAAGGAAGCAAGCATTTGGTTCAAATTTTTAATGGGGAAGAAATGGGGAGGAGTGTCGGCGGGAGCAGGGAGTGCGGAAGGGGACTGACGTAGCACCATGTGCCACCGCGCATTGGTCCCAACCAGTGGAGTGGAAGGTTGCCTGCCTGCCTCCTATGCTGTATGTAACTAACAAGTAACAGGGGCTTGCCCGTTTGGCAGACTAGACTGGCGGCGCAGAGGATTTTGGCTAGCTAATGAGGGTAAGAGAGGTGGGTGTGGCATCACGTGAGTGAGTGGGGGGACTGTCCAAGATCTGTGCCGTCACTGGTGTCTCCACGGGGGAGTGGGGATGCAATCCCACGTGCACTGTAGATCTGGATCCGATGGTGGCGGCAAAGCAATTGGACCCGCTTTTATTACAGGGCAGGACGGGTAGGGGGACCCCCTGGGCTGCGACGATTTGACTACTTACGGGGCACTCATACCGTCACTTGGCCGTTTGATTCAAGATCTTCTTGATCGCCTTTTCTGGTGTCTTCTATCCTTTAAGATGCATTAGGGGGAAATGATGGAGTACAATCCGATCATATGAAAGCCAAATGACCTTTTAACCTTGTTAGGTCGGATATTCATCCGATCGAAATCGGACAGCTGAGACTCATTTAAATCACAGAAAATTCTTCGTGCTCCTGCACCACAGACACTAAGTTAGAGGAGACCCTAGTTGCGACATGGGACAACCTCTTCCGATGCCTAAGTCACAATATGCAAGGACAGAGAGAGTGAGTAAAGATTCGGGCTGAAAACCATATCTTCTGAGGGTACCAGGGAGTCTCTTTTATAAGGACGGATCTGAGGTGATAGTTGAAGCCGAGCAGAGGATGTATCAAGGGAGTCCGGTCCGATCCCCAAGCGGGACGGGACTCTAGTTTCCCTTATATGGCTCTGGTTTCCTTTCTATGGAGCTCTGAACTTGATTCGTAAGAGACTTCCTTCGTTAGGAAGTCTTCCCACATCCATAGTACATCGAAGTATGTTTCCAATTAGAGGGCTTCCCATTGGAGCTTGAGTACATGGGCCCGCTGGCTGCCAACCGCCCTGGCAAGGGGCCAGGGCACCTCTTTATGGGTCGACCCACTCGGTAAATGGACCAGTGAGACTAGGCCCTCTCACTAGCCCCCCTTGTTCCGAAGGGCAGGACGCGACCTTCAGAACAGTTGGACAGAACTGGGTTGGCGTATTAAATGCTGACGGAAAGCATCTCGCCCCTTCGTCTTAAGGTGAGAGGTTTGATTTAAATGGTACATGTGTCGCACCCGTTTGCGGGCGCTGGTCCAGCGATCGCACCTGCCTGAGGCAGACTTCTTTTCGCTTGTCAAGGGAGGCAAAGTGTCCCGCCGAATGGACGCTTCCAGTAGGAATCGGAGGGAGATAAACCCCCCTCCCCCTATAACCAAGGGCAGAAGGCCATCTCGGACAAAGCCTTCTGCCTAAATTTTCTTGCTTCTATCTTTCTTCCTTCAGCCCCCCAAGCCGCCTGCTCTTCTGTTCTTTGCATCATGATGGCCCGTCGTGCAGGACAAGCATCCAGGGATATGTCTTACTCCCTGGGGTTCGAGGCCGATCATCAGGCGATGTAGCCTTCTACGTGCTCAAACAGGCACCTGGAGGAAATGCGGGCGAAGTTTAGCATCCGAGAGGAGTACCAGCTTGGAGTCCCTCACGGCGATGAGTGTATCTACAGTAGGAGGAGCTGCTTGTTCGTGGCTTATGAAGTCATGTTTGACACGGGCTTCCGTTTGCCAATCCCAGCATGTATGAAGAGGCTTCTTAATTATTTTCAGTTGGCGCAAGGGCAGATCACTGCCCAACTCCTAGCACCTCATTATAGAGTTTTTTGTCCGCACGAAGGAGCTTGGGTGCGCAGAACCCTCACCAAAGATGCTACACCTTGCCTTCCAACCCAAGAGGGGTGAAAAGACTATCAACTGTGAGTTCGTCCAGCTCGAGGCTTGTAAAAAAAGTTATGTTTCTCCTAATCGGCTTCAGCAAGGTCGCCTATTGGAAAAACTGCTACTTCTGGGTGATAGAGAGGGAAGGAGACCACTGGCCATTCCTAGTTACCTTTAAGGACCTCGCCATTAGTCCATCTGTGGATCTGTCTCTGACGCCGATGCTTCTAGGTAAGGCCGAAGTGGTCGCAACCCTCTAGTAAGGGCCTCCTCCCAAGATCGCCATTGTGGTGATCGAGGGGAGGTTGGTGGCAGCAGGCTTGAGCGGCTTGCCGGTCTCCGGTAAGTATCTTCCGAATGCATGCTCTAGTTTTATTCTTCATTTTCTCTTTCATTATCACTGATCGGTGTTCCTGTCAATACTCAGCGGTCGGAGCTCGCCCTCCTCAATCCGCAAGGAGGGAGATTCTAGTCGCAATTCTCCTTCAGGACCCTAAGGGGGCTGCGGAAGTTCTACTATAGACAATGGCATTGCATTTGTATGTGTTCTAGAGGCCTTACATGAAGAAATGCATGTGATTTGGTGTTCTGACCAGAGTCCTTGCGTATAGAAATGCATATAGATTGGTGCTCTGAAGATATGTGGGCAGCACGTTAAAATCTGATCCTTGCGTGCTATGGTGCATGTGGCTTAGAATTCTAAGGTGGGACTTGAGACTCCCCAGTTCTATGCATGAGCTAAGACTATAGCATTGTATTGTCTAGATGCTTAGTATATGTGTAATCAATAGATTTTGATATGAAGGCAATGGGCACATCTATTTTGATTTTTAAAGTTTGAATTTTAATTAATTAATTAATTAGTTAAAAGACGTGTGCTAGGCACGACGCCATTTAAGTTTCCTAAGTTGTTTCTATCTTTTTTTCCGGATATTTATCATTATCTTAATTAGTCTAAAAGACGTCTCCCATAGGCGACGCTTTTTAGATAATTACAGATAATGATGAATTAATCTGCGTTTATTTGTTTGTTAGCTGGATAAACTTCAAATTCTTTTATGTTAATCCATTAATAACCGCGGATGAAAAGCCTATAAATATATAACTCCTGGGTCATTGAAAAGTTAGTGATAATTCTTGAAAGATTAGTGATAATTTTGAGTGATCCAAGAAGACGACGACATTCTAAGCGTTGAAGGATCGAGATGCTGCTGCTACTTCCAGGAACCTTGAAGCAAGCTACATCTCTTCTTCATCACTTCTTCATCCTTTCAAGATCCATTCAAGAACGGCTTCCCAGGAG
The DNA here is from genome assembly GCA_030544215.1 of Zantedeschia hybrid cultivar. Classification (NCBI taxonomy): domain Eukaryota; kingdom Viridiplantae; phylum Streptophyta; class Magnoliopsida; order Alismatales; family Araceae; genus Zantedeschia; species Zantedeschia hybrid cultivar. The sequence continues at coordinate 46,581,700 of JARZZO010000003.1, forward strand.
CCATCCAACTCAGTTCTTAATTATTCATCATCATATTAGTTCAAAAAATCTCATTCATTACATCACTCCATGCAACACACATTCACTAGCATAATTTCAAACATATTTGTTTAAGGGGTTTAAAAGACTATCAAACAAGTGAGCTCTTTGTTCAAGTTGCATGATTAAAATTTCTACTGGAATAGATACTACCTCTGCTTGAGTTCTTATTATTTTCTTTTATCTTTGCTTGTTGCAAGTACAAAAGGAGATCAAGAGGAGAGAATCAACAAGAAAATCTGGATGATCCTCAAAGTCTGATAAGCAGCCAAAGTAAGAACAAAATCAAAAGGGCTCTCTTTCTTCGGCCGGCTGAAGGAGGGGAATCAAGGACTCGAACATCTTCTAAATCCAAAATAGGTAGGCGATCAATCTTTTCTTTTGGAACTTTTTAGTTAAAAGTTTCTAGCGATCACATTCACTTAGTTTTTAATAGGTTTATTTGTCACATAAACAACATAATTTTTCATGATAATCACACACCTAATTTGAGCACTCACAGCTTTTTGGCGATCACGGTGGGACTTGGTCTCGCCATCTTTTAATCTTTGTTCTTACTTTTATCAATCGGGCATCCACGGTGCACCACCTGTGTCTCTCAACACGCCCTCACCGATCGGTGAGTTTTTAGTTTATTTGTTATTCCCACGTGCACCACGTGCACACCCTTGCGGCAAGATCTTGCCCTCCCCGTTTGATTGACTGAAGAGCTATTTTTGTGATAAGAAGCATGTATGATTGATTGATTGTTTTGTTGTTTACATGATAAATCATCATGTTAAAAAAATTAAAATAAAAAAAAGAATCGCATGAGCCGATTATTTACTGCTTTCATCCTGTCTGTTTGAGGAGGAATCGATCCAGAAATTACTCCTAAAATATTGCTTCTGCGACCTGAAAAGCGTCCAGGAACAATGACGCGTTTCATAACACGTCGCCCAACCCAGACGCCTTTCAGGCAAAAATCTATGTTGTTTGTTGCCTGAGTTTCTGCAAAAAAAATAAAATTCTGTTTGAATAGCGTCGACAAACAGCGACGTGATTTAGGCAATTTCTTACTTTTTTTAGTTCTCATATTTTTGATCTGTTTGCTACTACACATTACGTAATAAGCATTAGAGGCCATCCAGGCCACAGGTCATACGCACTGGGCTAACACCCCATTTTTCTCTTAGGAACACCTTTCTTGACGTCTTCACCTCTCTCTGATTGGGTCGGTCCCTCAATCAGACTAGAGTGGTTGGCGTTAAAGACCTCCGTAAGTCCCCAAAATCAAGGTATTCCTCCTTGTTCATCGGGCTAGTTGTACCAATCGAAGTCCTGGTTAGATTTTCATAATATTGTGAGAGAAAGCCGTAGAGTATAACGGTGGAAATTGAACTGAAACTAGGATCCTGCCTCTTGAGTGAATTTGTGATTAATTAAATCCAAATAACCCAACAAGGAATCCTGAAATAATGTTAAACATCCACTTATTTGCTTAATCTCTGTGCAACTTGTCTGCAAATCTTTGAAAAAGTCTAATATCATGCTACTTCGATCAGGTAGGGATTTGAGCATGGCTCCAGATGCCCTAGTCAACTACGAGGGAGATGCTAATACCCCTCTTGAGTCTGATTACCACTTTGAAAGTGGGGGAGATGCTGATGCCCCCCGTAATCCTCATTCTTGTCCAGTTCGATACGAGGGAAACCAACAAACCCCTCTTCCTTGTGCTCATGATCAATATTCTGATCTTTCTCTGCATGTGCATACGATTCCTAATCCTATTTTCGGAGGGGGCATGAACCCGAATGATCCCTCATCCTCCGATTCCTCAGATCTAGTGAACGCTTTGGGAGTTCTTGCCTCCCGTCTGGATCCTCGACAGTTCGAGGCAATCCAGTCTATTTTGAAGGAGAAAACGCCCATGCAGTCTGCTGAGCCGAATCCTGCGGCTCCCCCTGTCATTCCTCAACCTCCTCCTCATCATACTTCCTTCATTCCCCAGGCCATGGAAGGCCATCAAGTCTTAACCTCTTGGCCAGCTGGGCCACAACTTTCTTCCTCGAGGCAACCGATCAAGCCGCTGACGCCTACTTACCAAAATGCCCTCGGGCATGGCGGAAGCTTTGCCGGACCTCAGTTCTATTATCCCCCATGCCCTACATACTCTACGCAATAGGCCTATCATGTACCTCCACCTCCCCCTCCTCCCCAGGTTGATCCAACAACACAAGCTCTGCTTGCAAAGATGGAGCGTATGAATGAACAGTTCAACAACCTTCAGAAGATGATGGGAGTTAAAGCTGCACCTGAGATTAACCTGCCAAGTATTCCATTTGCCGCCCTCTGAGATGCCGGTATATCGAAAACACAACGGTACTGGTAACCCCTTCACTCATTTGAAGGAGTTTATGTATGAGTCATCTTTCTGGCAAAACGGCAAGAGGTCGTTGGCATTTTTGTTCAGGAAATCCTTGGAGGGACCAACCCTCGAGTGGTTCTTTTCTTTAGAACCTACTGAAGTAGAGGACTACGGCATCGTATCACGAAAGTTCATTCAACGATACTAGGATAGAGTTTCCCCCTCCTTGTCTATTACTGATTTGATAGTAGAAAAAATGAAGTCCGAGGAGGAATTCGTCAGTTTTGCTGATAGATGGAGAGGCATGGCAGAAAAAGTGAAAGATCATCTGTCTGAGTCAGAGCAAGTAAAAATCTTAATCTCCAATGCTACACCTCAGTTTAAGTTAGTCCTCGCCCTGAACAACTTGACCAGTATGACAGAGCTCTATGAAAAAGCATGGTATTGCCAGAACACTTTCAAGGATGCTACATTCTTTAGTGTCTTTGATCATCACCGACCTAGCAGACCTCCACCTCGGAAGCCTGTCATGCCAAATTCTCCTAGCACAGGTCCAACCACTGAGGGCACGCTTTCCCATGAGTAGGTTAGTAGTGTAACGACCCGCCACCCTATAATCGGGGATCCGATTACTAAATGGGTACCGAGTCATTAATTTGGAGCCAAATCAGGATCTAGATAAGTCTGGGAAATAAATAATAAACTAAGCTAAACATTCACATCGCATTGAATTGAAAAGGAAGTACAAGAATTAAAAATTATTATAATGCGAATCGACTCAGCAAATAATTACATATTCCAACTGAAAAGAAATAATTAAGCATACATGCCAGAAAATAAAATAACAACTACATCGGGGTATACCCCGGAACAACGGATGCTGACGCACGACCCAAAGCAACACTTTCCTCGTTACGCCTGCCTGGAACCCTCACCTGAAAATCGCAGGGGTGAGTCTCATCGAAAAGACTCAGTAAGGATCCTTCGATCCCCACCGCCCACTCACGCACCCACAAGTATAACAACACAAATATAGACAATTTAAGCAATTAAAGCAGTAAATATATTTTCCAATTTCGTTATGAAACGCATGCATTCAAACGGTAACATGCACAATTCTAAAAACCACTCCGTCACAAGTCCACAACCCTCATCTCGGCGAAACACACAAGTCGCATGGCCGAACACGGAAAACACCGACCCGCTGAGACCAAACAGCAACCCCTCGGATAGCGCGCTGGCTACTCCGGCCCGATAGGCTCCAGGTGGTTTTTGCTTCCTTCAGCATGAGTGACACTCTGAATGTACCACTCCCACACCGGTACTAGCTATACCCCGGGGTACACCAGGTGACCCTCTCTCTAGGCGTCACCCTGCCACTCCCACACCGACGCCGTGTCACTCCCACACCGACACAAGGTGCTTAAGCGCTAACAACTGTCACTCTAGGCCCACGATTGCACAAAACACAACATGGTGCAATCCGATCACATAGAATCTAATGTCATCGAGTACATTTCTATACATGCAATTAACTAAACTATCTAACAGTGTAAACATGTGTTAATTTCATGGATTAATGGAATTCTGGCTTGAATCGCGTCGCCCAAGGCCGACGTCATTCAAAACCCCTAAACTGGTTCAATGGAAAAACTGGCCTAAAAGGCGTCGTTCACGGATGACGCCATTCAAATGGCGTCGCTGTCCCTGGACGCCATTCAATTCCAGAGACAGAGTCTGTTATCTGGGTCAAATCGCATCGTGGGTGGAAGTCGTCTTTCTAAAAGGCGTCGTTGTCCCCCGACGCCATTCAACCTTCACAGACAGGTTCTCCCTCTGCCTTTCCCCAATCCACGGGATGGAATTTCCTCCTCCAAATCGTGTAAAAATACGAACAAAGTGGAGAAGGAGGAGAAGAACCTAGATACCCATTAAAACACCTAATTTCTCATTACATGCATTTTATATTTTCACCCAAAAAAAACCCCTAAACATGCTCCAAAGCGGGGAAAATATGATTTTTAAACGAAATACAACATGGATCGTCACCCTACCGGTTACTCGAACTCCTCCTAGCTCTGAGCCGCCAACCCGCTTCGCCACACGCCACCGCCGTGGACGTCGTTACTCCACCGGGACGTCGGCCGCCGTCCGGAGAGAAAAACGCCGCGGAGGAGATGGTGGTGGTAGTGGTGGGAGTTAGAAGGTTGATGGAGTAGAGGGAGAGATGGAATGGAGGGAGGAAAGCAAGGAGAAGGGGAGGAGGTTCGCTGGAGCTCGGAGGGGGAAGAGGAGAGAGAGAGGAAAGGAGAGAATGAGGGAAAGGAAGGAGGGTTCGCGGGGTCAAACAGAAGCTGGATAAAACGCGTCGTGCAATCCCGACGTCATTCAGATGACAAGGCTGGGCCGTACATTGACAACCCAGGGTCGTACTCTAAATGGCATCGTCTATCCAAGACGCCATTCAGATGATATGACCGGGGCCGTACTCTCGCGCTCCAAGGCCAGCCCACGTGGCACAGCCTAAAACGCATCCACATTGCTGGACGCCGTTTGAACCATGTCTTGCAAGCTCGACGCATAAAAGAAACTAAGTCTTAGCCCCACCATGGCCCAAACTAAGGGATCTGACCCCGAAACTGACCCGATAACTGGATCCGAAACCTCAATCCTTACAAGTAGCATGAACAACAATCCGTCCCAATTCGTGAGAAATCAGCAACCACAGTACCAGTGGCCACAGCAGCCAAACCAGTAGGGTTACAGACAGCAGCAGCCGAACCCACAGTATCAGCAGCCTCAGTACCAGCGGCCTCAGCAGCCGAACCAGCAACCAGAACAGCAGACGCAGCAGCAGCCACAACGGCAACTACAGTATCAGCCCCCACAACAGCAGCAGTACCAGCCGTGCGCACCGCCGGCATACCACAATGTGCCTCCTCCTGCTGATTATAACCAGCAGAGAAAACCTCCAAGCCCGAAGAGGGCAGAATATCCAGTCCTTCTAGAATCCTTATCAGATATCTTCAGTGCTTTAATGGCAGCCAATGCCTTGGTTTTGCCAAGAGAAAAAGCAGTTTGGCCCCAAAATGCCGACACTTCTAGGTATTGTTATTTCCACCGACAACCTGGACACACCATAGATACCTGCTTCCAATTCCGAGATTATATTCATGATCTTAATGAGCAGGAAGGCATTGATTGGGAAGAAATGAAGAAGTATATATCCGCTTTGAAGGCGAGAAGACCACAACAACAACAACAACCAAGAGCGCCAGCGCAGGCAGCGGCGCCTCTAAACATGGGTATAGTGCAAAACCCACTCCCGGAACACCAGAACCAAAATCAAGCTGCCCCTATTTTAACAAATAGCCGGTCTGAGGCTAATCGAGGGCAACAATGGAAGATAGAGGATTCTTCCTCTATTTATTCAACGGGTCACACTCCGAGCACCGCAGAACAACCACCACGCCGCACCCTCCATATACCTAGACCACAACCTGTTACCATCACGCCAGTACCAACACCCGTATACCATTTACCCACGCCCATTAACCCATCAACACCGCCCACTTTCCTTAAACCCACTAACCCATTACCACCGCGCACTTTTCTCAAACCCATTATCCCCCACGCCACCACGCCTCTATCAAACAACCCCCCGCAAGTTAATTACGCACCCCTCATGCCATCCAAACCACTGCTCCACGTACCACTCCCTACATCACCTGCTACCACCACCACTTACCCAAATACCATACAACCATCTAAACCATTACTCCGCATACCATTCCCCACTTCATCCGCACCGACCAATTACCTTTCCACCATCCAACCATCTAAGCCTCTCATCCGTACCATGCCATCGCCCACTAACCCCACGCCATCACCCGCATACCAACCATCCGCACCATCTACACCATCCACTAACCCTACGGTGCTCAAGTTGTCACCCAACCCTTCCACAACTGAAGAACATGCACTCCGGAGTGGGAGAATCTTCAATAATGTCTTTCCTCAATCAACAGTCAGAGACAGCCCTCTATCTCATTTCATGCATCGGAACTAGCACCGCCAGCAGCCAGGAGCATGGCTCTAAGTATTATGGTCAATATCTGCAAGAAGGCCGTAGATGCATGTCTGGTCAATACAGGGGCTTCAATTAATGTCCTGCCTCCGAAGACCCTTGAATTGTGCGGTGTACCCAAAGAAAAATAGTTGCCTAGCCCTATCTCTGTTACAACTTATGATAATTCCACCCGTTCCCCTCTGGGAATGGTCTATTTAAAAGTGGAGTTAGACCCTGTATGTCATACCGAAGTTGAATTTCACATTTTGGAAATCGATCCTTCCTTGAATGCTATTTTGGGTTGTCCTTATATGAAAACCCTCGAGGCAATTCCCTCTATGAATCATCAGTGCCTCAATTCTTCCTACAAAAGACGAATCATTAAAGTTATGAGCATGCCGATCCTTGCTGCTGCTCACTTCTTGAATATTAAGCCAACTTCTTCACCTGGCCGACAACTTTTTCTGTTGGTATTACAGGTCTACCGTCTGGTGGCTGATCCTTTAAAGGCCGCCACTCTTACTCCTTATCCACTGAATGCCATAAAGCGGGGGAAGTGCATGAGTACCCTTGGATGGAAAATAATGATGAAGGGTGGTTATCAGCCTGGAAAGGGCCTGGGCACGCAATTACAAGACAGAACTGCGCCCATCAAGGACAATCGAAGGACACCTGGAAATGGCCTGGGCTATAGGCTAAGAAAAGTGAGGCATGACATTACTCAGCAGGAAGAAAATGAAGACGGCCATAAGATATGGGAGACAATGTCTACGCCATGCAAAGAAGGTCGGGACCCTTTAACATGGACTTTATACACACATTTTGTCAAGGGGCCCGTGATCAGTCATGATAACACGGTGGTCATCACTTCCTGTTTTGACCTCCATGACATATATGGAAGAGACCTGGCCAGACATTGTTCAGAGTTGCTCACGTACCAGTCCTTGGAGGCTCTGTGGCCGATGAAAAGGAGGAAGTTTCAAGACCCTGAGTGTGAATGGTACAGATGGTTTGACTTAAGAGATCTGTATATTGCATTGAATAGACTGTTTCTTGATCCCTCAGAACCTAAGTGGCCGCCACAAATAGATGAACTGATTGAAGGGCCTGGTGCCATTTTTGATAAAAGAATACTGTTGTCTGAAGAAACAGATGAAGGGGAGCCAGATGACCCCTATGAAGCTGATTGTACCACGGATCTTCTCTGGAGGGGGACTTATCCTTCTTATATTTTCACACTTCATACCTTGTTCCGCACTTTGCTCCTGACCCCGACTTGGTCGCGGGTCATTACTGAAGATATTCCACGGGCTCCGCCCGTCATGATCACTCTGTCCCCATGGGACTTCATTCCTCAACCTCCTCTCGATCCAGAGAGGATTTATGATTTAATCTGGGACATACTACTGTATGATCCCTCCAATCCTTTGGCCTTGGTGCCACTTCCTCCATCCCATTCTCCTCCTATTCACCTACATTCTTGTTTTATGTTTAATTCATCTTTTCTCCACAAAAAACCGCCAATTTGGCAACAAATTTCTCCCAGATCCTCATTGAGGAAACTTCTTACTTGTCCGATTGTACCCCATCGCGTGGGTCTTTCGGTCAAGATTCTCTTCTAGATCTACTCTGCCCCTCCCCTCGGGAGGATTCTCCTGTATTTCCACTTGTATCCCATAATTTTCATTCTGCTTCGCCCTCATTAGGTCAGGATAGGGAGCCTAGTAAAGTTAGGGAGTCTAGTTCTAGGCAGGTTAGTCAGGTTAGGAAGTCTAGAAAATCTAAGGGTAAACAAATTCCAGATAGATACCTCCAGGATTTAACTGATAAATGCTTTTCTTGCTCTATGATCCCTCAGCTATTAGAGAATCCTATTCAGATGCCAGAAGATTGTGTAGATGATGAGACAGTTAATGATGGATATGGGGTGTATGAATTAGTACACGAAAAAGACCCCATTGTTGAAGATAAAGAAGATGATGAGGACGCAGCTGAGGCATATGCCAGTGGGGTAAAAAGATTTGATGAACCCTCAGCTGCCGTAGAAGAGCCCACCAAAGAAATCAATCTAGGGACTGAAGACGAACCTAAGGTTGTCCTCGTTAGCAAGAATCTTTCCGAAATGGACGAGAATGCAATGGTACAAGTTCTTAAGGATTATAAGGACACTTTCGCTTGGAGTTATGAGGATATGCCGGGGTTAGACTCATCGCTAGTGGAACACAGGTTGACATTAAAGGATGGAGCTAGCCCGGTTAAACAGAAGTTAAGGCGATTCCACCCACAAATGGCTTTAAAGATGAAAGAAGAGGTCGATAAGTTACATAAAGCCAAATTCATTAGAGTTGTCATTTATCCACAATGGGTGGCCAACATAGTCCCGGTTATGAAGAAAGATGGGAAGGTCAGGATTTGTATTGACTTCCGAGATTTGAACTGGGCATATCCTAAGGATGATTTTCCATTGCCTTACATTGATGTACTCATCGATAACACTGCTGGCTATGAAACTTTATCATTTATGGATGGATTTTCAGGATATAATCAGATCAAATTGACAGAAGAAGATCAAGAAAAGACATCATTCATTACACCTTGGGGAATATATTGCTATGTCGTCATGCTATTTGGATTAAAGAATGCTAGAGCCACTTATCAAAGGGCTATGATGGCAATATTTCATGACATGATGCATATCGATCTAGAAGTGTATGTGGATGACTTGTTGGTGAAATCTAAGACTAAGGCTGAGCATGCCGAAGTTTTGGCAAGAGCATTAGAAAGATCAAGAGAATATCAGTTAAAGATGAACCCTAAGAAATGTGTATTCGGAGTATCCTCAGGGAAATTATTTGGATTCATTGTCAGTAAACAATGAATTGAGATCGATCCCAACAAGGCGAAGACTATCAAAGAGATGCCACCTCCCAAGAACTTGAAAGAGTTAAGAGGAGTAATCGGGAGGTTGCAATTTATTCGCCGTTTTGTCTCCCAACACTCAAAAGGTGTAAGCCGTTCTACGAGCTTACCAAGCCGGGAGTCACATTCAATTGGGACGATAAGTGTCAGGAGGCGTTTGATGGATTAAAGAATTATTTGGCAAGTCCTCCTGTTTTGAGACCACCATCTCCAAGTAAACCATTGATACTATATATTTATGTCATGGATGATGCAGTGGGGGCTGTCCTAGCATAAGAGGATGAAGAAGGAAAGGAGAGGGCAGCCTACTATCTCTCTAAACTTCTCAACCCCGTGGAACAGAGATACACGGCGATGGAGAAAACATGCACAACACTTGTATGGGTTGTTCAGAAATTGAAGCATTACTTTCTAGCCCATGAAGTCCATCTCATCGCTAGGATGAATCCAATCAAGTTTCTTCTTGAGAAATCTGTCCTTACTGATAGGTTAGCACGATGACAAAGCTTTCTATCTCAATTTGATATCACTTACATTCAACAGAAAGCGATCAAAGGTTACGCCATAACAGAACATCTCGCTCATCACTCCTTTCCTCGTTTTGATCCAGTCCGATCGGAGTTTCCGGATGAGGAACTGATGTCCATAGACCGAATCAAAGATGATATGTGGACTCTGCATTTTGACGGAGCTCTAAATTCTCATGGAAAGGGTATTGGCATTGTTATGTTATTACTTGAAAGTGTCACCATTCCACAAGCCTTTCAGCTTGACTTTTCAGTCACTAACAATATAGTTGAATACGAGGCACTCCTTGCTGGCCTCGAGGCTGCCCATCTCCATGGTGCCACCAAACTCAGAATTGTGGGTGATAGCCAATTGATTCTTCGCCAGGTGTTAACCAAATATCGAACTTTTGATCCCAAGCTCAAGCCTTATCAAGAACTTACTTCTGCTTATGCAAAGATGTTCACAAAGTTGATCTTCGTCCATGTTCCTAGGAATCAGAACATCTTAGCTGACGCTCTAGCCTCACTTGCATCTTCTCTTAATTTCTCAATCAGCAGACAATCCGAATCAATCATCGTTCATAGGTGTCTTTCACCCGCCGTGAAAGACCCTTCATTCCTTATGACTAAGGAGAAGCTGCTGAAGAAGGTCAGAAATGGAGATATTGTGGAAAAGAGAGAGATTATGTTAATGGAGCTTTTAGAAGAGATGGATGATGAACAAAAACCGTAGTACTACGAAATTGCTAAATATTGTGAAGATCAATCATATCCTGAAGAAGCCACAGTTGAGGAGAAAAAGGCTATCAGGAGAGTTGCTCAAAGATACACCATAGTTGGGGGAGCATTATACAAAGAGGTTTTGATGGAGTTCTTCTAAGATGTTTAGACGAAGATGAACTTTGGAAGGTTATGGAAGGAGCTCATGTTGGAGTTTGTGGTGGCCATGTTAATGGACATATGTTAGCAAAGAAAATCCTTAGGCAATGATTCTATTGGCCAACCATGGAAGAAGATTGTGTAGGATATGTCTGTAGGTATGCTAAGTGTCAACTGCACGCTGATAAAATTCATTCTCCTGCATCCTCACTCCACCATGTTTACTCCCCATGGCCTTTCTCCATGTGGGCTTTCGATATCATTGGACCACTTGGCAATCCTGATTCTGGCATTAAGCAAAAGTCATTCATCCTCACGGCAACGGAATACTTCATCAAGTGGGCAGAAGCTGAAGCGTACGCGGAAGTCAAAACATCAACCGTCTGCAAGTTCATCATGAAGAACATCATCACAAGATTTGGAATTCCAAGTACCATCGTCACCGACAATGGACCGCAGTTCGTGTCACAAGAACTGAAAGACTTCTGCAACAGGTACAAAATTGCATTATATCATTCATCTCCTTATTATCCGCAAGGTAATGGCCAAGCAGAAGCAACTAACAAGACTTTGATAAAAATCATCAAAAAGACGTGCAAGTCTAATAAATTCACAGACTGACCAGAAAAATTGATTGAGGCTCTATGGGCCTACCGAACTTCAATCCGTACGCCCATTGGGCAAACTCCTTATTCCTTAACATTTGGAATGGAGGCGGTAGTTCCATACGAGATCCTTATACCGTCATTAAGAGTACAATTGAATAAGGAATTCTCCATTGATGAACACCGTTCAGCACTCCTTGCTCAATTGGAACTTTTAGACGAGAAAAGATGGTCAGCTGCTAATCATGCAAGAGTTTATCAAAATAGACTAGCACATTTTTACCAAAAGAAAGTCATCGAACGTAAGTTCAAAGTTGGTGAAACGGTTGTCAAAAGAATCTTTGTAAAACCTGGTGGTCCGCGTTCTAAGCTCCAATCCAATTGGGAAGGACCATATGTTGTATCGCATGCTTTTCCTGGTAATGCTTACCGTCTAGTTAATGCAGAAGGGGAATAGTTGACTCACCCATGGAATGGTCTGTATCTCAAGAAATACTACCCTTAGGTTAAAGAGTATATTAGCATGGTACAAAGACCAGTGGAATCAGAAAATTTAGAAATTCAAATTCCCTTATCAGTCTGGATAATTTAATTGAAATACATTACTACACACACTGATATATTTGATTCGTGAGTAACAAGAGATGCCAAGTCCTAAGGAATACCGAAAGCTTGATCGAAGGTGTAAAGTGCAAATCATTCTTTTCAAACAAAATTTTGTTTTTACAATCGGCCATAATGTCAGAACGAGGCTTAGAATAGATTACCAAGAATACCCGCCATCTTAGTAGGAGGCCGTCATAAAAAAATGAGGGAGATCCGTCCCAAGAAAAAGAAAAGAAAAAGAAGCAAAAGCAAAAGGCAAAAGCCAAATGTCAAATCAAAAGGCCATTACACTACAAACGTTACATCAAGGCCATGAAATGAAATAAAAGGGAACGCAAGGTCGATAAATATCCCAGAAAGGAAATGATCGAACTCCAATAGATATTAGGGTAAGAAAGGAACATCTTTTTAGGTCTCCGGAACCTTCTCGTGGGCTTTCTAAACCAATTCTTCCCTTCTTTCTAAAGATGCGTACTCCAAGCTTAAGGAATGACCTAGATTGACTAAGGATCAAATCATTAAATGGGATCACGAATGTAAACACAAGTTCAAACACGATGGGTCTAAATTAGATTATTGAAGAACAATCTGGGAATTAAGTTAATAAATGAATATGATCTTTTGATCTGAGTACCATGCTGGTCTTTTAGTTTGCACAATATTCCAAAACCCAAAAAAAATACATATTTCAAAATCCAAAAAAAAAATACATATTTCAAAAAAAAAAAAGCCAAAAAAATACATATTTCAAAATAAAACAAAGCACATATCTCAAAAAAAAAAAAAAATAGATAATTCAAAAATTCAAAAAAAAAATATATGTTCCAAAACCCAAACAAAAATAAATATTTCAAAACAATAAAAAATATTTCAATTAGCATCTACTTATTGCATCTAGTGTGTTTCATTCCTTTTATTTTCAGTGAGCATTTGTCTGCTTGCATGTTGCATTTTTGTTTACAGTTTAATTATTCATGTTACCTTTGTTAATAAAGGCTATGCCCCTTGACCCTTCTACCAAGGATATGATCAAATAGCCGGTTACTTAACCGGACAAGGGGCTAAGCCTAAACAGATACTTAACATGTTTCCTAAAACATGTACAGGGCACAAGGTTAAAGACACAAGGCACAAAGCTGAAGTGCAGAAATCTATAAACTCAAAAGTTTCATATACATGTGTGAAGAGAGTTGGAATCCGGATTAAACACAGGAAGAACCTATTTCTGCGAATGAAAGGCGTCGTTGAACAGCGATGCATTTTAGTTGGATTAATGGCGTCGGCGCGACACGACGTATTTCACGGTTTTCTGTTATTTGCCCGAAATTCAATGTTTATCCATATTTTGATGCTTGATTAAACACTTGCTTGAAGTTATTGATGAATTTTTGAGTGCAGGAAATTCAAGAAAATCCAAACAAAGCTGAGAATCTCAAGAAGATCCCACTATGGGAGTTTATAAGCCCCGACTGTGGCTAAAAAGATGGTTATCTCTATCCTTGTATTCTTTCATGTAATTGATTTGCATAATCATCATTACTACATGTTAAATATTTATTAGACTATATCAAGGACCTTATGGTTTTGATGAAACTGGAATTAGAGTTCCCCTTCGACAAAAACAATGATAATTCTAGAGAATTCTTGATTGCACGGATAGGCCGTTGGATTGTTAATTAGTGAGGACGATGTTTCCGCTTTTGCGAAACGTGTTGGGATCCGGGCGGGACGCGAAGAACGCAGCGGAAACGAAGAACAAAAATTAAACTCGCCCGATGCCCGCTGATCTGATTCGGAACGAAAACGCAAACCGAAAAACTGGGTTGGAATCTGATTACCGTGCGCGGATTCGAATCCGCTTCCGCTTCGGTTCCGTCGAGGCGATGCCGCATGCCGCACAAGCGTCCGACCTCCAGCGGTATCCACGCGATCCTCCGCGGTGGTTCGTCCTCGATCCCTCGTCCGTTACAGCTCGCTCGCTGAAGATCCGTCGCCGCAACGGTTGCGGAAATCCCGCCGACGGGAATTCCCGACTTTCGGGAATCACACGCGGCGGAGACGGAAGCTGTTCTGGTGCGTCGAACGGGACGCCCAGAGGAGGAGAGAGAAAAAGGGGGGATGACGGCCAGCAAGGGAAATCCTGGAGCTTGGCCCAGGGTTTCTCAACAGCGTGTATATATATTAAGTCGGCACGACTTTTCACAAAAGTCCCCGAGTTAATATAAATCCCACTTATGTACCACCGACTGAGAATCTTATTGCGTGTGACCCTCTAGGCCCATTTACTAGTCCGGTTTTCAGCCCGTTAAGTCCAATAACTAGTTATTGACTTATTGTAATTAATTAATATCTATATATTAACTAATTACTTAACCGAATTGACATCGCATGTAAATTTGGTCGGACTTCTGATCAAGTTGGGTGCCAAGCAACACCGCATGATCCCGGAAGGTAATGGGGTTCAGCAACCCACTCACGGAACTTGTCCGTCCACAGTTACCACGTGGCTATAATCCTTCGTTCGTACAATGCTCTCGAGTTAACCTAGGGTATGGTCAACCGTCAAACCCTAGATGGTCAACTCACTTGAATCAGACTCCGCTGTACAATATCCGAAAACCACTTTTCTGATATTGTTTCTGCTCTGGCCAGAGACTCCTGTGGATCTACTCTAGAGAATTCTCTCTCCAGTTACCTGAGAGCGAACGATCCTTTATTGAACACACAATCACCTTCGAAGGTCTTCCGCTGGACCCGATCCTTGACTATTTGAGATCCCGTGGATAGGGATTCGTAGGTCAAGGTCAAAGTCCAGAAGTCCACCGACAAGGTGTCTTTGGTGTCTCAAGTCCAAGGATCAACCACGCTACTGTGACGGTGAATCAATCCGATTGACAGTCAGGTAAATTATCATTCGGCGATTCATGTCGGATCAGTTCAGTGAACTCATTCCCTAATGAGCACCTACAGGTTTACCATTGTGTCTCCACACTAGTAACTAACGAGATCAGTCACCCTCATCATATGAGCTGGAATAACCTGTACTAGTCTAACCGGATGTTTGATGTCCTTCTCAAACATCCTACGACTAGGAACAATTGAGAATATGTGTTTATAAGTCATCAGTCTCATTATTATGATCTCATCATAATCTAATGATTATTGCACATATTCATGGACTTCATTATGCGTAAATATAAATATGCCAATCTACATAATGAATTTAATGCCATTTATTAGTGAACCAAATTGAAATAGGTGCCTTATGATTGGCTTAGAGGACACCTATATCCATCAATCTCCCACTTGGACTCAAGCCAATCACTTTCGCATTTGATCTCCATCAAATCTAGGTGATGCTCACAAAAAGTTTGTGACTAAGACTTGGTCAGGGATCTGCTAAATTATCTATAGATGGAATATTTTCCATTACGTTATTTCCTCTTAATCCTTTGTCTCTGAACCTGTAAGGACTGAGGTTTCGGGTTCGGTTTTCGGGTCGGTTTCGGGCCGGATCCCCTGGGTCGGACCTTGCGGGGTCTGGAGAATTTCCTCTGAATGGCGTCGGAGGATCACGACGCCTTTCAAACGGCGTCTTGATAGGTGGACGCCATTTAGGCGAATTGCTGTTGTGCCACGTGGGTGCCACGTGGGCGGATTTCGGGCCGCGAGAGTACGGCCCCTGTCTTGTCGTCTGAACGGCGTCCATGATGGACGACGCGATTCAGACTGCCACCCTGCGATGTCAGTGTACGGTGCCTGTCATGTCAGCTGAATGGCGTCCATGGTGGTCGATGCGTTTCAGACAGCTGTCAGTACGGCCCGTCCTGTCATCTGATAGGCGTCCTTCTCGCTCGACGCGTTTTAGGTAGTTTCTGATGACCCCCGCGAGCCCTCCTTTCTTTCCCTCATTTCTCACCTCTCACTCTCTCTCCTCTCCCTCTCCGCCTCCTCCGATCCCACTCTCCGCCATTCCCTTTCTCTTCTTCCTCTCCCACCACTCCAACGCCTCCCTACCTCTCACCTCTGCCACCACCACTTCCTTCGCGGCGTTCCATTCTCCGGACGGCGGCCGACGTCCCGGCGGAGTGGCGACGTTCTCAGGGGTACCGGCGGCGGTCTGCGGCGCGGCGGTTGGGCGACACGGAGCCGGGAGGAGTTCAAGTATCCGGTAGGGGGACGAACCTTGTATGTGTTGCTCGTGCTTTCCTAGGCGTGTTTTGATGTGTTTTGGGCTAGATTGAGCATGTTTAGGCTGTGTTCTTGTGGGTATGGCCGCGTTTGTGAATAGGGTTTCGTAGTATATTTGTGGTGGATCAACTGCTCTTCCTCCCCCTTTCCGTTTTGGGGCTTTTCGGGGCATTTGGGGTTAAGGGAGAAACCCTCGGTTCGAACCAGAGAACCAGGTTTCTGGCGCTAAACGGCGTCGTGCCTGGTCGACGCCTTTTATAAGGACGTCGGGGCAGTACGACGCGTTTTAGGGCAGAAACCTCCCCTGTTCGAGGTTTAACAGGCTAGGGGTTCTGGCGCTAAATGACGTCATGGGTGGTCGACGCCTTTCAGAAGGACGTCGAGCCACCATGACGCCATTTAGGCAGGAAATCACCCCGACTGAGGGTCCGTCAGCTCGGGATTCTGGGACTAAAAGACGTCATGGGCGGGCGACGCGATTTAAATGGCGTCGGGAGACCATGACGCCTTTTAAGGCAGAAATCCCTTGGGTACTGTTTTCCTGAAATTCTGGATTTATCAACTGATTGGCGTCGTAGGATGTCGACGCGTTTCAAAAGGCGACCACTTGGGTCGACGCCTTTTAGGCCAGATTTCCGTGGCCTCCGTTTCATGAACCAGTTTAGGGAGACTGAATGGCGTCGGCCTTGGGCGACGCGATTCAGGGCAGAACAACACTAATTCATGCCAGTAAAACGTGTTCATACTGCTAGATAGTTAGTTAGTGCATGCCTTAGTGTACTCGGATTCTTCATGACCGGATGGCACTGTGTTGTGTGCCATGCGATCGCGGGCTTTTCACGTGACCGGATCGTACTGTGCCGGGTTTTGGTGGTTTTGTGTTACTGTGGACCTGGAGTAACATTGTAGCGCTTTATCACCCTGTGCTGGTGGGGGCGTGAGCACAGCGCCGGTGGGGGCGTGGGCGGGGTGACGCCTAGTGAGAGAGGGTCACCTGGTGAACCCCGGGGTCAGCTAGTACCGGTGTCGGAGTGGTACATTCGGAGAGTCACTCATGCTGAGGGAAGGAGTAACCACCTGAGCCAGTTGGGCCGGAATAGCCAGCGTGCTATCCGAGGGGTTACTGTTTGGTCTCAGCGGGTCGGTGTTTCCCACTTTCGCTTGTGTGGACGGCGTTTCCTACTTACGGCTGTGTGGTTGGTGTGTTTCCCACTTTCGGAGGCGTGGTTGGCGTGTTTTGTCGAGACGCAAGTTGTAGGCTTCTTGATAGAATGATTTTAGAAATATGCACGTTACATTTCGAATGCATATGGTTCATATTGAGATTTAGGAGTAGTGTGCTACAGCTTTACTTGCCTTATTACCTGTACCTTTGTCACTGCACTTGTGGGTGTGTGTGTGGGAGGCAGGGGATCGGATGATCCCTACTGAGCCCAATTCTGGTGTGGCTCACTCCCTGCGTTCTCAGGTGTGGTCCTTGTGGCGTGTGGCGGCGCGTGGCGTTCTCCTTGGTGTGCGGACCAGCAGCTATCTTAGTTTCCGGGTTATGCCCCGACGTTGTTGTACTTTATTTCTGCCTGTACTTAATTAATCTGTTGGACATGTAATTATTGTTGGACTGTGTACGGACATTATTATTTTACTTCCTGCGCACTGTACCCCTTGTAGTCCGTGTGAATGTTATATTTGATCTTGTTTAACGCTTACTCCTCTAGATGTGCGAATAAGATCCTGGTATGAACCTACAGTTAATGGGCCGACATCCATTTAGTGACCGGGTCTCCGGTCATAGGATGGTGGGTCGTTACAGAACCTGTGAAAGAGCCTCAGAATGTTTAGTAACTTCTGAAGAGACCATGGCTCGATTACACAATTGATCGCTCCCACTGTTGTCCTGCAACAACGAGATTTAATCAGAGAACTTTTAGCACTACATCTAGTTCAGGGATGAACCTTTTCATCCATACTGTTCTAATAACAGTATCACTTGTTTATGTCGTCTCCTTAATATCGAGTTCTGGATTAGAACCATTCCAATCCATTCCTTTCTACTAGAAGGTTGAATCCATTATTTGACTTGAAATTTGAGTCAGTGTGACCTCATAGTTTCAAATCATTCTATCCATATACGTGAATGCATCCTTAGCACTTCTCAAGCGCTTAATGATGTATTTCACTCCTGTATCCTTTAAGGAACTTTTTCTTTAAAGGAACAAATTCCATATCTCAACAATTGAGATTTGTTATGAAATTTATGCCAAACATCTTGACATGCAGGTCAATATAATATCCCCACCGATCTATCTTAATAGATTCGTATTCTAATACGTGGGATATTATAACTAAACTTATTATGGAGGAAAACATGGTTAACAATGCTTTCACTAATAGTAATATCCTGAAGTCATTCTCAATGACTTTGATGTTATTATCATAAAGCATTACTAAAGTGACTGTGCTCCCACTGTCCTCTTTGAACACACACAGTTCGTGATCATTCTTAATGATCACATAATATTTGACCATTAAGTCAAAGCTTTTACTACAACTTAGGAAGTTTCAGTTTGATTCAAAATAATTTTGAAATCATAACTTGCTTCCTGGATATTCTAAAAGCTTTAAAGGTGTATCATATACATCTTTACCTCAATCACATTGAGAGGACGTTGTTAATATCCAACTGTCATCATCTTATGATTGGCAGTATTGATAAGTATAATTCTAATAAACTTATCAATCTCAAAGTTGTAATGACGGAGAGCATCATTATCATAGATTTCAGATCGTAATCTATTTTGAGGTCCCCTCATCTTGCTAAATTAGATATGTCAAATATATCCTTTTAGTCACTGAGAGAATCTCAAAAATCTATGAAGCTCTCTGATGTGTGTCATGAGTGGTTCCAAATAACTAAAGATTATCTAATAATCTTATGTTAGCTTGTGAATCTAGAACATCTTCTAGTTTTATCAGCTCCCACTGTCTTCTTTGAGGACATATTCCTCTTCACAGAAGACAGCTTTCAGGACGACAATTATTTCATTATCGTCTGGCCAATAACTGTAATGTCCAAACTCTTTAGACATTTACAAATTCACATCGCGACAATACTTGACTTTTAAATCAGGTTTGTTCATAATTCACATCTCATATGAATTATGTGGTTTCCATATCTTATATGGACACACACTGACCAATTTGGAACCATATTTAAAGTATGGACATCTAATGTTCATACTCATGCTCAAAAGGACAAGAATTAGGCAAATCTTATTATGTATTGCACCATATCTTAATAATGTGCAATTCCTCATTCTATCATATTGGTATGATGCACAATGAGGATCAATCGAGCGAGGATACAATTATCCTCTTAATGATTTATGTGAATCATATACCTAAGTATTAGTTTCTTTGATCAAATCAAAAATTCTAATACTTCATATTGATCTTATACCTTAATCTCTCAGATATATTCGTCTTGTACTTCAGTAAGTACATGCAGTCGAATCATTCCAAGAGTGAATTATAAGGTAAGTCAATAGTAGTGATTATCTTTGGCCTTTGAGCTGTTTACATCAATATGCATCAGCATCAATAATTTCTTATTGTACAACCCTATGTAGAATACCATAAATAATCAGGACTCACACAATTCATTTTTATAAGAGACTAGTGAACATTCATCACATGAAATGTCACTTCAAGAATCTATAGTACATTGACTGATTCGAACAACTATTATTCTATTCAATAAATGTTATTCTTGATTTCTTATGCAACTAAATAACAGTTATTCAGTTTCATATTTGACTCCTATAGATACACAAAGATTTACTGTCTAACAGTAATCTATGAATATCATGAACAATAGTTGAGTCTAACTCAACACTTGTATTTTCTCGATTTCCTTTTACTTGTCTAAGTCTGCATACTATCGCAGTTCTAAGAATCATTTCTAATATCTCATATTAGATACGCTAATTCTCCAATAGACATGAAAAAGACGATAATAAGAATATATGAAACTTCTTTCAAGTTCCATATTCGATTTGTCTTTACCAATATCCTTATATTGGTTGCAGTGGGAAAACTACTACTTCTCTATCTCAGCTGACTTTCCTTTATCCTTTTTCAGGTGTGGATTCAATCGTTTAAAATCTTACCACTTGCCTTTCTCAAAGGCACATCATAAATATCTCTTCATCTTGGTCTATCCAAATAAGAGATTTCATGATAATCATTGCTTTTCAATAAGGCATACCATGAGCACCTCTTCACCTTGGTCTATCCAAATAAGAGGATTCATGATATCTGATTAGGATAGTGACTTTCACTTGGCCCTGAAGACATTCTTTAGAGTTTTCCAGTCAGTCTGAGTATGAGAAGTATCGGCATCCAACATGCCAAAATCTCGAATAGACGACATATTAGTGATCGAAGGAAATAACGCGATTTAAGCAGATAGTTCTGATAATTCAATTATGGTCTTTTATCTTGAATTATTTCCCACTATTTTTCGACGGACTGTATAACCTTCAGTTATACAGAACGGAAGACTCCGATGGTCTTCTAGTGAGGATCAGAATCTCCAAGAATCACAGTATGACCTCGGGTAAACACATAGTATCATACCATTATCTTAGAGCAACCATCTCATGGTAATTGCAACTCCTTGCAATATCCGATCTTATTTCGGCTCCCAAGTCTTTAATGGTCCCGGGTAAACACAGTAGACCATTATACCTGGTCTAAGCTTTACCATCAATACGCGACAGAGTAGAGTAAGAATGCAGCTCCCGGGTAAACGCGAGGATAGCTACACCGTTCCTCTATTCCAATCTCAAGGCATCATAATGCCATAGTTAATAGTCATTTCATCAGATGGTGGCATATCTCGGGTAAACACGTAGTATCTGTCATCACTGAATCAAGTTCTAAGAACTATATTGATGGAGAGCCACGCGGTACATTCTCAATGACTCGCGCTCTTGCTTAGACTTTATGTTGAGGGTTTTGTTTATATTAAGTTGGTCTCATCTTAGGTGATAGTTTATAAATATATCGAATATATTTAACTATACCTAGATATTAACAATCGATTCATAATCAATAACTAAAAGCATGCATCATCCATACATGTTCATTATGTGGTCATGGACAGCACGGTGATTAACTGGAGCCAAACAATTAATCACCAAAACTATATAACACTTATATAATCTAATCATGCAAACACATAGCCACTGGTGATCTCATCTCCTGTCGCCTTCCTGGTTGCATTTGTGGATCATCCTCGCCTCTCCTCGGTCGGCGTGATCAAATACAAATAATATTGATTTTGAAACAAT
The DNA here is from genome assembly GCA_030544215.1 of Zantedeschia hybrid cultivar. Taxonomy (NCBI): domain Eukaryota; kingdom Viridiplantae; phylum Streptophyta; class Magnoliopsida; order Alismatales; family Araceae; genus Zantedeschia; species Zantedeschia hybrid cultivar. The sequence goes on from JARZZO010000003.1 coordinate 46,603,215, forward strand.
TTCAAATACAAATAAATTGTAAGAGAAAGCCTTATGGCCGAGTACAATAACAAAGGGAGATAGAATTACAATGGAATGGAGAGAGGGAGGCACACAAGCCTCATTAATTAACACTTAATTAATAAACATTCACATTCCATAACAATCCACAAAATCACACACCATCACATGATATGAAATTTAACTAAGTGCATGTCCATGACCACCACAAATTTTAACCATCCACACATGATAAAGCACATCACATGAAGGCTAAAATTTTGAAAATATAATAATTTTAGCTTTCTTAAAACCTGGGTTCCAATCAAAATTGGATAATTTGAATTTTTGAAAATCTTATTTTCTAACATGCAATAAATCTAATTTAAAGCATTAAACACATCAACATGCGCACATAAAGTTAAAATTAAAATTCTAAAATATTCCATGCATAATTTAGAACAATTCTAAATTAATTAATCTAACACTTAGATTAATTTCAAATCACATTAATAACAATTATTAATGCGAAACAATCTAACATTTAGACAGAATTAAAAATTCCTAAATAATATTTATAAAATAATTTCCAACTCAAATTATTAACCCCTTAACAACTCCTTGTTAATAAACCCCTTTATTTAAATCATATTTCTCAATAACCATTATTAAGAAATAATAATTAGAACATTTCTAATTAAAATAGTCTAACATCTTAGACTTAATTTAATCATTTCATAACATTTATAAAAGATTAAATTCCAAGTAGATTAGATCATTAAAACCAATAATTAAGAGATTCAAGAGTAAACTAATTAATCATCTTAATAACTATTATTAAGACTTAATTAATACTTAATAATTTTTATTAAGATTCATTACTCAAGAATTAATTAACTTAATTATAACATTTATAAAAGGTTAATTAATCACTTAACAACTATTATTAAGTGTCTCCAAATTATTAAAATAATTCTCTAACAACAATTGTTAAAGAATTATCTAATTGGTTAATTAAAATGAAGTTGACAACATTTGTCAATTAATTTTAAAACCATGACAATGATCTAATCCCTTAAATAATTAATAACGTTTGTTAATTGATTTTAAGATCCCATCTTAAATATAAATTAACAACATTTGTTAATTTTATCTTAATCATTAATAACAACAATTGTTAATAATTAATTAAGATCCCATTTTATGTAAATAACAACATTTGTTAATTATAAATTAAGATCACATCTTAATTCATAATCCCCCTTTAAACTTAAAATTATAAATTTAAGTATAAAACACTTTTAAATAAAATTTATTTTAATTTTAAGGTAAAGGGAATCATATCAACCCTTTATGTAAGATCATATCTTACATAAGTTAAATCCAATTAACTATTAAGATCAAATCTCAATAAATTTATTATTAACTGGAAAAACAATATTAAAACAGTTTTAAATTATTTAATTTTAATTCCAGTTAATAGGGGTTGGGGTTAAATAGGCCCAATTGGCCTATTAAATTGGGCCCAGGGCCTGGTCTGGCTCGGGCTGGGGCAGCCAGGCCCAGACCCTGGTCCGGCCCTGGCTCGGACCAGGCGAGCCCCTGGCTCAGGGCCTGGGAACCTGGCCGAGCCAGGTCGGGCCCCAGGCGCGCCCGGGCCAGGCCAGGGCCGGACCCAGGCGCGACCTGGCTCAGCCAGGTCGAGCGCCTGGGCCGGCCGGGCCGGCCTGGCGCGGGACCGGCCGGTCCAGCCCGTTTTCAGCAGTTCGGCCGGCTTCGTTTAGGGTTTTTCGGCCCTGTTTGAGGCCTGTTTTGGGCGCCGCCGGCCGCGAGTGTGGCCGGAAATTGCAGAGGGATGTCACCACTTCCATTTCCCCCGCCGGTGGTGGCCAGACGGCGACTCCTTTGCCGCCGGTGAACCTCCAAAGTTGGAGATTTGTGCAGTTTCGCAGATTTCACCTTTTTCCACAATCATTTTCAACTCGTGAAAATTATGGGAAGAAAAGCTACACCGGCCGCCATGGAAATTTTCCGGGGATGGCGAGGGGTAGCTGGTCATACCAGGAAACCCACAGAGATGGTCCAACCATCATTAATCCCCTTTTGAAGCCCACAAATCCGGTTCTTCATCACCATGAAGAACGCGATGAAACCCTCAAAAAATTTAGTTTTTCGCACAAAAAAATTAAATTCGAAATTCTAAGTTCATCCCATGAACAATATCTATGAGGAAAAACGAATTTATGCATGAAATAATTTAGAATAATAATTTTATCGTTCCGGAGCGGATCAGAGCGGAACCTGGCTCTGATACCACTGTTGGGATCCGGGCGGGACGCGAAGAACGCAGCGGAAACGAAGAACAAAAATTAAACCCGCCCGATGCCCGCTGATCTGATTCGGAACGAAAACGCAAACCGAAAAACCGGGTTGGAATCTGATTACCGTGCGCGGATTCGAATCCGCTTCCGCTTCGGTTCCGTCGAGGCGATGCCGCATGCCGCACAAGCGTCCGACCTCCAGCGGTATCCACACGATCCTCCGCGGTGGTTCGTCCTCGATCCCTCGTCCGTTACAGCTAGCTCGCTGAAGATCCGTCGCCGCAACGGTTGCAGAAATCCCGCCGTCGGGAATTCCCGACTTTCGGGAATCACACGCGGCGGAGACGGAAGCTGTTCTGGCGCGTCGAACGGGACGCCCAGAGGAGGAGAGAGAAAAAAGGGGGATGACGGCCAGCAAGGGAAATCCTGGAGCTTGGCCCAGGGTTTCTCAACAGCGTGTATATATATTAAGTCGGCGCAACTTTTCACAAAAGTCCCCGAGTTAATATAAATCCCACTTATGTACCACCGACTGAGAATCTTATTGCGTGTGACCCTCTAGGCCCATTTACTAGTCCGATTTTCAGCCCGTTAAGTCTAATAACTAGTTATTGACTTATTGTAATTAATTAATATCTATATATTAACTAATTACTTAACCGAATTGACATCGTATGTAAATTTGGTCGGACTTCTGATCAAGTTGGGTGCCAAGCAACACCGCATGATCCCGGAAGGTAATGGGGTTCAGCAACCCACTCACGGAACTTGTCCGTCCACAGTTACCACGTGGCTATAATCCTTCGTTCGTACAATGCTCTCGAGTTAACCTAGGGTATGGTCAACCGTCAAACCCTAGATGGTCAACTCACTTGAATCAGACTCCGCTGTACAATATCCGAAAACCACTTTTCTGATATTGTTTCTGCTCTGGCCAGAGACTCCTGTGGATCTACTCTAGAGAATTCTCTCTCCAGTTACCTGAGAGCGAACGATCCTTTATTGAACACACAATCACCTTCGAAGGTCTTCCGCTGGACCCGATCCTTGACTATTTGAGATCCCGTGGATAGGGATTCGTAGGTCAAGGTCAAAGTCCAGAAGTCCACCGACAAGGTGTCTTTGGTGTCTCAAGTCCAAGGATCAACCACGCTACTGTGACGGTGAATCAAGCCGATTGACAGTCAGGTAAATTATCATTCAGCGATTCATGTCGGATCAGTTCAGTGAACTCATTCCCTAATGAGCACCTACAGGTTTACCATTATGTCTCCACACTAGTAACTAACGAGATCAGTCACCCTCATCATATGAGCTGGAATAACCTGTACTAGTCTAACCGGATGTTTGATGTCCTTCTCAAACATCCTACGACTAGGAACAATTGAGAATATGTGTTTATAAGTCATAAGTCTCATTATTATGATCTCATCATAATCTAATGATTATTGCACATATTCATGGACTTCATTATGCGTAAATATAAATATGCCAATCTACATAATGAATTTAATGCCATTTATTAGTGAACCAAATTGAAATAGGTGCCTTATGATTGGCTTAGAGGACACCTATATCCATCAAAACGGTGCGTGGATAAACGAGCTTCGGCTTAGCACTGAATTGCAAGAATTGGTATCTTGACTCATTAATGACAATTTAACAATATTATCCTTGAATAATTTATAGTTTATTTGATTTTATATTTTTCTTTTAGCCCAGTATACATCATGTAGGACTTCGATATAATTGTGATAAGAATTAATTATTGATTAAATTTCAGACTATTGATCAAATAATTCTAACATGATATGAAATATTCCATTCTGAATTGAATATCTTGATTATATTTGAGGTTCGCTTGAAGATATCCTTGGAATTTTATCCTTTCTTGGATTCTTTATCCGATATTTCTTATTTTCTTTTAAGATCCATCATGGTTGTAGCACGTCCACATTGGCTGGTAATCGCTACCCATGATGAAACCTGCAGTGTCTATGACCTGGGGTACTTCCCAATCTGTGGAGGTTGATCGACCTTATTTTATTTCCTTGTCTATTTCATCTAGACAGGATTGATTTCATTGATATTCTTGAGTTATTTTTATTGATGATTTTGAGAAAAATTCCAATCATGTGATGTTAAGAGCGTGTCTCATCACACCTTGGCATCACCTTTTCAGTACATTCCATTTCATTTTACTCCCTTGCAAAGACGATGCCAAGGTGAGGCAGCTGTAGACACGCTAATTTTGACATCATTTTTGAGTAAATTTCATATCATATAATAATACCTCATAATTGTATGATATTTAATCATTAGTTAATTTTTATTAATATTTCCAGATTAATTATCTAAATAGTATCGGGTCAGACAGACATAATTTAAGTTAATTAATTAAATTGATTTTAACTCAAATTTTAATCAAATATGAAAAAGTCTAAAAGACGTCGACATGTGTAGACGCCATTTAGAGTTTATTCATATTTTGATTTTTAAAGTTTGAATTTTAATTAATTGATTAATTAGTTAAAAGACGTCTGCCAGGCACGACGCCATTTAGGTTTCCTAAGCTGTTTCTATCTTTTTTTTCGGATATTTATCCTTATCTTAATTAGTCTAAAAGACGTCTCCCATGGGCGACGCTTTTTAGATAATTACAGATAATGATGAATTAATCTGTGTTTATCTGTTTGTTAGCTGGATAAACTTCAAATTCTTTTATGTTAATCCATTAATAACCGCGGATGAAAAGCCTATAAATACATAACCCTTGGGTCATTGAAAGGTTAGTGATAATTCTTGAAAGATTAGTGATAATTTTGAGTGATCCAAGAAGGCGACGACATTCTAATCGTTGAAGGATCGAGGTGCTGCTGCTACTTCTAGGAGCCTTGAAGCAAGCTACATCTCTTCTTCATCACTTCTTCGTCCTTTCAAAATCCATTCAAGAACTAAGGCTTCCCACGGACCATCCAACTCAGTTCTTAATTATTCATCATCGTATTAGTTCAAAAAATCTCATTCATCACATCACTCCATGCAACACACATTCACTAGCATAATTTCAAACATATTTGTTTAAGGGGTTTAAAAGACTATCAAACAAGTGAGCTCTTTGTTCAAGTTGCATGATTAAAATTTCTACTGGAATAGATACTACCTCTGATTGAGTTCTTATTATTTTCTTTTATCTTTACTTGTTGCAAGTACAAAAGGAGATCAAGAGGAGAGAATCAACAAGAAAATCTGGATGATCCTCAAAGTCTGATAAGCAGCCAAAGTAAGAACAAAATCAAAAGGGCTATCTTTCTTCGGCCGGCTGAAGGAGGGGAATCAAGGACTCGAACATCTCCTAAATCCAAAACAGGTAGGCGATCAATCTTTTCTTTTGGAACTTTTTAGTTAAAAGTTTCTGGCGATCACATTCACTTAGTTTTTATTAGGTTTATTTGTTATATAAACAACATAAATTTTCATGATAATCACATACCTAATTTGAGCACTCACATCTTTGGGCCATCTGTTTTTTATAAAATTCAAGACTGGTCTAGTTCATTTTTCTCTTAAATATTTTTGTTCAATTATTAGTTTAAGTTTAATATGTTAATTCAGTTAACCCATACAAATAAGAGGAACCCTAAGTTCAAATTGTCATTTTAGTTCATATGAAGTTTTTCAGTACAAATTGATATGAATTTATTTGATGTAGTTGATAATATTTCAGTTAGAATAAATCAACGTATGTTTTCAGTCTATTCCTTGCATATGTTGTGATTTGACACACTTGAATCTAATAATTACCTTGATTAATTTGTTACTTAAGAGTTTCATAGCTCAATGATACCATGTGATCAAGTTTCTGCTTCTGATTAGCCTTAAAACACAACTAATCGATGTACTTTATTCAGATAATCGATAGAGACTCATTCACTTCATTGGAACCAGTATCAGTTTAGTTAACCAATTAACACCTGGTTTTACTCATTGAATTCATTTTGTTCTGTTAATTGATTAAGCTTCGTTTAGTAAGTTTAATTACACTTTAAGTAGTTAAATGTTTTGGACATCTTTCAGATAATCGATTTGTCATGTGTTCATTAATTGATTTGTTCTTAACTCTTAATTGATTGAACCTTGTTATGTTATCTGATTAAGATATTTACTTCAGTACTTGATTATTTCTCATGTTGTAATCGATTATGACTTAATTATTATTCCTTGGGTTAATTTATTATTCTTTCAGACTGTTATTAATTATGCTTATACTCATTAATCAATTTGTCTTAGACCTAGTTAACTTATTATTCTTTTGAACCAATAATAGACTTTCAAGTATTCATTAATCAATCTATCTGACGATCTGTTAACATGTCTAGCCTTGAAGTGTGAATCAATTATGCATTCGGTTACTATTACGATTGTTGGTATTTCTATAATTGTTTACTTTGTATTTTGATAACTGATTAACATTTGAGCTTATAATCGATTTCTAGTGATGCTTCTAACCGATTATGAGACTTTGAACTTGGATATATTCATCTTTGGAATTGGATTACCTAACTTAAGATAATTGATTAGAATCTGACATGTTGTGATTTATCTCTAGGATAATGATCCTTTCTAGCTAGAACCAATTATGTGCTCCAATCCATTAGGAGATTGAATATCTGACTATCTGTTCATTTGAATATTTGATTATTTGACTTTTTGACCATGCTTACCTACAATTTTTTTTGTAGATAGATATATGATTATTTTAGTCCTTTATGCATAATCATATTATTTAACAAATTCAAATATTATATGTTCAACATGGTAGGGTGTTGAAGCCTACTGAGTTGTACTCATTAAAAATGACTTATATTTTTAGACCTTGAGGGTGGAGAGACTTGAGCTAGTAAGACTTGGAGTATTTTATGCGTAATGTCCTAAACCCTATGTCCAGTCATATCCAACTTTCGACGGAATTTGGAGGCAGTACAAGTACGGAACATAGCATATAAATAATGAAAATAAGAGTCTACAAGGCAGAACAAATAGCCATCTATTGCAAATTTCAAATAATGATAAGTCAACACGATCCACAAAAGTCTTACAATAAACAATTGTTTCAACATAATCAACCTCTCTCAACTCCCAAAGATCTCACAAATACATAATGGAGTCTATTACTCCTACTCCATCAATCTACTAGAATGAAAAGAATCATCTATCACAACTAGCTTTGAATCCAAAAGCTCCAAACAATTCCTACACTTTGTGGTCAGAATCAAAGTCCAACTCTCTGGCCACTGTAGACATGCTAATTTTGATTTCACATTGAGTAAATTTCATATCACATTTATGATGCCTCAAAATAGTCTGAGTTTTAATCTTTGATTAATTTTTACTATTTTTCTAAAAAATTTCTAATTCACGTCAGTCAAGGTCGACGTCCTTTATATTTCTACACAAAATTAATTTTGGCTCAAAATCCTTAATCGGATAAGTATTAAGTTGAATGACATCATCTATGGTCGACGTAATTTAGTTTCCAAATTATAGTCGATTGCTAATTTGAATCTCAATAAATTTTCTATTTATCTCACTCGCATCTTTCGAGCTCGACGTGTTTTAGAGGTTTTATGATTATCTTGCTTTTTATCGAGATTATCTTCTTTAATTGGCCCCTCTAAAAGACGTTCAGGTAGGCTGATGCCTTTTTAAAAGGCGTCGTCAGAGGTCGATGCATTTCAGCAGCGTGTTAATCTACATGAGAGGTTTATATTCAGCTGGAATTATCTGCGGTAATTTGTGCGCCGAGTGTTGGGTTCCGGGTGGGACGTGAAGAATGCAACGAAAATAGAATTAAAATTTCCGCCCGATGTCCGCAGATCCGTTTCAGAATGAAAATCAGAAATTGAAAAACAGGTTGTGATTACATCACCTTGTGCGGATTCAAATCAGCGACCGTTTCGATTTCGTCGAGGTGATGCCGCTAGCCGCACAATCGTCTAGCCTCCAGCGGTATCCACGCGAACCTCTGCGGTGGTTCGTCCTCGATCCCTCGTCCAGATCAGCGCGCTTGCTGAAGAATTCTCACCGCTACGATGTCCGAATCATCCGGATGGGAATTCCCGACTTCCGAAAATTGTGCGCGACAGAGACGGGACAACACCTGGCGCACTGAGAGGGGCGCCCAAAGGACGAGGAGAGAGAGAGAGAGAGGGGGATGGTCAGCCTTGAGAACTCCTAGAGCTTGGCCTGGCGTTTTTCAATCACGCGTATATATATTAAGTCAGCGTGACTTTTCATAAAAGTCCCCGAGTTAATATAATTGCCACTTAAGTACCACCGACTGAGAATCAATTTGCTCTAGGCCCATTAACCAGTCTGGTTTCAGCCCATTATGTCCAATAACTATTTATCGATTTATAATAATTTATTAATATCTAATATTTAATTAATTATTTAACTGAATTAACATCTTATATAAATTTAGTCAGATTTCCGATCAAGTTGAGTGACAAGCAACACCGCATGATCCCAGAAGGCCATGGGGTTCAACAACCTACTCATGGAACCTGTCTGTCCACAGTTATCACATGGCTATAATCCTTTGTTTGCACAATGCTCTCGAGTTAATCTACGGTATAGTCAGCAATTAAACACTAGATAGTCAACTCACATGAATCAGACTCTACTGTATAATATCCGAAAGCACATTTTCTGATATTGTGTCTGCTCTGGCCAGAGACTCTTGCGGATCTATTTTAGAATATTATCTCTCCAGTTATCTGAGAGCTGATCCTATATTGAACACACAATCACCTTCGAAGGTATTTCGCTAGACCCAATCTTTGACTATTAGAGATCCCGTAGATAGGGATTCGTAAGCCAAGGTCAAAGCCCAGAAGTCCACCGACAAGATGTCTTTGGTGTCTCAAGTCTAAAGATCAACCACGCCACTGTGACGATGAATCAAGTTGGTTAACAGTCAGGTAAAATTACCATTCGGCGATCATGTCGGATTAGTTTAGTGAACTCATTCTCCAATGAGCACCTATAGGTTTACCATTGTGTCTCCACACAAGTAACTAACAAGATCAGTTATCCTTATCATATGAGCAGGAATAACCTGTACTAGTCTTACCGGATGTTTAATGTCCTTCTCAAATATCTTACGACTAAGAACAATTAAGAATATGTGTTTATAAGTCATCAGTCTCATCATTATGATCTCATCATAATCCGATAACTATTGCACACATTCAAGTACTTCATTATGTGTAATTATAAATATGCCAATCTACATAATAAAATAAATGACATTTATTAATGAACTAGATTATAATAGGTGCCTTATGATTGGCTTAGAGGACACTTATATCCATCAATGTAACGACCCGCCACCCTATAATCAGGGATCCGATTACTAAATGGGTACCGAATCATTAATTTAGAACCAAACCAGGATCTAAGTAAGTCTGGGAAATAAATGATAAACTAAGCTAAACATTCACATCGCATTGAATTGAAAGGAAAATGCAGAAATTAAAAGTTATTACAATGCGACTCGATACAGCAAATAATTACATACTCCAACAGAAGAGAATTAATTAAGCATACAGGCCAGAAATAAAATAACAACTACATCGGGGCATACCCCGGAACAACAGCCGTCGGCGCTCAACATACAGCCGCACACTCCTCGCTAGGTCTGCCGGGAGTCCTCACCTGAAAACCGCAGGGATGAGTCTCAAAGACAAGACTCAGTAGGGATCCTTCGATCCCCACAGTGCACGCACACACCCACAAGTGAAGAATACAGCTGACGGTAAAGTAACAAGCACAGTAGTAATTACTATTCCTAGATCTCAATGCGAATCACATGCAATCGAAATGTATTAAACATGCATAATTCTAAACCAGACGACTAGGGAACCCACAACCGCCGTTTCGATAGAACACGCCAACCACACAAACAACAGTGGGGAAAACATCGACCCGCAGAGACCAAGCAGAAACCCCTCGGATAGCACTCTAGCTACTCCGGCCCAACTGGCTCAGGTGGTTACTCCTCCCCTCAGCATGAGTGACACTCCGAAAGTACCACACCCACACCGGTACTAGCTGACCCCGGGGTTCACCAGGTGACCCTCTCTCACTAGGCGTCACCCCGCCCACGCCCCCACCGGCGCTGTGCTCCACCCACACCAGCACAGGGTGATAAAGCGCTACAACTGTCACTCCAGGTCCACAGTAACACAAAACCCGGCACAGTACGATCCGGTCACGTGAAAAGCCCGCGATCGCACGACACACAACGCAGTGCCATCCGGTCATGAAGAATCCATCATTATCGAGCGCACTAAAACATGCATTAACCAATTATCTAGCAGTATGAACACATTTTACTGGCATGAATTAGTGTAGTTCTGTCTTGAATCGCGTCGCCCAAGGCCGACGCCATTCAAGCTCCCTGTACTGGTTCATAAAACACCGGCCTCAGAATCTGGCCTAAAAGGCATCGACACCGGTGGTCGCCTTTTGAAAAAGGCGTCAACATCCTCAGACGCCATTTAGCACAGAAATCCAGGATTTGCAGAAAACATTAATCAGGGGATTTCTGCCTAAAAAGGCGTCATGGTTACCTGACGCTTTTACGAATCGCGTCGCCCACCCATGACGTCTTTTAGTCCCAGAATCCCTGAACTGACAGAACCTCAGTAAAGCAGTTCCTGTCTAAAAGTCGTCATGACGCCCCAACGCCCTTCAAAAAGGCGTCGTCCATGCACGACGTCTTTCAACCCCAGGAACCAGATCTGTCATGAGCCCGAGGGCTCCCCTTTTCATCCCCAAAAACCCCAAAATCACCTGAAATGGAGGAGAAAGAGAGGCAACCCAAACATCATGAATCCATATTCATAGAAATCCCCCATTTCAACAAGAAGAGCTCCTAAACATGCTTGTTCTACCCCCAAAACCATAGATCTAAAACATGCTTCAAGAGGGAGAATCATGGTTTGAACATAGAATACTATGGGATTCGTCACCCTACCGGTTACTTGAACTCCTCTAAGCTTCAAGCCGTCCACCTGACTCGTCCCACGCCGCCGCTGGTACCGCCGTGGTCGTCCTTACTGTTAGAATTGGGTGGCCTCAAAGCCAATCATTGTACATTCTAGTTCAGATTATTAATAAAGGCAATTATTTCTTCATTTAATAGTTCTCGCAAACGACTATCGTAATGAAGGTCCATAGACAAATGTATGGGATATTGAATCATGATGAGATCGTGATAGTGAGATCAATATCCTAAGGCAATTGTCTTAAATAGTTCTCGATCATAGGATATTTGAGTTGGACATTCAATATCCGATAAGATCGACACAAGTTATGTCTGCTCATATGATGAGGGTGAATGATCTCACATTCACTCGTGTGGTGACACTAAGACAAACAAGTGGGTGCTCATTAGAGAATGAGTTCACTGAACAGACCCAAATAAGAATTCCTGGATGGTAATTATACCTATTAGTCAACCAGGGAATTCACTTGTTGCAGTAGCACAGTTGGTCTTTTGACCTGAGTCACCAATGATACCTTGTTTGTGGACCATTGTGTCTTGATTCTCTGACTCGTGGGCTTTAACCATTAAGTCCACCATAATCGGTCTTTCAGATACAGTGGAAATCTTGCGAAGGTAATTGAGTGAACAACAAGGGATCACTCACTCTTGGTATAAGACTGGAGAGAGAATGTCCCATGGATGTGTACACAGAAATCCCTGGCCAGGGTCAAATGAAAGAGATGTCTTTCTAGATATTAACTGTGTACTGGAATCCATCTGGATAATGCGATAGAGGGTTTGACTATAAAACCATACCCTTGCGTTATCGGGACATTGCATGAGTGAAGGATTATATCTGTGCGGTATCTGCAGACGGAAAGGTTCAATTGAAGGGAAAAGTATCCCTTATATCTTCTGGGATCATGAGGTAGTGTTTGGTGCTGTTCATGATCAGAAGGCCAAGTGATTTGATCATCAGATGATAATTCACTTGTTTATTAAATTAATCATTTAACATGCGATGTTTAAATGTTAATTAATAAATATTAAACTCAAGAAACAGTTCTAAGTTTAATGGGCTTGCAACCGGACTGATATATGGGCCTAGAGGGTCACACACATAAGAGTTCTCGTCAGACGGTGAGAGATGTTAAATTTCATGCTTATCTGGGTTTTTGTGAAAAGCTGCAGGATAAACATGAAGATTTAATGGAGAATTATCCAAGGCCAAACTCTTGGATAATCATGAGGATTAACTGTTGTGCTTATCCTTATTTCTATATAAGAAGGGCCAAGGGGAGTGGTAAAAAGGGAGTTGGACGAATTTTTACTCCCTAGATTCTCTCTCCTCTCTCTCTCTCCTTCTCGTAGTGGATCTGTCTCTCTCCGCGCATGGTGGATCTGAGATCTGGTCGGAGCACTCAAGTCGAGGAGGAAATCGCGTCTGCTGCGGGAACTCGTGTGGATACCTATAGAGATCGTGCGCGTGCGCGATTAACGAGTCGGCATCATCCACGGGAGATTCGAAACCCCGCAAAGGTGAAGAACTGTTCTTCCTGCTTAGTTTTATTGTCCGTTTTACGACCCCAGCAACCGATACAATGGAATCATTTTTTTTTTCGCTGCGTTCTTGGCGATTCCTTACAGTGGTATCAGAGCCAGGTTTGCTGGTTCGGTTGTAAAACGGCACCGTTTTGTGCGTTTTCTCGTTATGCGTGAAGAACCCGTATTGTACGTGTTCTTGAGTATAATCCGATTAAAAATGACAGATTAGTATTCATATGATGATCACGATCGATTTGATTATTTTTCTGTATTTTTCGGATTTTTATTTGGGTTTTTTGGAGTTCGTCATGTGATGATGAATCGGGGTACTTCGGCGGCTTCGTACGTGCATTCCAAGTGTTGGGATGGCGGCCCGGATGTCTAGAACTATTGGTGATAGTCACCACTTAACATTGGGCATGAAGATCGGCACCGGAGTGCCCTTGGAGGTGCTAAAAATCGAGCCCGAACTCGGGTTTCTAAACCTGAAAAATCAGATTTTTTGGGAGTTTTGGGGCTTGATTTCCTCCCCAACGCCGGTCACCGGCGGCCCTGCCGGCGCCGGGGCTCGCCGGCGGCGGCGCCGGACCCTCCTAGCCGAAGCTCCTGCACATAGTTTAGGGTTCTGCTGGAAAGAGGGGCTGGTCGAGTTGCAGGTGCAGTGGCCGGACCGCCCGGTCCCGACCCGGTCGGACCGGGCCGGGGGTCGGGCGGCGCCCTGGCCGAGCTAGGGTGCGGCCCTGGCCTAGCCAGGGTGCGCCCTGGCCGAGCCAGGGCTCGACCCTGGCCGAGCCAGGGGGCCTGGGTCCGGGCCATTGGGCCCTAATGGGCTGGGCCCATTATTATTTTTTATTAAAAAATGTTTTTAATGCCTGTTTAACCCCATTAAACCCATTTTTAGCCCATTTAAGCCAGTTTTAAAATTGTTTTAAAACAGAAAAATTATAGAAATAATTAATAATTGTTATTAATTATTTTTATGATTATTAACATGTTATTAAAGTGTTTAATAACTGTTAGTCAATTAAAGGGCTTTATAATTAATGGGTGTTAGTTAATTATTTAAAATTGTTTTAGATAATTAATTCCCTGTTAATTTAATTAGTTTAAAATTGTTTTAAACTAATTTCATGCATAACTTGATTACACTATTACTGTTCAAATTGTTTGAATCATTATTTAGATTAACTGAATAGTTTAGTTAGTTAATTTGTCAATAATGTTTTGAATATTATTGATTATGCTGAAATAAATGTTATTTCGAAAACTAATTGGTATTATAATTTTATATTTATAAAATTTAATACCAAACAGCAATTATGTGATGATTGTGAAGCATGTGATGTGTTTTATGGTGGGATGATCATGGACTTAGTATTTTCATGTGATGAATGATGTGAATGGATGCGATGCTTATTTCATTTGGTAATTTTAAATAGGACCTGCGTGTCCTCCTCTCTCTTAATCCAAGTGTACTTTCTACCTTCCTATAAGATTGTACTCCCCTTGATAAGATCAAGGTTTCTAAGTGTTTAAATGTACATTTGTGGACCTGCGAGTCCTGAATTTTGTATTTACATGTATCGGATTAAGTTTAGAGGACGGGATCTTCTGAAGACACCTCTGGAGGGAGGACTTGCATCAAATGGAACCAGTGTTGCTGTTTTCACATTAGGATCCTATTATGGATCATCGTTTGGCTCCGATGATTCCATAGTAGTTTAAGCAGTCCATGATCATCCCCATTTATCTTTTCTGAACATATGTGATATTTGTGGACTATGCTATCATATATATATATTTCTATTAAGTATATTGATATTTCAAATTGAAATACTATTGATAGCACGATTTTTACAAATCAAAAATCAAAACCCTCTTTTAAAACTTAAGTTGTAAACGTGAGATATTCAGAATAATCCACGTAACCCACCATCATTATAGATCTTAGGATAATTCTTATCTCAAACGGATTTGTTGTGCTATCACAAGGTCTGTTTGATTTAGAAATTAAACTAGGTCTACGACATGTGATGTCATTAAGATGAGTGGACAAATAGTGTAGTTTTGTTGTGCTACCACAAGGATTGCACTATGAATTCATGTCATCTAAGTAATGATGGATATACTTAACTGAATCAAATTGATTTGTTGTGCTACTACAAGGTCATTCTGATTCAGGGGTTAAATCGATCGGATATTGCAATCGTTGCAACTGTCAAGAGTTGACTGCCTAAGGGACTTGATGTGATTTGTTGTGCTACCACAAGGATACATGCATGTTGCCCGAAGGATTCTGATCCCCACTAGGAGATCACCGGAATCTCCCGTTCTGTATCTTAGAGGGTAATACAGATCGCCGAAAAATAGTGGGAGCATAAATCTAGATTAAAAGTCCTAAATCTGATTTTAAGAACTATCTGCTCATTTTATATATTTCCATGTAGGTCGCTATGTCGTCACCTAACCCCCTCCGTTGCATACTTGATGCAAACAAACTCACGGGACCAAATTACATTGACTGGTTACGCAACCTGAAGATTGTCCTCAGGTGCGAAAAGCTAGCCTATATCCTGGATCAACCAGATCCAATGCAACCCGGTGATAATGCTAACGAAGATGAATTAATGATGTATGAAAATTGGAAGGAGGACTCTGTCAAGGTCCAGTGTTATATGCTCGGTTCAATGAATAATGAACTGCAGCGACAGCATGATAACATGGAACCTAAGACCATTCTTAATCACCTACAAGAGTTGTTTGGTGAACAATCCAGAACAGAAAGGTATGAGATATCTAAGAAATTGTTCAGGACCAGAATGAGCGAGGGCACATCTGTGCAAACTCATGTGCTCAAGATGATAGAATGGATTGAGAGGCTTGCTGTGCTCAGCTTTGTTATGAACAATGACCTGAGCATTGACTTAATCCTACAGTCCCTTCCAGATTCATTTTCACAATTCATTATCAACTTCAATATGAACAAAATTGAAGTTTCACTAGCTGAGCTGCTCAACTTGTTGAAGACAGCAGAAGGCACTATCCAGAAAGATAAGCCAAATGTAATGCTTGTTGGTAAGACCAACAAGAAAAGAAAAGCTGGACAGACCTTTAAGAAAGGTAAGCCTAAGAAGCAAGTGAAAAGCAAACCGGCGGCACAAAAGGACAAAGCTAAAGTCAATGATAAAGGTCAGTGTTTCCACTGCCATAAAGAAGGTCATTGGAAGAGAAACTGCAAGATTTATCTTGCAGAAAAAGCAAAGGAGAAGCTTGGTGAAGCTTCAGGTATTCTCATGATCGATCTTAACTTGTCTTATAGAGAATCAACATCCTGGGTATTAGATACTGGATGTGTTTCTCATATCTGCAATAACTTGCAGGTGTTAATAAGTAAGAGAAGATTGAACCGCGGAGACGTGGATCTGAGACTCGGGAATGGAGCAAAAGTTGCTGCGTTAGCTGTGGGGACAACAAGACTTCAGATACCGTCAGGAGACTCTTTGGAACTGATAGATTGTTATTATGTTCCAACCATTATTAGGAATATCATATCTATTTCATGTTTAGATAGACAAGGATATTCTATGAAACTAGAGAATAAAGGTTGTTCAATTTATCAAGGAGACAAATTGTTTGCTTCCGGGTATTTATTGAATGGATTATATTTACTTGATATCTCATTTGATGTTTGTCTGGTAAATAATTCTCTTGAACGCTTAGATAAGGATGTGAATAAATCGTACCTATGGCATTGTAGGCTAGGTCATATAAATGAGAACAGGATCATAAGGTTGCAAAAGAATGGATATCTTGATCCATTTGATTATGAATCATTTGCAACCTGTGAAGCCTGTCTCATGGGAAAGATGACCAAAGCTCCATTCTCAGGACATGGAGAAAGAGCTAAGGACTTATTGGAACTAATACATAGTGATGTATGTGGTCCAATGTCCACTCATGCTATGGGTGGTTACTCATACTTTGTTTCATTTACAGATGATTTCTCAAGATATGGCTACATATATTTAATGAAATATAAGTCAGAAGTCTTTGAGAAATTTAAAGAGTTTAAAAACGAAGTTGAGAACCAGACTGGAAAGAGTATTAAAACTCTTCGATCAGATCGAGGGGGTGAATACTTAAGTACAGAATTCACAGAATATCTTACGGATAATGGTATTTTGTCTCAGTGGACTCCTCCCTATACACCTCAGTTAAATGGTGTATCGGAAAGGAGAAATCATACTCTATTAGATATGGTACGATCCATGATGAGTTATGCCAAACTTCCAATCTCTTTATGGGGATATGCACTGTTGACTGCTGCATATCTGTTGAACAAAGTTCCCAGTAAGTCAATACCTTCCACTCCATATGAGATATGGAAAGGAAAGAAACCAGACTTTAAGCATGTTAGAGTATGGGGTTGTCTTGCACATGTCAAAAGACATGATCCAGACAAACTGGATTCCAGGACAGGGAAATGTAGATTTGTGGGATATCCAAAAGAGAGTTTTGGATATTACTTCTATCAGCCCAGCGATCAAAGGGTGTTTGTCGCAAAAAGAGCTGTCTTCTTAGAGAAAGAATATCTTTCAAAAGAAGACAGTGGGAGCAAGATAGAACTGGAAGAAATTCTAGACTCACAAATCAACACTGGTTCATCTTCTGAACCATTGACTCAAGAACTTGTTCAAGATGATACACAAAAGGTTCGCAGATCTGGTAGAGTGCCTAAGAAGCCTGAAAGATATGTTGGACATATCGATGAAGGCAAACCAAAGGTGCACTTAAATGAGGATGATGATCCTCAAACCTACCTTGAAGCCATAAATAGTCATGAATCAAAAAAATGGCAAGAGGCAATGGATTCTGAAATTCAGTCCATGTATGCCAACCAAGTTTGGAACTTGGTTGATCTGCCAGAAGGTATAGTACCTATTGGCAGTAAATGGATCTTTAAAAGAAAGATCGGGGCAGATGGACAAATTGACACATACAAGGCAAGGCTTGTAGCAAAAGGATATCGTCAAAGGCAAGGTGTTGACTATGACGAAACCTTTTCTCCAGTTGCCATGATTAAGTCAATCAGAATACTTCTTGCTACCGCCGCATTCTATGATTATGAAATATGGCAAATGGATGTGAAAACAGCATTCCTTAACGGGAACCTTCAAGAAGAGGTGTATATGATACAACCTAAAGGATTCACTTCCAAAGAGCATTCAAGCAAGGTATGCAAGCTGCAAAGATCCATCTATGGATTAAAGCACGCATCCCGAACTTGGAACTTAAGATTTGATGAAGCAATCAAATGTTATGACTTCATTAAGAATGAAGATGAACCTTGTGTATACAAGAAGGTTAGTGGGAGCGCAGTTACCTTTTTAGTACTTTACGTTGATGACATTCTACTCATTGGGAATGATGTAGGAATGCTGTCATCAGTAAAGGCCTGGTTATCCAAAAACTTCTCCATGACAGATTTGGGAGAAGCATCCTATATTCTGGGAATATGGATCTATCGAGATAGGTCCAAAAGGATGCTTGGCTTGTCCCAATCTATGTACATAGATACCATAGTCAAAAGGTTTGGCATGGAAAATTCCAAGAGAGGCCTCGTTCCTATGAGGCATGGAATTTATCTCTCTAAAGAAATGTCTCCCAAGACACCTGAAGAGAGGGCATACATGGATAGAGTTCCTTATGCCTCGGCAATAGGATCTATCATGTATGCAATGCTATGTACTAGGCTTGATGTGGCCATTAAGTGTCACTAGTAGATATCAGGCTGATCCAGGTGAGGAACACTGGAAAGCGGTGAAATGTATCCTTAGATACTTGAGAAGGACTAAGGATCTATTTCTCGTTTATGGAGGAAACGACTTGGAACTTCGAGGATTTACTGACTCGAGTTTCCAGTCGGATATGGATCACAGCAAATCCATGTCTGGATTTGTGTTCATGTTAAATGGAGGTGCAGTAAGTTGGAAGAGTTCCAAACAGGAAACTACTGCAGATTCGACGACCGAAGCAGAATACATTGCTGCAGCTGAAGCGGCCAAGGAGGCGGTTTGGATGAAGAAGTTCATCTCGGCGCTTGGAGTCGTTCCAAGCATTTCAGATCCTGTTCCATTATTGTGTGACAACAATGGGGCAATAGCTCAAGTGAAGGAGCCAAGATCACATCAGAAGTCAAAGCACATTCTGAGACGATTTCATCTGATTCGTGAGATCATCGCCCGAGGAGATATAGTAGTTGAGAAAGTCTCATCTGAAGATAATGTAGCAGATCCCTTGACTAAGCCATTGTCTCAAAACAATTTAGAACGTCACCTTAAGTCTATGGGACTTAGACACATGGGTGATTGGCTATAGTCCAAGTGGGAGAATGTTAGAATTGGGTGGCCTCAAAGCCAATCATTGTACATTCTAGTTCAGATTATTAATAAAGGCAATTATTTCTTCATTTAATAGTTCTCGCAAACGACTATCGTAATGAAGGTCCATAGACAAATGTATGGGATATTGAATCATGATGAGATCGTGATAGTGAGATCAATATCCTAAGGCAATTGTCTTAAATAGTTCTCGATCATAGGATATTTGAGTTGGACATTAAATATCCGATAAGATCGACACAAGTTATGTCTGCTCATATGATGAGGGTGAATGATTTCACATTCACTCGTGTGGTGACACTAAGACAAACAAGTGGGTGCTCATTAGAGAATGAGTTCACTGAACAGACCCAAATAAGAATTCTTGGATGGTAATTATACCTATTAGTCAACCAGGGAATTCACTTGTTGCAGTAGCACAGTTGGTCCTTTGACTGAGTCACCAATGATACCTTGTTTGTGGACCATTGTGTCTTGATTCTCTGACTCGTGGGCTTTAACTATTAAGTCCACCATAATCGGTCTTTCAGATACAGTGGAAATCTTGCGAAGGTAATTGAGTGAACAACAAGGGATCACTCACTCTTGGTATAAGACTGGAGAGAGAATGTCTCATGGATGTGTACAAAGAAATCCCTGGCCATGGTCAAATGAAAGAGATGTCTTTCTAGATATTAATTGTGTACTGGAATCCATCTGGATAATGCGATAGAGGGTTTGACTATAAAACCATACCCTTGCGTTATCGGGACATTGCATGAGTGAAGGATTATATCTGTGCGGTATCTGCAGACGGAAAGGTTCAATTGAAGGGAAAATTATCCCTTATATCTTCTGGGATCATGAGGTAGTGTTTGGTGCTGTTCATGATCAGAAGGCCAAGTGATTTGATCATCAGATGATAATTCACTTGTTTATTAAATTAATCATTTAACATGCGATGTTTAAATGTTAATTAATAAATATTAAACTCAAGAAACAGTTCTAAGTTTAATGGGCCTGCAACCGGACTGATATATGGGCCTAGAGGGTCACACACATAAGAGTTCTCGTCAGACGGTGAGAGATGTTAAATTTCATGCTTATCTGGGTTTTTGTGAAAAGCTGCAGGATAAACATGAAGATTTAATGGAGAATTATCCAAGGCCAAACTCTTGGATAATCATGAGGATTAACTGTTGTGCTTATCCTTATTTCTATATAAGAAGGGCCAAGGGGAGTGGTAAAAAGGGAGTTGGACGAATTTTTACTCCCCAGATTCTCTCTCTCCTCTCTCTCTCTCTCCTTCTCGTAGTGGATCTGTTTCTCTCCGCGCATGGTGGATCTGAGATCTGGTTGGAGCACTCAAGTCGAGGAGGAAATCGCGTATTGGGAACTCGTGTGGATACCTCTAGAGATCGTGCGCGTGCGCGATTAACGAGTCGGCATCATCCACGGGAGATTCGAAACCCCGCAAAGGTGAAGAACTGTTCTTCCCGCTTAGTTTTATTGTCCGTTTTACGACCCCAGCAACCGATACAATGGAATCATTTTTTTTTTCACTGTGTTCTTGGCGATTCCTTACACTTACTCCACCGTGACGTCGGCCGCCGTCCAGAGAGTAAAACGCCGCAGTGGAAGTGGAGGTGGTAGTGGTGGGAGCTAGGTGGGTGATGGAGTGGAGGAAAGGATGAAGTGGTGGGAGGAAAAGAGGGAGGAGAAGGGGCTGCCGTCGGGATCGCCGGAAGGGAGGAGAGAAAGAGAGGAGGAAGAAAATGAGGGAAAGAAGGAGGGCTCGCGGGGTTAACCAGAGACTGGCTAAAACGCGTTGACATGGACATACGCCTATCAAGTGACGTGACGGCCGCTCTGACAGGACTCTGAAATGCGTCGTTCTACACAGACGCCGTTCAGGAGACATGTCAGGGCCGTACTCTGACAAATCCAGAGTCGCAGTCTGAAAGGCGTCGTCCCATGCGGATGCCGTTCAGACGACACGACAGGGCCGTACTCTCGCGGCCCAAAGCCAACCCACGTGGCACCCACGTGGCAGAACCTAAAAACGTGTCTGCAATGGTGGACGCCGTTTAAACCGCGTCGAGCCCGCTCGACGCGAAACATCACAGAGTCTCTGCCTCACTGGAGCCTGAACTACAAGGTCCGACCCCGAAAACCGGATCCGAAAGCCTCAGTCCTTACAATCAATCTCCCACTTGAACTCAAGCCAATCACCTTCGCATTTGATCTCCATCAAATCTAGGTGATGCTCACATAAAGTCTGTGACTAAGACTCGGTCAGGGATTTGCTAAATCATTCATTAATGGAATAATTTTCATTACGTTATTTCCTCTTAATCATTAGTCTTTGAACTTGTGAAAGATCCTCAGAATGTTTTACAACTTCTTATGAGACTATGGCTCGACCACAACATTGATCGCTCCCGCTGTTGTCCTACAGCGACGGGACGGGATCGGAGACCATTTAGAACTACATCTAGTTCGGGGATGAACTCTTTCATCCATACTATTCTAATAACAGCATAATCTATTTATGTCATCATCTTAATAGCGAGTTCTGGGTTGGAATCCTTCCAATCCACTCCATACTGTTCTATCAACAGTATCAGTTATAATCATGTCAGCAGTGGTTTCTAGCTTGGAACTCTTCCAATCTACTATCTTCTGATTAAAAGATAAAATCTAAGTGTGACTTGAAATTTGAGTCAGTATGACTCATGGTTTCAAATCATCCTCTCCATATACAGGAGTGCATCCTTAGTACTTCTCAAGTACTTAATGATATGTTTCACTCCTTCAATCAAGGTTCCCCTATATCCTTCAAGGAACCTTTCCTTAAAGAAATAAATTTCATATTTCAACAATTAAGTCTTATTATGGAATTTATGTCAAACATTTTGACATACAAGTTAAGGTTATGACAAAGCAGTAGTAATGCGACCGTACTCCAACTGTCCTCTTTATACACACACAATCCGTGATCATTCTTAATGATCACTTAGTATTTGACTATTAAGTCAAAGCTCTTATTGCAACTTTGGGAATCTTTAGTTTGATTAAAAAATGATCTTTGAAATCATAACTTGCTTCCTAGATATTTTAAAAGTTTTAAAGTTGTATCAAATACATTTTTTCCTCAATCACATTGAGGGAATGTTTTTTAACATCCAACTACATTTATCTCATCATTATGATAGGTAGGTTTGGCAAGCAGAATTCTAATAAACTTAATTATGGTAACCACTGATGAAAAATCTGTCCAAGTCAACACTTTGACATTGATCATTTCCTTCAGTTTACCATATAAGTTTTAATTAGTCCATTAACACTGATGGGGTAAATCCGGGTAGGCCCACCTAAGGGGTGGCCCATACGGTATTGAGCCGAGAGGCACTCGGTTAGTACTCGGCCCGGCATCTTATTGGGCCGAATCCAATAGCAGCCCAACCATTTCCGAACCTGCCCAGTCACGGTCGAGACATGGGTTGAGACATGAGCTTTTGGCCCATCGGGTATGGAGGGAGCCTGTAAGGATTGAGGTTTCGAATCCAGTTATCGGGTCAGTTTCAGTGTCGGATCCCTTGGTTTGGGCCCTTGTGTGGCTGCGGCATGGGTTCCAAGCTCGACGCGGTTCAAACGGCATCCGGTAAGGTGGACGCGTTTTAGAATGTGCCACGTAGGTGCCACGTGGGCCAGTTTTGGGCCACGAGAGTACGGCTCCGGTCTTATCGTCTAAATGGCGTCTTGCATAGTCGACGCCATTCAGATATCTATCAGTGTACGACCCTGACGTGTCGTCTTATTGGCGTCGATCTTGGACGACGTGTTTTAGTTAGTTTCGGTTTGACCCTGCGAACCCTCCCTCCTTTCCCTCCTTCTCTCCACTTCTCTCTCTCTCCTCCTCTCCAATCCACCCGTTTCCCCTTTCCCCTTCCCCCTTCCCCCTTCTCCTTCCTTTTCCTCTCCCTATTCCTCCTCTCCCTCCACTCCATCAACCCTCTAACTTCCACCACTACCACCACCATTTCCTCCGCAGCGTATTGCTCTCCGGACGGCGGTCGACGTCCTGGTGGAGTAACGGCGTCCACGGCGGTTCGTGGCGTGGCGGTACGGCGGCTAGGAGCTAGGAGGAGTTCAAGTAATCGGTATGGTGACGATCTCTGTTATGATTTGTGAGTAAAATCATGTTTTCCCGCTTTGGAGCATGTTTAGGGGATTTTTGGGGTGAAAATGCTAACTTTACAAAATGTGGAATGGTGGGCTTTTTAATGGGTATTTGGATTCTCCTCCTCCTTCTCCGTTTTAGTGCGTTTTTGTGTGATTTGGGGGAGAAATCTAGTTTTGTAACTCAGGGGAGGTCAGAGGGGAACATGTCTGCGAGGGTTAAATGGCGTTTGGGGACAGCGACGCCATTTAAAAGGCGACTTCCACCTGAGACGCGATTTAGCCCAGATAAGGGATTCTGTCTCTGTCTTGAATAGCGTCCAGGGACAGCGACGCCATTTAAATGGCGACTCCTTTGAACGACGCGATTTAGGCCATATTCTGAGAACAATTTTCATATGAATCAATTTAAGGGTCTTGATTGATGTCGGCTATGGGCAACGCGATTCAAGAGATAATCTCATTAATCCATCTAATTAACATGTGTTTACATTGTTAGATAGTTTGGTTAATTGCATACTTGAAAACGTACTCGAGGACGAGGATTTCTACGTGATCGGATCGCACTGTGTTGCGTTTTGTGCGATCGTGGATCTAGAGTGACAGTTGTTAGCGCTTAGACACTCTATGTAGGTGTGGGAGTGACACAGTGCTGGTGTGGGAGTGGTGGGGTGACGCCTAGAGAGAGGGTCACCTGGTGTACCCCAGGGTATAACTAGTACCGGTGTGGGAGTGGTACATTCGGAGTGTCACTCGTGCTGGGGGAAGCAGAACCACCTAGAGCCGGTCAGGCCGGAGTAGCCAGCGCGCTATCCGAGGGGTTGTTGTTTGGTCTC
This sequence comes from Zantedeschia hybrid cultivar, assembly GCA_030544215.1. NCBI lineage: Eukaryota > Viridiplantae > Streptophyta > Magnoliopsida > Alismatales > Araceae > Zantedeschia > Zantedeschia hybrid cultivar. The sequence goes on from JARZZO010000003.1 coordinate 46,627,513, forward strand.
AGCGGGTCGGTGTTTTCCGTGTTCGGCCGTGTGGTTTGTGTGCTTAGCTAAGACGCTGGTTGTGGACTCCGTGGTGGAGTGGTTTCAGAGTTGTGCATGTTACATTTATGAATGCATGCATTTTCTATCAAAATTTGGGAGTTGTGTTTGCTGCTTTATTTATTTAAATTGCCTATATTTGTGTTGTTGCACTTGTGGGTGCGTGAGTGGGTGGTGGGGGTCGAAGGATCCCTACTGAGTCCATTTCGATGAGACTTACCCCCTGCGGTTTTCAGATGAGGGTTCCAGGCAGGCGTAGCGAGGAGAGTGTTGTCTCGGGTTGCGTACCAGCAACCACTGTTCTGGGGGATGCCCCGATATAGTTGTTATTTTCCTTTCAAGCATGTACGCTTAATTACTTCTTTTCAGTTGGAATATGTAATTATCTGCCGAGTCAAGTCGAATTGTAATAATTTTTAATTCCTACACTTCAGTTACAATTCGATGTGATGTGAATGTTTAGCTTAGTTTATCATTTATTTCCCAGACTTATCGAGATCCTGGTTTGGCTCCAAATTTAATGATTCGGTACCCATTTAGTAATCGGATCTCCGATTATAGGGTGGCGGGTCGTTACAGAGCCCAACTTATCTTTCTTATAAATTTCATTTCTTCTTATGAATAGTCCCACATCGTCTATCACAAGAAAGGTACTCTCATCCACTCACTGTAAATGGTGTACTACTTGCATAAAAAAAGGTATGCAATTAAGCCTTCATCCCTCTATTAGTACATCATTATTATCCCTAATCTGAGACTGACTTGATCGTCGAAGAGGGCTCCCCTGGGCCGAGACCTAGGACCCTTGCTGACCATTCTTCCTCCTTACGAAAAGCTTCGCCTCCCGTCCTTCGGATCCATCTCGGCCCTAGATCCTCCTCTTAGTTCCGAATCCTTTGCGAGTTTCTGGATCCTTCGTATCTGCGCACCATCCGCAACTACCTCAGTTGCATCACTTGGCGCCGTCTGTGGGAAATCGACGCAGCCATGGCTCATCGACCGCTGACGAGAGAACGATCTAGACAGGAGGAGCTAGAGGTGAGGGTGACCCCTGCTCAATCACTCGGACTAGCTGAATGATCATCCACTAGCCTGCCGCAGAGGGCAGCCCTCCCGGCAGCACCAGATCCCTCTCTTCCCAGGGAAGACCATGTAGAAGAACTCTTCCAACAGGTAGCTACGCTAACCGCTACTGTAACATCCTTCGCACCGCTCTGCGACATGGTTTTGGCCATCGCCCATCATATGGGCTTATTGAACCAGCCAGTGAGGCCGGCCCCACCACAACCTTAATATTATCTGGCCGGTCAAGTTTCGACAGGGCAGCCGGGACAATCTCGGGCGTTTCCCCCTGAGATAGTCTCGGCTCGAGGTGAGCCTTACGGATGGCAAGGCAATTTTCTGTGTACCAGTCATCTACCGACAGATCTAGACATTGCTTCGTCTGGCACGCATCCTACGGGAACCGAGGGACGTTCGACCGTAGCTACCACCACAACTCCGGAGCTTGACCAGAGATTGACGGAGATGAGGAAAGAAAGCAAATGGTGTCTAGGCCATACGGCGTGCCCTTGGCCAACGTCATTTTGGAACAATCCCCCTTTTCCCATGAAATTCTAGAAATGGATGTACCCCCGAACTTTAAACTTCCCAAAGATCCTTTGTATGATGGGATAACGGACCCAGTCAGCCATTTCGAAAGATTCAACTCGTATCTCTCGGTTCGAGGGGTACTTGAATCAGTCTGCTGCCGGCTATTCCCCCTCACCTTTGAAAAAAATTGCTTCCACTTGGTTTTAAACTTTGGCTCATAACTCTATTAATTCTTTAGTGCCGTTGGGTCAATTGTTCATTGACCAATTTTATGATGCGACTAGGCAATGTAAGATCTCTGAGACTATTTTGCCAGGTTCCACACTGAAGTAGCTGAGATTCCAAATCATGACAACTCCATTGTAGTCTCGGCGGTCATTAGTAGTTGCATAAATGAGGGGCTGCTCAGCTCAATAGGGAAGCGACACCCTCCAACATTCCAGGACCTGGTAGCTAGGGCACACAAATACACCAACTGGGAGGTGCTGATGATGGCAAAAAGCTAGAAGATAACTGGAGCTGTCTCGGCAGACACCCCGCCTGCAACTTGCCAGCGCATTGAAGTGTACAATTTCTCCAAGAAGAGGTTTAGGAGAAATTTTACTTAAGACCCTATTAAAAACCATCTATTGCATCATAAGACATAAACTTTTCATAATTGTGTTTATACTTTTTAAGTATTTACGAATATACCCTTTTTCACAATTATGTATATGTTGGTAAAACTTATCACCATCGAATTGTACTATAAAGTTCCTAAAATTATAAGTAAACTTTTTATACAAGTGTAATTTATTTGTAAGTCCTTACACAGAGCCTCTCAAATGCCCTCTTTGCCTTCTTGTTTGATGAAGAATCCTTTGGAAAGCTTGACATCTTGATTGCTTCCTTTTTTTCCTTTTCTTTCTTCCTTGCTTTCTTCCTTCCCTTTCTTCCTTTCTCTTGATCTTTTGGAGAATCCCCTACCCTTGTACTCTCCAAAGCTTGTTATGAAAGAATTGAACCATGGGAGGAGGTTATATAGAGGAGATTTGCACTTATTCAAGACTCATTCTGAGTTGAAAGAGGGAGTTCAAGGGAGGAAACTTGTGTTCATAGTAGAGTAAGAAAGAGCACTGTTTCAATAACTTGAATCACGTCGCCTCGACACAACATCATCTAAATGACGTCAACTCAGGCCAATGTCTTTTTATAAATTATGTTGGCTTCGCAAAATTGAATTTTTGATGTTAATTATCTATTTGCATGATGTTACTGACGAATTTTGAATGCAAGAAAATCTGAAAAATGATGAAATGTTATGGAATCTTACTATGATCATTGATTAATGACGGTTATGTCTTCACCTGTATTATCTCATGTATTTGATTTGCATCATTATTACTATATAATAGATATTTATTAGATCATATCAAGGACTATGTGGTTATGATGAAACTGGAATTTAAATTCTCCTTTATCAAAAACAATGATGATTCCAGAGGATTCTTAATCACACGGACATGCTGGTGAATTGTCGATTGATGGGGACAATGGTTCCGCTTTTGTGAAACAGTGCGTAGACAAACTAGTTTCGGCTTAGTACTGAATTGCAGAATTGGTGTCTTGCCTCATCAATAACAGTTTAGCAATATTATCCTTAATTAATTTATATTCTTTTATATATTTTTTCTTTTAGTCCAACATACATTCTATAAGGTTTTTGAAATCATTGTGGTAAGAATTGGTTACTAATTAAATTTTAGACCATTGATCTAATAAGTTTCAACGTGATATGAAATATTCCATTATGAATTGATATTTCAATTATCTTCGAGGTTTCTTGATGATATCTCTGGATTCTTTCTTGCTTAGATCTTTATCCCATATTTTTATGTTTCTTTTTAAGATCCTTCATGTTTTTTTTGTCTATTTCATCAAGATAGAATTCATTCCACTGATCTCTTTGAGCCGCTTCATTGATTATTTTGAAAAAAATTCATATCATATGATGTTAAGAGCGTGTCTCATCACAACTTGGCATCATCTTTTCAGTTCATTCCACTTCATTCCATTAACTGTCATTCATTTCATTTTATTTCATTCCTTTGTAAAGTTGATGGCAAGGCGAGATAGCTGTAGATACGCTAATTTTAACTTCACATCGAGTAAATTTCATGTCACATTTATGATGCCTCAAAATAGTATGGTTTCTAATCATTGATTATTTTTTACCTATTTTTCTTGAGAATTTTTGATTAGCGTCGCTCATGGTCGATGTCATTTAGATTTTTAGACGAAATTAATTCTAACTCAAATTCCTTAATTGATAAGGATTAAGTTGAATGGCGTCACTCATGGTCGACGTGATTTAGCATTCCTAATCCTTTCCGATTGCCAATTTGACTCTTAGTTAATTTCCTATTTATCTAAATTGCGTCTCTCGTGGTCAATGTGTTTTAAGTTTTCTAATTATCTTTCCTTTTCTGAGATTATCTTTCTTATCTTGGCCCCTCTAAAGATGTCGTGGTCGGTTGACGTGTTTCTAATAGGCGTCATCTTAAAGCGACACAATTCAGTGAATTAATGATATGTGAGGGTTGGCCGAGATTATCTAATTTCCATGGTAAAAAGATTTCTAAATTCATGACAATTATCTATGGCAATTCGGAGGCAGAGAGAGAGCCTTTCGAGAGTTAAATTACTCCAAAGAGCCCTCTATATATACATAATCCCTTTGAGCCTTCAAAGAGGTTACCCATTGCATGAATTGAAGCTCTCATCAAAGTGAAAGGAGGAGACTAGTGTAGAACGTGGACAAGCTTTGGAGCTTCTTCTTCTTCTTCTTCCAATCTCTTCGTTGAGAGTATATAAGGATGATGGCTTTTGAGGGACCAACCTTCTCTTTTTTCTCCTTCTTTTCGTTATAGTTTTATTGCTTAGATCATTGTTCTTTTTCACTGTTTTGCATTAGAACATCCACCATTCACCACTACTTGTTTCTCACACACTCACTTCATTTAAATCAACCTATTGTTTAGGAGTTTATAAGAACACAAAATAAGTGAATTTTTTTAGTTTAGTTGCATGATTTCATCATCCTTAGAATAGATACTACACTATTGTCAAATCTCTAATCCAATTTTCTTTCTCTTGTTTTTCTTTGTTTCTTTGCAAGGAATTGATTAAAAAGAGAGAGTGAACTAGAAAGAAGGTTCTTTGTTTTCGGCCGGCCGAAGAGAACGAAATAGAAGACTCCATAAAATCCCTCATTGGACAGATAAGTAGCGATCACTTTATTCTATTGATATCCTCGATCTCTAGTGATCACGATCTTGTTTTTCATGTTTATCATGTTAATAATTAATTCATGATATGAAGGCACATTAATTGATCACTCACAACTTTTTGGCGATCACGATGGAACTTATTCTTGTCATTTTTTTTTGTTTCACTCTCTTTTTACACTTAGCACCCTCGTGTGCATCCCTTTGTGCCCGTCCGACACTCTTTAGTTGGTTGGTTGATCTTCACCCCTTGTGCACCTTGTGCACACCCTTGGCGGCAAAATTTTGCCCCCCTTCGATTGCCTTAAGTTATGGTTGTGAGAGAATTGTGGTAAAGTTGATTTAATTGATATTTGCATGTTATCCATGAATTTGGGTGATTTTGAGTTGTCTATTGTTTTCTTCTATATTCTGCTTGGTTGAAAGGGAATGCCCCTTATTGATTTGTGTTACGGGTGTCAAATCGTGTCGACACCAGGCGACACATTTTGATTCACATCATTTACGGCGGATGCCATTTAGTCGGTCACGTTGCTACCTAAGGAATATATGTTTGGAGGCTTACTATGTTGAATCACATTGTAGTGCTAAAAAAGAGTGTGTGTTCATCATGTTATCATGTGTTCACTATGATTAATAATATGAAAAGAATCGTGATCGCCATAAATCGAGGGTTTCAAAGAAAAAAGTGATCGCTTACTAACCTTGCAACCTGGGAGAATATAGAGTTCTTTTGTTCCTCTCTTTCGGCCGGCCGAAAGAAAAGAGCCTTCTCTTTCTTTACTCTTGTTCTTCTTTGTACCTTGCAAAAAAAAATCAAATAAACAATAAAACTATGATTAGAACTAAAATAGTGTAGTATCTATTCTAATTAAGAATCTAAACATGCAACTAAACTAAAAGAACTCACTTTTGTGTTCTTTTAAACCCCTAAAGGAGGTGTAGGTTTGGAAATTATGAAATGAACGTGTGCAATGAATTGATGCAATGAAAATTATGTGAAAAAGAGACAAGAAAGAAACTAGGAAATAAAATGATTGGTTTGGCTCCTTGAAAGCCTTAGTCTTCTTGAGCTTCAATAGAGGAAGAAGATGAAGAAACGAAAATCCTTCTTGCTATCTATGTTTTCTTCTTGAGGACCTTCAAACACCTTGTAGAAAGCTCCAAATTCACCAATTGCCAACCTTTTTCAAAGGTCAATGTCCATATGTATTTATAAGAAGTGATTCAAAAGTATTTGGCCTTCAAAGGGACTCTCCCACAGCTCGGACTTGCTTTGGACGATCATAAAGGGAATTAGAAACCCTTTCAACCTTTGGAATAAAATTATCTCGGCCAAATCTTGCTTATCAGGAAACTCTTAAAACGCATCGTTCAAGAAGGACGCCTTTTAGTTAATTAATATGGCCAGAATAGAAATAAATCCGGAAACGGAAACCGAAAATAATTAGGAAATTTAAAAGGCGTCGTGTAATGGCGACGCTATTCAGTCAGATCCTCTTAAATTTACTAATTTTAGTTCCGTATTGATTTCTGCTAAGCATCTAAGTGACGTCGAGCATCAGCGACGTGATTCAACAAATTTCGAGAGAAAATCAATCAAAATTAATTAATGATTAAACATTAGACCATTCTGGGGCATTATCATTGCGACATGAAATTTATTTATTATGATGTAAAAATTAGCGTGTCTACAGCTGCCCCACCTTGGCATTGACTTTGCAAATGAGTAAAATGTACTGAAAAGATGATGCTAAGGTGTAATGTGACACGCTCTTAACATCATATGATGGGGATCTTTCTCAAAACAATCAGTGAAGATAACTCGAAAATGTCGATGGAATTAATCCTGTCTAGATGAATTGGAAACAAAAAAACAAAAGGTCGATCAACTTCCGTGATTGGGAAGTACCCTAGTTCACAAACCCTGCAGGTTTCGTCATGAAGAGCGGTTACCAGCCAATGTGGAAGTGCTGCAATCATGATGGATCTTAAGAGGAAACAAGAAATGTTGGGTGAGAAATCCAAGAAATGATAGAATTCTAAGGATATCTTCAAGTGAACCTCAAAGATAACAAAGATACTCAATTCAGAATGGAATATTTCATATCACGTTGGGATTTACTGGATCAATGGTCTGAAATTTAATCAAGAATTAATTCTTATCATAATTATATCAAAGTCCTACATGATGCATGTTGGGTTAAAAGAAAAATATAAGATAAAATAAAATATAAATTAATCAAGGATAATATTGTTAAATCGTCATTAATGAGTCAAGATACCGATTCTGTAATTCAGTGCTAAGCTGAAACTCATTTATCCACGCACCGTTTCACAAAAGTGGAACCATCGTCCCCATTAATTAATAATTTAACGGCCTATCCGTGCGACTAAGAATCCTCTGGAATTATCATTGTTTTTGTTGGAGGAGAATTCAAATTCCAGTTTCATCAAAATCCCAAGGTCCTCGATATATCTAATAAATATTTAACATATATTAATGATGATGCAAATCAATTACATAAAAGAATACTTGGTAGAAATAACTGTCTTGTTAGTCACGACTAGGACTCGTGAACTCCCACATTGGGACCTTAACGGAATTGTCAGCTTCATTTTCAATTCTTTGCTATTTCCTGGACTCAGAATTTCATTAGTAACTTGAAGCAAATTATACAGTATGGAATTATGGATTTTCAGCAAAGTAACAGAAATTCAGAAACCTGATTAAAACGCGTCGCTATTCATAGACGTCATTTAAATGACGTCGCCCCGTCAAGACGCCATTTAACTTACAGAAACTGTTCTCTGTTCTGACTCCAATATGAACTCTGCTTGTCTTAATGCACATCCCTCTTCCAACTCGGAAAAGGGCTCTCAATCTCGCAAATCACTCTATAAAACCTCCCTCTCTTCATATCAAAGCATTACAACAAGCAATCAAGAGGGAAAGGCAGAGATTTCTCTTCAAGATTCAAGGGAAATAAGTGAAGAACAAGAAGGAGTCAATAAAATCCAAGTAGGGAAGATGATTGCTACACAAGATCCTTCAAACAAAAGGATGAGAGAGGCGATTGAAAGGCTTTCTGAGGTGAAATATCATCTAAGCAGGCGAGATCCTAACTTACAAGTAAGCCAATCTCTCCTCTAATCAATTCTTCTATGCAACTTTCTACATGATCTCCATATTCCAATTCTCCATCTAGGGATATCCTTTCTTTCCTGGTCCAAGAAGATTTTCTTCACTTCCATGGGTCCGAAAGCTAGTTAACAAAATCAATCTCTCCATGCAATCCTATATCTCCAAGTGGCATATCCAAGGATTGATTATCCATGCCAAACATTGCAAGAGCACAAACATGGATTGGGCTGCAATGGGTGCTTTAATCGAACTATAGCATCCTCAAACTCATACTTTCCTCTTTGCCACGTTCGAAGCCACTATCCTCTTAGAAGAAGTCGAATTCTTATTGGGTCTTCCTGAGCTTAAGGTTAACAATGATGAACCTGATTTGAGTGAGATGATATTTATGAGGGAAAGAATCACGGGTCAACAATTATTGGAAAAGATTGTGAAGCACCCAAAGGAAATTCAAGGCTGTCTTACAAGGAAAATGATCAATCTTGCAAAATTAGCTGAGTGGACTTTGAAGAAGATAGAAGATCTCAAAGATGAAGATATAGAGAATGTGATGAAGGCGTTCACCACGTGCTTAGCTGGAGCACTGTTATTCCCTGCTCAAGACAATGTTCTAGAAGATGATCAAATCAGCGCGATCATTGGGATTTTTGAAGGGAAGCATATTAGCACAGCGGTTCTAGCCTACCTCTACAGTGGGCTCTCTGTAGCTTCTACAGGTCAACCACCTTACGGTAGCATGCTCCTCTTGGCTCTATGGGTGGAATTTCACTTCAAGTTCAATCATAGCGAGGAGGAAGTTCTAAGGATATCTCAGACATATCAGCGCAGTCCTATCTTCCATATTGCCAACATTGTGAAGTTCAATGATAATATGACCAATCGAGTGTCCAACCTCAAGACTCGAGCTGACTGGTGTGCTTACTTCAAGACTATGCCCAGAACTAGCTTTGAATCCGCGCCACTCGCTCTTATGGAAAAGGCAGTTCGAGTACGCCATAGTGCAGGTACAGAGCTCCGACTGATTGGGGCGACCGAGTTCGTCCTTTATAATCCACATTGGTGTCATCCTCAGATTGGCATGCCTCGCTACGAGTTTCCAGAAATATCTTCTCTTTCCCCAATTAAGAAGCGGGCCTTAGGTTCTGATGAAGACTTCAAGGCGACTGAACTTATTGCAACTCTTTGGAACATCGGATTCACCCGTTGTGTAAAAACTCCTCATGAAGCTAATAAGGAATTGTGGAAATCATATGTAAAGGAGCTCAGAAAAACTAGACCTTGAAAGCTTTCCACCTTTATTCTCCAATTTGATGTATTCTGCTTTTATTTCAATAAAGATCTGTCCCTTTATACAATAGAAATCCTCCTTTAATGCTTTGCAATTTTTCTGTAATTTTTTCTTGAATGAAACAACGATTTTTCCTTAAAATATGAAGGTTCAGTTAATTCAAATCGCGTCGACTCAGAGAGACACTTTTCAATCTTAATCAATTTTCAAATTCGAAAATCCATCCGCAAAAGAACCCTAAATCGCATCCAGTCAGTAAGACGCCTTTAATTTCTCTCTCTCCTATTTTCTAGAGATTTTTAATAATTAATCCACTAAATGGCATCGTCCTTCGCAGACGTGAATAACCATTCTTTCAAACTTTCCGTGGTACGGCCCTGAGCAGAAGAGGCGGTAAAATCCAAAAGGCGTCGCCCTAGGGTGACGCGTTTCTCACATTTCAAAATCTTCTGTTGCCGCCTTAGTTTGTACGCCACTAAATGGCGTCGCTGTACAAAGACGTGATTTAAAATATTCAAACAGGGGCTCGCAAGTCTGAGCCTCTTTCTTCCTCATTCTCTCTTTCTCCTTCTCTCTCTTCCTTTCCCCTTCGGCTCCGGCGATTACCGGCGACTCCGGTGATTTTCCTCCTCCGATGACCCTCTCATCTTTGGCCACTCTCTCTCTTCCTCTTCTCTTCACGAGTTCTCTCTGACGAGTTCTCTCTCTCACTCAAGTTCCCTCTCTCCCTAGCTCTCCCTCTAACCCTCATGGAGCCCGGCGAGCCTAGCAGCTGATAAGTTCACAATTTTACATAAATAACAGATGAAATTTATACACTTTGTTATCAATTTAATGAACAAAATCACATGGAATGATAGATAAATCATTTGTGCATTCAAACATATCAATTTTGAAAAAAAAATCTGAATTTCAAATATCATCACTCAATGGATTGAAGAAGGGTAGCAATTTCATTCTCAAATAAGATTTTCTCGACAATTATTTAATGTGTAGTTGGATGATTTATTGCCGCATGAACTTAACTGTTATTTTATGTGAATGTAGGACATGAACAAGCAGATGGCATAGTGGTTGGACTACTTGGATTTCAAGGAAGTGATCAGGGTTCGAATCCTGAAAGGAACAAGATTATATTTCTTTTTGTCTTAAAAGGGGTACCACAAGCCAACTAAGAGAGAGAAAAGGGAATTTCGGAATTCAAATTTCAAAAATGTTATTTCAAAATCTCAAAAATAACATTTATTCTTCAATTCAAAATTCGAATTTTGAAATATCTCTCTCCAAATTTAAATTTCAAATATGCATTCACGGATAATCCTCTAATCAAGGGGGAGCTTAATGCGAGCAATTAAGTGCCCACTTATTAGAGGATTTGAAATTCAAAATTTGAATTAAGAATTCTCTTCTATGAAATCAAGAGAGGAGGAGGGAATCCTGAAATTTAAAAAGAAAGATATTTATTTCGAAATTCAAAATTCAAAATAGTCTTTATGGACTTAAAAGAAGATCCACTAATCAAGGGGGAGCTTAATAGCCTATTTATTACCCTATTTGAAATTTAAAATTTGAATTAAGAATTCTCTTCTATAAAACCATGGGAAGGGGGAGGAAAAAGTGAGCTTGTTTTTTTTGGAAATTCTCTCTCTCAATTTCTCTCCCACTTTCTCCCTCTCTTTCACTCTCTCTCTTTTCTCTCTACATCTCTCTCAAACCAGCGGCTATTAGTGCAAGAGGTGGATTCGAGGCATTGCAACTGACCATTGGAAGGAGTCCAAGGCTACCAAGGATCCACGCGAAGGGCTACGGCGGCTGCAAACATCAATTTTTTCTCTCCACTATCTCTTTTTAGTTTTTGAGTTCTCCATGTTACACTGTATTTCGAATATTTTCTGTAAATATTTTCTTATAAAAGTTATGTTAATTTTTGATTTTCAATGTCTCTGTAAAATTTCATATTGTTTTGATAATGAATGACAGTAGCTCATTTGAAAAAAGTTATCTTTTCTCCATCTTTTTGTTCTACAACTTTTATTTTTTTCTTCTGTTGACACTACTCAAATTTTATATTCTACTTTTAATTAGTGTTTTAGAGGTAGTCTTAATTCAGTAAATGGTCTTATTATGCTCGTTTAGGGGTGCTCTTTTCGTGAGTTCATAGTAAGTCCGATTAATTTTGATTCTTAACAAATCAAATCATCATGTTCCCTCTTCTTTCTTCTCTATTTTTTCTATAAAAACTCAAAGTTTTCAACTTTAAAAATCTATTTCCCTGTGGATTCGACCCAATCTCACCACTTGCTATTTTTCAAATAATTATATGTGGAAATTGGAATTTTAAGATTGATGTTTGAATATGCTTAACGACACATAATTTCGAGCGATCAGCAGCGCGAGTGGAAAGCGGCGACGACTTGCCGTCGAGGTGGTCGAAGAGGAAGGATTGGCGGCAGAACTCGCAGAGGTTGCAGCCTTTATGGAGGCCGAGGAACTCCCTCCCGAGGCTCTAACAGGCGAGGCGGAGGAAGCACCGGCTGAGGAAGCCGGTCCGTGTTTGGTAAGCCTTGAAAACCCCTCCTTGCATTTTAAGATTTCAATTATGGGGGAGAGAACGGACTGGGCACAGGTTATTGTAACTTATGGCAAAAGACGTCTGCGGATAGGGATGCCGTTTGAAACGCGTCCCTGTACCCAGACGCGATTCAAACAGGTGATTAAGATTGTTAGTGTTCTAATAATGATCCTGATTAAAAATTGCAGGGCACGATGAGGACCAGGATTTCCAGGGACCTAGTGGTGGCTGTCCACCGGGGTCTCCTGGACTTCCAAAAAGTGCGGCTAGCAGAGATGGGATTCAGTGAAATCTTAGAGATAGAGTCTTTTTGGATCGACCTGGTACTGCTCCAGGTGTTGAGGGAGCGAATACCGAGAGCAGGGCATTTCTGATGCCCTGGGGACACATGGTCCCCAGCCTTGAAAACGTGTGCCGGATCACCGGCCTTCGAGTGGAAGGCCGGGTTGGCTTAGGAGCTGTTGGGGCTGGAGTGCACAGGACTGGAGGGCCGGGAGTCTCGGACCCTCCTCAGGACAGCGGTGGAGAGATCCTTAGGACTAGAAGAGCCTAGGCAGCAGCTCGACGAGTCCCAGGCCGAGTTGAGATCCAGACTGGCCAGGTTGGCCAGCGAGGTATACTGCCAGGATCCTAGTGATAGGGCAACTGTAGATAGGGATCTTAGGAGGTTTTTAGTATTCTTCTTCGGTAGGCTTCTCTTCGGGACGAAGGGCGACTACATCTATTGTTGCTTCCTGAGTCTCTTGGTAGATCTTGACTGCTTAGGCGAGTACGCATGGGGTATGGCCCTTCTGGTCCATCTCTTCACTGACCTCTCCGCCGTCACACTTGACCGAGAGACCACCATCAGCAGCTTCACGCCATTTCTTCAGGTACTTGGTTTATTTTATCTTTGTTCATTTCATTAAATGCTCATTATGCAATGCATGTGATCCTAACTACATGTTCTTTTATGCAGGTGTGTACATATTTTTATTTTCCTCTAGGCCGAGCGAGGCCATCTGTACGACCGGCAGCGGTCCCACTTGCCTGACGCTGGCGTCCGGTAGTGGACACGGAGCCGCAGCATCACCAGTTGACGGCCCTCCGCCGTCAATTTCTTGACTACCCAGAGTTGTTGGTAAGTTTCGAAATTCTTTTCTGTTCTATATTTGATTAGTTATCTGATGTTAAACTGTTTGATTAATTGTTTTGTTGTTAAGTTATTGCATATTTGACCGATGATTTAGATGTTAATTATTTTAAATATTCATTATAGCATGACTTGTTAATTGAAATGCAATGCGACTAACCTACATGAATGCAGGTTATCTGGCGTTCGTATCTAGGCATGGACAATGCCAGACAATCGTGGGTGGAGCACGGGCGAGGCAGGTTTGGGCGCCAGATGTGGCTCCATTGTATGAACAAGATCGCCCTCCTGCACCTGAGGCTGGCGATGCGGACGTTGGGTCTGCATTTGGAGTGGGTGGAGGAGGAGATCCCGGAGGGAATCGGGAGGTCGATGCGGGGGAAGCATGCCCGCACGGATTGGGGTGCGAAGTTCTCAGATCACCAGGATGACGGGCACCGATATGGAGTCCCGGTGGAGTTACAGGCGATGAGCAGTGACACTTACCTATAGCACTACCGGGCCCACTACGCGGCCCACCTCCAGCTTCTCCGACCTCTTGACGTGAGTATTATGATATGTATGCTTATGAATGCTTCTTTCATTTTATTAATTATCTTGTTTTTATTTGTGAATGTATGACATGTTATGAAAAATGCAAGATGCTCGGGATGCCACCATCATCACACTCCGAGGCCACCTCCAAGATGCTGAGACCCAGTTGGAGCGGGTCTAGAAGGAGTTGGACGAACTAGTGAGCGACATGCATGAATGCTTCAGTTTTATTATTAAATTGTTTTGGCATTTGTACACTGACGGTGATTTCCCTTTTGTTATAGCGTGCCGCTTATACCCACGCGGTGACCCCTTCACCTTCTGCTACTGCCAGTCCTTCCTCCTCTTGGCTGCCTATGAAGCCGCTATGGCTGACCTGCGGAGTCAGCTAGCTTCTACCATCCGCCGAGCTACTCAGGCTGAAGAGGATGCTGCTGCTCGGGTAAATCTTCAACTTGTTTCCTTTATCTCAGCATTGATTTGTTTGCTTACTTGGCTGACGATGTCTTCTTTTGCAGGTCCAAGAGCTCTGCATGGCCCTTGAGGAGAGAGATTCGGAGCTGGCGTAGGCCCGCAGCTCAACAGCCCGGGTCGCAGAGCTGGAGGAGTAGCTGGCCAGACTCTCCACGGGCGACCTCCCTCATGAACTTGCACATCTCCAGGTTCAACTGGAGATCTTGACTGAGGAGAGAGATCGCGACCGGTCCCAATTGGAGAGTCTTCAGGGGTGGCCATTAGTGGTGGAGCACGAGCATCAGAGCGTCGAGGCTTGCTACCAGCATGCGCGCCAACATGCGTTGGAGTGAGGACAGGCAAGTGCCTTCACCACTGTTATAACAATCTCCTCTGGCCAGGCAAGGCCAAGCATCATGGGACTGCCGCAGCCACCAGCTCGAGGTCCAAACGTTCAGGACGAGGCACAGAGCCAGCTGGACGAGGGTGCAGGGGAGAGCCAGCCGTGAGGGCTGCCACCATGTATTTTCTCTCATTTTGGAATCCTATGGATGGACTTTCATGGTGTACAAACTCTTTGTGATATATGAAAGTACTTTCTTCATACTTGAGTTGTCTTGGTACTATTTTCCACTGTCTTTCCCTTTCGTTCCTGCACATGACTTAAACGAACAAATTAAATATCTGTTTGGGCTTAGCCCCTTGCCCAGTTAAATAACCAATTATTTGATCATATCTCGTTCATTTATTAATATAATGGCATAATATTCATTATGTGTAAATCGCATTAATTATCGTTTCATAATGAAGTCCGTGAATATGTGCTATAGTGATCAGATTATGATGAGATCATACTAATGAGACTGATCACTTAAGCACACATATTCTTAATCGTTCCTAGTCGGAGGATAACCGAGAAGGACATCGGATATCCGGTTAGACTAGTACAGATTACTCCTGCTCATATGATGAGGGTGACTGATCTCATAAGTCACTTGTGTGGAGACACTAAGGCGAATCTGTAGGTGCTTATTGGAGAATGAGTTCACTGAACTGATCCGACTGAATCGCTGGATGGTATTGTACCTCACTGTCAACCAGCTTGATTCTATTGTCGCAGTTGCGTGGATGGTCCTCGGACCTGAGACACCAAGGACACCTTGTCGGTGGACTTCTGTGCTTTGACCTTGGTTTACGAATCTCTAGCCACGGGATTCTAAAACGCCAAGGATTGGGTACAACGGAATACCGTCGAAGGGAATTGTGTGTCAATAAGGAATCATTCGCTCTCGGTACTTAGAGAGAGAATGCTCTAGGAAGGATGCACGGAAGTCCCTGGCCAGGGCGGATGATAATATCGGGAAAGGAGTTTTCCGATATTTATCAGCGGCATCCAATACAAGTGAGTCGACCGGTTAGGGTTTGACAGCACGCCATACCCTGAGTTGATTCGAGAGCATTGCACGAATGAAGGATTATATCCACGCGGTAACTGTCGGGGGAAAGGTTCCAAGAGTGGGTTACTTAACCCCAATACCTTCCGCGTTCACGCGATGTTGCTTGGCACCCAACATGATCGGAGGCCCGGTCGAATTTGATGTGCGACATCAATTTGATTGATTAATTAATTAATAAAGTGTTATTAATTGATTAATAAAGCCAGTGAGGAGTCACTAGGCTTGTTGGGCCATTAACTGGACTGCTAATTGGGCCTAGAGGGTCACACACAAATGATTCTCAAGGCGATAGATAAATAAGTGGGTTTTATATAAATCGGGGGTTTTTATGAAAAATCGCACGGTTAGTATAAAACATAGTGAACGGGCTGAGCAGGCCAAGCTGTTGCTAACCCTAGGCACCCCTCCTCTGTTTCTCTCTCTCTCTGGTGTCCAGACAGATCCAGATCTGCTCTGCCGCTTCTCCGAATCCCGTTCGACGGGAAATCGTCCGCACGTTGCGGCGATCGTTGCGGCGACCGGCGGAGGTTTCGTGGGCTGCGAAGAACGAGGAACGTGAGGATATCCATCGTGAGGAGGATCGCGTGGAATTCGCTAGAGGCCGGGCACTTGCGTGGCTTGCGGTGTCGCACTGACGGAACCGAACGGTTGCGGATTCGAATCCGAACATGGTGAGAATCGATTATCCGATAATCGTAGGTTTTAGTTTTTCGAAACGGGAACGGATCGTTGTTTTAATATTTTATATTCCGCTGCGTGAGCGATCTGGAGAAACACGAGAAACCCAACAGAAGGGTCAAGGGGCGAAGCCTTTATTTAACAAAGGTGAATAAGGATAATTAAGATGAAGTAAAATGCAACATACAAGCATGCAAATGCTCACTGAAAGTAAAAAGGTACAACACACATATGATGCGACAAACAAATACTAATTAAAATATTTTTGTTTCGCAATTGCATATTTAGAAATATCTAATTTTTTTGAGGTTTTGCCATATCCAATTTTTTTGGTTTTTGAATTATTCAAATTTTTTTGGTTTTGAAATATTCAATTTTTTTGGGTTTTGAAATATTCAATTTTTTGGGGTTTTAAAATATTCAATTTTTTGGGGGTTTTGAAATATTCAAATTTTTTTTGGGGTTTTGAAATATTCAATTTTTTTGGGGTTTTGAAATATTTAATTTTTTGGGGTTTTGAAATACTCATTTTTTTTTTGGGTTTTGAAATATTCAATTTTTTTTTTTTTGGGTTTTGAAATATTCAATTTTTGTTTGGGGTTTTGAAATATTCAATTTTTTTTTTGGTTTTGAAATATGATATTAACTGAATAAACTAAGGATCAACATGAAACTTGGATCAAAAGAGCGTATTCATTCGTCAACTTAATTCCCATATTATTCTTTAATGACCTAATCTAGAGTTATTGTGCTTGAGTTATGTTTGTAATCGTGATCCCATTCGACGATCCGACCCTTAGTCAACCTTGGCCATTCCTCAAGCTTGTAGTACGCCTCTTTAGAATGAAGGGAAGAATTGGTTTAGAAAAGCTCGCTAGAAGGTTCCGGAGACTCAGAGAGATGTCCTTTCTTTACCCTATTATCCGTTGGGATTTGGTCATTTTTATTTTTGCGAGGTATTTAACGACCTTGCGCTCCCTTTTCATTTGATTTTGTGGCCTTTTGTGGTAACATTTACGATATTGAGCAGCCTTTTGATTCGATTGTGCTTTTGCCTCTGCTTTTTCTTTTGCCTTTGTGGGGCGGATCTCCCTTTTTTTTTTTGTGACGGCCTCCTACTAGGACGGTGGGTATTTTCAGTAGTATGTTCTAAGCCTCGTTCCATCGTCGTGGGGGCCGAGTGTAAAAACAGAAGTTTTGTTTTGAAAAGAATGAGTTGTACTTTTCCACTATTAGTTAAGCTTTCGGTGTTCCTCGGGCTTCACATCTCTTGTTATTCACGAATCAAATGTGTTTGTGTGTAATAATACGTTTGAATTAGATTACCAAAGATTAATAAGAGAATTTGAGTTTTTGAATTTTTCAACTCCATTGATCCTTGCACCATGCTGACTGATTACATTAAGGGTAGTACTTCTTAAGATACAGACCATTCCAAGAGTGAGTTAACTCTTGCCCTTCTGCATTGACTAAGCAATAAACGTTACAAGGAAAAGCATGCGATATAACATACGGTCCTTCCCAGTTGGGTTGGAGCTTAGAACGTGGACCACCAGATTTAACAAAAAATCTTTTCACAACCATCTCACCAACTTTAAACTTTCGTTCAATGACCTTCTTTTGGTAAAAGCGTGCTAATCTGTTCTGATATACCCTTGCATGATTAGTGGCTGACCATCTTTTCTCATCTAAGAGTTCCAACTGAGCAAGGAGTGCAGAGTGATGCTCATCAATGGAAAATTCCTTGCTCAATTGTACTTTTAATAATGGGATAAGGACTTCGTATGGAACTACCGCCTCCATTCCAAATGTTAGGGAATAAGGAGTTTGCCCAGTGGGAGTACGGATTGAAGTTCGGTATACCCATAGAGCCTCAATTAATTTTTCTGGCCAGTCCGAGAACTTATTCGACTTACACGTTTTCTTGATAATTTTTATCAAAGTCTTATTGGTTGCCTTTGCTTGGCCATTACCTTATGGATAATAAGGAGATGAATGATGCAATGCAATTTTATACCTGTTGCAGAGGTCCTTCAGCTCTTGTGATATGAACTGCGGTCCATTGTCGGTGACGATGGTGCTTGGGATTCCAAATCTGGTGATGATGTTCCTCACGATGAACTTGCAAACTGTTGATGCTTTGATTTCCACGTATGCTTCGGCTTCTGCCCACTTGGTGAAATATTCTATTGCCGTGAGGATGAAAGATTTTTACTTGGTGGCAGAATCAGGATTACCAAAGGGACCAATGATGTCGAATGCCCATATGGAGAAAGGCCATGGGGATGAAACAGGGTGGAGTGAAGATGAGGGGGAATTGATCTTATCGGCATGAAGCTGACACTTAGCACACCTACACACATACCCTACGCAATCTTCTTCCATAGTTGGCCAGTAGTATCCTTTTCTCAGGATTTTCTTTGATAGCATCTGTCCATTAACATGGCCACCACAAAGTCCAGCATGAGCCCCTTCCATAGTCTTCCAAAGCTCATCTTCATACAGACATCTCAGGAGAACACCATCAAATCCACGTTTATATAGAGTTCCTCCAACTAAGGTGTATCTTTGAGCAACTCTCCTGATAGCCCTCTTCTCCTCATTAGTGGCTTCTTCGGGGTATGACTGATTTTCACAGTACTTGGAAATCTTATAATACCATGGTTTATCCTCATCCCCCATTTCTTCTTACCAATCTAGCAGCATAATTTCTCTCTTCTCCACAATATCTCCATCTCTAGCCTTCTTTAGCAACTTCTCTTTAACCTTAAGGAAAGAAAGGTCTTTCAGGGCAGGAGAAAGACGCCTGTGGATAGTGATCGACTCAGATTACCTGCTGATCGGGAAATTTAGAGAAGACGCAAGGGAAGCCAAAACGTCAGGTAGAATGTTCTGATTCCGAGGAACATGGACAAAGACCAATTTGGTGAAAAGCTTGGCATAAGTTGAAGTGAGTTCTTGATAGGGCTTGAGTCTAGGATCAAGAGTACGATATTTAGTAAGCACTTAGCGAAGAATTAGCTGACTATCACCCACAATTCTCAGCCTGGTGGCACCATGGAGATGAGTGGCCTCGAGGCCGACAAGGAGAGCCTCATATTCAGCGATGTTGTTGTTGACATAGAAGTTAAGCTGAAAGACTTGTGGAATGGTGACACCTTCAGGTGATAGGAGAACAATGCCGATACCCTTATCATGAGAGTTCAGAGCTCCGTCAAAATGCAGAGTCTACATATCATCATTGATTTTGTCTATGGACATCAGTTCTTCATCTGGAAACTCTGATCAGACTGGATCAAATTGAGGAAGAGGGTGATGAGCAAGATGTTCTGCTATGGCATAGCCTTTGATTGCTTTCTGCTGAATATAAGTGATATCAAAGTGGGAAAGAAAGCTCTGCCATCGCGCTAACCTGTCAGTGAGCACGGATCTCTCAAGAAGAAACTTAATGGGATTCATTCTAGCAATGAGATGAACTTCATGGGCCAGGAAATAATGCTTCAACTTCTGGACGACCCATACGAGTGCTGCACACGTTTTCTCCATCGCTGTGTATCTTTGCTCTACAGGGTTAAGAAGTTTCAAGAGATAATAGGCTGCCCTCTCCTTTCCTTCTTCATCCTCTTGTGCTAGGACTGCCCCCACTGCATCATCCAAGACAGAGATGTATAGAATTAAAGGTCTGTCTTGAGATGGCGGTCTCAAAATAGGAGGACTTGCTAAATAATTCTTTAATCCATCAAATGCCTCTTGACACTTATCGTTCCAATCAAATTTGACTCCTGATTTAGTAAGCTCATAAAACGGCTTACACCTTTGCGAGTGTTGGGAGACAAAGCGGCGAATAAATTGCAACCTCCCGATTAATCCTCTTAATTCTTTCAAATTCTTGGGAGGTGGCATTTCTCTGATAGCCTTTGCCTTGTTGGGATCGATCTCAATGCCCCGTTTGCTGACAATGAATCCAAGTAACTTCCCTGATGATACTCCGAATACACACTTCTTAGGATTCATCTTTAACTGATATTCTCTTGACCTCTCCAAAACCTTTGCCAGAAGTTTAGCATGCTTAGCTTTTGTCTTAGATTTCACCAGCAGATCATCCACATACAACTCTAAGTTAATGTGCATCATGTCATGGAATATCACCATCATGGCTCTCTGATAAGTGGCTCTAGCATTTTTCAATCCAAATGGCATGACAACATAGCAATAAGTTCCCCAAGGCATTGTGAATGATGTTTTCTCTTGGTCCTCTTCTGCCAACTTAATTTGATTATACCCTGAGGATCCATCCATGAATGACATAGTTTCATAACCAGCCTTATTGTCCATGAGTACATCTATGTGAGGTAGTAGGAAATTGTCTTTAGGACATGCCCGGTTTAAATGTCGGAAGTCAATATAGATCCTGACCTTCCCATCCTTTTTCATAACCGGGACTATGTTAGTCACCCATTGTGGATAGAGGACAACTCTAATGAATTTGACTTTATGCAACTTATTGACCTCTTCTTTCATTTTTAAGGCCATTTGTGGGTGGAATCGCCTTAACTTTTACTTAACCGGGCTAACTCCATCTTTCAATGTCAATCTATGTTCCACTAGCGATGAGTCTAACCCCGGCATATCCTCATAACTCTAAGCGAAGGTGTCCTTATAATCCTTGAGAACTTGGACCACTGCCTTTTCATCTACATCAAACAAATTCTTACTGACGATGACGACCTTAGGTTCATCTTCGGTCCCCAGATTGATCTCTTTGGTAGGCTCTTCTACAGCAGCTGAGGGTTCATCAAATCTCTTCACTCCACTGGCATACGCCTCAGCTGCGTCCTCGTCATCTTCTCCTTCTTCATTAACGAGGTCTTTCCCATGTAACAACTCATATACCCCGTACCCGTCATTGACTAACTCATCAACTCCACATTCTTCTGGCATCTGAATTGGATTTTCTAATAGCTGAGGGATCTGAGAGCAAGAAAGACATCTTAAAGCTAACTCCTTAAGGTATCTATTTGGAACTCGTCTACCCTTAGACTTCCTAAACTTCCTAACTTGATTAACTTGCCTAGACTCCCTAACTTTACTAGACTCCCTATCCTGACCTAACGAGGACGAAGAAGGATAAAAATCTAGGGGTACAGGAGGGAATACAGGTGAATCATCCCGAGGGGAGGGGCAGAGCAGGTCTAATAGAGAATCTTGCCCGAATGACCCACACGATGGGGTGCAGTCGGACAAGTAGAATGTCTCCTCAATGAGGATTTGGGAGGAAGAAGTTGCAAATCGGCGTTTTTTTTGTGGATTATTTGAGTTTAACATATAGAAAGAATGGATGTGAATAGGGGGAGAAGGAAATGACGGAGGTAGTGGCACCAGTGCCTAGGGATTGGGAGGATCATACAATAATATGTCCCAGATCAGATCATGGATCCTCTCAAGATTAAGAGGAATTTGAGGGATGAGATCCTGAGGGGATATAGTAATAGTGATGGGCGGAGCCCGTGGAATATCTTCAATAATGACCCGCGACCAGGTCGGGGTTAAGACCAGCGTGCGGAACAAAGTATGGAGTGTTAAGACATGAGAGGGATAGGTTCCCCTCCATAGAAGATCAGTGGTATAACCAGCTTTATAGGGGTCATCTGGCTCCCCTTCATCTGTTTCTTCTGCCAGTAAAATTCTTTTGTCAAAGATGGCCCCAGGCCTTTCAATTAGTTCATCTACCATTGGTGGCCATTTTGGTTTTGATGGATTTAAGAATAGTCTGTTCAGCACAATATACAAATCCCATATGTCGAACTAGCGGTACCATTCACATTCCGGATTTTGAGTCTTCCTCTTTTTCATCGGCCGCACAGCCTCTAAAGACTGGTATGTCAACAGTGGAGAACAATGTCTAGCCAGGCCTTTTCCATATACATCATGCAGGTCAAAATGAGAGGTGATCACTATTGTATTATTGTGGTCATGTTGAATCACCGGCCCTTTAACAAAATGAGTGGACAAGTCCAAGTCAAAGGGTCCTTATTTTCTTTGCAGGGGGTTGTTAGGTTCTCGGGTTTTCCCGGATCTCCCGCGTAGCGGAAATAAAATAAAAAAACGGAGATCCGTTTCCGTTTCTAAAAATCAAAAATCTCGCTAATCAGATTATCGAATCTTACCGTGTGCGGATTCGAATCCACAACCGTTCGGTTCCGTCGGTGTGACACCGCAAGCCGCGCAAGCACCCGGCCACTAGCGGAGTCCACGTGATCTTCCTCACGGTGGATATCCTCACGTTCCTCGTTCTTCGCAGCTACGAAACCTCCGCTGTTCGCCGCAACGATCGTCGCAATGCACGGACGATTTCCCATCGAACGAGAGTCGGAGAAACAGCGGAGCAGATCTGGAGATCCGGATCTAGCCTGGGCGGCAGAGAAAGAGAGGAAGAGAGGAGGGGGCGGCTAGGGTTAGCAGCAGCTTGGCCTGCTCAGCCTGTTCGCTACATTTTATACTAACAGTGTGATTTTTCATAAAAACCCCTGGTTTATATAAAACCCACTTATTTATCCATCGCCTTGAGAATCATTTGCGTGTGACCATCTAGGCCCAATAACTAGTCCGGTTAATAGCCCAATAAGCCCAGTGTCTCCTCACTGGATTTATTAATCAATTAATAACTCTTTATTAATTAATTAATCAATCGAATTGATGTCGCACATCGAATTCAATCGGCCCTCCGATCACGTTGGGTGCCAAGCAACACCGCGTGAACCCGAAAGGTATCGGGGTTAAGTAACCCACTCTTGGAACCTTTCCGTCGACAGTTACCTTGTGGATATAATCCTTCATTCGTACAATGCTCTCGAGTCAAGTTAGGGTATGGCGTGCTGTCAAACCCTAACCGGTCGACTCACTTAGATTGGATGCTACTGATGAATATCGGAAAACTCCTTTCCTGATATTATCGTCTGCCCTGGTCAGGGACTTCCGCGCATCCTTCTTAGAGCATTCTCTCTCTAAGTACCGAGAGCGAATGATTTCTTATTGACACTCAATTCCCTTCGACGGTATTCCGCTGCACCCGATCCTTGGCTGTTTAGAATCCCGTGGTTAGAGATTCATAAACCAATGTCAAAGCATAGAAGTCCACCGACAAGGTGTCCTTGGTGTCTCAGGTCCGAGGACCATCCACGCAACTGTGACAATAGAATCAAGCTGGTTGATAGTGAGGTACAGTACCATCCAGAGATTCAGTCGGATCAGTTCAGTGAACTCATTCTCTAATGCGCACCAACAGATTCGGCTTAGTGTCTCCACACAAGTGACTATAAAATCAGTCACCCTCATCGCATGAGCAGGAGTAATCTGTACTAGTCTAATCGGATATCCTATGTCCTTCTCGGATATCCTCCAACTAGGGACGATTAAGAATATGTGTGTTTAAGTGATCAGCCTCATTAGTATGATCTCATCATAATCTGATCACTATCGCACATATTCACGGACTTCATTATGAGACGATCATGAATACAATTTACACACAATGAATATTATGTCATTATATTAATAAATGAACGAGATTACAAAGTCATATTGGCTTGTAGGCCACCTAAGACTAACAGGGGTAACCATGGTTCTCCATGTTTTCTGACCATCTTCACTTTTTTGTTGTTCCACAATACTATGCTTCACCTTCTCCGGCCTGTAGCCTAGGCCGCTACCAAATATTCTTCTCTTATCTGTCACTAGTTTAATTCTTCCTTGTAGCTAGGTGCCCAGACCCTTTCCAGGTTGATATCCCACTTTCAGCATGATGTTCCAGTTCCGGGTATTCATAGACTTTTTCCGCTTTACGACATCAATTGGGTAAGATGTAGGTACAGTATGCTCAAAGGGATCTGCTAAAAGGGTCTATGTTTGGCATAAGGAAATGGCTGGCCTCTAGGGGGCGGGATTGGGGTTTATATTCAGCGAGTGGGTTGCAGCAAGGATAGGCATACTAGTAACTTTGATGATATGTCCTTTGTGCGGAAACTTGAGGCATTGGTGGTTTGTTGATGGAATCGCCTCAAGTGACTTGATGTAAAGACGACCGAGTATGCCTTTCAGTGAAGGGTTGTCGTACATTTTTTACGAAAAAAATGCACTTGATCTTGATTTTTTGATTTAGCTTTGTTATTTGTGCACTCTACCTGACTCAATCAGATGAATGCATAGTTCTTCGACTCGATCCCGCTACCCATAAATAGAATAGCATCTTTTTCTTTCAATTGCTTTTTCAGCAACTCAATTTCTTGCAATAACAACTGAGTTATGCTTGGTTCTGCTTCTTTTTGCTGATTGATTTGTTGTGGAAGCTGCTGCCCTGCTGGTGCAGAAAGAGCTTCTCCTGAAGCTTCAATGACATTTGCAGATAGCTCTGCTTCTTCATTAATGTTTTCCAATAGGGTAGAAAAATTTTGGGCAACTAGGGCTGCCGCTTGCATTCTTCGGGTAACTAGACTCGACCTTGAGGCTAAATCTCTGATTTCTTTTGGATCTTCAGGGAGTACCCTATACTTGTTGATAGTATGACTTGAATAAATCATCAGGCTTCCTTGGGTGAATTCTGCTAATCTGCTTATGGAAGGAGGTTTCGGCTACAGCCTTTGGAATACAGATGTTTTTGAAGGCTTTTTTTTTTTACTTTTCATTTTCATATCTTTCTCTTGACTTCTTTCTTTTTGGCAACTCAGCATGAGGCAGCTGCCTTTGAATTGGTTTCCATATTTGCCGCCTTTGTGACTGAAAGATTGGCTTTGATTTTTCTTGTGCATATTGATCTTTTTGATGTTTGGGCACCCATATTTGTTTTGCTGGTGGCTTTTGACAATATTTCATCCCATAACAATAAGCTGGTTTGGGGTTTCTTTCTTACTTTTCAGACATCTGAATCTTAGCTTTTCCTTTTCCTTTTCTTTCATCTTTCATTCTTTCTCTATCCATGTCTTCAAAGACTTGGAATGAATTTTGAACTAGAATATTTGGAACCAGTCGGTCTTTGGAAGTATCAACTTTGCTGCCGTCTAGAAATATCCGCAGGCTCCCAATAAGAATTGATTTTTTGGTTCTAGACCATTGTGCAGAGACTGCCTTTGAATTGAACTGGGGATTTTGACCCTTTCGGATATTTTCCCGATATTGTCTTGAAGATGATGCAGCATGACTGTGAATAGTGCAGCAGCTGACTACTTGTGCTTGAGGTTTATCAGATATAATCTTAGGCTGCATGAAGACCACCCCGAGAAAATTCGGAAAACCAATAACGGGAGGGAAGCTCCCGAATGCCATAGGTACCGCCAGGTAGCCATAGCGAGCATGGTTCTCGACCACTAGAGGGCCGAAGAAAACTTTCGATTCCATTGAGTCTCCTGTAATACAACAAAGAGATAATTAATAACTTCAAAGAATGGGTGTTATCCTTATTCTTCCGACGAGAAGATGAAGGGAGGACAGGTCCCACCGGGCGTGCCAAAAGAGATTGTCGTACATTTTTTAGGGAAAAAATGCACTTGATCTTGATTTTTTGATTTAGATTTGTTATTTGTGCGCTCTACGTGACTCAATCAGATGAATGCGTAGTTCTTCGACTCGATCCCGCTACCCATAAATAGAATAGCGTTAATTATATCCTCCTAAGAGGAAAACCCTTGATTAATCGTCGGAAGAATAGAATAACACCCTTTAAAATGATATGAGTAAGATATACAAGATTGTATTTAAAAATGAATGAATTTCAGTTTTTATTTGAGAAGAAAACTCATTTTTTAGTTTAGAGTTGAGTTTGTGCAAGACTTGATTTATTGATTCTTATTGATGGACAATGATGAGAGACATTTTTTAGTCTTTTTGGATTGATTTATGTGGATGCATTGAAGATTTGTTTGAATTTTTATGTTTGGAAATGAACATGAAGTTGAGTCTGCGCAAGTGTGCGTAGACTCATTTGTTACCAATGAGAATGCTTGTATTTTATTTTGATTTTTGATTTATGAGAGGATTGAAGATCCCTTTTTATGCTGTTTTTGTAAGGATCGTGACTTTTGGATCCGGTTTTCGGGGTCGGACCCTGTAGTTCTGACCTTAGTGAGGACTGAGGTTCTGTGGCGATTCGCGTCAGGACATCGAGACGCGTTTTAAACGGCGTCCACCGTCGCAGACGCGTTTCAGGTTCTGCCACGTGGGCTGGCTTCGGGCCGCGAGGGTACGGCCCTGTCATGTCGCCTGAACGGCGTCCACGTGTGTTGACGCCTTTCAGACTGCGACTCTGGGTTTGTCAGAGTACGACCCTGACATGTCGTCTGAACGGCGTCCGCCTTGAACGACGCATTTCAGAGTCTTGTTAGAGCATCCGTCACATCAACTGATAGGCGTCCGTGGATGTCGACGCGTTTTAGCCAATCTCTGGTTAACCCCGCGAGCCCTCCTTCTTTCCCTCATTTTTCTCCTCTCTTCCTCTCTTTCCCTTCCGACGAACTCGGCGGCGATCCCTCCTCCTCCCTCTTTTCCTCCCACCGTTTCGTCTCTCCCTCCACTCCATCCTCTACCTAGCTCCTACCACTACCACCTCCACTTCCACTGCGGCGTTCTACTCTCCGGACGGCGGCCGACGTCACGGTGGAGCAAGGACGACCACGGCGGTACCGGCGGCGGCGCGGGGAGAGTCGGGTGGACGGCTTGAAGTTCGGAGGCGTTCAAGTATCCGGTTGGGTGACGGTTCCCATAGTATTGTGTTCAAACCATGTTTTTCCCCGTTTAAGCTTGTTTTGGATCTTTGGCTTTGGGGGGTAGAATGAGCATGTTTAGATGTTCTTTTGATGATATGGGGGATTTGCTATGAATGTGATTTCTTATGAATTGTATTGCCCCTCTTTCTCCTCTGTTTTTGAGTGATTTTGGGGTTATTTGGGTTGGAAAGGGAGCCCTCGGGCTCATGGCAACTCTGGTTCCTAGAGTTAAAAGACGTCGTGCATGGGCGACGCCTTTTTGAAGGGCGTCGGACCATCGCGACGCCTTTTAGACAGGAATCGCCCGATTGAGAGTTTGCCAGTTCGGGATTCTGGGACTAAAAGACGTCATGGGTCTGCGACGCGTTTTTGAATAGCGTTGGGCAGCCATGAGGCCTTTTAAGGCAGAAATCCCCGGGGTAGTTTCTTTGGAATTTCTGGATTTCTGTGCTGAATGGCGTCTGAGGATGTCGACGCCTTTGAAAAGGCGACCACTGGTGTCGACGCCTTTTAGGGCCTGATTCTGACGATTGTTTTACATGAACCTGTACATAAAGCTTGAATGGCGTCGACCTTGGGAGACGCGATTCAAGACAGAAACTCACTAATTCATGCTAGTAAAATGTGTTCATACTGTTAGATGGATGGTTAGTGCATGTTTTAGTGTACCCGGTAGAGATAGATTCTTTATGACCGGACGATGCTACATGTATGTTATGTGATCGCGGACTTTTCACGTGACCGGATCGTACTTGCTGGGTTTTGTGTTACTGTGGACCTGGAGTGACATTGTAGCAGTTTATCACCCTGTGCTGGTGGGGGCGTGAGCACAGCGCCGGTGGGGGCGTGGGCGGGGTGACGCCTAGTGAGAGAGGGTCACCTGGTGAACCCCGGGGTCAGCTAGTACCGATGTCGGAGTGGTACATTCGGAGAGTCACTCATGCTGAGGGAAGGAGTAACCACCTGAGCCGGTTGGGCCGGAGTAGCTAGTGTGCTATCCGAGGGGTTACTGCTTGGTCTCAGCGGGTCGAGGTTTTTCCCACCGTTGCTGTGTCGTTAGCGAGTTCTATCGAGACAACAGTTGTGGGTTCCCTAGTCGGCTGGTTTAAAATATGCATGTTTATTATATTTTTACTGCATGTGATTTCACGTTAAAAATTAGGAATTGTACCTCCTGTGTTTATTACTTTACCGTTAGCTGTACCTTGCACTTGTGGGTGTGTGCTTGGGCAGTGGGGATCGAAGGATCCCTACTGAGTCTTGTCTTTGAGACTCACCCCCCTGCGGTTTTCAGGTGAGGACTCTCAACAGACCTAGCGAGGAGAGTGCGGCCGTGAGTTGAGCACCGTCAGCAGTTATTCCGGGGTATGCCCCGACGTAGTTGTTATTTTATTTCTGGCCTGTACGTTTAATTATTTCTTCTCTATTGGAGTATATAATTATTTGCTGTATCGAGTCGCATTGTAATAATTTTTAATTCCTGCACTTCTATTTCAGTTCAATGCGATGTGAATGTTTAGCTTAGTTTATTATTTATCTCCCAGACTTGATTATATCCTGGTTTGGTTCCAAATTAATGATTCGGTACCCATTTAGTAATCGGATCCCCGATTATAGGGTGGCGGGTCGTTACAGTTGGTATCAGAGCATACGGTCTGGCAAATAAATAAATAACTAGGTTAAATATCGTAAATTCGGCAAATAAATACATTATCCCGTACAGGCACGGCGGTAGCATAGGCTTTAGGACTCTAATTAGAACTTTTTGATTTTGTAATTGTAGGCGAGTAGATGGCTCCCAGAAGGAGGATGCCAGTTATTCGAGAGCAGGGAGACGTCCCTAGTGGGTCCGAGGCCGGGAGGCCGAGTGTAGAGCAGTTTATGGAGGCTATGATGGATACTATGGCTCGATACCAGACGCGAGACCCCAGTGAGAGTTCTAGTGCGCGGGGAGGGTCCACAGCTGCACTTGAGAGGTTTCTGAAGCTGATGCCACCTTACTTCACCGGTCGTCCCGACCCTGACGAGGCCATTCACTGGCTTAGAGAGATAGAGAAGACTTTTGATACCATGGACTGTGCTGCAGTAGAGCGAACCCCATTGGCTACCTTCATGCTGAAGGATAGCGCCTATGACTGGTGGACCACTTTGAAGAGTTTGTCTTATGAGGACAGGAGTCTTAGGGAAATTCCATGGGAGACATTTGTTAAGGAGTTCAATGCACAATATTTCCCTAGACATGTCCAGAGGGCCAAGGAGAGGGAGTTCATGGATCTGGCGCAGGGGAGTATGACGGTACTCGAGTACCAGGCGAAGTTTGTCTCGCTGGGTCGGTTTGTGCCTTTCATATCTGGGGACGAGGAGCGTCGTACTGAGAGGTTCATGGACGGACTGAGGCTCAGTCTGAGGAACTTCGTGGCGTCTCACTGTTGTACGGATCTGGCTTCTGCAGTTAGATGTGCGGCAGCAGTGGAGGCTCAACAGAGCCAGTCAGCCCGGGAGAGAGGACTGGCTGCTCAGAGCCCAGTTCGTGGCAGGGGTAAGGCAGCGGCAGCAGCCCCTTCATCCGGATCGGGATCGTCGTCACTCGGCTCCCGATTCAGGAGATTCTTCAGGGGTGGTGGCAGCAGTAGTGGCAGCAGCGGCAGCAACAGGCCCGGGCAGGGTCAGCAGAGTCAGTCTGTATCCAGTGCACCGCAGGGGCCAGCTTAGAGGCTTCCGGCAGTCTGTCAGCACTGTGGGGGTGCCCATGGTGGGACTCAGTGTCCCACTCTCCCCAAGAGATGTTTCACTTGCGGCCAGCAGGGCCACTTGGCGAGGCAGTGCCCGCAGGGGCATGGTCAGGGACAGGGTTATGGTGATCAGAAGAAGCCGAGGACCCAGGGAAGAGTCTTAGCCATCACCAGGAGGGAGGCTCGCTCATCCAACTTGGTGGAAGGTACACTTTCTGTCCTTGGGAACTCTGCACACGTATTGATTGATTCGGGTGCTTCGCATTCTTTCATTTCTGAGCAGTTCCTAGATATTCTTTCTGCACCCGTTGATGAGTTATCTGAGGGTTTGATGGTGGAGGTTCCTTCTGGAGACTTTATGATATCTTATAATTGTTTAAGGAATGTTCCCTTGACCATCGAGGGTCATGTGCTACCTGCCCAGTTAGTTGTCCTTCCATTCGTGACTTTGATATCATCCTGGGCATGGATTGGTTGGAAGCCTTTTATGCGGAAGTGGACTGCCACAGGAAGAGGGTGCGATTCTCCATTCCGGACATCCCGACCTTCTTCTTCCATGGTATTAGGCTTTCTTCCCGAGGTATTCTTATTTCTGCCTTTAAGGCACGGAGTTTGCTTGCTGGTGGTTGTGAGGCTTTCCTTGCCTCTGTTATTCTCTCTGATGTCCGGGATAGTCTCAGCCCTGGGGAGGTACCTGTTGTATGTGAGTTCATAGATGTGTTTCCTGAGGAACTGCCTGGCCTTCCTCCTAAGCGAGAGGTCGAGTTTACCATCGAGCTTGCACCGGGTACGGCACCCTTGTCTAAGGCCCCGTATCGGATGGCGCCAGCCGAACTCGCTGAGTTAAAGGCGCAGTTGCAGGAGTTGCTGGACAAGGGTTTCATTCGTCCCAGTACGTCTCCATGGGGTTCTCCGGTCCTGTTTGTTAGAAAGAAGGACGGTTCTCTGAGATTGTGCATTGATTTTAGGCAGCTGAACCAGGTAACGATAAAGAATAAGTACCCACTTCCAAGGATCGATGATTTGATGGATCAGCTGCAGTCTGCGAAGGTATTTTCCAAGATCAACTTGAGATCCGGATATTATCAAATGAGGATCCGGGATGTTGATGTTAGTAAGACGGCTTTCAGAACTCAGTATGGACATTATGAGTTTTTGGTAATGCCCTTTGGCTTGACCAATGCTCCGGCGGCCTTTATGGAGCTGATGAACCGAGTCTTCAGGACCTATCTGGATCAGTTTGTGGTTGTGTTTATTGATGATATCCTGATCTATTATTCTTCTGAGGAAGAGCATGCCACCCATCTTCGGCCTGTATTGCAGGTCCTGAGGGAGCACTGACTTTACGCCAAGTTTAGCAAGTGTGAGTTTTGGCTAGACGAGGTGCATTTCCATGGGCATGTTATTTCTGGCAATGGTATCGCAGTGGATCCAGCCAAGATCGAGGCGGTGATGGATTGGAGCAGGCCGACTTCAGTGACTGAGATCAGGAGCTTTCTGGGGCTTGCCGGTTATTACAGGCGGTTTGTTCAGGGATTTTCTTCGATAGCAGCCCCCTTGTCGAGGTTGACTCGAAAGGGAGTTCGCTTTGTATAGACCGAGGATTGTGAACAGAGTTTTATTGAGTTAAAGACCCGTCTCACGTCAGCCCCTGTGCTGGTGCTTCCATCCGGATCAGGTGGATTTGTGGTTTACTCTGATGCGTCCCGCCGAGGTTTGGGCGCGGTTCTAATGCAGCATGGCAGGGTAGTGGCTTATGCCTCTCGACAGCTGAAGAAGCATGAAGAGAACTATCCTACCCATGATTTGGAGCTGGCAGCTGTGGTATTTGCACTCAAGATCTGGAGGCATTATCTATATGGGGAGAAATTTCAGGTTTTTACCGATCATAAGAGTTTGAAATATGTGTTCACTCAGAGAGACCTGAATTTGAGGCAGCGAAGGTGGATGGAGTTCATTAAAGATTATGACTTTGACCTTTCTTATCATCCGGGCAAGGCGAATGTGGTGGCAGACGCTTTGAGTCGGAAGACGGTCATGTCATACCTTATGATTCAAGAGTGGAAATTGTTCGAGCAGGTGGTGGAATCTTCCTTTAGGGTTCCACGTGAAGATGACAGAGCCGTGCTAGTCAGTTTGACTGTGAGACCAGCTGTGTATCATGCAGTAATTGAGGCTCAGAGGGCAGATGTTGAGTTACCACAGATCCTCCAGAGGTCAGAGGTGGAGTTGTGGGACGACGGTACCGTCAGGTTCAGAGGTAGACTTTATGTTCCGACTGAGGAGGACGTGCGCAGATGTGTTCTTGATGAGGCGCACCGTTCGAGATATGCAGTGCATCCTGGAACGACTAAGATGTACCAGTGTTTGAAGAGGCACTTCTGGTGGCCCGGTATGAAGAAAGATGTGACTGAATATGTGGCTAGATGTTTAACTTGTCAGCAGGTTAAAGCCGAGCATCAGAGACCTGGAGGGTTGTTGCAGCCCTTGCCGATTCCAGAATGGAAATGGGAGCATGTGGCGATGGACTTCGTGATGGGATTGCCTACATCCCCTAGCAGGAGAGATGCCATCTGGGTCATCGTTGATCGGCTGACCAAGTCGGCACACTTCCTAGCTATTAGGAAGGACTGGTCAGTCGGCAAGCTGGCAAAGTTGTTTGTAGACCGGATCATCTCTCTGCACGGGGTACCTTTGTCCATTGTATCAGATCGAGATCCAAGGTTTACTTCCAGATTCTGGAAGAGCTTTCAGCAGGCATTAGGCACTCAGTTGGCTTTCAGCTCAGCCTACCATCCCGAGACTGACGGGCAGTCGGAGAGGACTATTCAGACCTTGGAGGATATGCTCAGGGCTTGTTGTCTAGACTGGGGAGGTTCTTGGGAGCAGTATTTGTCCACAGTGGAATTTGCCTATAACAACAGTTACCATTCCAGTATCGGCATGGCGCCTTACGAGGCTTTGTATGGGCGACTGTGCCGATCTCCAGTATGTTGGTCCGAGATCGGTGAAAGGCAGATAGCGGGACCCGAGTTAGTACAGCAGTGTGCTGAGATTGCCAGGACAGTTCGACAGAGGTTGACCGCAGCTCAGAGTAGGCAGAAGAGTTATGCTGACATCCGACGGAGACCACTTGAGTTCGAAGTTGGGGACCACGTGTTTCTCCGAGTCTCACCCTCCAAGGGTGTGATGAGATTCGGGAAGCGAGGCAAGCTGAGTCCACGATATATTGGGCCTTTTCCCATCCTTGCTCGGATTGGGGAAACCGCGTATCAGCTGGCCTTGCCGCCCAGTCTTGCAGGGGTGCACGATGTGTTCCATGTTTCCTTACTGAGAAAGTATGTTCAGGATCCGTCCCATGTCTTGGATTTTTCAGAGTTGGAGGTCGCTGAGGACCTGTCCTTTCCAGAATATCCTGTTCGTATTGAGGATCGCAAAGAACAGGTCCTGCGGAACAAGATTGTACCGTTGGTCAAAGTGATCTGGCAGTACCGCTCCGGAGGTGAGGCAACCTGGGAGCGAGAGGACGAGATGCGGGAGCAGTTCCCTTACCTCTTTTCGCAAGTTTCCTTGTGAATTTGTATCCTTGTTTTGACCTTGTTTATTCTAAGCAGTCAATTTCGGGGGCGAAATTCTTTTAAGGAGGGGAGATTGTAAGGATCGTGACTTTCGGATCCGGTTTTCGAGGTCGGACCCTGTATTTCTGACCTTAGTGAGGACTGAGGTTCTGTGGCGATTCGCGTCAGGACATCGAGACGCGTTTTAAACGGCGTCCACCGTCGCAGACGCGTTTCAGGTTCTGCCACGTGGGTGCCACGTGGGCTGGCTTCGGGCCGCGAGGGTACGGCCCTGTCATGTCGCCTGAACGGCGTCCACGTGTGTTGACGCCTTTCAGACTGCGACTCTGGGTTTGTAAGAGTACGATCCTGACATGTCGTCTGAACGGCGTCCGCCTTGAACGACGCGTTTCAGAGTCTTGTCAGAGCAGCTGTCACATTAACTGATAGGCGTCCGTGGATGTCGACGCGTTTTAGCCAATCTCTGGTTAACCCCGCGAGCCCTCCTTCTTTCCCTCATTTTTCTCCTCTCTTCCTCTCTTTCCCTTCCGACGAACTCGGCGGCGATCCCTCCTCCTCCCTCTTTTCCTCCCACCGTTTCGTCTCTCCCTCCACTCCATCCTCTACCTAGCTCCTACCACTACCACCTCCACTTCCACTGCGGCGTTCTACTCTCCGGACGGCGGCCGACGTCACGGTGGAGCAAGGACGACCACGGCGGTACCGGCGGCGGCGCGGGGCGAGTCGGGTGGATGGCTTGAAGTTCGGAGGCGTTCAAGTATCCGGTTGGGTGACGGTTCCCTTAGTATTGTGTTCAAACCATGTTTTTCCCCGTTTAAGCTTGTTTTGGATCTTTGGCTTTGGGGGGTAGAATGAGCATGTTTAGATGTTCTTTTGATGATATGGGGGATTTGCTATGAATGTGATTTCTTATGAATTGTATTGCCCCTCTTTCTCCTCTGTTTTTGAGTGATTTTGGGGTTATTTGGGTTGGAAAGGGAGCCCTCGGGCTCATGGCAACTCTGGTTCCTAGAGTTAAAAGACGTCGTGCATGGGCGACGCCTTTTTGAAGGGCGTCGGACCATCGCGACGCCTTTTAGACAGGAATCGCCCGATTGAGAGTTTGCCAGTTCGGGATTCTGGGACTAAAAGACGTCATGGGTCTGCGACGCGTTTTTGAATAGCGTCGGGCAGCCATGAGGCCTTTTAAGGCAGAAATCCCCGAGGTAGTTTCTTTGGAATTTCTGGATTTCTGTGCTGAATGGCGTCTGAGGATGTCGACGCCTTTGAAAAGGCGACCACTGGTGTCGACGCCTTTTAGGGCCTGATTCTGAAGACTGTTTTACATGAATCTGTACATAAAGCTTGAATGGCGTCGACCTTGGGAGACGCGATTCAAGACAGAAACTCACTAATTCATGCCAGTAAAATGTGTTCATACTGTTAGATGGATGGTTAGTGCATGTTTTAGTGTACCCGGTAGAGATAGATTCTTTATGACCGGACGATGCTACATGTATGTTATGTGATCGCGGACTTTTCACGTGACCGGATCGTACTTGCTGGGTTTTGTGTTACTGTGGACCTGGAGTGACATTGTAGCACTTTATCACCCTGTGCTGGTGGGGGCGTGAGCACAGCGCCGGTGGGGGCGTGGGCGGGGTGACGCCTAGTGAGAGAGGGTCACCTGGTGAACCCCGGGGTCAGCTAGTACCGATGTCGGAGTGGTACATTCGGAGAGTCACTCATGCTGAGGGAAGGAGTAACTACCTGAGCCGGTTGGGACGGAGTAGCTAGTGTGCTATCCGAGGGATTACTGCTTGGTCTCAGCGGGTCGAGGTTTTTCCCACCGTTGCTGTGTGGTTAGCGAGTTCTATCGAGAGGACAGTTGTGGGTTCCCTAGTCGGCTGGTTTAAAATATGCATGTTTATTATATTTTGACTGCATGTGATTTCACGTTAAAAATTAGGAATTGTACCTCCTGTGTTTATTACTTTACCGTTAGCTGTACCTTGCACTTGTGGGTGTGTGCGTGGGCAGTGGGGATCGAAGGATCCCTACTGAGTCTTGTCTTTGAGACTCACCCCCCTGCGGTTTTCAGGTGAGGACTCTCAACAGACCTAGCGAGGAGAGTGCGGCCGTGAGTTGAGCACCGTCAGCAGTTATTCCGGGGTATGCCCCGACGTAGTTGTTATTTTATTTCTGGCCTGTACGTTTAATTATTTCTTCTCTATTGGAGTATGTAATTATTTGCTGTATCGAGTCGCATTATAATAATTTTTAATTCCTGCACTTCTATTTCAGTTCAATGCGATGTGAATGTTTAGCTTAGTTTATTATTTATCTCCCAGACTTGATTAGATCCTGGTTTGGTTCCAAATTAATGATTCGGTACCCATTTAGTAATCGGATCCCCGATTATAGGGTGGCGGGTCGTTACAGTTTTGATTGAAGTGGATGACATTTTTTATCAAGGGAGTCTAATAAACATTTCTTATTGTGTTTTTTCAGATTTGAAGTAAAGAGACTTTGGATTTGATTTGGAAGGTATGGAAAAGCGTTTTTTATGTTTTCTTATTTGATTTGAGTGGAAGATACTTCAAATACTTATACTTTTTATGTTTTGAATTTGCAGGTTTTTAGAGAACGAGCAAGGTTGAAGTGAGGCTTCTTTTAGGTATTTTTTATGTTTTGCAAAAGGGCAAATTGAGTTTTATTTGATTTTCTTATTTATAGAAAGTATTTTATTTTTATCTTGGGGTTTTTGATTAAATTTTAAAGGAATTAGAGTTGAAGGATTTGGATTTTAGCAATTAGGGGTTGAGTCTGCGCAGGGCAGCGCAAACTCACCTGTCACAAGTCTATTTTTTAGATTTTTAGGTAATTTTTTAGGGAAAAGTTATAATTTTGTTTGGGTTTTGATTTGTGGAAAATATATGTTTTATTCTCAAGAGTTTAATTTGATTTGAGGGGAATTTTAATAGCCAAAATATCAGATTTTAGGAATTTAAGGGTGAATCTGCGCTATAGAGCGCAGACTCATTGTTTATGAAGCTGTTTAAACATTTTTTATATTTTTTGTAAAAGGAGTTTTAAGATTTTATTTAGGTTTTTGACTTATATAAAGTATAAAGTTTTTATGTGAATTTTTGGGTTTAATTTGGAGGGAATTTAGGGTTAAAAAGGGAAATTTTGGGATTTCAGGGTTGAGTCTGCGCTGGGTAGCGCAAACTCATAGGTCACCAATGTGTTTTGAGTTGTTTTTTGCATTTTTTCAAGAACAACTTGGTGTTTTTATTTGATATTCTGATTTTTAAGAATAAACTTGATTTTTAGAGGGTTTTAGATCATCTTTTAGTGGTCGGGAAGTTAATTTTTTATTTTTTGTGAATTTCAGGGTTTAGTCTGCGCCACGATGCGCAGACTCAAGTCTGACTTTAGAATTTTTTGTTTATCAGTTATTTTGTTGGATTTTCGGTGGGAAAACTTGATTTTATGTTTTGTTTGGTGATGATTTACAGATTTCGAGCTGCGGGCATGATTTGGGGGCCAAGAGATGAGATTTTGGCCTTGGGATTGATGCGCAGACTCAAGTTTAAAGAGGATTTTGAACAAGATTCTTAAAAAGATGGAATCTCCTGAGGTTGAGGGGAATTCCACGAGTTTCAAAGAGCTAGAGAGCTTCAAAGATCAAGGAGACAAGAAAAAATGAGTTTGAGTCTGCGCAAGGGGTGCGCAGACTCAGCTGAATTTGTAATTTTGGTTTATTTTGATGGGATTTGGATCCTTTTTGTAAATGGATGTTTATTTGAATGAAATGAAGTGTTTGATATATGATTGTGAGTGATTTGAGCAATTTGATTTGTTGTTTAGTTGATTTTTTCATTTGAAATGAGCTTATAAAAGAGGTGCAGACTCAACTTGTGTTTTGAAGTTTTGTGTTTATTTAAAGGGGAGAATGTCTATTTTTTAACCTTTTCTGATTTAAATATAATATAAATTTTGTTATTTTGAATCATTTGAGCCATAACCAATGTCTTTGGTCGAAGAATCCATCACTTGACAGTTTTTGGGTTGAGTATGCACATGGGTGCGCAGACTCAAATCTGAAAATGGTTTTTGAAGTTCTTGCACAGTTCAAGCTGCAATTAAATCCATCAAGGGGTTAGTTTCAACCATTAAAGTTAAAATATGAAATCCGGAATGGAGAAAAACAGATTGTACCCCATTCCCAATCGAATTTCCATGGTTATAGGTGCGCAGACTCAAAATCTGAGCATAATTTCAGGTTTATACCTCTTTCAACTTGAAGTGATCCAAGAATCACCACAAATTTGGGGAGGATAACACTCAGAAATCTTAGAAATTGAGTATGGCTATATGAGGCCTTTTCAAGGAGTGGTTCTTATGTGGATTTCTTCCAATGACATGATTTCTTCATGTTTATCTCATTCTTCTTGGATCACTTGATAAAGTATTGAAAATGCTTAATATAATGATTCCAAGTTGAATTTCAACCTTTCATTTGGAAAACCCAATGAAAAGATTTATGATCTTCATGAAGGATCATGGCATGAAGGGACCCGAAGGACCAACTCCCTTAAAGGGATATGTAATGGCTAATAGACCATAGGGATGGCTATAAAAGGGGAGCGTGCCGAGCATCCAACCCCTCACCCAATGGGTGCCCTTAATGCCTTCAAGATGTAAGAAAAACCCACAAGGGATAATCCAAAGCATCTCTACATTTGGGGAGTAAGGAACTCCACCAATTTCCCTAGAGGATCACGTGTAGCCATGAACCATAGAGGTGGCTGTAACGGGGGGCGTGCCGAGCATCCAACTACTCACCCAAAAGGGTCCCCTTAATGCCTTCAAAATGAAAGGGTTATCCACAGGGAATCACCATTTCATTTTTACATTTGGGGAACAAGGAACTCCACCAACCCACTAGGACTTCGGGACATATCATCTAAATGAACCCATAGGAATGGGAACACAAGAATGATATTCTTTGTATGAGTGCCCTTGATGGGCTACCCAACATGAGATTGCTGGCACTCTTAGATCGGGACATCCTTGGAAAACATCGGAAAACATTTAAGATCTTAAAACATATGGTAAAATTTCGGTTGAAACAATAAGGGCTTACCAACCCAAAGTCCAAGCCTTTTAGGACCTTCATTGGGCCTCAAAAGGACAGCCCTAGGTCCAAGGAACATTTGGACAGCTTGGGGGAGGATCAAAGAATCACCTCAAGCCCAAAAACCCAACTGAAAGAGGCGCATACTCAAAACTGCACTCAGGCGCTGAGTCTGTGCAGGGAGGCGCAGACTCAAACACTGTAGCACTTGCACACGCAGACTCAGGTTGAAACCCGGATTTTCAATGAAAAATGGGTTTAAATCTAATCCAAATGATGGAAAATAAAGTATAAAAAGTACAAGGCCTAAAATATTTATTTAAAATATATTTTAGACGTATTTCTTTAGAAAAATATCATGAAAACTTGAATATGAACATATGGAAACATAGGTATATTTTTATCTTTTCCATGGATCTCTCCTTCTTGGCTCCATGTTAGAGGGTTTCTACCCAAAGAAGCTCATCCTCAACTAGTGAGGGAACCTCCTTGAGAACCTCTAGGGCCTAAACCCTTGGCCATTAAAGTAAAAAGGTCCAACAAAACCCATTCGGTTCCAACATGAAAACAGAAATTTAGATCTGAATATATATAAAACTTAGGGGATTTCTCTTGATGTTTGGCCTTGGGAGAACATCATACATGGAGGGGATGTTCTCCTAAGGGTCATGGAAGGCCAAGACACCTTGAAAAAACTCCAAAACCAAAGACAAATAAATGAAAAATCAGTTTTCAGGAAATCTGGACAGCAAAGTACATTTCAGGTCATATCTCCATATTTAGGGGGTTATAAGGCTTGAGAAGACCATTTATATAAACTATAAAGGCCCCTCTACCATCCCCACACGAAAAACACATACCTTATGAAGGAAAAAAATACCATAAATGCAAAATAACCGGTAGAT
Organism: Zantedeschia hybrid cultivar; assembly: GCA_030544215.1. Lineage (NCBI taxonomy): Eukaryota > Viridiplantae > Streptophyta > Magnoliopsida > Alismatales > Araceae > Zantedeschia > Zantedeschia hybrid cultivar. The sequence goes on from JARZZO010000003.1 coordinate 46,666,761, forward strand.
TCACAAAACAGGCACATGAAATCTGAACTTTGCATTTCATTGCTTTCAATCACCATGGATGAAATAGATCCCTTCTTCACAAAACATCAATGGGGAGATAGAAGTTTCTATGAATATCAAAATGAAAGAAAACATTATAAGAAAGCAAGGAGACAGAAATAGATCCCTTCTTCACCCCCACTCTACCTTAGAGAGGGGATGAAAAGGGAGAATGACTCTTGAAGCCTACAATCTTGCTCTCTTCTTCTCTAGCACTCTTCCTTTCTTTTTCTCTTCTTATCTAACCCTTTTTTCTCTTTTGGGATGCAGGAAATGGAGGGGAAGGAGGAGGGAGACGTGCTCCTCCAAGCTCTCTCACTTTTCTTCTTCTCTTTCCTTGTTTTTTGGGATTTTTTGTCTCCAACTTTTTCTTGTAGAAGATAGGGGTTCTTTTATAGATAAAGTTGGGTTACTTTTAGGAGGTAGATTAGGCATCCATTAGCCTTAAATTTGGGATAAGAAACCCCTCTTAAGAGCCCTCCAATGAGGCCACAACACTTGGAGAATCATGATTGGTTTCTCTTTTTGCTTTTCACTTACCCTCTTCTAGAAGAATCTTGAGGGGGGGACCACTTGCTTTTCTTCTTATCCCCCTTTGGGCAAATTTGACCATGGGCGAAAGGGGTAAGAATAGGCCATGGGGGGAACCATTTGGGCCCCTTTTAAAGGCTGCCACGAAATTGGGTTTTAGCCTTTACTTTTTGGGCCCAAATTGGCCCTAGTGGGCTTCTTTTGCTTGAGATAATGGACCCGGGCCTGCCCCTTTGGATTTCTACATCAGTTGGACTGAAAGTAACCCCTTTTTGACTACTTTGGGCTTGCAAGAATGGGCATGACAGCTATCCATTAACTTTTCTTCACTTGGGCTTTCTTTGAAAAATTGCTTGGATCTCCTTTGCTTGAGATAATGGGCCCGATTGTGCCATTGGATTTTTTTCACTGTTTGGGCCATAGAGTGGCTCATTTTTGATTCATTTGGCTTGCAAAATTGGGCTTAGTTGCTGCCCCTTAAATCTTCTTCATTTGGGCCTTCTTGGACAATCTTTGCACAATTGTTTGGACCTCTTTTGCTTGAGATAATGGGCCCGGTTGTACCAGTGGATTTCTTCATCATTTGGGCCCTAGAGTGGCCTTTTTTTTTGATTCATTTGGCTTGCAAAATAGGCATGACTGCTGCCCATTTACTCTTCTTCACTTGGACTTTCTTTAAAAAATTACTTGGACCTTTCTTGCTTGAATTAATATGCTCGGTTCTTCCTTTCAATTATCTTTGATTTGGGACTTCTTTGTTGATCTTTAGGCTCTTCTTCTTGTTCAATTTATTGGTGACAACAAATGCCCCCCATGCATACGGCTCACGCACGGAGACCGGAGGCAATGAAGTGAGTTGTATGCGTGGCCCATTGTCACGTACTTATCCCATTTGAGCGGCTCACAGTTCAGGACCACCCCCACTTATAAATCCTCATTCACCTATTAAGGACTTGTTTGACTGGGACTACTGCAATCACTAGGATTCCTTCTTGAATTTGTTTCCGTGACCGACTTAGATCGGGTCTTGAGCTTCGGGCAACCATAAGTTAGTATACCCTTTGAGTCTGCGCCAGTCCAGGTTTAACTTGGGCTTTAAACTGACCGGATTTCTTGAATTTAGAGGATGGGGCATGTGCCCTTTGAGTCTGCCCTAGTTCAAGCTTCAATTCAGCTCCAAACCCGGTCATATATATCGAGTTTGAGAGAAGGGGGCAGATCCACTTGAGTTTGTGCCGGTTCGGTTCCATTTTGGCTTTGAACTGGTTCGCGTATGTGAAATTTAAAAGAGGGGGGCATATGCCCTTGAGTCTGTGCCGGTTCGGTCCAGTTCGGGCCTTGGACCGGCCAGGGCTTCAAAAATCGGCCCGGTCGGTTATAAAAAGGGAGGGAGCGGGATGCCTTTCATTGTTGCGCTGGGGGATTCTGAGCCTCATTCCGCCTCTTCCTCTTCCTCCTCTTGTCATCGCCGGTGGACGAAGCTGCCGGAGCCGTGGGAGCAAGCCGTTGCCGCCGTAGATCGCCGCCGTCAAGCTCTTCCTCCTCTTCGTTCTTGCCTGTGACCGAAGCCACAAGGGTCTTCGGGGGGTGCCACCGCCGCTGTCTGCGTGTTGGCCTTCCGCCGCTTGGGGGGTCTTGAACCGTAGGGCTTGAGGCGGTCAGGGCACGGCTTATAGGCCAGGCTCTGTTCTTCTTCTTCTTCCTTGGCAGTGGGTGTTGCAGAAGTTCTTTGGGAGCACCGCCGCTACCACAGGGAAAGCCTTCACTAGTTGGGCTTGCGGGCTTCAGCCACGCGGCTGTTGGTGTGCGCAAGGGAGGCTGGTCCGGTAGGCATAGTCGGCGGCAGACTTCGGATCACAGTTCAGCCTCTTCACCAGCGTCTTGTCTGTTGGTTGAAGGTGAAAGGCAAAGCCTTTTTACTGATTTTTTGGCTAGTGGGACTGATGGGGTGTTGTTGGCCGCCATTGATTTGGGCATGGAGAGAGTGAAGAGGGTCTCTTATGCCTTGTATTCATCTTATAACATTTTTTCTTTGTCTTCTTTTTACAGGAAACAGGCTCTGAGCTCACCGATCTATAGTAGGCGCACACTCATTACTGTAGCGATTGCAGGTCGGGTGGATCAGCGTCTCTGCTGTTTCACTTTGGCAGTTCCCACGGGAGCAATCCCTAGGGTTGCGGCTTTAGTACCTAGTCCCGGTTGTAGCTCGGCTCTCGGGAAGTGGGTCACTAGAATGCCATTTCTACACCCCTCTGTCTTTGACATGGGTCTTCTTCTTATCGGAGCATCTCGGTCTGTCCCGAATGGCTCTCGATAAAATTTTAACAGCCCTCTTTTAAGAGGAGATGCTGCCAAAATTTTGACAGAATTTTCTTTTTCGAGAAAGGCTTTTTGCATTCTATTTGACTTGTTGTCTCTTCTCTTTCAGTGTAATAGCTTCTCGGGGGAAGGACAAAGCTGTGATGCCCGAGACTGTCTCCGAAGATGTGCCAGTTTCTCCAATAGGGTCTTCTGAACAAACTCCTATGATGGCTGAAGAGAGTGGGCTTGTGATAAGTCCATTTTACTTGACACCTGCAGCAGGCATAGATGAGGACAGTGAACTACAACAATTTTTTGAGGTTGCTGTCTTGGACCATCCCTTTGCCGATGAATCAGATGGCAAGGTTGATGAGAGCAGACTTGTCTTTTCAGAAGGATTCTATAAATATAGACGGGACAAAGATTATCCAGTCCACTTTCCCAGTGATCAGCATTTGTACAACTTCTTGCTTGACTTCAAGGTCAATGGAGTGCGTTATGAAAGGAGGGCTTTTAATGCCGAGGATGCCATTTTGAAATTTTGAGACAACCTGAGGGGAACTGTAACCCGTGGCGAATCTTTGTTCAAGCCGGGTTATGCTAGAGACATGCATATGCCCAGTGGGACTAATATCATGCGTCCTCAGGACGGCATTCTGACCCGCTCACCTTCATTTATTCCTGCCAAGTGGGGATATGACAAAGGTATCCTAGACTCGAAGCAGAGGCGGCATGGGCTATTTCTTTCTCCATGTAAATGGGGCTTCAGAGAAGAGCCATTGATTTTTGACTGTTTAGCCATGAGGTTTAGATTGAACGCAGCAATGGGCTGGTTTGGTGACTTGAAGCTTAAATCCGGCCACAGTTTCAGAGAATATTTTGTAGAGTACACTGATTATGTCTTGAAACATTACCATGATTTGCTGAGCCGAGTGGATCTTCTCGGTAGTGTGTATGCCGCTCGATTTCGATACCTGATCTTTAAAGGCCTTTGCTGTGGGATGATAGAGGTATTCATGAAGGAGTTCAATACCTTTTATACTCCGGAAGGAGAGGCATCTCTGGATTTATGGACTTTACATCAGCTTTCTAGCTTGCCCATTGACGGAGAGCCTTATGAAGAGATATGCCATCCTAACATTGTCAAGGACAAAACAGATGGCAAGGGCCGTTATGCAACCTGGAGGTCTTACAGATTCCTTCTCAAGGCTTACATGATTCTGGCTTTTGGCGAAGAGTCTCTGAAAAAGAGATCCCGCAGAGAGAGGACACGAGTCCGCGGAGTTGTCTGGATCCGTTTCTTTTATAATGTTGACATTCGATATACAGACTTTCCTGGGGCTGGTGAGACTCCAGTCTTCATGGGGCAGACAGCCAGGCACCGAAAAGGATATCCTGATATCATCTTTGAGGAACACAAGAAAGATGCCAATCCCTTGGACTTGGATAAGAATACCCATCTAGCAGCATACTTGGCCTACTGGCTTTTGAATTTTGCTATTCCTCAGGGGGATGAGGGAGTAATTCATCCTGAGACTCTTTTTGGAGCTTGTGAACTAGCCTGGGGAATTAAACTGTCTCTAGCTCCAGTTACTCTGTGCTTGATTTTCAAAACTCTTGGCCAAGTGGTTGAGCAGGAGAAACCACGAGAATTTAATATTGTGGGTCCCATTCATTTCTTTAATGCCTGGGTGACCTCTATTTTTTCTGAGTCTGCCCCGAAGAGCCTGGCTTCCCCTCTCATATTTCCACGCATGATTGAATATGCGAGTGTTGATGGAGGGGATACCCAGAAGCAACTTTATGAAATTCGCGGTATCTTGACTGACACTAGGCGAAAAACTGAAGGGGACTTACGTTTTTGGAAGCACACTGCCAATTCTCGTCCTCCAGTGAGCCCCTTTAAAGTATTTGCCGAGGGTAATCCTGTTGAGTTCACCCATTCTCACACCAAGCAGCTACTGAAGAGATCTGCATTGGATAGTCAGATTAGATCATGGCTTCTATCCATCAGACCTAGTGTCTTGGTATACCGGAAGGGATCTGTAGTTCATTTAGAACCCTATTATCCTTTCCGTTTTGGCCGGAATTTCGGATATGATCAGTGCATTCCTTCTTGTGATCACATATTTCAGGTTCCTGACTGCCATCTTTTAGGCTCCAGCGGACTGTAGAGGGCCCGTGAATGGTGGGATTATTTCCACCGATTTGAAAATGTTTCTTTCATAATTCCTTCTGCTGTCCATGCTCCTCGTGTGACATGTGAATATGTTAGATGGTGGCGAATGCGCACCAATATCTATAGCCAGGAGAGGACTCAATGCTGGAGCAATGCTGAGAAGAAAATCTTGGAGACCCAGCGGGAAATTCCTTTTGATATAGAGTTCCATTATCTGCACTTCTTAGACGACAAGAATGCTGCTAAATATGCAGAGAGACGGGCAGCTTATAAGGCTCGTCACAGAGATTCTTTACCCTTGATTGATCCAGAGTTGACAAGGCTAGATACTGAAGAGCTAAAGGGGGCTTTCTTGAAGCAATTTAATATTTCTGTGACCTCTGAAGATTATCCCGGTATCGATTTCCCGGAAGAGGAAGATATCAGTGGCAGAGATTCTCAGCAAGCTCCTAAGAGTCTCTCAGGCATTCAGAGATTTTATGTCCCGCACAAGGAAGATAAGCCTGATTTTTACAAGGGCACCAGCTGGCTACTTGCCCTTTTGAAATACTGTGGTGTATCCCAAGATTCCACTGCGCAGGGTATGTTGGATGCAAAACTACCCGCTTCTTGGGATCATATAGATGGGTGGGGACTTGATGCTTTGCGCTTGGGCATTTGCTTGAGCGATAAAAAGCATTATGATCTCAGTAGCCTAGCTTCTCAAGCAAAGACAATGAATGATGTCATATATATTGTGAAGGAGGCTTCGCTTAGAGATAAGTCTTCCATATATGAATACTGGCCTTTATCAAACTGTTATGAAGGCGATTGCTGTAAGTATATGCATTTGTGCTTGACTTCTTTTGAGCTTTGTGCCTTTTCTCTGCTTATATAAATTGATTTCTTCTTTTGCACATTTATGTAGTGCCTGCGGCCAAATATCTGACTCAACAGCATCGGAGGGAAGTAGCTATTGCAAAGAGACCATCTTTCTTTCCTCCTGTGCCTTCTAAAACATCAACCTCTGCATCCCCTGTGGAGGTCAGTGCTATAGGGAGGGCGGTTGCCGCTGCCAAAGAGGCGCGTACAAAGAAGAGACAAGAGCCTGCCCCTGAACCTCTTCCTCCTGTCAATTTGCCGGTGCTTGCTGAATTTGAAGCTTTTATAGAAAAAACTGCCAAGCGGGCGAGTGCCCTGGTTCCTCCATCCCCAGCCAAGGGTGGTATGCATTATGCTTTTGATTTATGCCTTTCAGAATTTTGACATTGATGAACAACTTCCTTTTGTTTCCATTACAAGGAGGGTTAAGCAGGTTGCAAAAAGATTTCGCAAAGGGCCCAAAGAGTCTGTCCCTCCTTAAAAGATTGTCTTGCCCAAGCGCCAATCCTCGAGATTATTAGCTCAGACAAGGAAAGAAGAAACCGATGATACTTCTTCCAGTGTGGAATAAATAAGCGGCATTCCTCCTTCACCTTCTATTTCTTCCCATACTGCTGAACACATTAGTGGTGAAGCCTTGCCAGAAAGAACTGTCTGGTCGCCCTCGAGGGATCAAGGTAAACCTTTTGAGACTTATAGCAATAGTGGTTTCATTTCAATACTGAATTTCTGACTTTGACCATATAGGTTTTGAAGCAACTGAAGGCTTGATATCAAAGACTCATCAAGTTGAAACAGTGCAGTCTGCTATGGTAATTTCTCTTTACCGCATCTTTTCTGCTTTTTCCATCATTCAAGCTTGACTTGTATATATTTTGAATATCAGGCATCGCCAGCTCATGCGGGAAGGATGGAAATTCCTCACATCTCGACTGAAAGGGACATGGATTTTGAAATATCGGCTTCCATGCAGATTTCTTCTTCTGAAGAGGCAGAAGTTGTTTTTGCTGAAGATGCGGAACCAGAGGAGACTTCAATGGTTCCAATTGTTATAACTTCGACAGAGGTCATTACCTTCTCGGATGTCAAGACTGTGGAACCTTCAGCTCCTGAGCTTGCGGATATTGTGGCTACTTCAGAGCATGATGGGGTCGACTGGGGAACAAGTTCACCGAGTCGACAGGTGATAGTATCCCGTCCTGTCCCCTGTAGATTAAACTCTGCTGAACATATCCTTCGGCTTATTGATACTGTGACTCATATATGCACATCATCCCTTGTACAGATTTCTTCTGAGCCAATTACTTTATTCGGACCTTCCGCCTTTATAGTTGCTTTGCCCGCAGCTAAACTTACAGAAAGTGACCTGCCCCCAGCCATATCAAGCATTGTAGCCGTCACATCTGCCCCTTCTATTACTGAACCTTCATCAAGTTCAGTGTCTTCCTCTTCCCGTCAAACGGTCATGGACTGGACTTCAGTGGATGAATCCGTGCACATTGCAATCCCTTCTATTCCTGCTGGTTCAGGCATACAGGGTGTTGATGTCCTTGGAGCCAATTTCAAGCTTTTACGACAAATTATACGCCGGCAGCCTAGTTCATCATATGATCTTCTGCACCAGCAAATTGAGAGCATGACTACATGGATTCATCTGGCAGGAGCCTCTTTGGATGAATGGCTTCCTATTGCTTACACTGCTTTGAAATTTTTTAAGCGTCAAGAATATATTCACTCAGTTATACAAGATTGACGCCAAGCCTTGTCTCTTCAGCGGCATGAATATAACTTGCAGATGCAGCCTATTTCTCTTCAAATTTCACAGCAACAGGCAGAAATAGCCGGCTTTGAACAGAAAGAAGGCTTGTTGATAGAAAATATTCAGTGGTTAGAGAATGAACTTGTTGCTGTGAAAGCCGAGCTGGAAACTTTAAGGCACAGTCTACACAGATCTCAAGATGATCTTCTAGTTTCCCAAGGCCTTCTTGAATCATTATCCAGTGAAGTTTCCAAGCTGCAGACTGAAGAGGAAGCTCTTTCTGAGTTGCATACTCAAGTTGGAGAAGGTCTTCCGCTGTTGTCCATGTTACTTGAGGATCCATGACGTTGTTTATAGCGGAACTTTGTAATTGGGAAGGATATTATCTTTTTGCTTTTCCATATAAACTGGGATGGAAGTCATTCCATGTAAACTTTCGGCATATTATAAAGAGAATTTTGTATCATATCCCCTTTTAATGAATGCCATGCTTGAATTTTTTTTTTTTTTTTATATTCACTTTACCGACCCAACTGCCCTTTCGGATTTTCACCGGAGTCGGCCCCCTCTTGCTTTTGCCTGTGCGCCCTTTCGGGTTTTCGCACGGCGGGGTTCCCGATTTCGCCTGTAGCGCCCTTTCGGGTTTTCACCATAGCCGGGTATATAGCCCTTGTTTCCCTTGACCGCAGAAGGTACGATCAAGTCCAGCGAGGCATCTCTATTTTTAAGCCCCTTTTGACTTTTCTCTCACTTTTTATATCTCTCTCTCTCCCTTTGTTGTAAATGAAGTAGAGTGAAGTATGCATCCATGGTAACTGCAAAGCTGAAAGGAAAAGATTTCAAATGAAGATGACTTAACAATGTTTATTGGCTTCCATAACTAACAATGTTATGGGAATTATTGAAGCTTAAAAAGGAAGGACAGAGTGAGAAGGGCAATGAATACCTCAATCACTTGTTTATTGAAAATGGCACAAACCGTAAGGGTCTGAGCCTTTATTGGGGTGGCAAAGATCGTAAGGATCCTAACCACTATGCAGGGTGGGAATAGACCGGAAGGGTCTACACATGCAAATCCTAAGTACCAACGACGGACTCATAGGTTTTTGGTCGTGGTAACATAAGTATGATTTGAAATGCATGAACCCAGAATACTTCAAGCGGACTCATAGGTTTGTAGCCTGAAGTAGACAGGGGTGTTTGAATGATGCAAACCTAGATACCTAGGTCATGAGGACCCTAATTATCAATGACGGGCTTAAAGGCTTTTGGTCATGATAACTAGGGGTGATTTTGAATGGATGAACCCTAACTACCACAACATACTCATAGGTTTGTAGCCGAGGTAGTTAGGGAGTACGGAGTACTCTTCTCAGAGACCCAGTAATTTCGGGGATGGCGGAGTCACGAGGGACTCAGGCCATCAGCCGGTGCGACGTAGTCGTTGAAGACCCAGGTCGACTTACGTTGCTTTGATTTGAATTTGCTTGATTGTTGATGGAGTGCTCCTCTCGGAGACCCGGTCTTTCGGGGATGACGGAGTCACGAGGGACCCGGGCCAGCCACTGGTGCGACGTAGTCGTTGAAGACCCCGGTCGACTTACTTTGCTTTGATTTGAATTTGCTTGATTGTTGACGGAGTACCCCTTTCGGAGATCCGGTCTTTCGGGGATGACGGAGTCATGAGGGACCCGAGCCAGCCACCGGTGCGACGTAGTCGTTGAAGACCCCGGTCGACTTACTTTGCTTTGCTTTGAATTTGCTTGCACTTGGATTTGACTTTGGGCTTAAAATTGAGTGGTGGTGCTGAGTGCACCAGGCCACCTTCTTTGTTTTGAACTTGCTTTGAACTTGGGCGGTAGAGTTTTGCTGACTTAGGCTGATTTGTATTTGAGCTTGGATGGCGGGGTCGAATGAGCCCTGGCCATCTTTCTTGTTTTATGCTTGGATGGCGGAATCCAGTAGGACACATGCCAATTTGCATTTGGATTTGATTTTGAACTTGAACGGCAGAGTCTTGCTGACTTGGGCTGATTTGCATTTGAACTTGAGCTTGGATTTAGGCTTGATTTTTTGCATTTGAACTTCAATTCGAGCTCTGAATTTGTACTTTGAATGGCAGGATTGAATGAATCCAAGCTATTCTCTTGCTTTCAACTTTGCTTTACTCTTGGATTTTGAACTTGAATTTGAGCTTGAATTTAAGCAGCGGATCTTGTTGACCCGGGCTGACTTATACTTGAATTTGTACTTGCTCTTTGGCTGGAGCTTTGAATTTGAACTTTGAACTTGAATTTGAGCTTGAATTTAAGCGGCAGGTCTTGTTGACTCAAGCCGGTTTGAATTTGAGCTTTGAATGCTAACACTTGATCTCGAGCTTGAACTGGAGTTTTGGATATTTGAACTTAAACTTGAACTTGAGCTTGAACTTGGATTTAAGCAGCGGGTCCTGTTGATCCAGGCTGCTTCATACTTGGATTTAAGCTTGGCTTGGAACTTGAACTTGAATTTTGAATTTGAGTTTTGAGTTCGAATTTGAACAGGAGCTTTGAATTTAATCGGCGAGTCCTATTGACCCAGGCCGATTTAAACTTGAATTTGAGCTTTGAATAAAGG